>CM038470.1:60108652-61308652 GCA_021464415.1 Lonicera japonica
TGTTCCCTTCCATTTCCCATTGGCTAAGCATAATTTGAACCACTCATCCTCCAATTATCTCTCTCACTTTACACTTTTTAAAATTTATTTTTTAGATCTACTTTTTAATTTTAGATATTAAATTATTTTTTTGATTAGTTGCATAATATGAGTTGTATTTCTTAATTAATTGTATAATATTAAGTGTGTTGCTTAAAGTATTAATTTAATGTTGAATGTTTGATGATTTAGGTTTAAAAAATTAAACCCCTAAGGAGGACGTGATACAATACTTTCAAAATATGAAATCCCGTAGAATTTTATTGTAATTTGTAGGTATTAAGTGTTTTAAGACTTTTAGTTGTATAAAGTATTATTATTAATACGATTATGTTTGTGGTTAAATTTGTTTTCCTCGGTGATTGATGTGCTTTAAATATATTTTTGTTTGTTTTAAATTTCGCCCCCAGTTGGCTAAATTCCTGGGTCCGCCACTATCTACGCCTCTAAATCTTTTAAATTCCTGGGACCGCATCCTTTTAAAAAAGTTGGAAGACCACATCTTAAAAAACTTCTTTCTGAGGGACTAAATCTTAAAAGCCTCTAATCTCAAATCTCCTCTTTCGCGTCATTAATTGATTTCACCTCAAGTACCAAACTATATGCGGGGAAAGCTATATGAGAAAATATATATAGCTGTAGTACGCATAAACCACCAAATGCCTCCTCTCTATTAGCGAGAGACGGTCCTGATCATTTTGAGACACTGGGTGAAATCTAGAAATGTACCATCTTATAAATAAATATATTAATTTTTTATATTAAAAAAATAAAATAATTTTGTTTCAATGATAAGAGTTCACATAACACCAAAAACACATTAAAAGTGCAAAGAAAGAAAGAAAGAAATGTACCTTTTTCTTCGACTCGATTCCCTGAAATTTTGAACAGGTTCTCAGTGGAAATTGACTCGATAAAAACTGAATTAATGAAAAAAACTATGAAGGAGCAGGGGCGGAACTGGGCCTTTTTGGGCCTAGGCTCAAAGGTCTCCAGCCCAGCCCAAGAAAAAAAAATATTCCCATTAGTTATATAAAAAATATGCTAATAGGCCAGTAAATTTTTTAGCCCAACCCAACCCACAATTAGTCTAGTCCATCTTTCTCTGACTTTCTTGAAAAAGGAAAAATTATGAGCTAGCTGGCCACACTACTGTATAAGAAAAAAAAAATTTATATAGTTTATTGCTCTCTTAATATATTTACACACATATGTATATAAAATAATTTAATTCAATTCAATTTATTTAACCTTTTTGTGAATGCTCATGAATTTATTTTAAAATTTTCATTTTCTTAAGAAATACAATTTTGTTTTAAAATTAATGAATTGTTAAGAACATAATTTCTTTAGTATCAGAAATTTAGTATATTAATTATATTTTTAAAAGTAAAAGTAAAATTTTAATTTGAGACATGCATTAAAATTATTATTTTTATTAACGTTTAAAAGAAATGAGACTCTTAATTTAAACCAAAAAATAATATTTGTAATATAATATACCTCAACCAAGAGGAAATCTTTATTCATTTTATTGGTCTTTGACAAAGATACTCTCTCCCGCAACTTTCAGATTCACTTTGATCTCTTTCATATTTTAACTTAAGTATCCATTTTTTTGTAACAAACAAATATTTAATCTAACATACTTAATTATAAATTAATAATTTTTACGAATACTAATTTTCTTCCATAAAAAAGAATTACATTTAACTATATTATTTTTATTTAAAATTTCGAAATTTTTTCCACTTTAGGAAAAAAAAATTTGCTTAAATTGAAATAGGAGAATACAATTTATTTATTTATTTAAAAAAAAAAAACTCAAAATTTTTCAAAGCAAAAACTGAAAAATATTATTGGTCTACTCAAAATCACTATTTTAAATTAAGACTTCATATTTTTTTTTTTTAATATTAACTAAGAAGAGTAAAAACAGAGCTAATCGTTAATTCCCTTTAATAAACTTCATTATTTGTCGTGCTCTCTAAATATCTAAAATGTAGTGAATGATGTTTAAATAATGGTGGGGAAGGTGATAAGAATTATACAATTGCTATATGTTTTTTTGGGTCCGTTGGAGCAATGGTGTGGAAAGTTATAAGAATTTCGAGTCAAGGCGGGTTAGTTTCATACCAAGTAAGCTAACCTTTTAACCCAATGAATAAGGATATTGTAAATGTCCATATTGTAATTTTAACCTTCCTTTTTTGTTTTGCCTAAAACCATCAATGTTATATATCATCAAATTTAAGGTACATTAGACAAATTTAGTGAACCAAGTTGTATCATAAAAATTGGTGATGTAAAACTTTGTAGAATTAACTTTCAAAGCTAATGAGAAGTGAATAGTGACAATAGTATAAGAAGTTTAGTGTCAGGTAAAATAATTTAGGGGGACGACCCATTAACCAGACAAATCACAAGGGGTTAATGTATTTCCCCTTTATCTACCCTTGAAAAGTATATATTCAAATACATTGATGCTATGTGATACATATTTGTATTTGTCGGTCACAAATATTAATTTTTTTGATATAGATATTGTAACACTAACAAAGAAAATGAATAACTTTTCCTCAAGATTCCAAAAAATGGCGCCGGTGCTTTTAGTTTGTCCAGATGCATAAAAAATCAAAGCAATTATACGAACATATGACACAAAGGTCACTTCTCACTCATTTCATATTGTAACAATAACAAAGAAAATTCTTTTCCTCGAGGTGTAAAAATATAGTATTGGTGTTCTTAGTTTGTCTAAATGCATAAAAAATCAAAGCAATTATATGAACACATGAACAAAGGTTACTCTTACTCATTTCAGATTATAATAGTAACAAAGAAAATTAATATCTTTACCTCGAGACACCATAATATAATGTTGGTGTTTTAAGTTTATATTGATGGAACGAGGGTCGTCCTTGAGTTTTGAAGAACCCTAGACGAACTTCTTTTTGGAGCCATTTTGTAAAAAATATATGGTACTTGCGAACCCTCCATATAAGGACCAAAGTTTAAAAATAAATGTTTGTTGCTAGAAATATTTTTTAACTTTTTGCCGGCAAAATTTCGTCCCTGAAGAGTCGACTCATACCAAAGCAATAAATATTGCGACAAAAAAAATAAAAATAAATTTACAACTCATATCATATTAACAATGACATTGAAAATTTAAAGAACAGAAATTTTGGTCTTTGTTCTTCATAATCAATAGCATTTAGATTTAAAACAAAACCTAAAAAAGAATTTCGATCAACAATAGCTAAAAAATAAATCTCAAATAATGCTAACATAAACACTTATAGATTGAGTAAATATGTTAAAAAAAAACCCAATTTAACTAAAAAGTGTTTAAGGAAATTACACGTAATGTGCTATCGTCTAGATAGAATATGTATTAGGGATTTACTATGTAAATTATGTATTATGGGCCATAATGGGCTTCCTTGTAAATACTATTTACTATTGTATTTGTGCCATATTTAAAGGGCCTATCTAATAAAGGGTTGAGTAGAGTTGTCCCTACAACAAGTTATCAACACGCTCAGAACTAACAACCCTAATTCTAAGAAAACCTTAGCCGTCGGCCGCCGTCACCATTGAACTCTTCCTCGATGCCCAACCTTCAAGAAAAAACTGTGATATACATACATCATTAAGGTACTCATTTTTATCACTTTAATTATGTAAACATTTGCATATATGCGATTGTTTTATGTATTTTTTTTTATCACGTAAGGATATATATATATATATAATTCATACCTGCCTTATTAAATTCCCACCAAATAGCGCATCTATATTAAATTACATGATAAATATAGGGGGCAATTAAAAAAAAGGGCTTATTAGAGAAAGATTTTCACACTAAGGCCAAGGAATAATTTTTTTTTAAATAAAGGGCCTATTTTTTATTTTATTGATAATATGACATGTGTCTTTTTTTTTCATTATAAAATGACATCCCAACCCTTAAAATAAACTAAAAAAATATCAATATGCATTAAAATATGGACTGCAATATGAACTTTGCAGTCTATATTTCACTGCAATATGAACTTTGCAGTCCATATTTCACTGCAATATGAACTTTGCAGTCCATATTTCACTGCAATGTGAACTTTGCAGTCCATATTTTTAGTGCAAAGTTCATATTGCAGTACATATTTCACTGCAATATGAACTTTGCAGTTCATATTTTATTGCAATATGAACTTTGCAGTCCATATTTTTTGTGAAAATTTCATAAAAAAGGGGTAATTTAGGTAATACATAACATGTTTTTATTAATTAAATGATATTTAAATTTATTCAAATACATTAATTTAAAATATAAAACAAAATAGGCCTCTTACACTAATTACCAATTAAAAATAGGCCCTTCATTCAAATTACCAATTAAAAATAGGCCCTTCATTCAAAAAAATATTATTCATTGGATTTTTGGTAAAAATCAATGTATAATAAGCCCTTCTACCTAATTTCTAGTAAATATAGCAGTACATCATCATCGTCGGACAACCCTATGCACTATTTGTTTTCCTCTTTTAGTTTTAGCATATTTTTTCCATTCCTCTCCGGAAAATCCCCACCAAATAATAACATATTCAATTAACTAATTTGGAAATCTTATTCTGGGATGTGCTTTATTATATAAAGCAGTATTTAATTCATGGATATTCGTTATTTACTTTGTTCCACTTTATAATATAAAGAATTAATATTAATATTATTTCTTCTCCCTTTTATTTTTATCAAGCAAAACAGTTTTTATTTTAATTAAATTTCTGTTTTATCTTAAAAACAGTTTTTATTTTCCTTAATTTTCTGTTTTACATAAAAACAGTTTTTATTTAATTAAAAATTCTGTTTTATCTTAAAAACAGTTTTTTATTTTACTTAATTTTCTGTTTTACATAAAAACAGTTTTTTTATTTAATTAAAAATTCTGTTTTATCTTAAAAACAGTTTTTATTTTACTTAAATTTCTGTTTTACATAAAAACAGTTTATATTTTAATTAAATTTCTGTTTTATTTTAAAAACAGATTTTATTTTAATTAAGTTTCTGGTTTATTTTAAAAACAGATTTTTTTTTTTGTTTTTTGTTTTAATTACCAATTATGCTCTATAGAATCCATGTATATATGAATTTGTTTCTAATGCAAAAGAACAGTTTGATTTGATGTGGTTTTGAATTCCACCATTATATATTGACCACTCTGTAGCCAAAATTTACACAATATTATGCATGTTATATTTGGGATGGACTAATTAATTTTATAATTGATATAGTTGTGGTAAGTCAGCCCGCTAAGAAAATTAGAATATTACATATATTCTTAATTGTTTTATTTAGTATGTCATAAATTCAACAATTGCCATGATGATGAAAGTTCATGCGCATTATAATTAATATGATAAAGTATTTTCATATAGCATCGAAAAATGTGACCATTATCGATCTTAATTTTTGAAATCTAATTCATATTCCTGAAAAATAATTAATATGGATGTACTCATAACTGTATAAAATTTTATTTATTATTCATTAAGATGGCCGACCCAACTCAACCCGAATTTGACATTTTGAACTCAGAAGGACTTGAGTACCACCGGTGGATTTCTGATGTAGAAACCGCTTTTGTGGCTAAAGAATATTCTGCCACACTTACTGACCCCAAAGACCCCACCGACAACGGACCGTCTGATAAGGTGAAAGCAAATGCATTAATATTTCTAAGGAAACATATTGAGCCCAGCCTACGTTGGGAGTACTTTCAGTTGAAGACACCTGAAGAACTATGGGATGTCCTTAAGGGACGTTTTAGGAACATTCATGACACTTTGCTCCCAGAATTGACCGTTCAGTGGAATGAAATCCGCTCGCTTGACTATAAAAGGGTTAACGACTTCAACAATGATATGATGCGCCTAAAGGCACGTCTTAACTTCTGTGGAAATGATCTCACAGAAGATGATATGACTCAGAAGACACTTTTCATTTTTCCTACTTCAGCACTTATACTAGCGAACCAGTATAGGCTCGAGTATGATAACAAAAGAACCACAACATTCAATAAGCTGATCAAACTACTGCAAGTGGCTGAAAGGCATAATGAGGTTCTTTTGAATACAATGTCAGACCTGTCGGGATAAAGAAAGTTCCTGAGGTCAACTACGGTAAGATGAACAGTGGAAAGAACCCCAATGCAAAGGGAATTGGACGTGTTGATCCCTACCCACGTGGCAATAAGGCACAACGTGGAAAGGGATGTGGGAGTCGTGGTACGGGTCGTGGAGGCTCTTCCAAAGTATGGAGAAGAAATGATACTATTGGACCTAGTGGTCAAGAAAACAAGGTGAAAAATGCACCTAATAATTCTCCGGTCAAAAAGGAAAGAGTTGGCGACGAGCCATGTTATAGGTGTGGAGTTGCTGGGCATTGGTACAAGAACTGCCATGCAAGCGCTAAAGTAGCAGCCAGTTACAAGAGATATCGAGAATCTAAAGAACAAGAATCTCACTTTATGAATGAAGAAGACAATGACGCTTATGTCAACTTCACAATCGCAAACATTAGTGGCAAGAAGGACTTTGCCCAGTTAATGGATGCACCCGATTTTGACTGATCTACTTTATTCACTTTATTTTTCAGAAGTAATTGAACAGGCATATTGCCTAATTTTTAATTAGACTATGGTTTTGTCTTAAAGTTTATGTTGATTTGATGGATTAGATTTCTAAACAAGATACTGGATTGATTACTGTTAGTTTTATTCGAATTTTATTCTAAAGTAATTGAATTTGTTTGTTTTATTACTACATAGTTCAAAATTTATACTTTGATTTCATTACTGTAAAAATGAATCGATGATAATTTTAATGATTGGTTGATAATGAGAACACTATAGCCATCCAATGAAATAGGCAATTAATAACCTATAATACCTATGTGACTGTGATGATTAAATTATCATAAGAGCGAAGAACTGCTCAACCATTTTGTTACTAAAATGGTGTTTAAAGTCACATACGCTCTATATGCACTCAGAGCGACCCGAACTTTGTTTATGATATTCATACCAACAGTAATCATATAAAAACAAAATGTAAGAATGGAACAAAAATATATTTATTTTACCTCTAAACAAATGTGCAAAGAAACGCATGAGTCATTCTAGTGGAATGTACCCCACTAAGATAAAGATTGTCAAATCATATGATGTCGCACTACAAGAAATTTGATCATTTAAGTCTCTTAAAAGGTGACTTAAATGATCATTTAAATCACTTTCCGGTTTGTCCCCGAGTGACATAATAGACAGTGTCATAAAAAGTTCATAAAAGTGACTTAAAAAAGTTATACGTTAGTGACATAATACTGACTTAAAAGTGACTTAACATTAACAAAAAAAAACATTTTTTACACCTGATCATTATATACCTAGCTACCACACAATTTCATAAATCAATCCTTTCAACAAAGCAATGCATTTTTTAGCTAGTTTTACCATTCAAAGATCCAAACTAATGCAACCCAATCAACAATGTTCAAAACAACTCAATAATCCGTGAAAACAATGCCAAGTAGATCAACATAATAAAAAAAAGGAACAAAAATAAAGTCTCAAAGGATGTTTACATTGATCTCTCCCCAATGTAACAATGTCGCTTTAATTTCTCTTTGTTCAAAAAGTGATCGAACGAAGAAACTCAGAAGTCATGATTATCCATTTGAAACAATGTAGCTTTCACATTCTCTTACGTTTTCAATAACCTTAATGCTCTTCTTCTTATCTCTATCAGTCAACACCGACCACCTTGATCCCATTTGAAACTAACTTTCTGCATGAACATAAACAGAATAAAATCAATAAGTCATAATAATCTCACTATTGAATAATTTCAAACCCAAAGTAATTGTACTATTAGAAGTGATATATGTCCTGGTTTTGCCATTGCTGGATAATGGGGTTCAAATAGTCGAGTATTATTTTTTTTTTCGCAATTTCATAATCCCTCCCAAATTTATAATGCTACTTAGCACTGTTACTGTGCTGCAAAGCTATCGCCAAATAATCAATTATTGTCATAGCTAGCCTTTATAAATAAGGAAGATTCTGAGGGTTTAGTACTGGTTGGGCATAGTATTGGTTGTCAGGCGACTATTTTATCTTCTTTTTGCATGTAAAATCATAAAACATCTAATTAATGTTCAATTCGAAACTTATTACCTCGCCTTTACAAGGAAATAAATTAGCTATTTAAGTTTCCAAATGCCACTGTTTCTCTCTCTCTCTCTCTCTCTCTCTCTTTAATAATATAGCTCAACATTTGTGGGTCTGAACCAATGTCATTCATGAAATGCTGAGTGGAATACACCTAGCCATCCAAAATTAAGAGTCATTATAACAAAATATAATTAACAAAAAGGAAAGGTGGATGCTTTATTTGGAACAAGTATATAACTAACCTATTTCAACCTAAAAATGAATGGTAAAGAACAAAATTGAATTAGCTATCGTGGAATCTGGTTAGTGTAATGATTTTAGAAATGTCGCCTAATTTAAGATGTCCAAGGAATAAAAGGTGGGCTCTTGATTTGGGGGGGGGATGGAGTATATAATGAATATATTCTTAAAATACAGTATCTCCGTGTGTGAAAATGGAAGATTCATGGTATAAACACAAAAAATTATTCAAATCCTACAGTTGAATAAGAAAATGGCACTTACAGAGGAAAATCAAGGGAGCATACCTGTAACTTTGTTGGTTGAAAAAGAGGGTCCCACTTCAATTTTTGCATCACAAATCAATCGATTACACATAAAACTCCAATTCCATGTAGCTATTATCAATTGTGAATCTGCAACATGATTATATGGAAACTTATAATTATATTTCATGAATTCCGTGTAAAGACCATGAAGAAAATTGATCTTATTGATGAATTTATGGAGGTTTTTAAGAGCCAAACATACAAAACTCCAATATCAATATACTATGCTTTGATTTTTTGTGAAACAAAATTTCCATGTACAATAATTCCATTAAGGTTAATTATTATCCGTGTACAATAATGAATATTCTTGCACTAAAAAACCAAAAGTAATAGGTAACAGAACCATTGAAAGTCATTGGAAATGGCTTACTAATATTTATAATGTAAATTTGAACCAAACAACTCTCTAAAAACTAAACTATTGAAGTCATCATTAGGCATATCAGTACCTCTTTTGTCTGCAACATGGCTTGGGGAAGTTACACCTGCATTTGTGCTTCATAGAGGGGAAGTTACAGTCTTAACAGTTTAACCTGTGGTACACTAAATTGCCTGTTCTTTTAAAGGAGCAACTAGTAACGAGTTTAGCTGGACATTATATGATGGAAAAATATTTGGTGAACTATGGCTTATTTTTCTTTTTCTTACATACACTCTGCTTGTTGTCCTGTAATCATCTATATTAATAAAATTTTTATTTCTGTTTAAAAAAAATATGTATCTACTCTTTTGTGAGCACCAAATTTTCAACATTATCTCTCTACAGTAATATCACCATCTCCTTTTAACTTAATTATACCCGCAATCAACCCTAACTACCTTTTCTACCCCTAAACTCTGATTTTATTAATTTGAACAACAAATCTTCTCCTTAATAAACAAAAGCATATGATATATAATGGAAGCGAGTAACATGGGTGTTAAAAATTATACTACCAGCTTCTTTCTAGATGCAAAATGCAGTGCCGTAGCAGCTTCTATCATAGAGCTTCCACCCTTATTGACACTATACACACTTTTATGAGCAGCGTCCAAGAAATTCTGGCCACTAGGGTCCGCACGAGTAATTTCCCGAGCATCCATTTGCATCTCACGCTGCCTAGCAACATCAATTACTTTAACTGCAATGTAAAATAACTTTCTCTTTTAATTTCATTCACAAATGGCTTTAACATTTCATCGAACATGTTACAGGCATCACCATATGGCTGAATAAATAATGAAACGAACCAGTAGAATTTGGTTTCAATTTCAAAAAGATTAAACGACGAGAATTACACCTATTTCCATTATCAGTTGCTATTGTTTATATAATCTACTAAAGTTAGTACAGATCTATATGCATATGATTGTCCAGGTAATCATTCAAATGTAATTATCAAGGTAATCATTCAAATGTAATTATCGTTGTGGTTGTGAAGAAGAATGAAAGAAGCTCTGAAAATGTGGAATTCAATATTCATTCAACAATTGATATTGGACAATGGCAATAATATACTAATCTAACCATAATTACAAGTTATCAAATACAAAATGAGAGTGATAACAGATTAAATTCAAAGACTACTTACTATCGACATTACTGGATATATGCACAAAATTAGCGTTTTTAATGCTCAATTCCCGTCCTAAAACCCTAAAACCTAACTTTCATCAATGGACCAATCTCCCAATCTCGACAAAAACCTAACAGAGTTTCTACAAATTAACGATGATTAGAACAAATACAATCACAATAAGAATATCAATACATATTCGAAATTTGACGAAAAAAAAGAGGATTTTGAGGAAGAAGATGACCTAAGTGATGCAATATCAGCAAAGCAGCTACACAAATCCAATCCACCAAATCCACGGCCTCCATATTGTTGCCTCCTCGTAACTTGGAGCTTGATCAAATTGACGATTGACTGAATATCGACTGATTTGAACGGATGTGTATGAGTTGAGATGGATTATCTATGACTATTAGTGCATCAATTTAGGAGGAGAGAGGCATTCGGTAAGGGTGGTCGTACCAAATTGGGAAAATTAGTTGGCCTCGATAACATAAAGCTCGTTTTAATAATATTAAATTTAATTAATTCATTAGGTCGCATGCTTAAGCGCGGCATAAAAAGTATACCTCTTATAAACGTGACTTATATAATATTACCCTAAATTAATTAAGTTACCAAATTAATAAGTGACATAACTCACAAGTTAAAAGTGTCATATATGATGTATTTTTTTGTAGTGTCGCTAACAATGTACCGTGGAACATAGACTCATACAGGCTTTGGCATGCTTGCCTAGTGCACCTTGGTCATAATGATCCATGTGTTAAAGTATTTACACGGATGTCCCTTCTTTTGAGTGATAAATAAATGGGACAAAACTTCAACACATTGCAACGTGTTGATACTAGTAATGCTCAAAAGTAATTCTTGATTTTCGAAGTATTGAAAGCCATGTCCCCCCTTTCCATTATGCCTAATTGACCATGTCAAAGGAACGACACCCCATTTTTCAAAGTCTGCTCTTTAGCAAAAATAGGATCGAGACCTTCTTATGCAAAAGATACAAAATAAAATATACCATTCTTACAATATATATTTGTAGATAAATCCATCCAGCGTGCGGAACCATTCACAGTACTTTATGGATCTGGTGGATAATTCGACATTCTGGTCACATGTTGAATAATTGTCTTCAAGAAATGCTGCATTTACTAACCTCTTAGCACATATTATACGCTTAAGGACTCACCATCCTGATTAATGTATCATGTCTAGAAGACTCGATAAAGCTAAAGAGTTTACATCAAAAGTACTTGATGATCATTGCATAAAATTGAAGTAAAGAATCCCGTTCTCCATGTGCATATGCAACAAGGTCTCACAAAAGCAACTATCAAAATGATATAGATGGTAGATAGGGCATTGGTTATGCGCACTATATTGCCTATATATGTCTGGGATTTATGCAATATTGCACGCAATTTTACTTATTTGTTTCAAGGTTCAATATTAGACAACTATTATATGCATACCAGTTGGTAACTGGATATTAACCTAATATTCTATGCATATGTGCCGATTGCGCCCCCACAGCGCACCAAACTGGGCTCGCTGAAACAATTAAGTATTAACGTTGGATAATAATTCTCAACGATAATCCGCTATTTGGAATCCTTGTCAGGTGATCTCTTTACCGCTAAGAATTGCAGATTGTCACTTTGATGAGACAGTCTTCCCGTCGTTAGGGGGAGATAGAAAAATAAATTTTTAAGGGAACGACAGGAATTGTTGTGGTCCCCACTCTGTCTCATCTTGATCCCCACGCACATCACAATGTATAGTGAAGTGAAAGAATAATCAATCTTTAAAATGAACAGATTCGATGTCTGATACATTTAATGATATTGAAAAATGACAAAGATCAAACACACCAGCTGCAATATGCCTGCAAGGTTATAAGTCCCCAACAAGGGGTACAGTGTCACAGAACGAGACGCTGCAACTGCACTTAGTGGAGGTGTGGTTGAGGCCATGGCTCCTTAAAAGAATAAAAGGAGGCCATTTGGTTCGACAAACACTCATACAAAAGAAGAGGTGGAGTAAGGCACAAATTGATCAATCAATCATTAATGTAAAAGCCTTTTTTATGAGATTATCTCTGATTATACTTATGTCCATGAATCAATACTGGGGGACGCCTCGAAGTTATAATGATTCCAGAGAATAAATAAATCTCAATGGGTTAAGAGTTGGCATATAAGTTAATGGATGCATTAATGATACACTGTTGCTCAAGAAATCAAAGAGCGCGATGATGTCGAACCTCGCTTTGTTGCAAAATGTCAACAAAAGGAAAAATTGGCCTAAATGAAAATAAGCAATCCAGATAGAATTAGATTCTCTGGCAAAGAGACAGGTATTTGGTCCGGTAGTGCTAACCGCGCCAAGTGTAAAGCCTGTATGACATAAAAAATTATTTGCCATAAAGCGTAAATGAGAAAAAAGAAGTTCTAAAGTAAAAGGCTCACCTTGTGGCGAAAGGTTTCCAACAGACGCTCTGGAATTGCTTAAACGTTATAACATTCCACTACTTAGTTAGCTTGGTAGTTTTCGAATGACTGAAAATGCAGCTCATAGATGTGGTTACTGCATATCTCTATGGGGATCTTGATTCAGAGATATATAGGAAAGTGCCTGATGGCCTTACATTACCCAAGTCAAGTGACTCTAAACCACGGAGTGCGTTTGTAATTATGTTGAAACGCTCACTTTACGGATTAATATAAATCGGGCGGATATGGTATACCCGTCTAAGTGACTACTTGATTGGGAAGGGATATAAGAACGATGAATTATGCCTATGCGTATTCGTAAAGAAAATAAGTTCCGAATTCGCAATTGCAGCTGTATATGTCGATGATATGAACATAATAGGTATTCTTGATGAAATAAAAGAAACTGCAAGTTACTTGAAATCCAAATTTGAGATAAAGAATTTTGGGAAAGCTCGAATTTTGTTTAAATTTTAATCTAGAATATCGAGCTTGTGGAATACTAATCCACTAGTTTGCGTACGTTCAAAAGATAGTCAGGCAATTTAACCTGAACAAAACGCATTCTGCTAGCACTCCCATGATCGGTCGAAGTTTAGATCAAAGGAAAGATTAATTTCGTACAAAGGAAGATTACGAAAATGTGTTGGGAGATGAAACTTCCCATCTAAGTGCAATATGCGCATTATTACACTTAACACAATATATTCGACTAGATATAACATTCTCATTGAACTTGTTAGCTAGATTTAGCTCAGCGCCAACGCAACATAATTGAACACCTAAAAGGAACCATTGGCTTGTGATTGTTCTTTCCCTACAGAGAGGAAAAAGTGTATACGACAGTAACATCTAAAGTAAATGATGATGCTAAAATGGCCACCCTCTACATTGAAATCCCAAACAAAATCTTAATTAATTTTGTTGGTGTTGGGTATCTCTCTGGCCCACACAAAGCTCTAAGGAGAGTATGATAAACTTGTTCACCAAGTCTTTTTCTAAGGCCATATTTGAAAAGCATATGAAAAATATATGGGTGCTTAAGCTTTCCTAACTCTCATGATCAAAGTAATGATCAAGGGAATGTGTGAAATATGATGAAATTTTCACACATACGTTGTACTCTTTTCCTTAGACCAAGGTTTATTTTTCCCACTGGGTTTTGTTACTTGGTAAGGTTTTTAACGAGGCAATGATACATGCATAAGATTTTCAAATTCCTTGATTAATGTAAATATCAGGGGGCGGTGTAGACTTAAGGGGGAGTCTAATATCCACACGACGTTACGTTATACTCTTTTCCTTAAACCAAGGTTTATTTTTTCCACTGGGTTTTGTTACTTGGTAAGGTTTTTAACGAGGTAACGATACGTGTAAACTCTATTGATTGAAGTAAGGATCAAATGGAAATATAGACTCAATGGAGGAAGTCTAACATGATTGTCATAATGTTGTACTCTTTTCCCTTCAATCAAGGTTATTTTTTCCACAGAGTTTTTGTTACTTGACAAGGTTTTAATGAGGCAACAAGACATGTACCATTCTATCTTCGACTCAGCACAAGAGGGAGTGTTTAAGGAAATTACACGTAATGTGCTATCGCTTAGATAGAATATGTATTAGGGATTTACTATGTAAATTATGTATTATGGGCGATAATGGGCTTCCTTGTAAATCCTATTTACTATTGTATTTGTGCCCTATTTAAAGGGCCTATCTAATGAAGGGTTGAGTAGAGTTGTCCCTACAACAAAGAACCAGTATTTGGGGTTTTTAGCTCATTATAATTAATCAATCACAATATTAAAAAAAAAACACAAAATCAAATTAGATTCATTCGAATATATAAGAGGAAGTGTAAAACCATTTAATGTCGTCACAATAAATTTGAAATTAATAGAAACATTTAGAGATGGGAACACACATGGATGTTCGATGCATTAGTGTGAACTATTTACGTTAAGAATGAAATGTTTTTTTAATATATTCTTAAAATTTGTGTTAACAGGTGAGCCTAGCTATTTATTTGATTAGTAATTAGGCTTTATTAGTTATTCAATTTTTTCTTTTAAAAATAATCAATACTTAAATTTCCTTCATTTATTAATATTCATTAAACCCTATTAAAAAGGAGGCAAATATCAAGATCAGTGGGCCTTTTAGTTACAAATATATATATTGACAAAATTGGTGCAAGAAATTGAATTAGAAAATTCATCAATATTTTGAATTGAAGTTTGGCTAATAGGGGTTTAGGAAGTTTATCGATCAATAATTGGGGTATTCAAAATGAAAATAAAGAGGAAAAAAGAATTAAAAACAAAAAATGAAACATGCAGGCCCCGGGACTCCAACTTGCACCAATGCCCAGTGACAGAAGCGCAGCGCAACAACTTACAACCGCTGGACAAAAATCTCAGCAGTACAAATTATATCAACCCTTATTTACTTTACTCAAATCTACATATATAGATGACCCGGTAAGTCGGGGCCTTACTATAACGATCTCCTATGCAACCGCTTGGATCGCTTATGGTCAGAGTTGGCCCATGCACACATATATGTATATTTATACAAGGTTCTAAAAGGCGTTAGGCGGATCTAGAACAATGACAAAGGGCCTAGCGCCTAGAGCGTCTAGTTGGGGTGTAAGCGGCTAGGCATCAGGCAGTTTTTTTTAATTATATTTTTAATTTTTAAATATCTAAAATAATATATACAAAATAAATACTGAAAAATCATCAAATTAAATATAGTACTCAAATAAACATAAAAAGAAGTTCAAATGTTCAATTCACAAGCAAAATATGGTCATTGGATTTACTGTCCAAAACAAAATTGAACACAGGATCACATTTACATGAAATTATTAATTTATTTTAAGTAGCAACAGAAGCAACAACAACGAAAATAGTAATAATAATAAGTGAGTGAAAAAGAAAAGGCAATAGTAAAAGAAAAATAAGAAGAAAGGATAAGATTCAAGAAGTAAGATAGCATAATGTTTTTATATAGTTTTTCTTGAACGTCTTCTAGCGATTACAATTGTTGGATGAGGTTTAGTTTCAATCGGAGGAATAAAAAACGAATTTATTTATGATGGTTAATAGATTGTATCCATTTTTTTAAATGGTAATTTTTTTTTTAATAAAAAGAGAAACAAATAGCTCCTTCAAAGAAAGAAAAAAAAAAAAAAAAATAAGTCTATCCGCTTAGCTCCCGCCCAGCTCGCCAAGACCCGCCTAAATCCGCCTAATTTATCTTGGCACTTAATCACCCGCCTAGGTACTAATTGGGACGCCCGGGTACCGCCTAGCGTCTAGGAGACCGCTTAGCCCGCCTTTTCTACTACAATGGGGGTCTTAAGCGGTCGCTTGGGTCACCTACGGTTAGGACCGACCCATGCACATATATATATACAGATGACCCGAAGAGTAAGAGCTCTACTACAATAAAAGTCTTAAGCGACTGTTTGGGTCACTTAAGGCCAAAGCCGGCCTTAAATTCTAAATTCAACGAACCTCTCACTCATTTCATATTGTAACTAGTCAGCAACCCGTGCGATGCATGGGCGTATTGCCAAATTTATTTTTATAACAATATGTAGACTTAATAAAAATACTATATTAAATTGATGTATATAGGACTTATGAATCGTATTTGTAAATAGTCTGAGATATAATTGATTGATTTATATATTTTTACTTGCTTAAAATCAAACTTTGTACAAAAGTTTGGAATGATTGACTATCATAATATATGTTATCATAAGTTACTTGTTTTATAGATGATTGATATAATAAATTATTAAGAAAATGTAGAATAAAGAAAGATTGATTATATATGGAAGTAGTCAAGTAGATTCTATGAAATATTAATAAGAGGGCAAATAGAAGTAATTATATAATACATATAAAGACTTGCATCAAAAAATATATTCAATGATGTAGTATACAAATTTCTCTATTTTTTCATGAATTAGTGATGTTGTAAGAAACCGATATGCGCATTTCAACAATCACCACATTTTTGTAATTATATGAGTGGATTTATAGTACATGTACAAATCAGTTTAAAGTTAACACACTCCAACAAAACTCATTAATTCACCATAGCTTGCATCAACTAAGCAATTGCCCTCCTGGCTAATATGAACACCACCAAAGCTAAAGTATTGTTCATTCAAAACATTTTCGTTCTCCAGACCCAATGTATTTAATAGACAGAGGCAATGAACCGCATTTAGCTCAATAGAAAGCGTAGCTTATCTCTTTTTCTTTTTCGTTTTTTACTTTCGGTATACACTTAGTTAACCAAAGTTGGACATGCATTGGCTATTGGCACTTGATAGAGTACATGTAGAATTAATAGCTATAAATTAAAAGTAACAAATAATTTCCTAATTATATACGAAAATAATTCATAAAATTAAAACCTTAGACATACTTATTTGATTAAAAAGTCATTAACAAATTAGCCCAAAGATACAATTATGACTGTGTGTAGTATGTGTATCAAGTATCAATTTGCAAAGAAAGGCATGATGAGCAAGCCCTCTAAAATAAAATGCGTATGTTGAATGTAAAAGGAAAATATGCAAAATTAAACAAACATCGAGTCATGTAATTAAGTGCTGAACATAAATTAAAAAAAAACTTGTATGCAATTTTTTCTCAACATTCTCATTGACTTAGTTGTTCTGTATCCAAATTTTGTTCAGAAAACATTAATTTTAATCTAATGAGTAGTAAAAAAATAAATATGTGACAAAAAAAATTTGGCTATTAATTTGAGATAGATCGAAGGCATTCAATCTCTAAAATCTACTAATTCAAGAGAAAGTGAGTCAATTCTGATTAACAAATGGAGGAGATGTAACGTGCTTTTGCTTTCTCCAATTTCTTTGGTGGTACAGTTGAAAAAAAAATCTTAAATATGCATAAGTTATAATTATTTTTAATCCTTGTAAGGAGTTACACTTTAATAGGGAAAATGAATAAATTGTAAGATAAACGCTTCTTACCACATGAATTTTTTCTCATTCAAAGAGGCGTCAACCCAATGTTTGGTTGAACAAATCAAGGGAAAGTAGTTGGACTAAAAGCCTATCCAGTTTCAAAATCTCCATCTGCTGAAAGAAACTTGCTTTCAATCACCCCCACTTCCTAAACAGAGAGTAGATTAGAATTACACATCTTAGCAATGGATAGTTGTACCAATGTAATGTTATCAAGAAATTACATTTGAAATTTGAATATTTTATAAATAATTTGCAGTACTTGATAATTGAGCCCACAATATTATTTAATTCTTGAAAGCATTTTTAGCAAACACCATATGAACTCAGTATTTGTTCACTACAAAGTTTTCATGGCAATAACCAAATCAATTGGTAAAAATAATTAAAAACATTACTGCCTTGGCCAATTGGCCAAATATGAAACTTTTTTCTGAATTTGTACCTTATTATGATTGGTTACATTTTTTTTAATTCAACTAAATATTAGAATCAATTATGTTGTTAAAAATTGGGAATATACACTACTCAAAAGTGTTTTTGGATATGTAACCTTGTTTTTTAGGCCCGTGGAAATCTTCAACTATACTTCCTGTTCAAGCGTAGTTTTGTAATAATTTACAATAATCTTAAAGTTATAATATTTAGAATGACTGTAATGGGGTATTTTGCCTTTCCACTTACATAGAGAACCTTGTTTTTTGCTTTGTGATGAGGTAAGGCAGGGTAGATAGTAGATTTCTTTGCTCTTCTGAGGAATCCTCTTCAAATTTACTACATTGGTTGCTTGAAGCATATGTACGTATTTGACACCAGCACCACTTATCAACTCAATTTGTTTTCTAAGAATTGTAATTTTTAAACTTCAATTGGCCAAATATATATCTACATATCAAAGGATTTCTAGCGGGAGCACATATAGAGTAAACATCATGGAATTTTACTTAAAACATTTTATCAAACACATTTCATGCATTGTGTTGTACAATGTGAGAGATTGAAATTGTTGATATGTACCTGCAATAATTGGAAGAGAGTCGCCATTGACCTAAAACAATAGAATAGAGTAGGGCAAGACTACAACAACAATTGTAAACAATAACTTAAATCAGAGGCTGACAAACAATGACCACAACATAGAAGAAAAAGGGGAGAAGCAATACCTTAAGGAAATTGCCACAAACAAATTGTCTATTACATTTTGTTTGTTCTGTATAACCTAAATACATTAATGAAAATTAGAGACCAAAATACCTTAAGCAAAATATCATCGGAAAAGTAAACATCATAAACATGAAGAAAGATGGAAATACATTAATGAAAATTAGATATAAGATGTACGGGTGTTTGGTTTTGTAAAGACCAATTTATTACTTTAGTCTATGGCACATATATACATTCAGTTAATTAATATTTCAAGTATGTTCAAACGATTGGAAAGACATATATATATATATATATATATTTATCCAAGTGCATCTTGTAGTACAAACAAAACAATTGTAAATAATAGGGTACAATAAGGAGGTTGAATACGAAAAACACGAAATAGGAATCAAAAGGGGGAATGGAGAAGAATTACCTTGTAAAATTTTACCATAATAGATTCTTTATGGCCTTTCTGGCCTTTCTTTGTATTTATAGCTGTAGAGTACAATGAATTTGTAATTATAGATTCAACAAATGGAACATGATAACAATCACAAAATTAATATCAAGAGTAGAAAATAGAGGTTGAAAAATCTTACCGATTGAAAAACTAAGGTATTGCAAAGGACTGTAAAGGGTGAAGAAGAAACCTAGGGCATGAACATTGAGATACATCATAGAAATACGAAGAGAATGGTACAGGGGCGGAACTGGGCCCTGGCCCAGAGGGCTCCAGCCCAGCCCAAGAATTTTTTTCCCACTAGTTATATAAAAAAAATACTATTAGACCAGTAAATTCCTTAGTCCAGCCCACCCCAGTCCATAATTAGCCCCGTTCATTTTTCTCGAACTCTCTTAAAAAGGGAAAAAATTATGAGCTAGTTGGCCCACACCACTATACAAGAAAAAAAACCAAATAAATTAAAAAGTTTTGTGTTGTTATCAAACTAGAGCCTCTCTCTCTCAATATAATTTTTATGAATACTAATTTTTTTCCATAAAAAAGAATTACATTTAACTATATTATTTTTATTTAAAAAAAATTTCACTGTAAGAATAAATTTTTTATTTAAAAAATTGTCATAAATTTTTATGTTAATTTAGCCCACCCTATTAAAAAATCCTGAATTCGCCCCTGGAAGGGTAACCGTTCTCTTTCATTGGAAAGCGTTTGTGAAAGGGGTGATGGATGAAAATTGAATGCCGTAATTATTATTTGAGACGTGGCACACGCAGGATAAATTTTTCTCACTCCTAGCGTTTTATATAT
The DNA here is from genome assembly GCA_021464415.1 of Lonicera japonica. Taxonomy (NCBI): domain Eukaryota; kingdom Viridiplantae; phylum Streptophyta; class Magnoliopsida; order Dipsacales; family Caprifoliaceae; genus Lonicera; species Lonicera japonica. The sequence continues at coordinate 60,128,963 of CM038470.1, forward strand.
ATACTATAGATAATACCAAAGAAATTTAAAACCATTTCGTCCAGATACCAAAAAATTGTGTCGGTGTGCTTAGTTTGTCCTTATGCATAAAAAATCGAATCAATTATATGAATGGATGACACAAAGGTCACTCTCACTAATTTCATATGCAACAGTAACAAAAAACACTACTAACAATAGTATCATTAGGCCATTTCTAATAGTTTTCTATATTTATATTTTCGTATAAATTTTATAAAATTTATAAAAAATTTAGTCTTTAACAATCATTTAAAATGTATTGTGTAAAATAAAATTCTATTTTACATTGCCATATTAGCTTTCTATTTTTTAATTTTTTATTAAAACCTTAAAATGAGATAAGTTTTAATACAAAATTTATATTTTAATAAAAAATATATATTTGAAATTTACTCATCAAGAGATATAAATCAAGATCTATTGTGAATATAAGATTATGTATAAAAAGTTGAAGGAAAACAATATAAAATAATATTTAACATGTGTTGATACCTTATTAGTTATTTCAAAATTTACACAAGAATTTATAAAAATATTATTGGAGTATATTTTTTTTTAAACCTTCAAATTTTTTTATAAAAATTGATTGACACATAAAATTTACACTTAAATTTTTATCCATCTGATGAATATGTTCTTAGTTTAGCCCAACCCATAATATAGCTCAGTTGCTAAGGCGATTTTTTTTTTTTTTTTTTTTTAATTGCCAAGTGAGTCCATTCAAACTATTTGAAGTATACAAACATTAAGGTGATGTTTTGAGTTGAGTTTTTAAAATATAGTGTTTGGTAGAATTTGGAAGTATGTTGAAAAGTGAATTTGGTTTTTGTTTGAGTTTTTTTCAACCAACTAAAAAACCTCATAAAAAAATTTCAAAATATAGTCACAATGGATCTTATTTTATAGATTTCGACGAGTATCTTTCAAATATATATTTTTTATCTAATTTTAATTTTTGAATTTAAAATTATGGTGTTTTAAAACTAATAACAAATACAATACTCCTTTGTGATATGTACTTGAGGCCTACGTATAATGTACTTGATCTATAATTTGAGGGACCAAAATATATGTAAATTACATTAGTTTTTCAAGCATACTAAAATTCAAACTTTTTGGTTAGAGCAATGGTTTATCGGTCTAGATGCTATTAGAAATTTATTGAAAAAAAAATCTTTGAAAAAAGAATTAACTAAGAAAGAGAGGATAAATATTAGAAAAGGTTACAACAAATCATGTTCATCTGTTTATTGCAAAAATAATTAAAAAAGAAGCCAAGCCACTAAGCTTAAAAATAAACAGGAAAAATGAGAGAGTGAGGTTTCAAGAATCTGTGTTAATTAAAAAGGGTATATGAGATCAATACCACAATCAATTAATCAATTTTTGTAAATCATAAATGATTATATTTTTTCCATAATACTATTATATAATAGATAAATAGATGGATAGAATACATAGATATAATTAGTAGCACTTATTATTAGTACTCTAACACTTTAATGATAACATGTTATTTATTAATTTGGGAGTAAGAAGAGTCGCACATTTGCAATAATTTTCTCTTTTGTTCCATTAGATATGTTTTCATTGAAATATTTCTTTCTTCACTTTCCAGTAATATAAAAATAAAGTATCAACACTATATCATGCATTTTATTTGACAAAACATTTGGAACATTTATTTATTTATTTTTAAATTTATCAAAGCTTGACTTTGGAAGAGAATATGAGACTAGTCGTCTGCTATTTTTTTTTTTTTTGAACAATTGATCTAAAGTCGAAATATTTTGACCTTCCGACGTTCAATCCAATACTGAAAAATAAAAATGATTCAACAAGTTGTTTTTACCTAATTATAGTGAAAAGAAATATTAATTTTGTTGTAAAATTTTATCTCGATATTAATCCACCTCATCGTAAAATCTTAAATCCGTCCTTACTCACACAGCATTGAATCTTATCTCTCTCTCCCAAATATTTGTCCTCCGGAAACAATTTCTTCATTTAGCAATTTTTTTACTACACTATTGTTTCACATATAAAATAATTAACTGATATATTTAGTCATACTCGTAGTTTACTATTGCAGGTGCTTGAAAATACTACCAATTTTCATAATCTATTTGTAAAAACAGTAAAAAAATAAATAAAAAAGATGTAGACTGAAAAGGAGGGCTTGGTGGATATTGAGAGTCATTGAAAAAGGATAGTGTTTGTTTTCAATCATCAGCACATATTGCTCAAATTTTTTTCATCTATATTATTATATAAAATTAAGATCAATTTCAACCACCATAAAGTTGTGCCTATTTTTGTCCTATATTCTCTTTTTTTCAATAAAAAATATGCTTGCAAGAGGGTTCAAACATTAAATCTTTGACAATTAAAGTAATCTAATGCTTAACCACTTAATATCTAGTTTAAACATATGGCAACAGCGTTTGCATGAATTAATTGAGGGCTTCGAATACAAAAAACCGTAAACTTTCAGTGTCACATGTACAAAAATTGTTACTAGCAGCCTAGAGGACTCCACTTTTGGAGCTCTCAGTCAAACCTAAGTTGAACCCAATGCGCTACCATAGACCACTCTTAATTGGTGATTCATCCAATTTGAGGAAAATATAAGGAGAGGATGGATTGGAGTTGCTCCAATAGATACAAGGCTAGATGTGAATTTTTGATCCCTGAGATTGAATCTTTTTAGGATGCAATTCCACATTTTATTTTTTATAAAGGGTACCGTCTTTGTTAATATAGTTTTTGAGTAGGGAAAAATACATTAAATCCCATTGTGGTTTGTCGGGTTAAAGGGTTGCCCCCAAACCCCCTGCACTATTAATACCTTTCACTTTACTCCGACCAAGTTAGAAACCGTCAAATTTTCAATAAGAGGGTTCATATGACATTAAATAATTGGGCAAAGTTTTGTAAATGAGACAATCGAAAATACCCCCTTTTCTTATAGCTACGTATCTTTTAATTTATATTTCCCCTCTCTCTCTCTCTCTCTCTCCCCCTCCCTTGCCCTTTATTTTCTTGTAATCTCTCTCTCAAAATCTTTCCCCTCTCTTCTCATTTCTCTTTAATCTCTTTCTTCATTTTCTTTTCTCATCAACCTTGGGTTTCATGCTCAACATTAAAGGATAAGATTATCCTCCCCGTTTCTTAGAAAAAAGTTGTGTTCTAAATGGGTGGGTAAACTGCAGTTTATGAAAAAAAAAAAAAAAAAAGAGGTATGATTTTTGTACTCTTTCGACAAAGAGGAGTTCTTCCAAGGTTTTTTCCGTTGATTTTGAGTATAATATAGAGGGAACGAGGAAGTAAATAGTGAATCAGAAGACAATTGTGTAGGGGGTTTAGTGAGGAAGAAGACAACAATATAGGGGGTTTAGTGTGGGGTAAATTGGTTTCGGGGGCGTCTCGTTAATCCAACAAATTACGGGGGGGGGGGGGGGGTTAATGTATTTTCTCCTTTTTAGGACCTAACTCTGAAAAGTATTTAGATACATTGATACTACGTGGTAGATATTTGTATTTTTTGGTTACGTATACTAATTTTCTCGATATAGATATTGTGTATGTGACAAAGCAAATTAATAATAAACCATTTTTCCTATTGGAAGATTGAGATTTGATACGTTGATCTTGTCTCAATGAAAAAAGTGGTCTCAATTTGAAAATAAAGACTACGCATGCAAATGGTCGACTTTTGATATATTACTGTGAGAATCTGCAAATGCGACCCCCCGGGTCTCGTCCCCGTTCGTGGAGGTCTGAGGCGTCGGAAGGGATTCCGTCGCTCCATTTGCTTGGAGTTTGTTTTGATAATTCATATCGGGTGTCCCTACGTCTATTCTAGATGCAAAGGGGTTCGTTCAGAGTCGCCAGTAGGTTTTACGAGAAAACGGACAAAAAGGTTGTGTAAGGGGAAAGGCTATAGACAAGCCTTTCTTTACACGTTTGTCTGCGAAACCAGGTTTCCATAGGGTTCGGGAACTATATTACGGTTTGGGAAGGTGTTAAGCTCCCATTCCGCCCTTTCGATCTCTAGTGGACTTATATATTTATTCTATGTTGAAAAACTTGGATGCTTTTACCGATAGTCTACTACTTACTAAAAGAAAACCCTATTTCTCGGGAAGAACGGGAAAAAAAAGGGGTGAAAGCCTTTGTATTCCGAGATCCGATGTTTTTATATTTTAAAAGATGTAAATGACAAATGACAAAAAACCTTTTATTTTGAGAGAGTATTTCGTATTATTTCCTCAGATAATGACGGTTTTCTCGAGTTGTGATTTATTTTTTGGAAAAGTTCGGATCTTTATGTCGGGACTAATTCAATATGGAATTAGAACTCTTTGAGGAGAGTTTATCAGACACATCGCGGTCTATGAAAAAGACAGGATATGTGGATTTTAATTCCTAGATAAGTCTTTTATCGGTCCGGGGTTTGAAAACAGGGTTTATCCGGACGATAATGTACTTACCCTTCTGGTTTTGAAAGTAGTTTTATCAGGGTCTTTTGTGTCGAAAACGATAGACTATTTGTAACTTGACAATAAGTTTATTCAAATAAAACGTGGACAGAATAACAGAAGTAAAACAAGTACACAGATATCTAATTTTAAATACTAGAAGGGACTTTCTTTACCTTCCCGACGAGAATAATAATAAGAAAGAAAATATAATATGGCAGAGGGATCTCTGGCGATAGTAATCTTCTCTTTCTTAAGATATTTCTGAGAAATCGATTCCGGAGACGGGACACGTCGAGTGTCGAGGATAGATTCGATAATTCTTCAGAAATAAGATAATAGTAGAAAAATGCTTGATAAAAATCAAATCTAAAGCTCCAAATTCTCAGATTCCAATTGCTGCCCCTGAACCCTTGGGGGTGTTGGCCTATTTATACTGCTCGGGGAAGATTGTCGCGCGACATTTCCCCAAAAAAGGCAAGTATCGCGCGACATATCTGTTTGTCGCGCGACATTCCTGTATGTCGTGCGACAAACGGCTGAAGTGATGGGTCCTGACACTGTGATGTGTCAGAAAGTGGTTGGTCGGGTGCAGAGAGGGATTGTCGCGCGACATAGTGGGATTGTCGCGCGACATTCCAATGATTGTCGCGCGACAATGTGATATGTCGTGCGACAATCCTTCATAAAAAAAGGTTTGTCGCGCAACAAACCCCCCCGGGGTAGTTTCGGGTGCTCGGGTGTGTCCTGGACTCCAAAAAATAATAGTCTCGTAGGTCGTTAGGGTTCTTGCGGGGGTCACGGATCGGGGTGTCTACAATTACTAGTTAATCATATGTGTGAAGCACAGGCGTTGTATTATGTTCTTTAACACATTATGTTTATTTTAGTGTATATATGCCTATACTTATATAATTATTGTCAACTTTTTGTAAAACAATAACTTTTGAAATTAAATAACAAATAAAATTTTACATTATTACAAATAATAGAAGCAAAATGTTGAAGTTAAGGAAACATTTTTCAAATACATTTTGTTGGTGTCTAAAATTTGACAAGCCTAAAGTAGAGATAATTAAAGTCCAACATTGGTGGTCGGCAACCAGAAAGTACACGGAAAACACTTTAGTCAACCGCAAATAACCAAATAACCAAGAAAAAGAGATAAGAGTTTTTTGTATAAGTAGGTTCCCCGATGGCACTTATTCCCAATCCGGTTGTACATCCTCCTTTAGGGGGTGTGTGGTTTCTATTAGCTTTAAAGCAATTGAACAGTACAATGGGGGAATTATAAAGACAATTTTACAGAGATTTAGCTTAAAGGAGAAGAAGATGGTTGTCAAAGAGTGAGTGTAGAGAAAATTCATTTGTCCCGAGTTAAGGGTTATCCCTTCCCATTTATAAGTACATGATAGGGTGTACATTATGGTTGGTGAGCTATGAAAATTACTACAAATGATAAACTTGGTTAGTATTCCATGCTAACAACTGTCATTAACCATGTTCACACTATAAAAGTGGTTTTTTCTTATCTCATATCCTCCAACTTAGCTTTCCTCTACCAGTTGACCAACAATCAATGGTCAGTCTTTAATGTCTTGTTTATTCTGATTGGCTGAGTAGGCCTATTTTGCCAATCCATGTGTATTACCTGTCGGCTTCCAAGAGTCCATCTCATATGGAGACGACAAACACTAGTGCCCGCAGTCTGTACAGCTGATCAGCATCAAGATAAGAACTTCACCTCCTCCTGTAAATGTCTTTCAAGGGCAAAGAGATATCTGACTAGGTGGCCCACATGGAGGCTGTCGAAGTGGAGTTGTTTGCACCGACTTTCACTTATTGCGGGTGCCCACTTACAGTGAAAGATTCAATCTTAGACTTTGCAAGTTTAACCTATAACCATCTCAACAATGCTATACTTCCAGCTGACGTTGAGAAAATGACCATAATGGTTGAGTCTAGGCTCAAGAGCCTAGCATTCGACAATTTAAACAAGGTAAATCCCTTTCTTCTCACTTTCACTTTTTGTATTATATATTTGATTAATTTCTTCTAGGTGTCTATATTTTTTTTGCTTGTAGTCGGTCCACTTCTTCTATACTTTTAAAGTTTGGCGGATAGATTGCTTTGATAAATTGTAGGCCAATTTGGATGCTGCTAAAGATAAAGTCGATAAGCTTACCAACGCGACCATCTACTAAAAAAAGAGAAAGATAAGGCTAGAGAACACCCATTTGGACGGTTTCCATCAAGCCAATACTAAAAATATCCATTTTCAATACTAAAAATACGTACCAATGTGCCTATATTTAAATGAAAATGAAGCTATCTGAATGATGCGATTCACATATGGTTAGAAAGTTAATGCAACATAAATTATATATATGCTGTTGACATAAAAGTCACTAATCTTGTTTTGATAATACAATAATATTAATCATGTGTAATTTAACTAGTGTGATGTTTTAAGTATAGCCACAAATCCAACAATTATCATACATGGACAAAACTGACAAAACCGATGGTGAAATCAATCCTCTACATGTATTCCAAAATACATTAGCCTTCATCATTCATAACAACTTGATCAAAGCAAATATACAATGACAAATAAATGAGGATCAAAGATCAAAGCAAGTGAAGAATCAAATAAACTTTCTAAGTGCTCGAAGACTCGTTAATTTCATAATTGAGTGAGTATCTTAAATATATGTAAAGTTTCTTTTTTGATAATCATATATAGCTCAAATACATCATATGTCATTATTAGATTGATTTATAACAATCTTGAATCAAAATCCATTTGAAAACATCATTCTTACAAAAACCGATTTCGAAATAAATTCAAATTAAATCCATTTGAACATATTTTGAGTTTTCCAATAAAAATGTGTCTTAAGAACATATTTTCGAGGTGCCCAAAGATTTAGAATTAATTTTGGAGCTAAATTGCAAAAGTCCAAATTTTGGGATTTTGGCTTGATGGGCAGTGCTGCTCAGTCGACTGATGAGCCTTATTCAATCGACTGATACATATATCTACTCATCTTAGACACATTTGAAATTATCTTAACTCACTTTTACTCTCTATTCTTCATATATATTCATTATTCAAATATTCAAGAAAGCATTTTGATCAATTAATCATTATTTAAGCTATACATTGTGATCAAACTTGATAATTCTAGTGTGAGCATTAATTTTAATCCTTCAAAATACTTGAGAGTTATTGTACATTGTTGTTTTCCACTAAACAAATATTATTCTTTATCATTGTGAAAGGTTTATCTCATAATATAGCAAGAGTAATATCTTATGTGAGTGTTGCGATAAGAGCAACATTTGTAGAGTGTGTGAGAAAAATACACTTGTAGTGGTTTGATTTTCACCTGGAAGAAAATCGGTATTAGTGAAACTTCTTGGGGGCATTACTCGGGCGCAAACGTATGGTCTAAACAACCGAACTGAGTGAACAAAATAACTTGGGCTCATTCAGTTTATTCATTTTATCTTTAGCTATTCATTTTCTTTGTTATTTTATTATTTGTGATTGGGATAGCTTATTTGGTTGGCTTGATTCTTGATATAAAAATTAAATCTTATTGAAACAATTCTTAAAACCGAATTAAGTTTTAAAAACTTTATTCACCCTCCTTTAGGGTATTTTTCGACCTACATATGCCAATAATAATTAAGAATAAGCGCTGTACTCTAAATCGATGTTAAAATTACGAAAGAAATCATGTTTCTAGATCAAATTTTGCAAAACTTGGGTATGAGTTTTCTCTAGATCTATCAATGAAATTTATCCAAATTAATTTTAAAGGGTGAATCCATACATGTAGAGGAACAACATCTTGTCAAATTTTGTTTATTAATACCTCTTGTTATACCCGCACTATATAGTGCAACTTTTTGTTTATTATAAGAGGCAATAAGTATGGATATTCAAAATAATTAGTTATGATTTGAAAAAAAAATGATGAATGTGAATAAGGAAGAAAATTATTCACTCAATTGAAAAACAAATCAATAATAATTACTCTGTTTTTAATCCCTCTTTTTTCTAGTGAATTATGTGTTTAATACATGTAATTGTTACCTTAAAAAAATGAATTACTCTTACATATAGGATATCCCATTAGTGCTAATTCAATTGAATATAAATGGCATAAATGTAAATAAGTGAAGGCAATAAATTTTATGCCTCTAGTCCCTTTTATTCAACTAATAAAGCTTTAACAAAATTTATGCAACTAAATTCTATGTTTTTAGAGGCTTTTTTTTTCAACAAATAATGAGTTCACATATATACACACCACTTTTAAAAAGATAAAATAATCCACGAGTGGAGATTATTGATGGAGACATAAATACAGGATCGTTCGATATTGCGTATAGATTGAACAAAAAAAATCTTTTGCTAAAACCCTATAAGAATAAAGGGATTTCACCTTTGTGGATCATGTAGAGGATCCATATGAGGAGACTAGGGTTTGAAAGCATCAGATTGCGATTTGGTCAGATTTTTTAATTCTCGCTGGGTTGCAAAAATTGATTGTTTTCGCCACCGAAACGACTTCTGATCGTCCTAATTTTTCGCGACATAATATTAACTTTGCGTTCCGAATCACATATCCAAAAATCAGCCCGATCTAACGGTGGGATCAAAAGTTACGATTGATTTACGACTGCTGTGCCGAAAAACCTAAAGATCTTCTATCGTATTCCTTCCGCCATCAAATCTTGCACCGAGTGTGGGCTACGGTATCACCAAGATTTTCTCCTCTCTCAATAGAACAAAGCCTAACTCATGAGAACTATTATTTTATTTTTTTTGAGAAGAGACAAGGCCGGCGTATATATAAGGCTACGATAGGGACCTTAAGGAGAAATAAGTGTTTGGGCTTCCTATGGAAAGTTGGAATCCTAATTCCACTCTGAATTAGTTCCTTCCATAAATTATAATTCACACCACTAAAAAATTATAATTGCACTCCCATCCTTATCTCAAAATTATATTTCAAGCTCCTTATTATTAAATACTTATTATTCTCCCCACGTTAAGATTACAGATAACCTTCATTTAAATTAAATTACTGACAATTATATTTAAATGACTTCTTAATCCTTGAGCCTACCACTTAACGTATTTGATATGTCGGATTAACATAATCCACCTGCAGGGTTTGACATGATCAAAACTTATAAGCTTCTCAAGGGGCTATCATCAATCCCTATACCGGGACGTGGATTCCATCAATAATTAATATTCATCATACATATAGTGTCGTCATCCAATTCATGAAGATTATTGATCTATAAATGAATCTCACTCATATTGAGTCAAAACAACAAACACTACATATATATGTCTATTAATTATTTCAGGATTAAGAGCATAAGTAATCATAATAACCATGGGATTTTAAATTGTTTTATATAGTCAGTATAAAAACAATTAACCCAAACTGGTCCTATTCAATACACACAAAGTGTACTAGCACAACGAGTTAAAACTATACCGTTTTCTGTAGTTAAGATAAACTACTAAAACTTGTGCTACAATCCTACCGATGGGTGTCCAATTCCATCTAAGACTGTGAACCATTAAACTTATATTCCACAAGAACCGATGATAAGATCTTCTGTGTATAAGCTATACTCTACACACCAAATCATCTACTATATGGAATAAAAGACACACATGCACAATATTTAAATAAATAATATAATGCAACCATTGCCCATACAGATTCTCATTAAAATAGCAAAACCAAGTTTATAACATATACAAACCAACAAGAAAATTATGGCTTTTAGTATATCACTCTAACAATCTCCCACTTAGACTCAAAGCCATGCAGCTATGCATCTCACTCCCATTCCCTCAACGTGAACACTCTATGTGTTTTCCCTTTTAATGAATCCTCGGCTCTTTCGAGTTCGCAACCGTTTCACTATTATCAAAATAAAGTGAAATAGCTTATAACGCTGAAAGTGCCACATCTAGACTCATGTGGAAGTTCCTGAGCCAAACCGCTGCCTTAGCTGCTTTTAAAGCAGCCACATATTCAGCTTTCATGGTGGAGTCAACAATGTCTGACTGCTTGATACTCCTCCAACCAATGACTCCACCTCTTAGAGTAAACACATAACGTGAAGTTGACTTTCTGGAATTCTAACTTCTGACTAAAAATCCTTGTCAGTGTATCCAACAGGTACTAGACTGTTTGCCTGGTAAACCAACATAAAAACTTGAGTCCTGTTAAGGCACTTAAGTATATGTTTTACCACAATTCAGTATTCTTTCCCTGGATTAGACTGATATCTGCTAACCATATCAATGGTAAAGCAAATGTCTGGTCTAGTACACAATATAGCATACATGAGGCTTCCCACTGCCGAAGCATAAGGAACTCCCCTTATCTTCTATATCTCATCATGTGTCTTATGACATTGATCTTGGATAGAGTGATTCCATACCTAAAAAAAAAAAGAAACTCTTTCTTGGAATCTTGTATACTAACTCTGGCAAGAATTGTATCGACGTAAGTACTTTGGATAAGCCTAACATCCTATTTTTCCAATCTCGCATAAGCTTAATACCAAGGATGTGACTGGCTTCTCATAAGCCCTTCATATCGAACTGACTTGTTAACCATACCCTCACTGAAGATAATATTCATGTATCGCTTCCAATAAGTAAGATATTATCCACATACAATACCTAGAATACCACCGCGCTTCGGCTGCGCCTTTTGTACACACAAGACTCATCTGAACATTTGATCAAAACCAAAAGATTTGATTTCATGGTCAAAACAGATGTTCCAAGATCTAGACACTTGCTTAAACCCATAAATGGGCTTCTTCAGCTTGCACAACATGTGCTCTTGGCCCTTTGCTATGAATCCTTCTAGTTGCATCATAGATGCTTTTATCAATACTTTCATTAAGAAAATCTGTCTTGACATCCGCTTACCAAATCTCGTAATTAAGATGAGCCGCAATGGATAAGAGAATCTGAATAGACTTTGGCATGGCTACTGGCAAAAAGGTTTCATCATAATCGATCCCCTTCTTTTTGAGTGATCCCTTTTAGCAAAAAGCCTTGATTTAAGCCCGTCTAATCCTCTCTATCTCTTATATACCCACTTGCATCCGATAGGTTTTATCCCTTCGGGTGGTTTTATAAGATCCCAGATTTTGTTAGAGTACATGGACTATATTTCAAATTTCATAACCTTTTGCCATTTTCTGTATCTTTATCTTGAAGTACTTCATTGTAGTTAAAAATGGTTCGTTTCTTATTCATCAGGGACCTTGTCATAAGACTCTCCCAAGAATATAAAACGACTAGGTTAACGAACAACCCTCCCACTACGACGAGGCTCTACTTGTGTTTGTGTACATTGTGCAAATATTGAACATACTAACTCACTATCCACACGTTGTGCTGGTTCAAGAACCTACGTATTAGTGATTTGTTCAAGATGTGCACAAGTATCGGCAATCCTCCCACTACGACTAGGTAATGGAATGTTGATATCCATTTACTGTGGTAGTTCCTCTTGTACTAAAGGTATAGACGAATTGTGCCCTATTTTTCTCTCCTCTTATATCCACTACAACAACATTACTTCTGGGTTTATGGTCTATGATATAATCATCTTCTAAGAATCTGGCATTGATAACAATAACCTTACATTCTCGAGGATTATAAAATAAACCACCATTGATTCATTTTGGATACGTAACAAAAAAATACACTTCTATTCTTGATTCCAACAAATCCGCATTACCTTTTAGCACATGTGCTGGACTACCCCATACCCGAATATGCCGCAGACTAGGCTTACGCCCAGTCCGCAATTCTATGGGTATAGTAGGTACTGATTTTGATGGTACCAAGTTCAGAATATATACAGCTATTTCTAAAGCATATCCCCAAAAAGAATCAGGTAGGTCTGAATAACTCTTCATAGATCTTACCATTTCTATAAGAGTCTTATTCCTTCTTTTTGCTACACCATCATGCTGTGCATCCTCGGTGCAGACAACTGGGATGCAATCCCATTCTCTAATAAGTATTCCTTGAACTATCCCAAGAGGTATTCACCACCACGATCTGATCGTAGTGACTTGATACATTTTCCTAGATGCTTCTCCATTTCTGTCTTAAATTCTTTGAATTTTTCAAAGACTTCAAACTTACGTCGCATTAAGTAAATGTATCTATACTTTAAATAATCATCTACAAAAGTGATGAATACTCAAAGCCTCCTTTAGTCTGGACATTCATGTGACCATACAAATCAGAGTGAACCAGTTTTAACTATTCTTTAGCGCTATAGCCTTTTGCCGAGAATGATCTCTCAGTCATTTTACTTTCTAAACAGGATTCACAAACTGGAAGTGCCTCCACTTCTAATGAACCTAATGGCCCATTTTCGACCAGTTTTTGAATTCTTTTTAGATTAATATGACCAAGGCGTAAATGCCAAAAATATATTTGGTTCATTTTGAAGGTTCTTTTCTCTTAATTGGTAAACTATTAATGCTATTCAATACACTCATTTGTAGTACTGACAAGTCAGGATTTAATAATGTAAAGATCAATCACTAATGTACCAGAACAAACAAGCTATTTAATTTTTTCTAATGATAACTGATTTATCATTAAAATAAATAAAATATTTGTCCTCAACCAATCTAGAAATAGAAATCAAATTCCTTCTAATGGAAGATACATATAGACATTACTTAATCATTAATATCCTATTCTGACTAAACTGAAGATAAATATCTTTTACTGCAACTGTTGTCACATTCGTAGCTGCCCATATGTAAATTTTCTCTATTTTTAAGTTGTCTGATTTCCTGGAACCCCTGCAAAGTATTGCAGACATGATTAGTGGCTCCCGAATCTACACACCATGTACTAGTAGATCGGACCACTAAACAAGATACAACAACAAATAGATGAAATTTACATATGTTGTTATAATAGTTTAGGAAACAGGGACAATCTTTCTTCAAATGCACTTTCTACTGACAGTGAAAACATTGGCCCGTAGGCTTTTTCACTCCTCCTAGAGGTTTAGTGACTGCTGCACGCACTGCTCCTTGTGGGACTGCAGCTTATGCATTCTTCTTCTTCGTTTCTTGCTTTTGGGCATTGAAGTTGAAGCTTTCTCAGCCACTAGAGTACTAGCCAGCTTACCAAGGAGTTCCTCAACTGCTTAGAATTCTTTAAGAAGTTCCAACAACGAATAAAGCTAATTCATGTTGTAATTCTGTCAGAATCTCATAAATAAATCCAGCAGCGACTGGAGAATGATATCGACCTGAGTTTCTCCATCGATTTCAACTCGAAAGATCTTTTAGTTCATTCAGAAGACCGATTATCTTCAAAACAAGATCTTTAACTCGGGTTCCTTCAGTAATAGTCGTGTTCATGAGGCATTTTGTCAAAACCTACCTTGCGACATGATCATGATCCTCAAAAATATCTTTGAGGTTCGGCATTATGTCGCAGGCGGTGGCAAAAAACTAATGCTAATGTTGTAACACATTTGACAAAAATGCCAGAATGTAAAACCACGCCATCTCATCAGCCTTTTTCCACCTCCGGCAAGACTGGGTTTCCTCATCGGTCTCCCTTTTACCAGGTTTTGGTGGACAAGACTCAATGAGCACAAACTTGTACTCTTTAACAGTAAGCACAATGTTCAAGTTCCCTTTTTAGTCAATATAATTAGGTCCAATCAATTTGTTTTAGTTGAGAATGATTAAAAGTGGATCGAAAGAGTTTGCCATTTTAAAACTTGAGAATCACATACAAATTATGATGGACAATAATAACTTTGAACACATATTTTAAATATGGTACCCTCTGCCATTTCAAAAAGTGTTCGCCAGCAGCTCAAGACTTTGAACAATATGCCCCGTTAGTGAGATCGTCTATTATTCATTATTTCTTAGACGTATGTAAACCTATTAAATTTTACTATCTAGACAATCCTTTATCGTCAAGCAATAAATACTATCTTAGACAATCCTTTATTGTCAAGTAAAATTTAAATAGCCGACTTCCTTTGGTCCTACAAATAATAATAGAGACCCAGTTGGAGAGCATATTATTATTTATATCTAAGTGTATACCATCATTTAATTTAGTCCAATGATTCTGCAATTTATTCTCTCCGATATGGAGGTGAGCACTAAAACCCACACGAAAAATGAATCACATCATTTAAAATTATCAGTTAGTGAAATTTGTACAATGATTCCGCAATCTATTCTTTCCAATATGGAGGTGAGCACTATAACACACACGAAGAATAAATTACATCATATACAAACCAATGATGGAGACCGTGGGATTTTTATGTGAAAAAATCCCTCACCCACTTAGTATTTAAAACATTATTTTCTGAGGGTTACGAAAATTTTATATTAAATTCTAGTCAACTAAAATACAAGGGTATGAAATATAAAAGACATGTGTAATAAAATTATTTTGCTACTTTTTTTAAAAAATACTTATATTTTTCAATTACGCAAAATTTATATTTATATACCCTTTTTTAATTTGACAAGAACTAAACATAAAATAAAAGGTGATCTAGGTATGGTCATGTATCCATGTTGTCCAAAATTATAAGGAAACCTAATAATTAAACACATATGACCAACACACAATCACACAAAGCATTAAACCATTCAATAATAAGAATAATTAAATCCCTGCTATTATGGTCCAGCTTCATCATCCCTAGTCTGTTGAAAAACCTGTCACGACCTACGTCGCCACTTCACTGACTATGTCGGGAATCAACCTTGGTGGAAACGCCTTCTTCAACGTTCTTCGTTAAAGAAACTGCAATCTTAGATACAAAGGTCCTATGCCTCCATTTAAGGACTTCACACATAAACTATTATATTTAAATTGTAAATAAAATTACATAGATCCTATGCCTCCTTTTAAGGAGTTCACAAATCTGATCTAAATTTAATTTACAACCATGAATGAAACCCAAATCATCATGCACATTAAAATTAACCACGAATAAAAATATCGGGGGATCCAATCACATAAAACATAATTATGTGACCATAATAGCGGGACAAGAACACTGCAAAGCAAGGGTTAGCAAGTTCTACGTTCTATCCAACAACAACATGCATGAATAGATTTAACAGGACAACATGGCTAGTTCATTCCGTACGCAGTATCAAAGAAAACCAATCCCTCTGATACCAATTGATGGAGACATAAATACATGATCGTTCGATATTGCGTATAGATTGAACAAAAAAAAACTTTTGCTAAAACCCTATAAGAATAAAGGGATTTCACCTTTGTGGATCATGTAGAGGATCCATATGAGGAGACTAGGGTTTGAAAGCATCAGATTGCGATTTGGTCAGATTTTTTAATTCTCGCTGGGTTGCGAAAATCGATTGTTTTCGCCACCGAAACGACTTCTGATTGTCCTGATTTTCGCACAATAAAAGTAACTTTGCGTTCCGAATCACATACCCAAAAATCAGACCGATCCAACGGTGGGATCAAAAGTTACGATTGATTTACGACTGCTATGCCGAAAAACCTAAAGATCTTCTATCGTATTCCTTCCGCCATCAAATCTTGCACCGAGTGTGGGCTACGGTATCACCAAGATTTTCTCCTCTCTCAATAGAACAAAGCCTAACTCATGAGAACTATTATTTTTTTTTTGAGAAGAGACAAGGCCGGTGTATATATAAGGCTACGATAGGGACCTTAAGGAGAAATAAGTGTTTGGGCTTCCTATGGAAAGTTGGAATCCTAATTCCACTCTGAATTAGTTCCTTCCATAAATTATAATTCACACCACTAAAGAATTATAATTGCACTCCCATCCTTATCTCAAAATTATATTTCGAGCTCCTTATTATTAAATACTTATTATTCTTCCCATGTTAAGATTACAGATAACCGTCATTTAAATTAAATTACTGACAATTATATTTAAATGACTTCTTAATCCTTGAGCCTACCACTTAACGTATTTGATATGTCGGATTAACATAATCCACCTGCAGGGTTTGACATGATCAAAACTTATAAGCTTCTCAAGGGGCTATCATCAATCCCTATACCGGGACGTGGATTCCATCAATAATTAATATTCATCATACATATAGTGTCGTCATCCAATTCATGAAGATTATTGATCTATAAATGAATCTCACTCATATTGAGTCAAAACAACAAACACTACATATATATGTCTATTAATTATTTCAGGATTAAGAGCATAAGTAATCATAATAACCATGGGATTTTAAATTGTTTTATATAGTCAGTATAAAAACAATTAACCCAAACTGGTCCTATTCAATACACACAAAGTGTACTAGCACAACGAGTTAAAACTATACCGTTTTCTGTAGTTAAGATAAACTACTAAAACTTGTGCTACAATCCTACCGATGGGTGTCCAATTCCATCTAAGACTGTGAACCATTAAACTTATATTCCACAAGAACCGATGATAAGATCTTCTGTGTATAAGCTATACTCTACACACCAAATCATCTACTATATGGAATAAAAGACACACATGCACAATATTTAAATAAATAATATAATGCAACCATTGCCCATACAGATTCTCATTAAAATAACAAAACCAAGTTTATAACATATATAAACCAACAAGAAAATTATGGCTTTTAGTATATCACTCTAACAAATCTCACATTTACAGTGTTGTAGTGGCACTTAGTAAGAAAAGAAAGTATATAAAAAAATTATTTTCATTGTATAACATCATATTCGAATTTTAGAGTCAACTGAAAGTTTCCTACGTCGATTCTCGGCATATTAAAATAATTTTCGCTAGCCCCCTCTATTGTCACTGTCAATATACACCAACCCCTCTTTTTGTCTCTACATCATTTTACTTTTTACAATAGATTATTAACATTGATATCATTTTAAAACATCCGTAATGGTAAACTTAGGTGACGTTTGATAAAATAACTGAAAATTGAAACTAAAACTGAAAAAACCGTTTGTTTAGTTCTGAAAACTTTATCTAAAAAATGTTGTTTGTTTGAATATGACACATTTGAAAATTGATTTTTTTTAATATGATAATTTTGCCCTTATTAGGTATTTTGAGGATGGTGTTTTAAGTTTTAAAGAGGGTAAAAATAAGTATTTTACAATGATGTGTTTTAAATTTTCAGATTTAAATGGCTAATTTGCCACTAAAATTTTTTGATACAAATTTTTAGTTTTAAGTGTCAAACCACTTAATTTTTTTGGTAAACAAACAACTTTGAAACCACTTAAATATGAAAATATTGCGACCAAATGGTTGACCATAGATAACCTAGGGTAAATCTTGATCAATGGTATTTATATTAAGATAAGTGTATGTCATGATCAAGTTCAACAATAATCGCTTATATCTTCCTGAAGATGGAGCAGAACCTTTACAGATAATCTAGCTTGTGTTGATGCCTAGATCATTAGATGGTACAATTATAACATGTGCATTATAACAATGTTGATATGGGTTCGATCCTTACAGACGTTCTGTTTAGTCACTAACCTTGGAATGATCACCCACTTTGTCAGAGACTTGCAGATCATCTATTCAGTTATGCAGAAGCCACAAAAGTTTGATTATTATGTTTACTATGGTCAAAGTAAACCCCAACCCCACCAGAGATATCATCCTGTTCACCTCCTCCTCCTCCTCAACAGACCCTTCCAAAACCCCCAGCTCTCTCACCATACTACCATAAAGCTCTCAAACAAATCAGCCTTGAAAAAGCCTAGGAACCAATCGTATGCTATACTCAATCTCATACCTGCTATCTTCACAATCTTTACAATAGCAAATGTTATACCATATATGGATAGAACTATGGTCACGGGCTTGATAACATGCGGTTCCATTCTTATCAAAGAACAGGAGCTCTGAAAGAGGGGCAGTGAATTGGGAGAGCTTTGGAATGAAATCTGACATAAAATTCACGAGACCAAGGAACTGTTGAATTTTATTTGGGGACAAAATGTTGTCTGGGAATTTAAGCAAATCATTGGCAATGTGTGGCTGGAGTTGGAATTGTCCATTTAAAATTTTCATACCAAGGAAATCAATTTTCGTTTGAGCAATAACCATTTTCTTCTTAGAGAGCATAATTCCATAAGTTTGAACAATTTCATGAAACTTGGAAAGTAGCTGAGAGTGTGAGGCTTCATCTGGGGAATAGAGAAGGATATCATTAATATAAATGAGGGCATTTGATAATAAAGGTTCGAAGACACAAATTATGGCTTTTTGAAAACATGAGGGGATCATTTTTTAATCCAATGGGCATGACTGTCCATTGGTAATGATGATTAGGGACACAAAATGCTATTTTTGGTCTATCTTCCTTCTTAATTCCGAGTTGCCGAAAGCCTGCTTTGAGATCAAATTTTGAGAATATCCTTGCATTCGAGAGATGGCTAAAC
Organism: Lonicera japonica; assembly: GCA_021464415.1. Classification (NCBI taxonomy): domain Eukaryota; kingdom Viridiplantae; phylum Streptophyta; class Magnoliopsida; order Dipsacales; family Caprifoliaceae; genus Lonicera; species Lonicera japonica. The sequence continues at coordinate 60,147,992 of CM038470.1, forward strand.
AATGACCTTTTTTGGGGAAGTGAAAATTTATCACTGGCAAGAAACTGGTTGAGGGGTTGGTAGTTGATAACAAGTCTAAGTTTTTCTCTAACTTGTCTATACGAAAGGTAAATATTTATTTTGGCTGAAGGGGATGGTCTGTCTGGGGATAAGGCTATGTTGGTTGGATATTTAGAACTAGCTCGAGGGTTGAAATGAGGGGGACTTCTGAACCATTTGACACTTCTCCATCATTATCAGAATCTGAATCTTCTTCACTGTCTGAATATGTAATTGAAAGAATTATTTCTCGGGTTAACTCATCTTCCAATGAAAGAACTAACTCCAAATTTGAATCAACAATGCCCGGGGTTAACTCTTGAAGATGAATCATGAAACTATTCTTCTTGCTTGTGTTGGGGCAATTCTTAGCATAGTGGCATGGCTTGTGACAGATAAAACACTTATCCGAGCATTTTCCATGAGTTTTTCTTTGTTCACAAATTTCCATTTTCTTCTTTTGTGAAATAGCTTCTTGTTTCCAGACTTGCTTTCAGAATGCTCTTTTGATCTCTTAAAATGCTTCTTTTTCTTGTACGTACAATCACAAGACTTTGCATATCTGCATTTAATTTTTAAGTGATCTTTATTACAAGTAGTGGACATTTGCGTACGAGTTATTTCCATACCCTTAAAGAATTTCCTTTGATTGCATAACCTTTCAGAGCATCTACAAGGTATTTATAGATCTGAGCGATGGTATTTCCTTGTAAAGTCTGCTGAGGAATCTTCATTAACTTTTACGCTTCAATATTCAATGTTTCTGGGAAGGAGTTGATAAAAGCTTGCTTCAACTTTATATCATCTATACCACCAATGCAGTAAAATCTTTTTGACATACGATTATAATGCTTTTCCAAGTCATTCTTTATAAATGAACAACATTTCATGGCCAAAAAATCTTCTCAAGCTATATTAATGTGTTTGTCAGGGGTACTAATGAACTTTGCATAAATGTAACTGAGAAAATTATCAACTGAATTGGCCTGTTGTAGCTGAAGTTGGTGATATTCACCTAGACTATCATACCAATCTTTTAATCTTCCTTCCATCCTTGAAATAAAATGACGAATAACTATAGGTACATCATAGAATTGACGATTTGCTTTGAGCCATGCAGAGAATGAAACGGCTCTGTCTTTCCAATAAGTAGGCGAGACATCATCAAATGTGAATACTTTTGTTAACTCGTTATACATGCGTGCTTCATAGTGTGGAATTCTAACATTTTCATGTTTAGTGTCATCATCTTGAGGGTGAACAACTTCTTGTTCGGGTTGATTTTACTGTTGAGGCTGGTTTAGCTGGTTTCCATTTGGGGGAACTGGGTTTTGTAGCAAACAACTCCTCAAATTGGACAAAAGGATCTTTTGAAATAAATTCAAAAGCTTTTATTGGGGGATCATTATTTTGAGGGGGTCTTACAAGGTATTTCAGGAAATAGGCAATATGGTTTTCTGGAATAATTGGATACATGTCAATTTTTTGGGTTGACGAAGCACCACTTGTCGGATTTAGTGGAGCAATAGATACAGGTGTGGGTGTTTCAGGGATTGGGATTATGGGATTTATTATGGTCCAAGGGGGATGGGGACGAGGGCCACGGGTTTTTAGGAAAAAATGGGTACTATGAGACACCAAAGGTTGAGGTTTATGCCAACGAGGAAGTTGTCTCTTTGGAGGGCTTAAAAGGCAGAAATCTCCTAAGGCAGAATGAGACGAACTGGGCACTGACGATACCAACAGTTGTAAGAGAGACTGGGATTGTAAACCAGGTAAACCAAGGCCTGATTATTGAGTTCGAGCTTGACTGGTTTCAAGATCTCTGAGCTGAGCTTCCAGAAACTTATTTTCTCTTTGCTTTTCATTGATGAATTGAGAGGCATCAGCTAAATCCTTAACTTCAACTGCAATATACATCAATTGTTCATGTAATTCCTGAATTTACTTTTTCAACTCATTGATTCCAACATCAAACAAAGAAAAAGTGACCATTTTTGACTTTATTCTTTCTTGAGATTGGGCAATCTGACTGAGAACACGATTCTGAGCAATAACGTTGTCGGCTTGCCAATTTATAGCGGCTTCAGTATCAGTAACATACTTTGGCTGACCATGTGGATCAAGAGAAACATGATTTTTGATTTTCCACGTATGCTTGGTTCACTAATTTGCATTCTCATATTCTTCTAAGCTTGGGAACTTGGTAGAATAGGGAGAAAAGACCGGATCAAACATACGACGTGGGATTGGTTCCTGGGTTTTTTCAAGGCTGATTTGTTTGAGAACTTTTTGGTAGTATGGTGAGAGAGCTGGGGGTTTTGGAAGGGTCTGTTTTGGAGGAGGAGGTGGTGAACATGATGATATCTCTGGTGGGGGTTGGGGTTTACTTTGACCATAGTAAACATAATAATCAAACTTTCCAGAGGGATCTCCAAGCAATCCAACTGACGGATCTCCTACTTCATATCCCTCATACATGAGTTTTTTAAAGGAATTTTTCTTATTATTCCTCTTGGGGTTATCTTCAATATACTCAATCTCATACCTACTATCTTCACAATTTTTACAATGGCAAGTGTCATACCAGATATGGGGTTCCATTCTTATCAAATAACTTAATTGGGATTGGCTTATTTTAAAGTTTTTGATTGTCAAGGGGAGGAAATATGGGTTCCATCATATGAAAATTAGTGGTAAAAAGACCTACTGGGTGAGAATTGGGTGTGGATGAGGGTTTGGGGAAGTTGACTTCAAGTGACTTATTTTTTTTGATGAATGAAAACTGGTTCAGCTGAATGGACATGTTGTGGGTTGTTGTCTTCATGAAGTTTTTCATAATTTTTAACCCAAGAATCAGGTAACAATTTAATGAGTTCTTCACACGGTATTTGACGGGGAATAAAGGTATGGCTGGGGGATTGACCTGCGTCAACCTTTAAGAGCAAAGCATCACTAGACTGAGGGTTTGTGATTCATAAATGAAAGGCATGATCCTAAACTCGATAAATCATCTGGTGGTGAACGGTTGTGGCTAAGGAATTTTGCACTTAGGGGCTCCAATTATGTGAACTTAGAGTTTTAAGGCAGTTTGAAGAGTATGGTCTATAAGGGGGATTTTGTAGTTTGGGAAAAGGGTAAGAAACACGGTTCCTGCATTCAAGGTTATCTGAAGGGTACCAATTCAAGCATGTTGATATTGGGGAAAACGGCTATCCACGAGGGCTAACCGGGTAATTGCTGGTAAACCTTTTATACCATATAAGGTAATAGAAACACGGACTGCACCAAAATGAAGATGAGTATAACCTTGAGAAATTGCAACACGGACTAAATCGTCAGGCAAAGGAAGGGTAATCAATTGTTCTTAACCACCTGCAGGAATATGGAACTGATCCATCCTTGAAGATTAGACATACTTTTTGACTAGGGACAAAAGATTTTCCTCACAGATCTGGTGAAACGTTGAGTGTTTGGCTTAGCAAAAACATTATATGGAAAGTTTATTATCATAAAATCTATTAAAAGAAGAAGAAGAAGATCTAGCTGATAACTGAGAATTAATAAGGGGATGCTTTAACATATACTCCATAACTAAAAATAATTTTGAAAGAGTTTTGATAGATGAAATTAAATAGAGCAGCAGCCATAGCAAACTAAACCTTATCTCTTGTGATTTGCTTCCTTTTCAGCCACTAAAATAAAATGACCACTTTGGGAAATCATAATATGGACACAAAGTCGATCTTTCCCGAGATAAAACAACGGCTTGCCATGGCCTTACAAAAGCTCAAGGGACTTGTCTGACTTGAGTACTTTTATGATTCCAAAAATTATACAATTGTTTTCTGCAAAAATCATACTTTTATTTTTCTGTTGTGAAAGATCTATATCAAATAGCAGTCATAGAGCATACTAATCATAGAGCTTGATTTTTCATACTTATCCCTGTATCATTGCTAACCATTTGGCTAATATGTAAATCATAATTGAGACTATATCTAGCTAGCTGGGCGAGAACCCTAAAGAGGACTACTCACTAGACATGATACAACCTCTGATATATATATATACCAAATATGTTGTCGAGCTCAACATATTTAAGTGGCCAAAACAAACTACCCATTTCTACTCACTAGACTAGATCTAGTTTTCTTTCTACCAAGGTTCAGATTTAAGTGGCCAAAACAAACTACCCTTTAGAGTAGATTAAATATAGTAAGTATTTCATACTTTAATAACAATATGGTAGAAATTTTTTCTAAACCAACGTATTATATCCCGTCAACAAATATTTGGGAGTGAGAAAGAAGTGTAGTATTATGTGCAAGATTTATATATTAAGCGTGAGCAAATAAGTTTTAATATATACATTAAATTATCCCTCTCGTATTTTAACCTAGTACAAAATAATGTTATACAAAAGATTTAAACTCATGATCATATATGTGAAGAAATTTTAAACATATATTTTACTACACATATATGCATAAAATATAGCCCGCTAGTATATATACAGATAGAGCGGGAGGGGGGAATGGTCACCACTAGTTAGCCTCTATTTCATACTACTGATTGATTTCTGGTTTGGCCTCCTCTACTGGACATCAGCTTTTAGTAATAAATTTGTTCTAACTTTTTTGAACAACATTATTAATTTATAGAATAGTATTTTGGCCAACAAATTAAAATATTGTTACTTTTTGTTGGGAAAGCGCCAATTATTAGTTATATAAAAAAAGGGAATATTATTAATACACATTATTCTATTTTTTAATTTTCAATTTCTTTTCGATATTTTATAAATACATTTTATATCTTCTTAACACTCATAACACTCTATATTTAATTTTAAGATTAATTAATACTAATCTAAAAAACACTCCACACCACTCCACTTTCTCTCTCTACAATTTAAAAAAACAAATCATGCCACTCACCCCACAAATCTCATCTTTAATCTTCTTCATTCTTCTTTCCAATCTAGTCGTCCCCTCTCTTTTTTTCTTAAACTTTTTTGTTATTGGTTCAAAAGAAAGTTCTACCATGTGCTATTGACAATAATCTACTAGATCTGTTTGTTAAGAATAATAAATAAGGGTTTTTGGTTTGGCCGGTACATACACCTGTAGATACCCCAATCCGTGACCCCTGCAAGAACCCTAAAAACAATCAGGAAAGCACTTGTTTGAGCCTATAACACACCCAAAATACTAGAATCTGCTTCGGGAAGTTTGTAGCCCAACAAACCTACTTTCAGAAGGCTTTGTCGTGCGACAAACCCATATTTAGAAGCATTTGTCGTGTGACAAATCAGATTGTCGCACGACAAATTGCCAGATGTCGCACGACAATCTTCTCTGACCCAGACCATCCACTCCCTGACACATCAATCTGTCAGGGGCAACCCTTCAGCCGTTTGTCGCGCAACATTTAACAAGATGTCGCGCTACATTTCCATTTTTGTAGGAAATGTCGCACGACAAACTACTCTGAGCAGTATAAATAGGCCAAACACCCTAAGGGTCCAAGGACAACAACTTTGACCCCAGAAAAAAAGGCTATTATCTTTCTAGAAATCTGATTTTTAGTTCAACTTATCAAGTTTTCAGGGAATCTCCGAGTTTTCAATACTCGACGTCTCGTATATCAAAGTCGAATTCTCGACTGTATCTGGAGGAGAAAAGTCTATATTTTCCGAATTATCTTCGGTCATATTATATTTTGTCTCTTTCTCATCTTATTTATCTCGTCGGGAAGGTAAAGAAAGTTTTTTCTAGTATTTAAAATCGATATATCTGTGTACTTGTTTTTCTTTGCGCATACTCATTATTTTATCCATATTCTAATTGAATAAACTTATTGTTAAGTTACTTATAGTCTACTGTTTTCTCAAAACAAAATCCTGATAAAATCATTTTCGAAAACCAGAAGAAGTAAGTATATTACTGTCCGAATAAATTAAGTTTTCAAAACCCGTAATGATAAAGCTTACTTAAAGGATTAAGATTGCGTATATCCAGTCTCCTATATAGATTGTGATATACCTGATATATTCACCTCAAAGAATCCAAATCCATATCAAATCAATTCCAATCGAGAATCCAATTTTTTTCCAAAAACAACCGAAGCAAAAATGAAACTAATGTTGTTGTGTGAGTAAACAATATTAGAACACCCTTTCAAAATTTATGAACTTTGTCATTTGCATTTCATTTTCCTATCAAAACAAAACATCGGATTACGGAATACAAGATTTTTACCCCCTTCCCTATTTTCCCCAAAAATCAGGTTCCTCTACAAAAGACGTACTTTAGGAAAGTAGTAGACTTCTTAGTAAAGACATCCAAGTTTTCCAATATAGAATAAACATATAAGACCACTAGAGACCAAAAGGGTGGAACGAGTGCTTAACACCTTCCCAATCCGTAACATAGTTATTGAACTCTATAGAATCCTGGTTTCGTAGACAAACGTGTAAAGAAAAGGCTTATCTGTAGCCTTTTCCTTTACACAACTCTTTTGTCCGTTTTCTCGTAAAATGTACTACCGACTCAGAAAGAACCTCTTGCATCTAGAAATAGGGTAAAGGGACACCCGATATGAATTATCAACACATTGAAGCAAATGAAATGACAGAATTTGTTCCCACGTTTTAGACTCCCAAACACGGGATTGAGACCCGGGGGTCGCATTGGCGGATTCTCACAACACCACGTCAAAACAAAATTCTGTCATGGATGAAGGTTTACTCAGTTCCTAGTAACCGAGTGTTGTTTATCATACTCTGCCCAAAAGAACCGAGAAAAGCATAGGAAATCGGTCCTAAAGAATTGAGTGGAATTGGACAAATGATCCAAGCCTAACTCAGTTCTTTAGGACCGAGTAACCTGTACTTTACTCGGTTCCTAAGAACCGAATAAACATTCTTCATGTTTTGTTTATGTTTTTTAAATTTTTTTTGCGTTTTTATTGTATCCAATAATTTATAAATGAAATGAAACATAAAAGAATAATAAAAATATAAGTATCCTACTTCTTTCAGAGATGGATGATAATTTTGATGGTGGTGGTGGTGATAGCGGTGGATGATGATGATGAAGAAAAAGAAGAAAAAAGTTTTTAATTATTAAAATTAATAATTAATTTGGATATTTAAGTAATTTAGAGTTATTAAATTATTACTAATTTGAATTTAATATTTTAATTATTAATTAAAAATAAAAAATAGTGTGTTAATAAAATAATAATTTTTTTAAAAAAAAAGTGTTAAAAATTAAATTAACACGCATCAATATTAATTCCTTCAAAAATATATATGAGTTATTATTATTTTTACACTAGATATATGTAATGGTGGATGGTTAGCATTACTTGAATAGTCTTGGAGTTGAACATTTTGGTTAAATAATCATGAGTTATTATTTGAATAGTCTTGGAGTTGATTAAATTTGTTTTATAAGTTAATTTTTAAAATTGTTAAAATAATATTTGGCCAATAATAATTATAAATTATGAGCAAATATTAGTTAAAATGTGTAAAAGTTGATTTGAATACCTCATAAATAAGAAAAAACAATTTCATTCACCGAAGGGGTAAAATCATAAGTTCATAAAAAAATGAACAAAGGAGGGTCGAGACTTCAAATAGAGGGCGGACTTACGTGGGGGTGCTTCTTGAAATTTTGATTTTGATTTACTTATATATAACTAGATATATTTGTGTATATGGCACAGCCGACTTAAGCATGTATTGAGTTTTTATTGTTGAACTTTACCAAAAAATCCATCTCAAATCTGACTAATTTTGGAGATCTTATACCATTGGATATTTATAGCAAAACTCAATATAAGCAAATAATTAAAAAGAACATTATAATCATTGTAGGTTTTAATTCTGAATATGCACCGTATTTATATGTATAAGCAAGAATTTGACTTATCCAACCTTGGCCTCAACCCATCTCGACGTGTCATAATCATACGTAAGAGTATTAAAGAAAAATCATTATATTTTAATTGAGTCGGGCCAAATGAATTAAATTTACGTAGACTTAAACCCGATCCAAACTTGTGTTGCAATTTTCTTATAAAACCCATACCCACCTCGATCTTAAAAAAATCAGTTACAAACCCAACTTCACTAGGAGTTGCTTGTCCATATGATATTTTTAGGAAAATTTAATATGCATGAGATATTGATTAGAAAGAACCCAACATTTCTAATGCATAGTTTGTTTTGAAAAATTTTAAGCCCGCACCTTTATTGTATACATAGTCCGAACTTGAGCTGGTCTGCTCCAATCCACCCGCATTGCAATTATATGATATTATATAGTATTTAAAGAAAAAAAAAATTGTATTGAAGTCCAATCAACTCGATCAAAATAAATTTTATTAGAAGAAATAAACATTACAGTTCTTCTGACTAATTTAAGTATCTCTATATGAAAATTGGAAAAATCAATTTTACTACGTTCCATATTACAATTTTTTAATTTACTGAAAAATATTTTGTAATAAAACCTATTATCGAAAAGATTTCTTCTACTAATTTTTTGTTTTAAACTACTAAATGTAAATATTTCTAATTTACAACTATTCATGTATATTATTTCGATATTCGTTTATCAATAATTGGGAATAAATTAAATGCTTTGTATTTTAATTAATAGATAGTATTAATCAATATGAAAACAAATTAGATTTTAAATTTCATTGAAACTGTAGGTCGGAAATCAACCCTAAAGGGGGGGGGGTGAATAGGATTTTCTAAACTTAATGCGGAATTAAAAACTTTTTCAAAATGTTTAAGTAAAACAAATTTACTAAACTAATACATGAAGAAATGCAAGCAAATAATCAATCAAGCAATCAATCCCAAGAACAATCAATAAATATAAAAGCAATCAAATAAGGAGCTAGAGATAGAAGGATTGAACCAATTGGAAGTCCAAGCCTTTTTGTCCTCATGGTTTTGGTTTACCAAACCGTAGTCCGCGCTTGGTTAGTTCTCCGAGAATTTTCACTAATTCCAATCTCCTTCCGGGTGAAGATCAAACCTCTACAAGTGTTGTTGTCTCACACACTCTTTACAAATATTGCTTTACCACAATATTCTCACAAGACACTCTCTCTTGCTAATTTGTGAGATTGACCTCTCACAAACACTAAACAAGAATTTACCTTCTTGTTTTCTTATGAGATTGACCTCTCACAATTTGAATACAAATTTTTTGGTGATTCACACCAATGAAAAATAACTCTCAAGTGTTTGATAGATACAATTTGAAGCTCACACTAGAGTTATTTTGTTTGATCAAGATTTATAGCTCAAATAATTAATGATTGATCAAAACATTTCTTGAACCTTTGAATGATGAAAATATATGAAGAATAGAGTATATGAATGATTCAAGGTGGTCAAATTGTGTCTTAGATAGTGTATATATAGTCCCAAAAGCGATATAGCCGTTTGTAAGGTTTGGTAGAAGTTTGGTACCAAAAATAGTAAAAAATCAAAAATTCAACGGCTATATGTCACACCCCGATTTTTGGACCCCGATACCCAATTAATACACATGTACTCACCCGTCCAACTACCTGGGGTGAAAATTAAAAAACAACAATTAACTTAAAACTCATTTTCAAAAACTAAAATTTAATCTTAAATCAATATCCTTTACAAATGTTTGCGGAATAAACCAAACTTTAATATCCAAACTTTATTTAAAAAGTTCAATTACATAATAAAAACGAAATAGAATTACTTTATTAAAATAGTTGGCCAGAGTATCTAAACCGGTGCCGTTCCCAAAGTCCAACAAACTATATACAATTTACAAAATAAAAGAAAATAAACTTCAAGTAAAACTCCTAGCACGATCAACGAAGCATGTTAATATATACCTGCAAAACTGGGCTACGCTCATAAAGAGAACGTACCCAAGAAGCATGGAGACAACTTGGGTTAATATATAAATACTGGTATGAGTTGATTCTGTATCACCCAATATGTCCATGATGCAAACACATAATTCATATGTACATATCTAATACAATTAACTCAAATCTCACTACGTGGCAAGACGAATAGTTCCACACACTTTTCGAGACAAAAAGAGTAGTTTCTCGACAAAGTAAGAGCAAGTAGTTTCTTACCCCGTACACTTACCAAAACTATTAATAACATACCATTATAATACGGTAGGCCAAGACCTGCAAAGAATATTAGTACGGCCTACCATCCTGCATTAGAAATGTTAAACTTAAATTACTCGAAAATAAATAAGAAAAACACAGCAACATAAATATCCATTTTTGTGTTCAAACCATTAAGAATCTCGGAAAACTCAATGAACGAAAAATATGCAGAATGTCGTTTCCAATAAAATACCACAAAAAATCGCTAAATTCTACCATTCAATATTCCATAACAGTGTCTAAGATTTCAAAAGTAAATTAACACGACAATACAAATTGTCTATCGTCCAAGCGAAGCATCACATAATTTAAAGCATGTCATCTTGAAAACACTAGACTTGAAACCACTAGACACTTAAGTTAGCGTGTGCACCTTAATTACATTCCACCTCGCCATACTCTCCCATGGCCTACACAGATCATCTTGCCCTGTGTCTCCCCGTATAACTAGCGGCCACTCCGAACCGGAATCCGCACGGGCATATCATCTAAAGTTCCGACCTTCTTCGGAAGGCTAGTTATACGTTTGCACGCCAAAACACTCGCCCTTCTGCAAGTAAAATCACATATAAGCCACTCGTCTATTCAATAATAGAACGAGTACAACAAACATCACAAGCCACAATCTGGCTTACGGTCAAGATCATAAAATTCCATTAGCTTTCACCAAAGTTTTCTTTTCACAAAAATCATGGGAAATCCACCCAAGTGTTGAATCAAAACCAATATAAAATCATAACAAGGGAGCAGTGGCGTAATTAAGGAATTTTCCTATGACTTCTCTAGTCAATTTTAATAAAACCAACTCATAGTCGATACAACTCTAATACTAAATATATAAAGAAACTTTACTATCAACCTCAACAAGAATGCAGACTTGTCCCAAAAACAAAATCATACTCACACATTTACTAAATATCATGTCTAAAAGATTAAGACAAATAATTCCACCAATTATGAATTGTTCATAGTATTCCAAACGTCAATCAAGTAAACAATTTCACAAACTAAATACAATCATACCACAAATCCTTTTAGAACCTCATAATTCCAATTTTAAAGGCTATTAATAAAATTATTTTAAAACATAAGTTACATTGCACAAAAAAAATAAAGCAAGAGCACAAACAACATCTTAAATCGGCACAATCATCAATTTCACAGAAATTCTAGGGATAAACGAATAATATAAAAATTTCATAAAAATTACACAATATAGACATCCATGTCTAGTTTCATATGCAATTGGATTCAACTAAAAATCATTTATATTCTAGGAGTTATGAATGTTTTGCTAACAGGTATACAATCTGTCCAGCATCAGATTTTGCTGCGCACTGTTTTTGTAACTTCAATAACTCTCAACATAAAAATCATATTCGATCAATTCTAAAGCCCAGATTTTCCTAACACACGATATTAACTTGCTAAATATTTCCAGAATTTTACAGAAAAGTTTAGTATCCTAACCGATTAAAATTGATATCTCCCAAATTAAAAATCATATTACTCCAATTCCAAAGCCACAATACTTGTAACTCATAATATTAGTCTATGTATTTTTCTAAGATTTTAATAAAGACATATAATTGAGGTTTGTCTCTAAGAAACTTATAATCAATTGAATAAAAAATACAACAAACCACTTTCTCAAAAATTAGGTTAAAAGAAAATCAAAACAATATATACGAATAGAAATCACAAGAGGGTGAGAATCACTCACTATAAATAGTAAAACCTAAATTGATCAACCAAAAGAAATCTAAAAGAGCTGCCAATATAAATTGACTCAGAACAAATAGGTTATATATATATATGCATGTATCGAAATCCACATAATAAAGGTGAGAAACACTCACTAGATAATCGAAAGGGGAAGAATCAAAAGTATTATGCGCTTACTCGGGCTCTCTCTTGCGTCTCTTCTTCTTCTCTACAAGCCGCCACATGACAATACATAGTTTTCTCCTCTCCTTAAGACCTTATTTGTGTTGATAACCTACTTATATTCATACTAGGGTTTTTCTCATCTCAATAAGACCAACTAAAATAAGTCTTATAACAAATAAAAGAATACATATAAATTAACCCATTAAATTAACCCAGTGGCACATCTAATTATAATTACTCAAGACCTCACACAAATTTTCTTTTTCTCTAATTCCCGCAGGTCAAACTCACAGCATGGTTAAGTCAACTTTCAAAAATCATAACTAATTCATTAAAAGTCTAAATGTAGTGAAATTTGTGCTCCAACTGAAGCTCATCAAGTCTAGTTTAAAACAAAATTGGTTTCATACAAAAATTCTCAACACAATAAAAGATATGAATTTTTTTAATGAGAACATATCAAAACTTCAGGTTTCAAAACTAATCATATATATTTTAAATTATAATTTTTAACACACTATAATAAATTGGCCACAAAATAAATGCACCACAAAACAAATAAGAGAACAAATATTAATTTACAATATATGCATATATTAATTTGGAGTAAATAAGTATTTTAGAAAATTCGGGTCGTTACAATATATTTTGAAACATCAATCGACTAAGCAAAGCTCATTAGTCGACTGATGGACCCTTAGTCGACTGAGCAAAGCTCCTTAGTCGACTGATGGGCTCTGTCCATCAAGCCAAAATTCTAATTTTGGACTTTTGCAATTTATCTCCAAAATCAATTATAATGCTTTGGGGACCTTAAAAATAAGTTCCTAAGATACCTATTTTCGGAAAAACTCAAAATAAGATTGTTTGAATTTAATATGAATTTATTTCAAAGCCGGTTTTTGTTAGAATGATGTTTTGAAATGAAATTTTGATTCAAACTGATTTTGATTAATCTATGAATAAAGCATGATCATGTTTGAGCTATATTGATAATCAATTAAGAAACTTTACGTTAATTCTAAGAAAATACTCAATTACCGAATAGGTGAGTCTTCGAATGCTTTGATTTGTTTCTTCAAATTGATTCTTCCTTGAAGCTTTTGTATATCTCTTTGATCTTGATCTCCATGAATAGCATTGATGAGATTGATCTTCTTTGTCTAGCCCAATACTTTGTTGACTTGATCGGATATTGATTCCATTGATCCTTGTCATGTGGCATGCTTTCTTGATTTTCCAAGTAAGAACTATAATCTTAAATCAAGAAACATTTTAAATTACACATGATTAAATTATTGTTATTATCAAAATAAGATTAAGACCAACAAGGTCAACATAAACATTTTCAAAACTAATGGAATATACATGTAGGCATAACTATGAGGAATGCCATCACACATGTTACCCATTATATCAGAAGATAAATAAATGAACGATGTATTTTTTTATTTTTTTTTTGTATGGAATCCATACCCGAAACTTTCTTGTTGTCACAAATCCATAAGCATGCGAATGGTTGATTCTGATAGCATTTTCAAATTTCATGCACACCACGTTTGACTTTAACCTTTGTTTAAGAATGTATTAAATTCAACATATTAAAACTTTGTTTACTTATTCTGAGACTTGATTCATGGATCATGTCTCAAAATAAAAAAACGGATTCTCAATTTGGAAGGGAGAAGTTTTAAAAGAAAAATAAATGGATTCTCAAAAGAGAAAAATGGTTGAACTTAATATTATTTTTTGATTTCATTCACAACCATGTGTCTGACTTTGACAATTATTTAAGGATGCATTAAATTCAACATATTATGAACAAAATTCTTCAAATTTTTTTAATTTGCAATTTAATACACTTATCATACCATATCTTCAAAAGAAAACTGGACTGTCAATTTATACCGAAGAGAGTAATGACTAACTACTAAGCACATGTATAGTTGACTTTGATATTGTTTTCTAATTTCATTCACACACTTGCATAGTTATTTACGGATGCATTAACTTCAAACATTAAAAATCTAATTTATTTCTTATTGTAGAATTTAGTATATTGATCATGTTTTAAAGAGAAAAGTGAATCTCTATTTAAGATATCCAAATAAAATAAATCATTCTTGCTCCCCACATTAAGAGATCGTTTAATTTTTTAAAATAATTTCAAATTAAGAGTTATTTTTCCTTGTTAGAACACAATCTTCATTAATAAAACAATCCTCGATGTCATCTTCTTAAATAAATTTTATTTATGAATTAAAATTCTTAATTTGAAACCAACATTTTTTTATTCATGTGAAACTGTGGAAGCATTCATAATAAAGAATTAGCATTGTTCTGGTGCAATTCTTAACCTCCTTTCTTTCCACCATTTTTCCAATGGAACAAAAATACAAAAAGATTTTTTTATTTTTATTTTTGGAGGTCCGTCTAAAAGTTTCCACTAAATTTGCTTAAGATTTTATTTATGAATTAAATATAATTTGTGGGAAGATAGTCAACTAATATTGAATAAAATGAATTAATTTTTTTTTAGTGAAGGGAGATCCATTTACCTATTAACCTAGTAGTACTTTGCATATGTAGTATTGTATAGTACAAGTAGAGAGCCCAGTTCTACAATTGGTACCTTCTGTTATTCAGGCATTAACAAAGACATATCAGGTTTTTCTTGTACTACCTTTATCTTTTCCATTAGAGCATCATCAGCGAAACTCTTAACATTTAAGATAAATTTAGTATTCCAATTTTTAAATTTTAAAACAGAACACAATAGGTAGACTAAAAATTTAATTATACGAATTAAGTTCACTCATATATTTTTTGTGCAAAAAAAAACGAAAAAAACAAAAATGGTCATACAAATTTGCCACACTCGTATGAGCCATACGAATTTGCCACACTCGTATGGTTCATACAAGTGAGCCACACTCGCATGATCATTTTGTGTATTTTTTTTAACTCTTTCGTTAGACCGTTTGCACCATAATTTTGGTTAATTATATTTTTGCCCCAACAATGTAATAATTCAAATGAACTAGTTTAAAAGACAAAACATATTTATATAGTTTGTATTAAACATAAAAAAATTAAACTAAGTTATAATTGCAAATGAAAGGTTCCAAAAAATGCTTTGCTACTTTCAATAATTTTTTCAACACCCATTCATTATATTGTTGAAGGTGGCATTATTTTTTTTTTTTCAAAATTATTATAATTATTCTTTTGACAAATCATTATTCAAATGTTCATATAATTTTGTTTTTGAAACTTCTTTTATTCAAGAGATTATGATTGAGGCCTCATACATCCGTAGTCTTTTGTGTCTTTAAAATGGAACAAATTGAAGAAGGCATTTGCATACATTCGTATTATAAAACAAAAAGAAAATTACATCTTCATCATTCTTAGCATTACTTCACTTGTGTTTAATTTAAGATCATTCCCATTCCAGGATTTCTTCAAATTTTCATGTAAGTGTTTTTAAATTTTTAATTATTTCTTCTAGTCTTGTACTTTTTTAAATTGTTCTTATAGTAAAATATTATTTTCACAAAAATTATAATGGATGTTGTTCGTCAGATGTTTAATAATAAAACAACAAATCGAAGTAAGAAAGATAAAGCGTCTGCGTTTACGTCTACACCGGTGTGAATCTCCTAGGATTTCAAAGCATTTGTCCTTAATTTGCACCATTGCTGTTTTGTTTTATCCTATTAAAAAGGAGTAACCTAAAATTATTATATCAAAAGAGAAGGGATAAATGCCGCACTAATAGTGGTAAGACTCGAATTTAAAATATGTTGATTAAATTTTCAGTCACGTACCTTGTAGCGGATTAAATATAATATTTTGTTCTTGTTGATTGAAGTGATTTTTCTTTCTCTAGTTATTTTTTAGAATATAAATCTCCCTTGTAAGAGTTTTTTAGTTTGAGGTAACCGGTTTAAAGGATTTCTTCAACAATTAGATCCGCAGGAAAGATATTTTAGTTATTCATTTTAAAATAAGGATATTATTTATTTTTAACACAAAATACTTACCTCCGTTTTCTTTTTCTTTTTTTAATCAAGAAATATATTTAATCAACTTTCCTATGTGGAGAAGAATCTTGTTTATGAAAAAAGTCATCGGCTTATTTATGCGAGTTTAACATTGTTCATAGGATGATAGTAGTTTGAAGCTTTTGGTTCTTTTTTTTTTTGGAACATTTTTTTGTCTTCAAGGCCAATCTGAATTGTAATGCGGAATTGTTTTAAGTTTTATTGAGGACTTAACGGTTTCTATATTTATTAATTTTTGGTTTTGGTTGCATGATGCAATGGGTTTTCTGGACTCCCTCCATAATTAAGTCTAAATGAATAACATTGTTATTTTGTATTTCGAAATAATTAAAGACACTTTTCTATTCTCTCTTGTCATTTACACACTCCGCGCGCATACATACACACACAAAGCTAGAATTTGTAACTCGTACGCGCAATACGTGTGCAAAATTATATTTTGACAGTGTCAAAATCTAGAATATATAATTAACAACCAATCAAGTAAGAGTTAATAAATTTGACAGATCTAAGCGATGAGCTGGCAGTGTGTAACATGTCAGCAATAATAATAATAATTTTGGAGGGAGTGAAATGAACAATAGAGTTAAAGAGGAGGTTTAACCCTTTTTGTTAGGACCTATTCCATCTCTGTGAATGAACCTGTAACTCGGAAATTCATTATAAATTATAATAAAGAACATAGTATTTGACACTCTTGTCTAGTCTAACACTATCTAAACACATATAGGTAACTATTAGGGCCCATCTGATAACGTGAAAAATGAAAATACAAGCAGTTGATTTTTGTGAAAAGTTGAAAAATAAGTTGAGACATGTGGTGAGATATATATGTTCTTACTTTGTTACTTTTTTCATGGAGAAATTTCCTTTGGTAGTTGATGAATTTTATGAGGATATCTACTCATAAAATGAGCATATATGGGATGAAAAGCATCTCATTACATGTTGCAACTTATTTTCCAACTTCTTATCCAAATCTAAGTGGTTTTATTTTCTTTTTCCATATTGTTATCAAATGGAACGTTAAAGACCAAACTAGTTACCAACTTTAACAATTTATTAAATGGTTAATTTAAAATTACATTAGTTATTCAATTTTAGTTATTCCATTAAGGATATTTTGAAAATATATTGTGGCCTTGATACTCTTTCTGTCGTAAATTAAGAGTTCAGCCTGTTTTCAACCCTTTTTTAAGGATTTTTTTAGCCTAATCAATGGTTGAGGAAAAATACTTGTTTGATTCCACAAGATCCCATAGATTAATTATGTTTTGAAAAATGAAATCTGACTCTTATATTTGGTACATCTCAAAAAAAAAAAAAAGCAGCTTAGTTTGCTTTTAATTTGAGATAGAAAAATGCTGATTGCGTCTAACGTTTCCAATTTTGTATGGTTGCATGAAATTTATCTTACTAATTTTGTTGAATAAAACATAATTTCCATCATAGAATCGGTACATTAGTTATGTTACAGAGAGGGATGTGGACCCTCCATTTAGATGTCTAGAAAAAAAATTTCGAATTAAGAGTCCTTTCCCTTTTAGAATATTTTCAAAATTTTATTTTTTATTAATTGATAATGGATGTTTCATATCTCATCATTTTAAATAAACTTTCCTCGTGACCATCTATCAATCGTATGTGACACAAAGAGGTTATTTATTTAAGTTTGTCCATATATGTGGATACATATAGAGAAAGTTGGGTAACTTTGAATTATGACTAAATCAGTGCTTAACAAATTAATTTAATATTTTGTTTGATAAGACTCAAATTTAAGACTTTTTTTAAAGTTAAGTAGGTATCTTATCAATTAGACTAATACATTTGTTTTTAATAAATAGATTTAAATATATAATTTATATTATAATTAAATTTTTGAATTGAAAGTTATATAATATTTTTATTTGCATGCGAACCAAACACTTGATGTTTGTTGAATAAACCTTTCATTGATTTAATAAAATGAGTTTGTAGAGAGGCCCAGCTACTACAGTACAAGTAGGTAGAGAGGCCCAGCTTTTGCATCCTTTGTGACTTTTTTTTTGAGGTCGAGAGAGTAGTTTACTAATTAGGTTAATGCACTCATTTTTAATAAATAGATTTAAATTTATAATTTATATTATAATTAATTTTTTGAATTGAAAGTTATATCATTTTAAAGTGTTTTTTTTTTTAAAATAAATTAGGAGAGAAAAAGATGTTGCGCACATGTAAAATGAATATTTATTAGACAATTATGAATCTACAACTACCATAAAAAGGTGGACATATAATCACCACAAATGATGACTTAACAGAATTCAACAACTATATTCATGTGAGTCAAACTTATGACTTCTATGTTATAAGGACGTCAATGGATTACGTGACAATAACTATATTTATGTGAGTCAAACCCATGACCTCTCTGCCATGGGGATGCTAATGGACTATGTAACTGTTAGTGCTTTACAGTTTAACTTGCATCAAAATGTATAAAATAATATAAAATCTAAAATAAAAGTTTAAATATTTTTATTTACAATTCTAACAAAGTACGTGATGTTCGTTGAATAAACCTTTCATTAATTTCGTAAAATGAGTTGGTAGATTAGTCACCTATATCCATTATTACCTATATTAACCTAGCTAGTACAGTACAAGTTGGCAAGGTAGAGAGGCCAAGCTTTTGTATCCTTTGTCATTCAAGCTTCATCAGAAGGGAAACCGAGCAGGTTCTGACTTTTTTTTTAAAATAATGTTTTCAAAAATTTTATATCTCAAAATAATATTTTTTTTATCTTTGTTCTTAATATAATGTGTGTTTTTAAAAGTTGTATTAGTAATGTCAATTTGATAATTGAAAATGGTATCAGTAATACTAATTTCAGTAATTAAAACATCTATTTTTAAAATTGGTATCGCTGATGACATTTTTATTACTAAAATTGGTATTGTTAATGCCGTTTTCAATTATAAAATTGGCATTACTGATACAACTTTTAAAAATACATTATATTGGGAACAAAGATAGAGAAGGTATTATTTTGGGATATAAGATTTTTGAAAACATTATTTTGGGAAAAAAATCGGTTTTTCTTCTACCACACTAATTATTTTTTTCATTAATTCTAAATTTCTTTGCTTTCTATTACACTTTTTATTAATAATATGTTTATATTTTATAATTATATGTAGTAGATTGCCCCTGTTTGGTTGAATTTTTGAGTTATGTTTTTAGAAAGCGTAAAATAGATTAAAAAACTGAATTTGGTTTTTGTTAGATTTTTTTTTAACTAATTCAAAAAAACTAATGAAAAAACTCAAAAATAGTCGCGATAGATTTTATTTTATAGATTTCAATGAGTATGTTTTAAATATCTATATATATATATATATTTTATCTAATTCCGATTTTTGAATTTAAAGTTATGGTATTTTAAAAGATTTATGAGAGAAAAAGTAAAGTGACGTAAATTTTAAGAAGTGTGAAAATAAAGTTGACTCTATAGTTGAAAACTAAAAAGTTAATTTTTTAACTTTCCAACCAAATTAATTAACCGGGGCCAAGAGTTTGAGAGTGGTTTTGGAAAAGAGATACTGTGAGTAATTAAGATCGCATAGAATATATGCGAGTTTATAGATTTTGTAAAAAATTAGAAAAAACTTATTGTAGTTGCAAACGATCGGTCCAAATTTATATAATTATATCGAATTTTTTTATTGAAACCAATCTAGATTAAAATCGTTCATTAAAATTTGATAAAAGTGAGTTACAATCATATGGATCATCTCTAAAAAATTTAATTAACGATTTTTTTTCTCTCCATATATTTACCTCTTTATACGGATATTCGAAAATTCTCTTGAGAGCCTTGTTTTTTATATATTGAGGGACTCCAATAATTAATTAATTATGACCAGTAAAAAGCAGCCACGTGTGTAGGTCATATGTGGGCTACCCCGGCCAAATTTGGCCCGCAGAGGTACTCGGCAACAGGGTTTAAGTAGTCGGATAAGAGGCCCGTGAATTCTAGAAACAATGAAGTGACACGTTTTCCGCATTTAGCAAATAGACTTAAACGTACAACATTTATTTAGAGAGATTCATTCAGCTAAAACAGAAACAAAATTTTCAGTACGAATTTTCATCAATCAGTCTTCAGCGTTCAGAGGTAAAAAAATTAAATTAACTATTTCTTTTAGACTTTGTGTGATCGACTTCGAGAGTCTCTCTCCTACCTGACTTCGTCTCACTCTCTTTGGGGTTTAACTTTCTCTTTAAGTAAAAAACTCAACTCAATTTCTTAATTTTCAAAAGGTATATGTGTTACCAAAAGTTGAACATTTGTTTGCCTATTGTACTTCAAAATTGTCGGTAACTATATAAACCATATAGTCATCGCTATAAAATGTATGGCTATTGAGACTGCAATTACTACATAGTATTGCTAAAAGTAATGGTTGAGTGCTAATTAAATTTGTTATTCCAAATTTTCAGTATGGTAAGGAGAGGTGGAGAAGATGGAAGTTCTTCAAATTCCATTGATGCATTGGCAACTTCCTTTAAGAATCAGATGGATGATTTGCAAGCAATATCGCCCGAATGTTGTATCTACAGAGTTCCTCCTACAGACAGGGTGCTAAAAGCAGAGGTTTATGCGCCTCGGGTTGTTTCTATCGGCCCTTTTCACCACAATAAAAAAGAACTACAAGGCATGGAAGAGCATAAATTGAGGTACATGAAGGTATTCCTTATTCGTGCTAATAAAGATTTAGATGATTTAATATTCGAGATGATGAAGTGGGAAAATAAAGCTCGAAATTCTTATTTCGAGAAAATTGATCTTAGGGTCGAAGAATTTATGAAAATACTAATCAAAGATAGTTTTTTCATCCTTGAGACCATGATTGGGGTGCAAAATATTAAACCTCCTGACCGAGTTTTTTATCTTCCAAACCATAGCACTGACTTTAAAACAGATTTATTTTTACTCGAGAATCAGATTCCATTCTTTTTTCTCAAAAAATTATTCGAAGTGGCCCCAGTTGGAGATCCACCAATGCAATTCCTTAAAGTTTGTGTCGATTACATAGCTCTTAGTATAATTCCAATTAGGGAATCGACCCAAATGTTGACAAAAGTGCAGATGTACGTAGACTTACATCATCACGAAATAAAGCATTTCGTTGATTTATTAAGGATATTTCACTTACCCTCAAACTTGGGGAGAGTGCCAAAAAACGTTGATAAGTTGATAACAATACCCAACGCAGTGCAATTGCAAGAGGCTGGGGTCCAACTGTTGAAGGTGAGCTCAAGTAATTCTTTACTAGATATAGAATTTACCAATGGCGAGCTGAAAATCCCAGTGTTGATAGTTCATAAGTATTTCAAACTTATAATGAGCAACATCTTTGTCCTTGAGAAATATCATTATCCATATGAAAGTTACATTGGACATTATGCTTCCTTCATGCAAATGCTAGTCGACACAGATAAAGATGCAGATTTACTTATTCAGAACGGTATTATTGAGGATTGGGTGGGTCAAAACTCAATTGTGGCGGATTTATTTAATAAAGTTGGAGATGAAGTATGGAATCATATTCCATCGTACTACCTTTATGATATATCTGAAAGACTGAACGAGTATTGTAATGTTGCTCGGCATAAGTGGATGGCAAGCTTCAAACGCGATTACTGCAGCTCGCCATGGATGATTGTTTCTACAATTGCTGCTATTATGCTGCTTATATTCACTTTCTTATCTGCCATAGCTGCTTTTCTTGCGCTTTAAGTTCAATGATTGTATTTCTCTTTTGGTCCATAAATGTATGGTTAATTAAGACACCAAAAAAATTAAGACATTGTTAATTTCTGATCTTATCCTGAGATGTATCATTACTCAACACTATTTATATATAATGAAGTGTTCTTGCTATATTAAGCTTTCTTCGAGGGTTGTGTCTAAGGGTCTTAAATGGATATTCTAGTATTATAATCAATCTTGTATTTGAGTCCGAATTATGTGGATATTTATTTGATGAAATGAAAAATTTGGAAGACGATAGTGAGAGTATCCCTAAAATTAAGTTTCTTATGAATCGTACAAAGCAATTATAATTTCTACATCTCAAACTAGCTAAACTAATTCTAGCTATCCAGCTTAACAAAACTTTTCATTAGTATAAGAGGCAACCTCACAATATCATCAAAATTACATAAATGCTCCAAATTAGCCTTCTAATTTGGCATGCATCCAATGTCTAATCTCATATATTCAATTTCTAATTG
Source organism: Lonicera japonica (assembly GCA_021464415.1). NCBI lineage: Eukaryota > Viridiplantae > Streptophyta > Magnoliopsida > Dipsacales > Caprifoliaceae > Lonicera > Lonicera japonica. Next base: position 60,170,474 of record CM038470.1, read on the forward strand.
CTCATAAAAAATATGATTGCAATGTCATTGAGTTCCAAATAATAGTTTTAGGAAATGTATATAAACTAGCAAGATCTTCAATGCATGCCTAACAAACCGCAGGAATAAATGCTACTAGTATTAGTACTACGCAATCTAACGGTTGTAGTGAAGTAAAAACATGCATTAGCGTTGGCATTCGCATCAGCAGTGAAGGTCAACTCAAATTTGTGGTTCACCTGATGCAAATGATTGGTGAAGATGGAAGGAAAATAGGTTACAAGTGTGATATGTTAAATCAATTATAAAGCATGACATTTTATAGATATCTTCAATCACCATCCATCTAATATTTCTAGTTAACACTAGATCTTAGAGGTGTTCATCGATTGGAATTGATCGAAATACTCTTGTTTGAAAACAAAATTCAAAAAATTCGAAATGCCAAATTCCTTCCACTTCCCAACTATTAAAATTTTGGAAATTCAAAAAAAAAGTTCCAAATTGGAATTTTCATAATCTTCTAGATTCTTAAAATTCTTGAATAACTTGGGCATTATTTGGACAATAATGAATCCGACACTTTTCGACAAACCACATTACAATACTGCAACATCACAAGATACAACATGGAACTATTTTTCTTAAAAGTACAAGTTAAATTATACAACAAAATAGTAGATAAAACTTAGGACTTTTCCAAGCATAAATAAGGAGTTGAATGTAATCATGCATAATTCGGATGGAAAGTAGTAAAATCAAAATTCATATATAAGTGCAAACGCCACAACATTATAGGTACATCTAAAATAATTAAGTCATTTTCATAATCTATTATAATTAGCATAGTGAAAAAATAAAAAGATGGTAAGATTGAAAAAAAGGGGCAATCAACACTTTTAACCCTTAAAGTTTACCACTTTTTCCACGCTCATCCTTGAACTCTTTTTTTCGGCAGATGCATACTTAATGCTTATTCCACATACCTTGTTTGCCCAAAAATGGATTTTCCATTAAAAAAGTGTATGGAAAAGCCATGTGCAGCCCACATGATTGTATTTTGAAGGTTAAACTCAATATTTTAAGTTGAAAATATACAAAGAAGCACCAATAGCCATCGTCTTCATTTTTTTCACTATTTTCTTATAAAGCAAACAGAGAAAAGGAGCAAGAATGGATTATGAAAAACCATTCTTTTGTCTGTCCACCCTATAAACCATAGAACATTTTTTGTAACACTCTCTCTCTCTCTCTCTTTCTCTCTCTCTCTCTGTCACACGCACACGCACACTCACACTCACACTCGTAATCTCAATTTCTTTGTTCCTTGCAAGTGGAATTCAATAGAATCCTTTGTGTAATTTTAAGTAACAGCAGAAAGATAATGGATGAAGAGACGGCTTGATAGTGTTGGGCATTGGTCTCAGATCTTTCAAAATCAACGCTATTACTCACAAATAGGCTTTTATGCCCCCCTTTAGTTAACCCTTCGTTAGCCAAATCTTTCAAAATAAACGGCAACGGTTCAAAACTCGTCGAATCAAACCCTAGTTGCCCTAATTTGAACTTATACAAAGTATTTGAAGACCCTCGAATAATAGATCTAAGGAAGGTCAATGTGTGATAATAGCAATAACCAAGAATAATCGTACCTGAAATCAATTCGATCACTCTGGTTCTCAACTGTTTCATCTAAATAAAAAGAAAAGAGAGTTATGTAATGAGTGCTAAATTGAGAGGAGGTGTGATTTCCACCCACGAGGGCAACATGTGTAGTTTTGATTCTACACCGTAGAAGGAGCATTAGGCGCTTAATCTAAGCAAACTATTTTTTTCTTTTTTTTTTTGGGTTATTTTTGTTGTTTTTTCTATGAAGGAAAATTCAGGGGGGTGGAGTTCTATTGATTGCTTTGTAACGGATCATTTTTGAAATCAAATATTCAACCATGAGCAAGGGGAGAAAGAGTGTGAGGGATAAAAGGAGAGGGAGGAAAATGCAGTGAAAGATATAAAGAGAAGTAGAAGTAAAGGGAGGAATCAAATAATGGTTTTTTAGAATCCATTCTTGCTCATTTTCTCTGTTTGCTCAATAAGAAAATGGTGAAAAAAATTAAGAAGACGGTTTTTGGTGCTTCTATGTGCGTTTTCAACTTAAAATACCGAGATTAACCTTCAAAATACAATCCTGCTGGCTGTACATGTGTCTTCCGTTCACTTTTTTAACGAGACATTCAATTTTAGAAGAATGTAGGATGCGAAATAAACATTAAGTATGCATCTGCCAAAAAAAAAAGTTTAAGGACGAGCATGGGGAAAGTGATAAACTTTATGGGTCAAAAGTCTTAATTACCCAAAAAAAAGGGTTGGATGGTAGGTGAAAAAAGGAGTGGCATTTGTTTTTAATCGTCAGCAAATCGTCATCAGCAAGTATTGCTCAGATTTGTTTTCTTCATTTAAAGTGTAGGGTCGGAGCCTACACAAGAATTTAATTAAGGCGGCATTAATTACACACATTAAAACACTTTTTAATATTGTAATATTGGTTAGGCCTCATAGGATCGAGGTAATGTGCACATACTCAGTCCATAGCACCAAGTATGTGTTTATTTTTTACTATTTTTAAATAAAATCAAATTTAGAATGTTGAAAAATAGACTTTTGCCCACCTTATTTTATGTACAAAATTGTTTTTTGCCCCCTAATCGTATATAGTTTATATTGGCCCTTATCACCATAGTAAAAAAGAACTTCAAGGCTTGGAAAAGCATAAATTTAGATGCATGAAGGTATTCCTTTGCCGTACTACTACAAGTTTAGACAATTTTGTTAGGTTTATATTTTTAGTTGGCTTAATTCCGATGCCAAGAACACTTTCCATTGTAATTGTTTGAGTCGAATTAAAGATTTGAAAATTCAACAATTAACGGAAGCTCGCCGAATTTACCGGATTCATCGCACACAATTCTAGACCGAAGGTGAGCTGAGTTTATGGTTTGATTCAAAATATAGGTAGTGTTTGAGCTTAAAATTCGTATTTAAAAAGCTTTTAAGTCAAATCCATTTTCAAGTATTTTTATTGAGTTTTGTCGTAATTCGAAAAAGCCCAATCGACACAAGTTATTGAGGAAACTTATTTTTTTTATGTCTAACATGTTCCATAAAGTTGCCTCTGAAATTTAAGTCGAATTAGTGCCAAACGAATTTAATACGGTAAGATAAAGTAAAAAAGAAAAATTAAAATAAAAGAATTTTTAAATAAAGTATTTTAATTAAATAAAAAGGAGAGAGTTTAATTATCTTTGAAAAGTCAAAGCTCTTCAAATTAAAGAAGCTGCGCAGCCAAGGAATTAAATGGGCCCAGCCCATTACAAAGCTTATCCACGTGTTGCATTAAGTATAAAGGAGGCAGCATTGTTTTAATGGGTGGACGGGTACACAAATTGTTAATGTGTACCGATCCGGCGGCAAGATTTTGCATGGAGTTACTTTTTCTCAATTTCGGACCTGTCCACATTTTTCTGACCTATATCGGTCCGGTTATAATTTTCTGGACCACAATTTTTATCGCAAAAATTCTTTTTTTTAATATTTTTAATCTATTTCAAAAAGGACTTTGACTCTATATTTTTCTTATAAATATAACAATTAGTTTGGGTCAAAAATACACGATTCTAGAGAGCTTTTTGAGAGAGAAAATATCCAAACGCTAAAATCAATTTTTGAGGGTTTTGAAACACCATCTAGATTTTGTTTACATGCCATAGGAGATCCTATTGTTCTTTAATTTCAAAAACTAGAGTTCCAAACTTTCACGGGTCCTGCGGGTGTGTCTTTGGTTGCGATTGAAGACGAGCTGAGCGAAGTGGCTAACGCGATAAGGGAGATCGCAGACGGTGGTGAAGGATTGTGATCAAGTGTGTGGAAGGAGGTGACGGGTAAGCTGGAACAGCAAGAAGCGCTACGCCAAGCCAGCTGCGGTTGGATTCTACGTTCAAGGGATTGACGGCATTGTTGCTTAAATTGTGGGGAAGCAATTTTTGTAAGTCATCGAGTCTGTAATTCCGTTTTGATCATAGTGAAGCACTGTTAGTTAGTCCCGAGGATTAGTCCTACGCAAGTAGGGATACCTCGTAAATTTCTGGTGTTGTGTGATTGCTTTTTATGTGATTGCTTGATATAATTGTTAGACAACACAATACAGGTTTCGACAGTAAAATTGATTAGACCTAGGATTTTGATTCCGCTTATCAAATTTCAAATTATTTTTGATAAAAACCCTAAAATCAACCTAGGCAATACGATCCCCGAGTTTGTTGTGTGTTTCTTTCAAATTTCATAATGGCGATAAAGGGTTTTGAAAAGAGAACTCTAAGTTATTATGCTGAGAAAATTAATCTTAGTGTCGACAAAGTTGTGAAAATACTAACCGTGGATAGTTTTTTCTTCCATGAGGACATGTTTAGGCTGTCAAGTGATTCGGAAAGTGGAGGAGTACTTAAAATTAGGTCATGAAATAAAGAATTTCATTGATTTACTAAAGATATGTTACTTACCATCCGCTTTAAGGACACCATCAGCAAACACAGCTGAGCATAATCAATACCCAATGTAGTGCAATTAGAAGAGGTTGGGGTCTAGTTTTTGAAGTTGAGTTCAAATGATTCTTTACTTGATATAAAATATACCAAAAGCTTGTTGGAATTCTCGCTATTGGTAGTTGAAGATTGCTTCGAACTTGTACTAAATAACATCATTGTCCTTAAAAGTTGTCATTATTTCTATGATGGTTACATCCTTCCCACTTCGTAGGATTGCGATGGATTTGAGCTCTTCTAACTTGGTGCTAGACTCTCCTCCATCTATGACTTGAACTTGGCCTCTAAGATTAACTAAAGGTTGAGACTAGAATTTTCCCTTCTCTTGGGTAGCTAGGGCAATGGTGAGCTTAGACATCTGGGTTTTTAACTCACCCACATCACGATCCGTTTTGTCCACAAATGATCTCAACAAAGCTTCTAGGTTTTGGTTGGGATTCTGATTTTGATTTAGAGCAAAGAGTTTTGAGGTTGTTGTTGCCTTTGGTTTTGATGGTATTGGTTGTGATTCTGACTTTGATTTCCACCCCAATTGAAATTAGGGTGGTTCTTCCATCCCTCGTTATACCTTTGAGAATAAGGGCCGTTTTGGTTTCGATTTTGATTGTACTGATTCAAAGCATTGACTTGAGCGGAATTTTTGAGGACTTCTCGAAAAGCGAAAATGGTAGGGCAATCATCGATAGTGTGTTCCGAGTTTTCACAAAAGACACATAACTGACTCGAGGATACTACATTGACCTCTCTAAGCTTACTTGCCTCCATTGTCTCTACTTTCTTAGACAATTGGAACAATCTCGCACCCATGTCATCCTCGTTGGATACTATGTACAACCCACCCTTTCCCGGAGTTTTGGATTTAGGCTCTTCGGTATAGGTGTTTCAATTTTAGGCACCTTCCCCTAGTTCATCAAAATATAATAAAGCCTCATCGGGATTCTTGCTCAAGAATTGACCATTACACATGGTCTCAACAAAAGTACGCAAATCATGGGTGAGGGATTCGTAGAAAAAACTAACAAGGCTCCATGTTTCGTGACCGTGGTGAGGGCATGCGTTTAAAAGCTCTTTGTATCTTTCCTAACACTTACAAAAAGTTTCGTTATCTTTTGGCGAAAAATTGGATATCGCCCTTCTCAAAGCATTGGTTCTATGAACGAGAAAGAAATTTTTTAGAAACTCCGTCTGAAGCTCTTGCTAAGACCGAATCGATTGCGGTCTTTGAGTGTTTAGCCAAATTTTTCCTTTATCTTTTAGAGAGAAAGGAAAGAGTTTTAATCGTATGACATCCTCATATATATTTGCCTCATGAAATGTGGAGCAGACTTCTTCAAAGTCTTTCAAATACAAGTATGAGTTTTCTGACTCCATACCATGAAAAGAAGGGATATGTTGGAGCATACCTGGTTTGAAAGAGAACGAGCCTGCTTGACCGGTGGGAAGTACGATGCATGAGTTGGATGTCGCACGAGGGGGTTGAAGATAATCCCTCATAGTCCTAACCGGAGGAACGTTGTTTGCACCTTCCCCTTCGTTATCGCTCTCGTGATCCGCCGCTCTACCTTGATTTGCCATTCTTGGAAATGAGGGAGGGCTTATTCGAATATCCACGAACAATTGCCCTTGCATGGGCTTGGAAAACAATTCAAATAGCTCCTCAAAAACTCTACAAAACAAAACAAGAATAAGAGAGAAAATTAAATTAAATAAATAAATGGAGAGATACTTACAAAATGGTTTTATACAAAATCCAGAATTCGCCTTTTGCCTAATCCCCGGCAACAGCGCCAAAAACTTGACGCCGCTATAGAAGCGAGTTGTGTTAGCCTGTGCAGGCCAGTCAAGTTATAATGTAGTCTCAGAAGTCCGAGTGTTGAACCACAGGGATAGTCGAAAAGGAATGGAATGGATTACAGATTTTACGGTTTTCTGGTTTTGTAAGTTGGATTTGTTGTGAAACAACGAAAATGTAAATCGGTTTGAAAATTAAAAAGAAAGCACTAAGGTAGGTGGAGGTAAGTTGTGATACAATAAACAATAGTTACAATCTCATACATAAATTTCAACACACAGTTGCCATAGGTGGGGAACGTTGTGATAACTCTCAATAGCAAAGGGTGTGAAGTTAGGAAACTCATACCCGTGGAAGCTATATTAAGAGAGAATATCACAAAATTCCACCAAAGATGAAGCTATCATATCTATCTCTTAGTCACGGGTGTGAAGCTAAGCAACCTATTCCCATTGAAACTACTCCGAGGTAGAGATGGTAGGCTCATCGAGACAAGGTTTTTATATTAAGCATGTATGTGAAATCTCATGGTTTAAAAGAATGAAAATTAAGTAGTGAATCATCACAATGGCACGGAATGAAATTTATGGTATAAAATCACCAACTAGCCAATTATTACTTTAGAAATACAATAATGGGTCTAAATATCACGTAAAGTGTATAAAGCACTCAAAATATCATTAAGCAATGCAAAAACTAGATTAACAATTTTATAAATCATCTATGGAATTTAAGAACTCTTTGTAATCTCTACAAAAAAGGAACAAAAATCCATAAATGGGGAAATGCACTACAAGCTTCTTAGAACCATATAAATATGTTGTATTTTCATTAGTCAACAAGCACTAAGCATACAAGGCATAAAAAATCTAATCGTACAATGAAAATACGTAGAAAGCTTGTAGAATAAAGGATTTCGAAAGGATAATGATTCACAAATATTTGACAAACTTTAAACATGGAATGAGAAATTAATTTCCAAAATTATATCGCGATTCACCTCCGTAACCTTAGTAATAGACTACTCCGTAATAAATGCAAGAACAAATATTATAGAAGAAGAAATCATTCTTACAAATCAAGAACTTACAAGAGAAAAATGAAGAAAAGTTACACTTTAGCTCTCCCTTCTCTCTAGAACTCTCTTGTGTCCAAGATCAATAATCATCAATCCTTGGCTTGATCCCTTAGACTAGCTAAAAGTGTACTTTAATTGATTAACAAAGCAAGGGAAAATATCTTGGAACATTAATCCCCAAAATAAGGCTAAAAGCAAGAGTTGGTGACTATCCCCGCCAAGCCGTGATCGATCATGGCTTTGCCCATGATCGATCATGGAAGTGTTCTGCCAGAAAATTTGGAAGCCATGATCGATCATGGGCCTGGGACTTTTCCACTCAGCACTTTTGCAAGCTATCTGGGCTTGCTCTTGATCAATTCATGCATTGCCATTGCATCCCAATCCTACAAACACATGGAATACTACAAAATACACAACAACTTGGGCCATGTTAGATACAAAACTCGCTAAGGCACTTATCTTGAGATAAGTGGATAATTAGGCAGAATTAATGCAACAAACGCATCAAGCGACTCAGAGAAAGAGCTTATGCATGACAATATTATGCGTTTATCAAACTCCCCTCAACTTATCTCTTGTTAGTCCCTTAGCAAGACAAAAATATATATAGTTACAAAAATAATATGATATACAAAAAGTTGTTAACTTCTAAGTTCTCAAAGAAGACGAGTTGCATCTCGTGAAGGTTTTCAGGAATGATACATACAAACAATAAAAGTTTGATCATGATGAATGATGAGACTGAAGATTCAAGTTTCAATTTGCAAAGCAAGAGACATTACTATCAATTTTCCAGAATGACGGACTTTTGAATGATCATTTAATTCGCCTATCTTCTTTAGAACACAATCCCATATTCTTCAATGCTCACATACTAGACTTCGATTCAAACAATTAAATATAAACACAAAGAGTCATAATCATTCGAGAAGGAAGATAGAACTTTTTCAAAAACAAAAGCTCCAAGATTTGTCGATTCTAAGCACTATCTTTATCTTTTACATAGAAATTCTGCTAAATTAGATCAAGGCGGTTTTCATCTCTATGGGGGGCAACGGTCTCATTTATGAAATTTTCTCAAAATACTGCTCATTCATTAGAGCTCGAAGGAAGCTATTCACCCTTTCCCATATGGTAGCATATACCCATCCATAATATTAGACAAGGAGACTTAAGATTTAGTCAAGTGAAGCTCTAAGTCAATATTAGGATAAAAGTCATCCAAGTTATCAAAGTGCTATGCTTTTGTCCTCTCATTGGAGGATCTTTTCGAAATAGCTTCCATCATTTTTGGACAAAAATTTCTCTTCTCTCAATGAAAATAAATCTAAGTGTTATTACCGAATTGGAAACAACCGAAGCAATCTAGCATGTGAAACAGGAAAATATAACGGGATATGAGACTAAGTGAAGCAAAGCAAAGCAATTTAGATTATCATTCAAATTCCTATCTGAATCAAATAATTTTAGTCAAAAGCTAATGAAACAATAGTCTTCATCTGAATACAAACTCAATCATTCATCAATTTTTAAACTTCAAAAAAAATAAATGAAACACATCTCTTCAACTCATGGAAATAGACAAAAGCAAGCCAGAACAAAATAACGTACCACCCTCAACTTGAAAGAAACATTGTCCTCAATGGAAAGAGAACAAGAAAATGCACGGACGGGCTACTTTGGCTTTGCTTTCCATGAGACAAAAATAAGAGATAAACAACAACTATACAATAAACGGGTTAGAATTATAATTTATTAGCAAAAACCATAACATTCAACCATTAAAACCACGTTCTAAAGTTAACATCATGTCTGAATTCTAATACAACCCAAAAGAAATAAAATAAAACTAAGCATAAATATAACTAATTAAAGAGTTTCTAGGTTCAGCAAAATCATCACATGTTGGGAGGTGGGGGTGGGGGAAAACAACCATACAACGCCTCGAACTGCTGGCGTATGAACTCCTGCTGAGTCGCCATCTGTGCCTGAACTCGAGCCTTAACTTGGGCCGCTATGTCCGCCTCCAAACGATCCTGTCGCAGCACCATAATCTCAACCCTCTCATTTATACTAGCGAACCCAGTTTGTATCAAAGCAGTCATCTGCTCAAACTCCTCTCTCATGAACTCCCTATTGTCGTTAACGGGCCTCGAGCTTGCTCTTCTTCTTCTTCTCGAAGGACCCGGAGCATCGAGTCCGGCCTCTTCTGGTGCTTCTTCTTTTGACTCAACCTGTGGAGGTGCAGTTGAAGAACTTGGCCAGTTTCTCAATTGGCCGGCTGCTCTAGCTTGGGTGGACCTGTTTATCGGGGCTCGCTTTATTTTTTTGACATCAGCATCCCTTTCTTGGACACCCACTTCCAGACAAATGCGGGTTAGTAGAACACCGAATTTTATTGTTTCATTATGAGCCACCGTATTGTAGACTTTCATGATTTTTCGCATTATGTAGCGAACCAAACAACATGGCCTATTGCGCGCGATGACATACAAAACATAAGCATGATAGGGATATAAGTGTTGAATGTGCGAGGTGGGGTCTATCACATTCGCTACAACAAGCCATAAGGTCCTAAAACGATCTGCCAGATTGTTCCTATCAAATTGTGAGCCAATCCAAGTCATTGGACGGCCAGCCAAAAAAATGGCCTGTGGGATATGGGATTCGGGCTGAATGAGGGAGATCATAACTAGAATCCGGCATTGCCGGAATTCCCGTGACTTTACTAACTACCTCGATGTTAAAGGGCACAGCTCTCTCACGCAAGTGGGCAATAAAGGAATATGCAGAATTGGGCACACGCACCAAGCTTTCAACAAATTCACGACATAAGGTAAGATTGCATTGGTTACTTGTTTGTCGTAAGTATTGCACCCACCCCTTGTGTCTCTTGAAGGCTCCAATTTGGGGGAAATCGTCCAAAGCGCCAATGAGCATAGGTCTCTCATAATCACAGCCCGGTTCTTGAAAGCGAAGTTCCACCAGTCATGCTCTTGGCGGCTACGAAACCCGCGATACCCATCCCTCGCATCTTGAAGCACCTCGGGCTTATGGACTGGACCAGTAGAGGCCATGGATGTATAAGGAATAGCTTAAGAAAGAAAGAGTAGAGAGAAATTTTGAATTTTGGGGGCTAGGGCTCGAAATGGGGTTTAGGAGAGAGAGGGGGATTCTTAGATGGGTTTGGAATTTGGGGGTGAAATTGGAGGTATATAAAGGTGGAAAGGGAAGGAGAGGGTATGATTTGATGATGGGAGAAAGTTTTAGAGAGGGGAGATGGAGAGAAATGGGGTTTAGATGGACAAAGAAGAGAAGATGATGCACGATTTAGGGATTAAAATCGCGGCTGCTCTGTTTTAATTTGAACCATGATTGATCATGGCTTTTCCCATGATCGATCATAAAAGTCCTTTGCCGCCCAAAATCTTCACCATGATCAATCATGGCTTTGCCCATGATCGATCATGAAAGTCCATTGCCTGGTCATTTTTGCTCCCTTGATCGATCATGGCTTTGCCCATGATCGATCATGCCTTCACACAATTTTTTCCTATGGCATTTTTTTACTTGAAATACCTTATCACTCCCCCCAACTTGGTCCATTCATTCCCAATTACACCCGAACCTCAGATAAAAATTCCTGAAACTCAAAAAAATACTAACAAAAACATTATTTACAAAATTGACCCATGCTTATTAGGCATAAGTCGGATCTTCGAAAGGGGTGGACTCCTCTCGAGGTGGGAATTCTAAAAATGGTTTAGGTGTTGTCCGTTCACTTTGAACACGAAGCCGATTTTGGGATTCTCAACTTTCATAGCCCCAAAAGGAAATACATGTCGGATAATGTATGGGTCGGTCCAACGAGACTTCAACTTTCCCGGGAAGAGATGTAGATAAGTGTCATAAACAAGAACTTTGTGCCCAAGTTTGAATTCTTTTCTCAAAATGGATTTATCATGAAAAAATTTTGCACATTCTTTGTTTATCTTTGCATTATCATATGCATCTCTTCTCAATTCCTCGATTTCATTAATTTATAACTTACGGTCAAGCCCAGCTTTTTCTAAATCAAAGTTAATCATCTTAGTTGCTCGGTATGATTTGTGTTCCAACTATACTGGCAAATGACATGGTTTTTCGTACACAATTCAATAGGGAGACATATCTAGAGTTATTTTGTACGCAATACGGCAAGCCCAAAGTGCGCCGGTCAGTCTTAACGACCAATCCTTGTGGTTTGGGTTTACCGTTTTCTCTAGAATCTGTTTGATCTCCCTATTTGCCAACTCGGCTTGACCATTAGTTTGAGGATGATAAGCGAGCAATACTTTGTGGTTTACACCATACTTTAACGCTGCGTGATCCGTGAAAATAACAATGGGTGATTCTATCAAATAGGATCGAAACTTGTCCAAGGCGAAGACAATTGCCAGAAGCTCTTTCTCTGTCGTGGTGTAATTCATTTGTGCATCATTCAAAGTCCTGCTTGCATAATATATTACACCTTGTTTCTTGTCTTTTCGTTGACCAAGAACCACTCCAACCGCATAATCGCTTGCTTCACATATGAGCTCGAATGGCAAGCTCCAGTCCGGTGTTTGCATAATTGGCGCGGTAGTGAGCATATGCTTCAGAGAGATAAAGGCTTCTTCGCACTTGGCATCCCATTCAAATGGTGCATCCTTAAGGAGTAGATTGCACATTGGCTTGAAAATGGAACTAAAGTTCTTGATAAACCATAGATAAAACCCAGCATGTCCCAGAAAAGACCGGACATCTTTCACATTCTTGGGTATAGGAAGCTTGGGGATCAATTTGATCTTTGCTTTGTCAATTGCAATTCCTTCCGACGAAATAATGTGCCCCAACACGATACCCTTGGTAATCATAAAGTGGCACTTCTCCCAATTCAACACCAATTATTTTTTCACGCATCTTTTCAAAACCTATTCCAGGTTAGTCAAGCAATTATTGAATGACTTACCATAGACGGTAAAGTCATCTATAAAAACTTCCAAAGTCCTTTCCACCATATCATTAAAAATACTTAGCATACACCGTTGGAAAGTGGCCGGTGCATTACATAGACCAAAAGGCATTCTTTGATAAGCGAATGTGCCAAAAGGGACATGTAAAGGTGGTATTTTCTTGATCATCTAGATCAATCTCAATTTGATTGTACCTAGAAAAATCATTGAGGAACGAGTAATATTCATGGCCCGCCACCCTCTCTAGAGTTTTATCCAAGAAGGGGAGTGGGAAATGATCTTTACGAGTTACCTCATTGAGTTTACGGTAGTCAATACACATTCGCCACTCGGTGGTGACTCTTTGTGGAATCAACTCGTTTGATTCATTCTTGACTACCGTAAGACCCGATTTTTTCGGTACCACTTAAGTTGGACTAACCCATTTATTATTCGAGATTGGATAGATGATCTTGGCATCTAACAATTTCAACACCTCGTTCCTAACCACTTCTTGCATGTTAGGATTTAATCGGTGTTGAAATTGCCTTGATATTTTTGCCCCATCCTCCAAGTGAATTTTATGTGTACATATTAACGGGCTTATTCCTTGGAGGTCAGCGAGAGTCCAACCAAAAGCTTTTTGTATTTATCGAGCAAATGAACTAACCTTACCTTTTGGTCGTCCAAAAGTGCGGACGAGATGATGACGGGGTAAGTGTCTGAAGCTTCCAAAAGGGCATACTTCAAGTTGCTATGCAATGGCTTGAGCTCCATTTGCCTTTCAAGCTTTTTGGTGGGAGTAGGTGTGTTTTCCTCTTTCTCCGAGAATTTAACCTGTTTGTCAAACAAAGAAAACACTTGCATACAATCCTTGGGTTCATCGAAAGTGGTTAGATAACTTTCCGTTGACTCCGAATCGAAATTTGCCACAAAGTGGTCTTGGATACATGACTCTATCATGTTCACATGTTCACTTTCATCTTCATCACCATCCTCTCTTTGATTGCTCAAAGAGAACACGTTTAGCTCTAGAGTCATGTTTTCAAAAGCTAACTTCACTATTCCGGTCTTACAATTTATTATAGGATTCAAAGTAGCAATAAATGGTCGTCCAAGGATAACCGGAATCTCGTTAGCAGGATTCGACACGGGTTGCATGTCGAGGATGATAAAATCAACCGAAAAATAAAACTTGTCAATTTGGACAAGCACATCCTCTACTATCCCTCTTGGGATCTTAACGGATCGGTCCGTTAATTGAATTTTAAACCTCATGGGTTTCAACTCTCCTAACCCCAATTGTTGATAAACTGAATAGGGGAACACATTCACACTCGCTCCTAAGTCTAGCAATGCGTTTTTTATCCTACAATTTCCTATGACACACTAAATTGTGGGACAACTGGAGGTCTTTGCATTTGGGGGCTCTCATGCCTTACATGATGGAGCTCACTTGCTCCGCCATAAAGGCCCTTTTCTTGACATTCAACCTTCGTTTGGTAGTACATAAATCCTTGAGGAACTTAGCATACGAAGGTATTTGTTTGACCGCGTCAAGCAATGGAATGTTGATTTTCACTTGCCTAAAGACATCCAAAGTCTCGGTATTAGATTTGGATAGCTGGTTCAATCTCTCCAGAAAAGGGACTTTGATCCCGTTTTTGATTTTTTCGAGATCCTCCTTTCTTTGTTCCTCTTCATCTTTCTTCTTCTCTTAACTCACAACCTTCTCAACCTCCGAAACCTTAACACTCGTAGGCTTAACTATGTCCACCACCTTGGGGGTTTTAGGAACAATAGTTTTGTCTACCTCCTTCCCACTCCGTAGGATTGTGATGGATTTGAGCTCTTCTAACTTGGTGCTAGACTCTCCTCCCTCTATGACTTGCATTGGCCTCTAGGATTAACTAAAGGTTGAGATTGGAATTTTCCCTTCTCTTGGGGAGCTAGGGCAGTGGTGAGCTTAGACATCTGGGTTTTTAACCCACCCATATCACGATCCATTTTGTCCACAAATGATCTCAACAAAGCTTCTAGGTTTTGGTTAGGATTCTGACTTTGATTTGGAGCAAAAGAGTTTTGAGGTTGTTGTTGCTTTTGGTTTTGATGGTATTGGTTATGATTCTGACTTTGATTTCCACCCCAACTGAAATTAGGGTGGTTATTCCATCCCTCGTTATACCTTTGAGAATAAGGGTCGTTTTGGTTTCGGTTTTGATTGTACTGATTCAAAGTATTGACTTGGGCGGAATTTTTGAGGACTTCCCGGAAAGCAAAAATGGTAGGGCAATCCTCGGTAATGTGTCCCGAGTTTTCACAAAAGACACATAACTGACTCGAGGATACTACATTGACCTCTCTAAACTTACTTACCTCAATTACCTCTACTTTCTTAGACAATTGGAACAATCTCGCACCCATGTCATCCTCCTTGGATACTTGGTACAACCCACCCTTTTCTTGAGTTTTAGCTTTAGGCTATTCGGTATAGGTGCTCCAATTTTGGGCACTTTCCGCTAGTTCATCAAAATATAACAAAGCCTCATCGGGATTCTTGCTCAAGAATTGACCATTACACATGGTCTCAACAAAAGTACGCATATCAGGGGTGAGAGATTCATTGAAAAAACTAACAAGGCTCCATGTTTCGTGACCGTGGTGAAGGCATGCGTTTACAAGCTCTTTGTATCCTTCTCAACACTTATAAAAAGTTTCGTTATCTTTTGTCGAAAAATTGGATATCGCCCTTCTCAAAGCATTGGTTCTATGAACGGGAAATAATTTTTTTAGAAACTCCGCCTGAAGCTCTTGACTAGACCGAATCGATTGTGGTCTTTGAGCGTTTTAGCCAAATTTTTCCTTTATCTTTTAGGGAGAAAGGAAAGAGTTTTAATCGCATGACATTCTCATCTATATTTGCCTCACAAAATGTGGAGCAGACTTCTTCAAAGTCTTTCAAATGCAAGTATGGGTTTTCCGACTCCACACCATGAAAAGAAGGGATATGTTGGAGCATACCTGGTTTGAAAGAGAACGAGCCTGCTTGACCGGTGGGAAGTACGATGCATGAGTTGGATGTCGCACGAGGGGGTTGAAGATAATTTCTCATGGTCCTAACCGGAGGAACGTTGTTTGCACCTTCCTCTTGGTTATCGCTCTCGTGATCCGCCGCTCTACCTTGATTTTCCATTCTTGGAGATGGGGGAGGGCTTATTCGAATATCCACGAACAATTGCCCTTGCATGGGCTTGGAAAACAATTCGAATAGCTCCTCGAAAACTCTACAAAATAAAACAAGAATAAGAGAGAAAAATAAATTAAATAAATGGAGAGATACTTACAAAATGATTTTATACAAAATCCAAAATTCGCCTTTTGCCTAATCCCGGGCAACGGTGCCAAAAACTTGACGCCACTATAAAAGCGCGTTGTGTTAGCCCAAGTGCAGGCCGGTCAAGTTATAATATAGTCTCGGAAGTCCGAGTGTCGAACCAATGGGATAGTCGAAAAGGAATGTAATGTATTACAGATTTTACGATTTTCTAGTTTTGTAAGTTGGATTTGTTGTGAAACAACGAAAATGTAAATTGGTTTAAAAATTAATATGAAAGTACTAAGGTAGGTGGAGGTAAGTTGTGATACAATAAACGATAGTTACAATCTCATACTTAAATTTCAACACAAAGTTGTCATAGGTCGGGAACGTTGCGATAACTCTCAATATCAAAGGGGGCGAAGCTAGGCAACTCATTCCCGTAGAAGCTATATCAAGAGAGAATATCACAAAATTCCACCAAAGATGAAGCTATCATATCTATCTCTTAGTCACGGGTGTGAAGGTAGGCAACCCATTCCCATTGAAACTACTCCGAGGTAGAGATGGTAGGCTCATCGAGACAAAGTTTTTATATTAAGCATGTATGTGAAATCTCATGGTTTAAAAGAATGAAAATTAAGTAGTGAATCATCACAATGGCACGGAATGAAGTTTATGGAATAAAATCACCAACTAGCCAATTATTACTTTAAAAAGACAATAATGAGTCTAAATATCACGTAAAGTGTATAAAGCACTCAAAATATCATTAAGCAATGCAAAAATTAGATTAACAATTTTATAAATCATCTATGGAATTTAAGAACTCTTTGTAATCTCTACAAAAAAGGAACAAAAATCCATAGATGGGGAAATGCACTACAAGCTTCTTAGAACCATATAAATATGTTGTATTTTCATTAGTCAACAAGCACTAAGCATACAAGGCATGAAAAGTCTAATCGTACAATGAAAATACCTAGAAAGCTTGTAGAATAAAGGATTTCGAAAGGATACTAATTCACAAATATTTGACAAACTTTAAACATGGAATGAGAAATTAATTACCAAAATTATATCGCGATTCACCTCCGTAACCTTAGTAATAGACTACTCCATAATAAATGCAAGAACAAATATTATAGAAGAAGAAATCATTCTTACAAATCAAGAACTTACAAGAGAAAAATGAAGAAAAGTTACACTTTAGCTCTCCCTTCTCTCTAGAACTCTCTTGTGTCCAAGATCAATAATCGTCAATCCTTGCCTTAATCCCTTAGACTAAATAGTAGCTAAAAGTGTACTTTAATTGATTAACAAAGCAAGGGAAAATATCTAGGAACATTAATCCCTAAAATAAGGCTAAAAGCAAGAGTTGGTGACTGTCCCCGCCAAGCCGTGATCGATCATGGATTTGCCCATGATCGATCATGGAAGTGTTCTGCCAGAAAATTTGGAAGCCATGATCGATCATGGGCCTGGGACTTTTCCACTCAGCACTTTTACAAGCTATCTGGGCTTGCTCTTGATCAATTCATGCATTGCCATGGCACCCCAATCCTACGAACACATGGAATACTACAAAATACACACCAACTTAGGCCATGTTAGATACAAAACTCGCTAAGGTACTAATCTCGAGATAAGTGGATAATTTGGCAGAATTAATGCAACAAACGTGTCAAGCGACTCAGAGAAAGAGCTTATGCATGGCAATATTATGCGTTTATCAAAGCTAGTTGACTCAGCTTAATATGTGAATTTGCTCATTCAAAATTGTATTATCAAGGATTGCACCGGTAGACGCTTAGCTGTGGCGTATCAGTTTTATAAAATTGGACATCAACTTGCAGTTTATATTCCATGTCACTACTTTCATGATATATCTATAAATCTAAATATGTAATGCATTGTTAGTCGGCATAAGTGGAAGGCAACCTTCAAACGTGTTTACTGCAGCTCGCCGTAAATGATTGCTTCTATAACCACTGCTGTTATACTACTCATACTCACTTTATTATCTTCCATCACTGCTTTTCTTGCGCTTTAGATTCGGTGAATGTTTTTCGCTTTATGTCCATATATGGTTAATACATTGTTAATTAATTTTTAGTGTTGTCCATAGATGTACCATTATTTCATATTATTAATTTATATATAATCAAAGTGTGCTCGTGAATGTAGGCTTTCCCCAAGGGTTGTGTTTAAGAGCTGTAAACGAATATTCAAGTATTCGCCCCTGCATCAACTATCTAATCTTATTCTCATGTATTTAATTTCAAATTACCCAGGAGAAATAGGATTTTAGTATCGACAAGTTCCAAATAATAGTTTTAGGAGATGTATATAAACTAACAGGATTTTTAATGCATACCAAACTAACCTCGGGAAAAATTGCTGCTGTCATTACGAACTACTACTATATAATCTAAAGGTTTTAGTGAAGTAAGAACATGCATTAGCATTACCATTAGCATCGCTGCATCAGCAGTTGATGGTCGGCACAAACGCATTTCTATTATAAACTTTCCTTTCGGAGTATATATGTTTTTGTAAGTGCTATTCTTCGGCTACAATATTTGGAGCATTTCAAGTAAAAAAAGTCCTTCTTTCGTGTCTAGAATTACACGCCCCTCGGTCTTATTTGTAGAGTCTCGGAGAGATTTTTTAGCGTCAAAGCCGTGTCCGAGAAGCAAGAATTACGGAGTAAAAATTTAGGTATATATATTTTTTTCTTTATCTGCTTAGAATATTTTTTCACAAGTTCCAGAATTTTTTTTAAAAATGAATTTTTAGAATTTTTAATTAATGTGTTTTAAATGTGCTTTTATGCCCTTATTATTATGTTTATTGTTGGTAGCTTTTAATGTGTTTATTATCTTTAGTGCTTTAAAAGATATGTCAAATTTCCTTTCATTTACTTTGACTGCCGACATATACACACTTTATATATATATATATATATCTTTCTTTTTCAATGCTTTAGCCGTGGACAACACAGCACACATATATGTTTTACTTTTCTTTTTTAGTTTTTTTTTGAGCCCTTGGATGAGAGTGATCTTGGCCCTTTATTGATCACATATATATTTCCTTTTCTTTCACACGAGCACTAGATAAGTAGAGCAGCAGCAGCCACACAAAAAAACCCCCTGAGCTCTACTCTTCTTCTTCTTTCTCGGTTCTCTCTCTAGAAAAATTAAAGAACACAAGTTCTTGATTAAGTTTTTCTTCTTCTTATTTTAATCTTGAGATTGTTTTGGAATACACTCGGTATTGCTGTTTTTTAGAATCTGCTATGTTTTGGTTTGCTGTTCTGATTTATGACGTAATTTTCAATGCTGCTGTATACTAGGTATTGCTGCATTTTTGTTGGACTTGCTGTGTGTAATTTTTCTGCTCTGTGCTGTGTTCTTGGAGGCATTATACTCGGTTTAGAGAGCCTATTTTCAAATATGTTTTTTCTTCTTCATTTCGGGTAATATCATTCTCAAACCTTTTTGATTAGTTAGTATTGAATCTATTCTTAAAATCCGTTTTGAGATATGTGGATTAGTGTTTTTGTGTGCATAATTTTGGTGTTAATTGAATTTGAAAACACTTGGTTATAAGTTGTTATCTGCTGCTATAATTTTTTTTTTTTAAATATGATTTTTGGTATATTTTATATCCGAATTTGGTGCTGTTGCTATTAAAAATTTGTGATTAATTATTGGATATGCTGAAAATTAGTTTGTGTGTTATTCTGCTATTTTGTGCTGAAAAATCCTGAATTTATTATATTGATATTGTTGTTATAGAATCTTTTTGCTGAGTTCTTGTGAAAATCTGGTTGTGATAGATTTTATGAATGCGGTTTATATGAATTTTTTTTAAACTAAAGTTATTCAAATCTGGAACTTATGAAATGTATTTGACTGAGCTTATTGTTGTTCTTGATTCTTGTTGAGATTATCTCGGATAGTTTGGTGTTATTGGTTTGGTTTGTGAGTTTTGTCGAGTCAGCTTGGTGAGGGAAGTGTGTACCCTTGGGATTGTACGGGTGTGTGCATTAGGGTCCTTGTAATTCCTTTTGTCTGTGTAAAACTCTTGTAAAAACCGTTTAAATAGTGGATTTGTTCTAAGGTAGGGTGCCTTAGTGGATGTTTCTCTCACTTTAGAGTTTACCACGTAAAAAATCCCTGTGTTATGATTGATTGGTTAATTCTCTATATTAGTTCATTAATTGCATCAATATCACAAAGGTTTTCAAGAATCTTGAAAAAATAAATAAGTGTTTCATAAAACTCAATTTTTACATTCTTGAAAAGTAAACTTCTAGTTTATTAATTTTTGGATTATCCATTGTGGGAATTTCAAGTGGTATCAAAGGAAGTGATACTGAAAAAGATGTAAACATCTTGTATTTTGAAATCCTTCTCAATTTTTCAAAATATTTAATATGGAATTTTCAAAAGGAACTTTGAACTGTCCCCCAGCTTTTAATGGAAACAATTTTCAATATTGGAAAATTCGTATGTCTGCCTTTTTACTAGTGCTGGGAGATGGAGTTTGGTTTATGGTTGAGGCTGGTTATACACCTCCTACTAAAACTGTTGGAACTGGTACTGATGAAATAATTGAACCTAAACCATTAGCTGAATGGATAGCCGTTGAAAAGTCAAGCTCTTAATCCAACAGTAAGGGTAGAAATGCTATTTTTATGGCGATTGGTAAATCTGAATTCAAAAGAATTTTGATTTGTAAAACTTCAAAAGAGGCGCGGGATATTTGATAAAAGCTTATGAAGGTGATGAAAAAGTAAAGCAATATAAAGTTCAAATGTTGGTAAATCAGTTTAACACTCTTATGATATAGGAAAATGAAAAATATGATGATTTTTACTTGAGGTTAACTGATTTGGTCAACAAACTTGGTGCTAATGGAATAAAATACTCTGATTCTGAAATTGTTTTAAAAAAATTAAGATCATTGACCGATAAATATGAACCAAAGAAATACGCTATTGAAGAGTCATGATCTTAATACACTGTCTCCTGAGATTTTATCTAGTAAACTTAGAGTTTTTGAAGTGGAATTGGACTTAAAGAAATCTCAAAGAGGTAAGAATAAAAATCAAAGTATTGATTCCACATTGGCCTTTACATCATCTTTTGATCCTGACTTGACAAAATTTGTTCAGAATAATGGTGAAGTTGACTTAGACTCTCTTGATCAATAACTTGCTTTACTGTTTAAGCATTTTAAAAAAATTGTCAAGTTCAAAAACACTTTTGCTGCTAAACAAGGAAGGCCCTTGTATCAGAATAATTCCTTTCCTCATAATAAAAACAGACAAGGATATTTTGTGCAAAATAAGAATAAAAATCAGTTTCAAAATAATTCTGCACAAAACGGATACAAGGACCTTAGCTATATCCAATGTAGAAAGTGTAAGAATTATGGCCATTATGCAATAAGTGTCCCACTAGAAATAATTAGAATCAAGCTAACATAACACAAACATGGGATTCTGATGAGATTGACGACACTATGAATATTAACATGTGCGATATTTCTGATGTGGACAGCGATTCAGATGTGAATGTGAACTACATTGCTTTTATGAGTAGTGTTACTTCTAATAATGTTGAATCTGTTTCTACTTGTTCTGATGATTCGGAAAATGAAAGTTCTGGTGCTTTGAATTATCAAAAGATGTATGCTTTGGAAATTAAAAAGTGTCTCAAACTTGGTAAAGTTATTAATAAACTTAATACCAAGATTGAGAACTTGAACACTTAAGTAAAGATGAGTGCCGAAAAATCAATAATTCAATGTCAATCTTTTGAGCATGAAAAAAAAAGCATCTTTCAAAAATAAAAGAATTGGAAGATTCAAACAAAGTTTTGGAACAAAAGTATAAGGCTGCTTTAGTCGAATATGAGGAAACGAAACAGAAACTTTCAAGTGCTTTTAAAAAATTAAATGATTTTGAAAAAAGATCAAAGAAACTTGAAAGTATTCTAAGTTCTCAGAAAGTGGCTACTGATAAATCTGGATTGGGGTTCAAACCGCACTACAAGAAAAATGGGTTTTCGTGATGACCACAAGTCGTCACCAAATTGGCCAAATTCGTCACTGTAGGTCGGAAAATACCCTAGAGGGGGGGGGGGGTTTGAATAGGGTTTTTAAAACTTAATGTGATTTTTAAAATCAATTTAAAAATATTCGATGTCTATATCAATCAAGCAACAAGAAATAAAGATAATTCCAATCACAAGGTGCAAATAACACAATATAAGAGTTCAAGAGATAAAAAGATTAAACCGATCAAAGTCGAAGACTTTTTGTCCACACGGTTCGGCTTGTTAGCTCCTACTTCAGCGCTCGGTTAGTACCCCGAGAAATTCCACTATAACCGATCTTCTTCCGGGTGAAGATCAAACATCTACAAGTGTATTCTTCTCACACACTCTAACAAGTATTGAATCTCTCTCAATACTCACACAAGAATTCACTCTTCCTATCTTAAGAGATAAACCTCACTTAATGTTTGTAAGAAAAGATTTGGTGGCTAACACCAATGTACAATAGCTCTCAAGTGTATGAAGATTACAATTTAAGCTCACACTAAGAGATATCAAATTTGATCAACAAAATATAGCTCAAAATAAAGATGATTGATCAAAAGCAATGTTCTTGAATCTTTGAAAATGAATGTAGATGAAGAGAATAGTGTAAGAATGATTCAAAAGTGTTTAAAGAAGTCTTAGATGGTGTATATATAGTCTAAGACATCATATGGCCATTTGGAGGGAGTTGGTAAGAGTTTGGTGCCAAAAATGGTAAAAAATCAGAACTCCAACGGCTATATTTTGGGCCATCAGTCGACTGAGCAAGGCTCCTTAGTCGACTGAGTGAGCCTCAGTCGACTGAGCATCTTTGCTTAGTCGACTGATGAGCATTGTCCATCAGGCCAAAATCCCAATTTTTTCACTTTTGCAAATAAGCTCTAAAACCAATTTTAATGCTTGGGGAAGGTAAAATATAGGTTCTTAAGAAACCTATTTTTGCTAGAGCTTCAAATAAGATCATTTAAAATTAAATATGAATTAATTTCAAAATCGGTTTTTATTAGAATGTGTGTTTTGAAAAGATCTTGAGGAAACTTAGTTTTGATCAATCTAGTTGTGTAAAAACAAAGTATATGAGCTATATTAAGAGTCAAACATGAACCTTTACAAAGGTAACTAAAGCACTCACTCAAATAGAAACTAATGAGTCTTCGAGGTCTTTGATTGTTTCTTCATTTCTTTTCTTCCTTGGCTTTATCATTCATCAAAGAAGTGCCATTGATAGAGCGTTTATCAAAGAAGCTTTATGTTGTGTGAGAAATTGAAAGCGTACAACTTTGTAGGTGAATGATCTTTATTCCAGCTTTACGATTTTGTCCACGTGTGATCAATTAAATGTGGCTATAACTTTAAACATCAACTTAATTAAATTACACATGATTAATGTTATTGTTATTATCAAAACAAGATTAGTGACTATAAGGTCAACAGTCACATTTGACTATAGGTGAGGAATTTTGGCCGTCACGAAGGTCGTCACCTATAGTAAGTCACTGATTGTATTAGGTGATGACTTAAGACATTCCTCACATATAAGTTTGATATGTGACGCCCATTTCGTCACTTATAACATATAGTATTAGGTGACGACTTTGGCATTCGTCATATATAATTTGGATATGTGAAGCCCATTTCATCACTCATGAGTATAACTCGTGAGACATGGTTATTGCCACGCTTCTTCAATATTTGTGAGGAATGTTTCCCCACAAATATGAATTTTATACATTAAATTTGGGTGAATTGTGACACCCCAGTCGTCACATAATCCAAAAATACGCGAGGAATGTGGGCGTCGCATATTGCCAGGGAATGTGTAGGCATCTTATTCCCTAATTTTTTTTAAATCATTTGTAATATGAATTTAACATGACAAAATACAATGTTATAACTAAATAAAGTTGCTATTCAATATCATATCCACTCATAGAATTGTATCGGTACATACTTAAAACACCATATGTGTATTCCAACATAATATACAATAATAATATACCAAAATCTTGGTTTCCTTCCAATTTAAGTGGAAACACAACAAGATCCTATACATGTGGGGTTTAAACAAAAAGGTAATCTACCAAGTTGATGTTCCAAACTAATAGTAAAAAGATAATCTCCCTAAGATTTAACGAAGACAAGCCCATATTGCACCTTCAATTCTTCATTGTCATCTGTAGATTGAGAAAGCTGGTGGACAATTGCTTGAGCTAATAATGACATCAAATGACATTAAATTGTTAGACGTAAAAGATGAAAACATATACTCCCTTAGGTTCTTCCAATTTCTCTATAAGCAAAGATACATATTTTTATGAGCATGTTCAGTGCAAATATAGAATGACAACAATGGGACATTTACAGTTCTTAGCTACTCAAACCATGGGTCTTATGAGTAGTGAAGTATCAGTAACCTCGTTAGAGCATCTCCAATGATATAACTAGAATTAGATAATCAAAGCTAACATAACTTTCAAAGAAGCTACCTGAGAAGGCCCCTAAATCTTATGAATTATTTTCCGTAGAGATATTATACACTTCTACTCGTACAAATAATTTCAAAATTTATGTAAGGACTAAATTTGGTAGAAAAGAATTCCATATTGAAACTAACCTAATGCGAATAAACTCTAAACAAAGAGAATAAGAAATTCTAGTATTTTTCCAACATACATAAATTGGGAGGTAACATCTATTAACCCCCCATTTTCACTATCATTTGGCATCCTCTCTTGCAAATCTGGTAGATCTTAAAAGATTATGTTCAATAAAGGAAGCAGTGATTGATTTTTTTTAACCTATCCTTGATACTAGTATGCATAAGCTTAGTTGATAATCAACATTACAACTTGTCGAAGAACCCATTTCTAGCATCAACAATTTTTTTTTCAAGTTTAATGGATTCAAAATTAACTAGATCTAAGAGGCTCAAACTACACCTAAAATAAAAGGCCAGTAAACTTTTGATCATAACATGAAAGAAGCAACGAAGATGCAAACTTTGATGACTAAAATAAGTACCAACTGACCTCAAGAAAATTTGTTTTGAAGTTTTCATCCCCACTACTTAACAAGATCTTGGTCAATAACTTGGCCACATCCTGAAAGAGAACTACTCCAATCTTAATTAAATGGATTCATCAAAATACTTGATTGCTAAACCTTGTTAACAATAAGCATTAGATAATAAATACCAATAACAAAAGGAAGCAACAAGGTTAATGTCCATGTTTTCTTTAGCTTCAAGCCCTTTAACCATATATTCAATAAGAGCATTCATAATTGACTCTTAAAAGTCCAATAGATCACAAAGAAAAATTGGAAAGATAGAATAGTAACAAACAAAGGATTGAAAAGAAAAAAAAACAAATGATAACTTGCTCCTTTGATTTTTATTGATGCAAATTCAGAAGTCTTAGTGTAGGCTCCTCCATTAATTAAGCACATAATCTACTCTATTATTCAAAAAGGAAATCATAAAAAAGTAAGTAAACAAGCTAATCAATAAATAAAATAAGCTACTAGTAATGAAGCATAACCAAAGCCTTGAATATAAAAATAAGCTCTTAGAAATTGACAGAAATTGACATTTCCTTATCTTGCAAGTTTCAATGAGTTGAAAAGATGACACATACCACACCAAAACATATATAATTTTCTGTAAGCTTTATGCAAATAAACCATCAGTAAGAAGCTAATGATATAAATAATCCATCCTCTTTCCCTCTTAGTAATTCATAAAGGGATCTAAACAATCTGATAAAAAAAGAGAAGCGTTTAATTTGCCCATGCCTTTAATGTAATTAAAATTGTAAAAATTAGGGGCGGACAACCTGTTCATGTAATCAATTTGTATTTTGTGCTACACATGTATTAACTTGTTGATTCATATCCTTTTCTTACACCTTTTTTTTGCTTGAAGCTATATTACGAATCCCCAAAACATATTTAATTTTTATGGCTTGGAGACATGGAAACCTAATGGCTTAATTCTACACAACTACAATAAACCAAAAGAGAGCT
Source organism: Lonicera japonica (assembly GCA_021464415.1). Taxonomy (NCBI): domain Eukaryota; kingdom Viridiplantae; phylum Streptophyta; class Magnoliopsida; order Dipsacales; family Caprifoliaceae; genus Lonicera; species Lonicera japonica. The sequence continues at coordinate 60,196,349 of CM038470.1, forward strand.
TCCAATATAGAAAAAGGAAAAACATTAAAAAACATTAATATAGAGCTTCCAATATACAATAAACTATAAGCAATTAATACAACTTTTTTACTAGTGTGAAAGTAAAAACATTAAAAAACCTGGGTAAAGTTCGTCCTAGCGTCATTATTTGTATAATAGAATTGAAGAAATTTTCCCAAAAAGAAAAGTAAATAGAATCTAAAATACCTCATTCACATAAATTGTATACATCAATCAAATAACGATGACCAAATCTTCAAAACTCACAACTTCGGATTCTGAAAACATGATTGGGATAGCACTGGGTTAGCAAAAAAAAAAAAAAACTTGGAACCAGTAAGAAGGGGGAAACAAAATTAGAAACAAAAAAAATTGAAATTAGACATCAAAAGCTAAATATAAAGCAATAGCAGAGAGATATTGGAGAAGAGGAGTGATGGTGGTTGTTACTTGTTGCTAGATGGCAGCAGCTGAAGAGGAGTTCTGATTTGGGGGGAAAAAAAGAGGGTGTTCATTTCACTTGTACTTCTGATTTTGCGGTGCCTATTGTGCATAGTAGGGAGAGATTGGAGAAGAGGGGATGAGGGAGATATAAAGGGGTGGGGGGAGGAAGGACTGAAGGAGATAAATAAGAGGATAGAGCAAAAGTTGAACAGGGGAATGTTCATAGATTGTTCATAGATGAGAAGAGAGGCGGATTGAGAGAAAGAGAGGCTAGAGAAGAGGAGATGACCCGATCGAGACAAGGAGCTTGAGCAGGAGAGAGGGGGAGGATTTGATTTGGGCAGTCTGATTGATTTGGGGGAAACCAAAACTTAGGTCACTTTGTTTCAATTTTGATGCTCAGCGCCTTTTTTTTCTTAATAACAACAATAATGTGAGGAGTTAAAGTTCTCCCATTATGTACCACGCACCTCACATATACTTATAAGTGACGAAGAAAAGTTTTTGTCACAAATCATTAATTTATTTAGGCGCTAAAAATCCCGCTAAAGATACGAGTGACGACCATCAATACTTTATGTGACGAAGTGTTGTTGAAAATGAGTAGACCAATAATTTGTGATGACTCGCAAATGTCCCTCACCTATTCAATTAAATTGTGACGAAATTTCAAGCCTCACATTAAATTTCGTCACTGAAGCTCGTTTTTCTTGTAGTGCCGGTTTTAAGCTTTCAAGACCATTACAACAATAAAACTGTCTTTGTTAAGCAAAGTAATGTTGGAACTTCCAATCAAACTCAAAACATAACTCAAAAGAAGAATGAAAATGACTTTGTGAACAAGAAGCACTCAAACAGTTTTATGAGAAAACCTTACTGTCCTAATTGTGATGTGGTTGGTCATGCTTTATCTTCGTGTTTTCGTATTCATAGTAGACCAAACGATAGGCAGTTTAATCAAAAGAAATACAATGAAAATTCTTATACAAATTCCTTTGGGTATAATAAGGATTATCCAAAACAGAAACATAGAGGAGTGAGAAAACATAGCTTCTACCAAAATGGCAACAAACAAATTGTTTCAAAAACCTATAAAGCCATTTGGGTAAGAAAGAATGATCTCAAGGCACAATTGAGATGTAATGTTGTTGTCACTGCCTTAAATGCTATTGAAAAATCATCTCAATGGTACCGTGATAGTGGATGTTCCCGACACATGAGTGAAGATGAATTAATCTTTATTGATCTAAAATACTTTAAAGGAGGTAATGTGACTTTTAGAGACGGGAAAACCTCCAAAATCATAGGTCGTGGAATTTTAAATACTCTTGGATTACCTATTTTGGAAAATGTTCTACAAGTTTATGGTTTAAAACCAAACTTGTTGAGTATAAGTCAATTATGTGACACTGATCATACAGTTTTGTTTTCAAAAGAAAATTGTAAGGTTTTAGACAAAAATGGTCACTGTATCTTAACTGGAAACCGCACTATGGATAACTGCTATGCTGTAATCCATGATGTGGCATTTCAGTCTTGCAAATTAACTCAACTTGACTCAACAAATTTGTGGCATCAAAGACTAGGTCATATTAATTTTAAAGACCTAAGTAATATTACCTCAAAGGAAATTGTGAAAGGAGTTCCTAAATTAGGGAGATTAAGAGATGTTGTGTGTGAGCCTTACCAAATTGGTAAACAAACCAAAACTCAACATAAAAAGGTAAAAGACATCATGACTTCACAACCTCCAGAATTGATACATATGGATTTGATGGGTCCTTCAAGAACGGTAAGTCTTTGTGGAAAAACTTACATGCTTGTAGTGGTTGATGATTTTTCTCGTTTTACATGGATTTTATTTTTAAAAGAAAAATCATAAATATTTGATTACTTTCACAAAGTGTGTTTAAAACTTGAAAATGAAAAAAGATTCAACCATTGTAGGCATTCGAAGTGATAGAGGTGGTGAATTCATTGGTACTGGATAATTGAGTTTTGTAATTGTAATGGAATAAATCATGAGTTCTCTGCCCCTAAAAGTCCATAACAAAATGGAGTTGTGGAATGTAGAATAGAACTATTCAAAATATGGCAAGGGTCATGCTCCATTTGAAGAATCTACCTAAGCATTTCTGGGTCGAGGCGGTTAGAACTGCTTGTCATATCATAAATAGAATTTACATGCGACCTAAAACTGATAAAACTGCCTATGAGATTTGGTATGGTAAGAAACCAAATCTGAAATACTTGCGTGTATTTGGTTCTATGTGTTATGTTTGTCGAGATAGAGAGCATTCAGAAAAGTTTGATACTCGTGGTGATAAAAGAATCTTTTTGGGATATGCTACAAATAGTAGAGCGTATAGAGTGTATAATTTGAGAAGCAAGAGTATAATGGAGTCTACAAATGTTGTAGTAAATGATACGAGAATTGCAGAATCTACAATTCCAGCAGTAGTAAACACAACTGAAATTTTTGATTCACATAAAACTCAAAGTAATGAAAAAGAAAAAGAGTTTGAAAATGAAACTATAATTATGACTGAGAAAACTACACAAATTGATGTAGCTACTACTGCTGAGAATGAAGAGAAAATTTTTGCTCCAAATTATATAAAGAATCGTCATCCCGAAAAGAATGTTATTGGTGATTTAAGTGCTCCTATGACGACTAGATCTAAAGCTAAACATTATGTACATTTTTCTTGCTATGTGTCCTTGATTCAGCCTAAAAATGTTGATGATGCTTTAAAAGATGCTTATTGGATAGAAGTTATGCAAGAAGAACTAAATCAGTTTGTTAGACATGATGTTTGGCACTTAGTCCCTAGACCGACACACACAAATGTAATTAGAACCAAATGGGTTTTTCATAATAAAATTGATAAGACAGATACTATTGTCAAAAATAAAGAGAGATTAGTAGCCCAAGGTTATAATAAAATTGAAGGAATAGACTTTGATGAAAGGTTTGCACCCGTGGCTAGAATTGAATCTGTTCGCTTATTGCTTGCTATGTCATGCTACTTGAAGTTTAAATTGTCTCAAATGGATGTTAAAAGTGCATTTTTAAATGGTTTTTTATCTGAAGAAGTTTATGCTGAACAACCTAAGGGTTTTATTGATCGTACTCATCGTTATTATGTATTTAGATTGAAGAAAGCTCTATATGGTTTAAAACAAGCTCTTAGAGCTTGGTATGATAGATTGTCTAATTACTTGATTAGGAAAGGCTATATTTGTAGGGGAGCCGATAAAACTTTGTTTATAAATTCTTGTGATGATAGAATAACCGTAGCACAAGTTTATGTAGATGACATTATTTTTGGTTCCACATGTAAAGAGAATATTAAAAATTTTGCAGATCTTATGCGTCAAGAGTTTGAAATGAGTATGGTTAGTGAACTTAGTTACTTTTTGGGCTTACAAGTAAAACAACTTTCGAATGGCATATTCATTTTACAAACTAAATACGCTAAAGATCTTGTAAAGAGATTTGGGCTTGATAATGCTAAACATGTGATAACTCCTTTTAGTACTACTTGCAAGTTAGGAAAAGACCAAGCTGGAAAATTTGTTGATTGTACTCTATATCCTAGTATGATTGGTAGTCTTTTATACTCAACTGCTAGTAGACCGGATATATTGTATAGTGTTTGTACATGTGCTAGATATCAAGTTGATCCAAAAGAATCTCATTTGATTGCTATTAAACGTATCATAAGATATATTGCTGGTACTATCAATCTTGGGATTTGGTATACTTCTGATACAAACTGTTTGATTATTGGATATTGTGATGCTGACTGGGCTGGTTATACTGATGACAGGAAAAGTACTTTCGAAAATTATTTATATATTGGAAACAATCTAATTAGTTGGTCTTCAAAGAAACAGAATTGTATCTCTATTTCCACTGCAGAGGCAGAATATGTATTTGCTGGAAATTGTTATGCTCAGCTTTTATGGATAAAACAGATGTTATCCGATTATAAAGTATCTACTGAGCAAATGGTACTGTTTTGTGACAATATGAGCGCTATAAGCATTGCTAAAAATACTATTCAACATTCTCGAACTAAACACATTGATATAAAACGACATTTCATTAGAGATTTAGTTGAACAAGGAATCATAAGGATTGGGTATATTGCCACAAAGCAACAGTTAGCGGATTTGTTTACAAAACAGTTAGATAAGGATAGATTTCAAGAACTTAAAACGTCTTTTGGAATTTGTTTTCTCGATTAGAATTTCTTCACCTTTGTCCATTTGAGACAAAAAGGGGGAGAAGTACTAGTCAAAATATACCTTGCTTAACTTCTTTATTTTAGACCTGTTAGGTTTACAAGATATATGTATTTAGGTCTATTGATTGAGTGTAATTGCTTTGTGCAGAAAATTAAATTATTGCTTGAAATCTGCACTCATTAGGATGTAAAAAAGTTGTATTTTAGATTGAGTTGTATTTTATATTCAGTGGGAGACTGTTTGGGTAGATATACTATGTTTTGATCGAGAATGGATAGGTTAGGTTGTATTCGTCTAGAGAGTATGCCAAATGGTAAACTTTTGTATCCATTTTTGTCTCGAAATGTCCAAAGGGGGAGATTGTAAGTGCTATTCTTCGGCTATAATATTTGGAGCATTTCGAGTCAAAAAGGTCATTCTTTCGTGTCTAGAATTGCACGCCCCTTGGTTTTATTTGCAGAGTCTCGGAGAGATTTTTGAGCGTCGAAGCCGTGTCCGAGAAGCAAGAATTGCGGAGTAAAAATTTAGGTATATATATTTTTTTTCTTTATCCACTTAGAATATTTTTTCACAAGTTCCAGAAATTTTTTTAAAAATGAATTTTTAGAATTTTTAATTGATGTGTTTTAAATGTGCTTTTATGCCCTTATTATTATGTTTATTGTTGGTAGCTTTAAATGTGTTTATTATCTTTAGTGCTTTAAAAGATATGTCAAATTTCCTTTCATTTACTTTGACTGCCGACACATACACACTTTATATATATATATATATAGGGAGCACTTCCCATAAGGATTACTATTCACATATATGTTTTACTTTTCTTCTTTAGTTTTTTTTGAGCCCTTGGATGAGAGTGATCTTGGCCCTTTATTGATCACATATATATTTCCTTTTCTTTCACACGAGCCTTAGATAATTAGAGCAGCAACAGCCACACAAAAAAAACCCCTGAGCCCTACTCTTCTTCTTCTTCTTCTCTCTCTTTCTCGGTTCTCTCTCTAGAAAAATTAAAGAACTCAAGTTCTTGATTAAGTTTTTTTCTTCTTGTTTTAATTTAGAGATTGTTTTAGTTTGATTGATATATTTTTTCTCACCTTGAGAGAGATTTTTCGTTGCATTGATATTCGATTTTTTTTGGAGTTTTTGGAGTTCGGATTTTGGGATTTTTCAAAACACAAGATACGGAGCTTTTGGCCTTGAATACACTCGGTATTGTTGTTTTTTAGAATCTGCCATGTTTTGGTTTGCTATTCTGATTTGTGAGGTGATTTTCAGTGCTGCTGTATACTCGATATTACTGCATTTTTGTTGGACTTGCTGTTTGTAATTTTTCTGCTCTGTGCTGCGTTCTTGGAGGCATTATACTTGGTTTAGAGAGCCTATTTTTAGATCTGTTTTTTCTTCTTCATTTCGGGTAATATCATTCCTAAACCTTCTTGATTAGTTAGTATTGAATCTATTCTTAAAATCCGTTTTGAGATCTGTGGATTAGTGTTTTTGTGTGCATAATTTTGGTGTTAATTGAATTTGAAAACACTTGGTTATAAGTTGTTATCTGCTGCTATAATGTGCTTTTTTTTTTTGAAATTTGATTTTTGGTATATTTTATATCCGAATTTGGTATTGTTGCTATTGAAAATTAGTGATTAATTGTTGGATATGCTGAAAATCAGTTTGTGTGTTATTCTGCTGTTTTGCGCTGAAAATCCTGAATCTATTATATTGATATTGCTGTTATAGAATATGCTTTGCTGAGTTCTTGTGAAAATATGGTTATGATAGATTTTGTGAATGCGGTTTATATGAAAAAAAATTTAAAACTAAAGTTGTTCAAATCTGGAACTTATGAAATGTATTTGACTCAGCTTATTGTTGTTCTTGATTCTAGTTGAGGTTATCTCAGATAGTCAGCTGTTATTGGTTTGGTTTGTGAGTTTTGCCGAGTCGGCTTGGTGAGGGAAGTTTGTACCCATGGGATTGTACGGGTGTATGCATTAGGGTTCTTGTAATTCCTTTTGTCCGTGTAAAACTCTTGTAAAAACCTTTTAAATAGTGGATTTGTTCTGAGGTAGGGTACCTCCGTGGATGTTTCTCTCACTTGAGAGTTTACTATGTAAAAAACCCTTGTGTTGTGATTGATTGGTTAATTCTCTATATTAGTTCATTAATTGCATTGATATCACAAAGGTTTTCAAGAATCTTGAAAAATTAAATAAGTGTTTCATAAAACTCAATTTCTATACTCTTGAAAAGTAAACTTCTAGTTTATTAAGTTTTGGATTATCCATTGTGGGAATTTCAGTTTTATCCTTCCAATACTTTATATGTTGTGTGTCCTCGCGCGTAAGATAAATATAACTTTCTTATTCTACTTATACTACTCATTATCATTATACATTATTTAACAATAACTAACAATTTGATTATTATTAATTTATTTTTAAGAAACCTCGAAGTGAAGGCTAATAGTTGAATACTAAGCCCCAAGTGGTTTGGTATATCCACTTGATAATTTAGTATTGAGGTGCGTGATATTGACTAGGTAGTTTGCATCCACTTGATAATTTAGTATTGAGTTGTGGTTAATAGCTAGCCAAATAATAATGTGGTGAATATATATGTTCCCTCAAAGTTCAAACACGGAACAAAAATATGAATTATCACTCCTAATTTAAATTAATCGAGAAAAAACAAAAATTCAAACGGAAATAACACTAAAATGGCAGACTAAAATTAATTTGAAAACTTTAACGAACCTTTTTCCTTTCCTTTGGAGAGCTTTTATAAAAAGGTGCATGATTTTATGTTTGATAATTTAGTCATGAAAGTTGTATATGAAAATATATATATATTAAAAGTGGCTGGTGAGGTTTTTCTAGCGTTGAAAAACTGTTTTTTGATTGTTTCCCCTAATCTCGAACGTACGTGGCTTCAACTTATTCTTGTGTGGAATTTTCTTTGTATTGAAAAAAAAATTAATCAACTCATTTATTGACAAAATATGACATTGTTATATGTTTGAACTGACATAATATTCCAGCATATATATTATCTGACCAAATGACAGATCTATTAAATCAATATAAAATATTTTTTCTGAAGAGTTTTTGATAAACCATTAACAAAAATAGCAAATCAAATAATATGGAATGGTATTTTACTTAAGAAGCTAATTCGAAAATTAATTAATTGATGGATATACTTTTATATAATGTTTTCGAAAATAGTAATCTTGTAAAACTTGGGTCAAAATTGTCATAAATCTAGCTATGATGAATAAACTTAAATAAGTTGTGCAAGGAGACAAAATTACTTTTATTTATGGAGGCATTAAATTCAAACATTGACCATGTTCCAACGAGAAAAGTGGACTCCCCCAATATGGAACATTAAAAAAAAATTATCATTAATTTTTAAATTACTAGTCTCATTTTTTTTTAGAATAGTCTCAAATTAAGAGTGCTATTTCTTTGTTAGGATATAATTGAAATACCAGATTTTGTCTTCTTAAATAAATGTTATTCATGATCATTGATCATATTAAAAGAATTTTTTTATTTAAAAAAAGGGGTCATTTGGGTTTTAACCCTCGTTTAGCTCTTATAATAAAGTTTGGAACCCATTTTTTTTAGAATGGATCCGTTAGTCATCCGAGTCAAATGTCAAACGTACCCTCAGTCAATATTACTTCCGATTTTTTTCCTGAGACAAAAATAAAAATGCAATATTAATTTCAAATTATACAATTATACAAATATTATAAAGACAATACTTTGTAATAATAATTAATTAAATTAAACAATACATTCTCATTTCAGCAAAAGTTTCATATTACAACAATTCGTACACAATTTATCGTTATTAGTTTACACATATTTATATATATGTAAGACTTGTGTTAGCGTGTGTTCCATTGGCCCAGGAAAATAGTACTAATGTCGAAAGGATTAGTGTCCAATTCTATCCATTCATATATTACTTAAAGTGTGTTCTTAAGGTACAAGTTAACATTTTTCTATATATATGTAAATTTATTTTAATGATAGTTTTGTACCCTTTCAGTTGATACGCAAGCTATTTACATATACCTTATTAGAGCATGGTCTTAATTTATTTTGAGCAGTATTTAAAAAAATTAAATACTATGCATTTTTATTTTATATCTCAAGCAAATTAGTCTCGAGTGTTTTCAATAAGAGGTATTTTTGACATTTGATCAATTTGACTAAAATGAGCACCGCACTTTATTACGACAATTAAGTGGGAGCCAAAACTCAAATGACCCTTCCTAAGCAAATACTAAAATCAAATTCAAATTCTTAACTTTAGAGTAAAGAAAAGGTTCAATAAAAATAAGAAAATTAAACCATTTTGTTGATGTGGTGCAGTTGGTATGAATGGAATTAGAAAAATAATATCAAAAGTAAACCATGCATATGCTCAATTAGTCTTTAAATATATATTTTTGGAGGATAGTCAATTATGTATCGAAAATAATTAATTCTAAAAATTATTGAAGGGAGATCCATTCACCTATTAACCTAGTAGTAGTGTGCATATATAGTATTGTACATTACCGGTAGAGAGACCAACCTTTCTACAATCTGGTGGTACCTATCTCATTCAACCATCAACACAGAGACAAAGCAGGTTTTTTCTTCTACTACTTTTCTTATTTTCAAAGCATTTCTCCTTAATTTGCATCATAGTGGTTTTGTTTTATTTTATTTTTCTTATTTAAAAAAAAATTTAAAAAAATAGACAAGGCCTAACACTATTACACCAGTGGAGAGGATAAATGATGTATTACTAGGGTTAGGGTTTATTTGGAATGGGAAAGAAGAAGATGAAGATAGGTATTTGTTAAAAAAAAAATTAAAAAAATTTTGGATGGAAAGTTAACGGTGTCAGGATTTAGGGGTTGTGTCTGATAAAAATCAATTTAGCAGGTTTTCTCAAATAATACTATTAGCGTCAATAAATCCCTTTCTAATTTTGAGTACAAATTGTTGTTTTCTAGTACGAACAAATCAAACAAATAGGTTTTGAGGTATTTTAGTGGGCCACGCCTATTACTGGTTGATCGAACTAGGCTCGTAATTTAATCCTGGTTTGAAATTTAGTTCACATTACCCAACTCAAATTCAATTAAGGCTCGACTCAAAATTTAACTAGCCAAATGACAAGCTTTAGACCTACTCAACCCAATATAATTGGTAGGCCTAACTCAAACCTAAGGTGCCATGATTTAACTCAGGACATGTTGTTGTTCTATTTTAATGTAACAAATTCCTTTTTCTTTACCTAAAATATTTTCCTCTATTTTCTTTTATAATAAATAAATATATTTTATCACCGGTGGCTAGCCACCAGCTGCCGTCCCCCACTGTTGGAGCTCTGGACCTCAACGGAAAATTCCCTTTATTTATAAGGCCCCTTTATTGTAATAATTTAGTAGTTATCAATTTATATACAAATTCCCTCATTCTATATACCGTTTAGAAATGGGTGTGTTCTTGTGAGGATATACATTATTACAAATGGATATGCTCTTGCGAGGATATACATTATTACAAATGGGTGTGTTCATGTATGGATACACACTGAAAGCGGTCTTATGACTAAAACAAATCGATGAGAAAAACCCACTATGTGTTAAGGAAAAGTAATGTCATGAAAGGAGCCGTTGCAACCCATTTTCTCTTTGAGTGTTGTATCGGGTATATACCCGATCTTATGTTTTCGTACATTTCCAATGTCTTTTAGGTTAGATTCTTTAGATTTGTACATTAGTCGCTCTTATTCAAATTAGTGTGCATATGTTTTAGTAACCTGATTAGTCTTGGTCCTTAACACAATCCTCAACAACTCCTCCGGCCAGTTCCAAGCTATATAGGGTGATGCGCTATTCATCATATTGGGCTTTTTAATATAAGGAATAAAAAAAATACTGTAGCAAATACATTGTGGGATTGCCCACCCTGCACGTCTTCAGGATTGACCCTCACTATTCCAATGCTTGTTATTTGTTTATGTTTAGCTACAAAGACTATGGTTTTATTCAACAATCAACATTGGGTACAACTAACAATTAGATTGTTTATCCGAAATTTTCAGCATGCCATGGAAAGTGAAGGGGGGTTGAGTAGCCTAACTAGTGCAAGTCTAGGCACTAAAGTAAAAGAAGAAGTTGGATGCGAAAATCATACTTCAATTCAAATTGACAATGAAGATAAAGAAACAATTGATGATCTATTGGCAACTTCCCTTAAAGAGATGGAAGAATTGACCGAAATACCGCTTGAATGTTGCATTTATAGAGTTCCTCCTAAAATCAGGGCACTAAATGAAAAGGTTTATACGCCTCAGGTAGTATCTATTGGCCCTTTTCACCATGATAGAAAAGAGCTAAAAGGGATGGAAGAGCATAAATTGCGGTGCATGAAGGCATTCCTTAGTCGCACTTCAACAGGTTTAGATGATTTCATAACGATGATAAAGGGGTTTGAAATTAGAGCTCGGAATTATTATGCTGAGAAAATTAATCTCAGTGTCGATGAATTTGTGAAAATACTAATGGTAGATAGTTTTTTCATCCTCGAGAGCATGCTTGCAAGCTTAGCTGATCATCCTCGCCAAGCTTTTTATCTTCCCATGAATGTCTTCCTCTTCCTGACAGATACGATTTTACTCGAAAATCAGATTCCATTCTTTGTTCTCCATGATTTATTCCAATTGGCTTTTCCTAATGCCCCACGAGATAAATTCCTTCAACTTTCTATCATTTATGTACTTGATTTAGTTATGTTCAAGGAAAAGAGCGAGTTGTTTAGGAAAGTGGTGGATTACTTAAACTTAGGTCACGAAATAAAGCATTTTGTTGATTTACTAAGGATATGCCACTTACCAATGGCCTTAAGGACACCGTTGGAAAACATAGGTGAGCTTATATCAATACCAAATGCAGTGCAATTACAAGAGGCCGGAATTCAATTGTTGAAGTTGGGCACAAGTGATTCTTTACTTGACATAAAATTTACGGAAGATGTGTTAGAAATCCCATTACTGGTAGTCCAAGAGTCTTCTGAAATTGTAATAAGTAACATCCTAGTCCTTGAGAACTGTCATTATCTCTGGGATAGTTACATAAGAGACTATGTTTTCTTCATGCAAATGCTAGTACACACAGCTAAAGATGCGGATTTACTCATTCAGAACAAAATTATAGAGGATTGGACCGGTGAAAGCTCCACTGTTACGGCTCTGTTTAATAAAATTGGAAATAACGTTTTGATTAGTAGCTCATCGTACTACTTTTATGATATCTCTAAAGACCTGAATGCCTATTGCAATATTATTCGACATAAGTGGAAGGCAATCTTCAAACGTGATTACTGCAGTACGCCATGGATGATTGCTTCTACGATTGCCGCTATTATATTGCTTATTCTCACTTTGTTATCTACCACATCTTCTTTTCTTGCCCTTTAAGTTACAACGCTTGTATTTCACCTTATGTGCCAAGTTGATTGTAATTTATTGTGAAGATTTTCATTTCTACGGACTATTGGCTTTTGTACTTTTATCTTGAAATGTAATGTCGTAAATTGTGTTTGTTGTAATAAATGCAGGCATTTAAAGAATTTGTAATCAAACTAAGCTTGTGATTGTTATCCTCTTATTATGTTGTTTTTCCTAATGTATATAAACGCACCCATTTGTGATAAATGCATTCCGAAGGATCAAATAGATGCACACTTTACCAAACAATTTGGATAATATTTTATTTTTATTTTTGATAAAAGTAAATAAATTAATGCTGAACAGAGAGGTATTGATGCAGCGTTATGGAGTAAAATTGATGTTTGCTTTCTCATGTCTTAATATTGAATATGATTAAAATTCACATTCAATGGTAAGATGCAACCCCCTTCCTTTATTGATAAATGCTTGTAAACTTTAACTAAATTTTATCCTAGTGTCACCTTTATCTTTTTGTTTATTAATATTAATGCATCTTATGATAATAAGGGTAAACTCGTAAAGTGACATATATTCGGCATTCAAAGTAAAAAAGACTTAAACAAACAACAAATATTTTGAGATTCATTCAAACAAAGCACAAAGAAGATTTTCATGTGGTATATTAAACAATTACTTGCAAATATTTCCCCATTGAATGTGGCAAATAGTGCTATATATCGCTATTTTTGTTATTGTAATTAATATTAATTAATATCACATATTAGGTCATATGTAAGGTAATTCTAATATTTACATTTCGGGGAATTTTTTGTTTTTTTTTTATTTTTTGGGGGAAGGAGGCTAATCTCTATATATAGCTTTAAAATATTCATAGTTAAATATTAATATAATATTAGAAATTCTCAAAAAGAAAATAAAATTTAGAGGAAATGTGACGAGGGATCGACTTGGCGCGCTGGGTAATGGAGGTAATGAACAGGAGCTAATTTCGTGGCGCCGAGACTGTGATGTTGAGGTTTTCTTGACCGTGACTAAGAGACTCTGAGTTTAACTTTGCTCATGAGATGTTGAGCTTTTGGACGAAAGATTTTGGTTTCGTTTGAAACTTTTTGGCTCCATGGCCACGCTGCCATTATTGATTGTCTTGTGTTAATGTAGTCTTTATTTTGGTAATGTTGAGTTGTTTCAAGTTTTAATGATGGCTTTAATGTTTCTAACAATTTTGGCTTTTTATTATATCTATCGCAATAATTTTAATGTCGTGGATGCTAATTAAAAAAGGACACAATTGAGGGACACAACTAGCTAGCTACCACTGTCACTACTGCATTGTAGCGGCGAACACAATCTCAGCTCCCAAATTAAGAGTCCAATTTCACTTCAACAATTTTTTAAAGATATATAGAAAAACTAGAGCTTAATCAAAGATTGAGAACTAAATTTGTATGATATCATGAGATTTGGTACATTAATTATGTATCAAGAAGGAAATTAGACTAGTAAATGGGAACATCCGAAAAAGACAATAGGCTCTTAAGTTAGGTTGAAGGATGCAGAGACATCCCAAATTAGAAGTTTATATTTTATTTTATAGTTTTTAAGAAGGTGCAATGCATTAAATTCGCCATAATCAATTATTAAGAACAAAACGTGTTTACTCTCGTAAGATTTGGTACATTATTATGTCTACAAAAGAAAAATACTCTCTTAATTTGGGATGTCTGAAAGAAATATCCATCCTTCCCAAATTAAGAGTTCCACTTTAATTTTTTTTTGAACAAGTTTGAAATTAGGAGATTTTTTATTTTTTTTTTTAAAGGTAAGGTCTAAATTTCTTCCCTTTACTACAATCATAACGAAATCTTCCCACCCCGGATGAGACTCGAACTCAAAGTCTCTCCTAAATTTGTTTGGATGCCTTACTAATTAAACTAGTCCACTCGCTCAAATTAGGAGTAGGAGTTCCATTTCCTTGTTTGGCCTAGGCCATAATCAATATCCCATATGTCATCGTTTTAAATAAACTTTATTCACCACCATCAATCACTTCAAGAAATAATGCCATTTGAGTCACTTTTAAATTAGAAGGTAAGTCACTTATTAATTTTATGACTTAATTCATTATAATTAATATATTTTAAGTCACTTTTATAAAATATTATAAGTGACAACCTATTACTTAAATTATATCAATTGAGCATCGTGCTTTTTTCGTATCTCGACTTTCTAGACCCACCATCTCATCTCGCCTTTGCCATCACATCTCACTATACGATCATCCCTTTACTCCTCTCCCTTATCGTCACTCTTCTGGTAGATCTGAGTTCTATCGTAATTTGCTCGCCAACTCCGATTCAGGCCAGATTCTGCCGGATCTAAGGTGTTCTAAGCCAAAAACTCACTCTAATCTCTTTAGATTAAGCACTTTTCGATTCTCGGCAAAGGTACTTTGATCACTTCTCAAACCCTAATTTCTTGGTTATATTTGTTGAGTTGGGCATTATTCTGACACATACACAGTTATATGGCTTAGATTTGCATAAATTTCAATAAGTTAGCTCACATACATACAATGCTATCCTCCTTGAACAACACTCATAAAGGGAAAGTGCATGTTCAAGTAAAAATTGCCTAATTGGTGCTATATTTTTCTGAAATGTATATTTGATATGAGCCTTCAACATTTTTGCACTACAAGTGTTTGTGTTTTTGACAATGTGAGCTGAGTGTGTGTTATAGTGGTGTTAATCATGAAGAGAAATTTTAATTTTGTCTCTATTAACAAAAGTGCATTGATTAAAAGCCTAATATATACACTAATTCAGTTTTCTTACGAGCACAAAATCGAATTAGATTTGGCATTAGTGGTGTTCCGCTTCTCAATGTGTGTATTTTTTCACATCACTCTTCTTATATCATTTATGACATGGCATTTTTTTATCCGAAAGAAATTGGTCAAGACCTGTCAGGATTCAAATGTGGCCTTGTACATCTTTTCTGTAAGTGACCTTAACTGCATTTACTTACCTAAGAATCTTCTTCATTTTTGTAATTTCTTTTGATTTGAATATAACAGTGCATCATACAAGTGCTTTGCTAACTATAAATGAAAACTGTGACTCTGATGTTCGAGATGATACATAGACATATCTTAACAAGGTTGTCCTAGAGGTTTGCTTCTCACTTTTATATAGCAGGTATATATATATATGTATTTTATATTTTTACGATATTTACATATGTTGCTTGGAGATGCCTTTCCTTTTGATTCGTAATACATGCTCTGGTGATCATGTATATATAGGTAGATTTATTTATGAGCATTGGACTATTAATTCGACAAGATGGCTGAGTTGGAGACAGAACAATCGGTAAAGTTTCAGTACCAAACTTATTCATCAATGTTTGGTCTCATTCTATATGTACATGCACAAAATAGACAAATATGTACAGAGTGTTTTGTCTCGATTGCAGGGCCAATCTTACAGTGATACACTCGATGCCCATAAATTTGTATTCAATTTAGGGTCATTTGTTGGGGATCTAACTGTGGAGGAGGAAGCTGGCAGGTACAATTCTCTAGTGCTGTTTATGTGAATTTTTTTTTCTTATATCATCAATAGAATGGAAAACCTTGTAGAGAAAATGAAATTGAAGTTTTGAAACACCGAAAGAAATGGATTAAGTGAGATAAGATCTTTCATAGTTGCCATGCCGATCATGGCATTTGTGAATGGTCGATTATGCTGTTATTTCAAAAAAAAATTATTCTTCAACTTGGTAATCAAAAGGATATTTTAAACTTGAGTTTGCTTGCATCTCTACGTATTTATTACATAGTGTCAAATTAGTGAGTCTTGAACTACTGAGGCTAGTGCACAGGGAGAATAGATATTGAGCATCAAATACGTACAACGTTTTAAACTAAAAATCTAATTTGACTTCGTTTTTTTTTTTAACAAAAAACAAAATTTAATTTAAATAATAATTAAAAAAATCACTTTTTAAATATTATAAGATTTGATGCACTGATTATATTAAAATATATTGTGAGTTCTACTGCTCGATTATGTGGGAAGATATTGGGTTTGAATCTATGTAGTTTGTGGCATAATTATAAGTGCATGAAGTGTGGAACGCCACATAGAATAAAATCATGTGAAACAGTAAGCATTCATGGGTCACCTAATATATTTAACAATGCTGCCAATTATATATATATATATATACTTCTACAACCATACACTCAAAAGAATTAAGTAATAAATATAGTAATGTGCCTGGCATTTTGATAAGGGCATGGTATGGTTGAGTTGATTGTGATTAATAGCAAGTAGGGTCGTAATTGTGATTAATCTAGACTACCTCAAGCACACTCGCAACAATATTTCTCTCAAGGTTCATCCAGTCGTAACTATCTATACAAACACAACCTTTACCTAAAATCATCTAACTATTTACTCCTTCCCTTGAATTTGTTTGAAAACATGATTAGTGTTCTAATTATGGCTGGCTCTAGGTTATATTGGCTGGGAAGAAAGAGATTGTCTCTTTGGCCATGCAAAAGGCTGAAAGATTCCGAAATGAGCTCCTTAGACGAGGTGTTATTTTGGTTCCTATTATTTGGGGTGAAGCTAGGACACCACAAGCAGAGAAGAAAGGGTTTGGTCGTTCGACAAAGGCAGCTGCTTCACTTCCTTCCGTTGGGGTAAGAATTTTTCAATTCCTTTTTGAAATCGTAGTGGCCATCCTTATAATTGACAAATTTTGTCTGTTGTTTTCTCCTATTATACATCTTAAAATAATTGTGATGAAACATATGATTATTTTACTTGATCATGCCGTCCTGTACTTTCTATTATTGTTACATGAAGGTCTCTCTGTGTATGTGTTTGTGTCTTTGTGCATGCAAGATTCTGAGTTTCTAATCAGCTCCAAAAGCATGTGCCATGTGATAACGCAGTTCTCAACATAAAAAAAGAAAAGAAAAAGCATGATAATGCAGCTTATTTAAACCGGCACCTAATAGCAAAAAAATTGAATTCTAGGGCATCTAATTAGAGAACCATGTGGGTGTTTAACGAAGGTTTATAATTACTTTTTCAAGTGGTGTTTTCGTTTTTTAAGTGCTCATTGACAAAATGCTCGTGGTGTTTGATTCTTTTATGGAACAAATGTATTTTACGGTGGTTAATCATTTTCCAAAATAACTCAGGTGGATAAGGGATCAACAAGAGTCGGAAGGACTTACTCCTAGCGAGGATGTTTACATAATACTACGTCTAGATGGCCGTGTTCGAAGATCAGGGAGGTTAAGCTACATTGTTACTTTGGGGAGAGATCACTCTAATCATCAATCAAGGCTTTATTTTTGTTTCTTTTTCTATTGTGTTGATTTACTTGGCATTGTTTTCATGGATTATTAGTTGTTTTGAACATTGTTTGATTGGGTTGTAATGGTTTGGACCTTTGAATGGTAAAACCGTAGCTAAAAAATGCTATGTTTTGTTGGAAGGATTGATTGATTGATGAAATTGTGTGGTAGCTAGGTATATTATGAGCACGTGTAAAAATTATATTTTTTATTAGTGTTAAGTCATTTTAAGTCAGTATTATGTCATTAATATATGACTTTTTATGACACTTTTATGAACTTTTTATGACACTGTCTATTAAGTCACTCAAGGACAAACCTGAAAGTGACTTAAATGATCATTTAAGTCACTTTTTAAGAGACTTAAATGATCAAATTTCTTGTAGTGAATCATGTTAAAACAAAATACTTTTCAAATATAAGTATAAAAGATTTATTGAAATTCTTAATTTGATATAAAGGGGTTATTTATTTTTTTTCCTTCTGGTCCATACAATTCAATAAATTTCAGTGGTGATTAAATCAATGTTTAACAAATTAAACTCCAAGGTTTAGCTTAAATAAGACTTTTCGTGGTACTGATAGAGAAGCCATCCATTGACCTATTAAACTTAGTACTTTTGTGCATATATTGTATTGTACAGTACACGTAGAGAAGTCTAACTTTCTACAATCTGGTGGTAACTTTATCATCCAAGCATCAACACAGACAAATTAATAGGTTTCTCTTCTACTGCATTATTATTACAGTTAAAATCTCTTTTATTGATTTTTACCTCTCAAAGTTGAATTTTAACATGGTATTAAAGTTATGAGTGGTGATTTTAAAAATGAGGGGATAACACAATACCCAGTGAAATGAAATTGGTATGAAATTGATTCTAAAATTTCTTATTCGTCTTAAAAAATGATGTCTGTTCATGTCCAAATTTATAATGAAATTGTTAATCGAGTCTTGTTTTGTCTAAATCAAAGAAAATTCTTGAAGCACAGCAAGTGTCCATATCCCCATTCTATTGAATCTGAAATTGTGGATCAAAATTAGCCGACTTGATTTTGATCTTTTTGATACCAACCAAACGGTCACAAATAGTTTTAGGAAATGTATATAAACTAGCTGGTTCTTGCATACCCCGGGAAGAAATGTTGTTGCTGCTATTGGTTTTAGTGAAGTAAGAACATGCATCAGCTTTAGCATTAGCATCGGTCGAAGATCAGTACAAATTCAGTTTTATCATACGCTTGGAATTTGAACCATATATGTTTTATTTTACTTATACTATCCGTCGTGTATTCTCGTAAGATAAATATAACCTACTTATTTTACTTATACTATTCATTGTACACTACAAGAGTTTTACCTTTATATGACTGTTTTTAAAATTAACTTTATGTCAGTTTTGAAGAAAGAGTCATTTAAGGTAAGTTTTTTTTTGTTTTTATGACTGTTTTTTGGAAAAAAGTCATTTTTGTTTATTTTTTATGACTCTTCTAGATTAATTGTCATATATGTCTAGTAACTTTATGTCAATTTTATCAAAAAAAATCATAAAAGATAATTTTTTTTGTTATTTTTATGATTGTTTTTTTGGGAAAAAGTCATTTTTGTTTATTTTTTATGACTCTTCCAGATTAATTGTCATGTATGTCTGTCTAGTAACTTTATGTCAATTTTATCAAAAAAGTCATAAAAGATAATTTTTTTTGTTATTTTTATGACTGTGTTCTGGAAAAGGCTATCTTTATTTATTTTTTATAACTATTTTGGCGTTAATACTTATACATTAGCCATAAGTTACTTTTGAGAAAAGTATTTTAAAGTTAATTTTATGTTCATTTTTGACAAATATAATTATAAAAGGTAAAAATATTCTAGTGTTATGAGAATTTTTAAAATTTGAGTTATATATATATTAAATAAGAAAAAAGGTTGAGATGTGTATGTTTAAATACTAAATGGAAAAATGTTTTAAATTAAAGTGAAGTCTTTATGGTGTGAGGAAAAGGAGAATTGTAGTAATAAGAAATAAAATTAAATAGTAACCACATAATTACAATGGTGCTACTTGGTAGGGTGGTTGTGTACTTCTAGTTGTGTTAGTTGCATGTTGATGTTGAAGTCCTAAGATCAAGTCCCGCAAACATCAGCTATTATTTTCCTTTTGAAAAAACAGTCATAAATAAACTTGGGTGACTCTTTTTAAAAATCATAAAAAGGTTAAATTCTTGTAGTGGTAGATGTTCTGACAATAAACAATTTGATTATGGTTGATTTATTTTTGAGAATATTTGATGTGAATGGCTAACAGCTGAATACTAAGCCACATGTGGTTGTCGATATCCACTTGATAATTTAGTATTGAGTTGTGGCTAATTGCCAAACAATGTAGCCTCAAGTGATGTATGCTACCCATTATTTATGATGTAACGAGAACTAGCAATTTAATAGATTGTTTTTTTTAAATATATTTTTACACTCACAATATAATATATAAATCACATTATACAAATTAATTTTGAAGATATATTTTATATATATATATAGTGAGGCTATAAAAATAGATTTTTCCACTTTAATAAAAAGAATGGATGGTCATTTAGAGGGGTAAATCGATAAATTTTTTTATGAAATTTGTAGAGATGATCTATATAGTAAGTAGATCACTTCCACAAAAATTCAACATAGAAGTGGTGTTCTGAAAAATTGATATATGTGTATATTTTTATCCATTAAAACTTTTAATAATTATTTCATGTATTTTTAAGTTGAATTTTGTAATCAAAATAAATTAAAAGTTATGTCATTTTAAAGATTTCGAAAAAAGTTTGAAAGAAAAAGGTGATTGTGCACACACGTAAAAACGTGTTTATTATATAAATTCATAATTAGCTGGCACGATGCTTTGCACGATTATTTATGGTCTAACAGTTGAATACTAAGCCACATGTGGTTGTTGATATTCACATGGTAATTTAGTATTGAGGTGAGTGATAAATACTGGCTAGTTGACTTTTCGGTTTCCGGTTGATAATTTAGTATTGAGTTGTGGCTAGCTAGTAGCCAAATAATGTAGCCTCAGGTGATATATATGCTATGCTACCCATTATTGATGATGTAAAGAGAACTAGCAATTTAATACATTATATATATACACACAATAGATCTTATTATAAAAATTTTGATGATAGATTTCATATATATATATATGTTATTGTAATCAAAATATATTAAAAGTTATGTCATTTTAAAAATTTGGATAAATGTTTGAGGAAAAAAGGTGATATGTACAGGTAAAAAAGAGTTAAAAGTATAATAAAAAATCTCATTGAATAATTATTGTGTGGTTAATTGTAATTAAAAGAGAGAAATAAAAGTGTATGAAATTAAGATAAAAATATAGAGAGAAAATTACTCCCACGCACAACTATTGTTCGTTTCATTCATTCAACGCATTTCTAAAATGCGTTTCTCCCTAATGCGTCCAATAGCCAAATGCGTTTATATTTGGCGTATGGTAAAGAATTTAGTGAAACTTGACTTTTAGTATATACTATATACCATTATTCTATGGAATAGTGTTTTAACCTAGCTACCACACATAACTATTGCGTACGTGCGTAGAGAAATTTTAACATATTTACTTCCACCATTGTGGTTCTCTAATGGTGGTTAGAAAAATACACACCAGTTAAAATTCAAAATTTCTCCAAAAGAAAAAAAAAAAAAAAAATTTACATAATCCAACTTGTAAAATAAAGGACATGAACACCTTGGGAATCTTGTTTCCCATCCTCCTTCCCCCATGGTCAAACAATAGGTGTATCAATGTACCGATTATATTAAAAAAATTGGAAAAAATCAACCTTAATTTTTAATTCTTTTTTTTTTCAAAAAAGAGATATAATATCACAATTGACCATACACATTAGTCAGTCTTTCAGTATGATTTTAAAGCTATATTTGACAATTATTGACAGAGATCCATTTAGCTATATATACTAGTTATAAAGTTCGTGCTTTTGTGAACATATTCTTTTTTCTTAAATATATAGAATAGATTATAATAACACTAAACCATTATACAAACAATATTCAATTTCACGAAAATAATAATTTAATAAAATAAAATATAAAAAATATTAATATTTTCAGAAACTGTAGAAAAATTGATACAATAATATTGGATTCTCATTTTAGTTTATATAATTGTACCCTTAATGAATCCATCATAAGATTTCCTTGAATCTAAGTATCGAAGAAAAAAAAAATTCTAACAGTTTTTAAAAAAAGTTGTCTAAACTGTATTAATAATATATATAGTGTTGATCAAATGCATGTAAATATATTTATTAGTGAAGTATAATTAATTTAGAATAGAGTCTTAATTCAAACCCATAGTTACTTTACCAAAAGGAAAAAAAAATGGAAAGTATCTTTATCAATCGTATAAATATTTTAAAATAAAAAGATTCTCAAATACATAAAAATACAAAATGCTAAAGGGGTCTTAAATATGCAAAATTCAGATAGATCAAACAATAGAAATGAACATACAATGGTTTAGTAACTACATGTGAATTCCAATTTAAACATTATTAATAGTGTTGTGATACTTTTCATCTTGTCCATGTAATAGGGTATACTTAAGCCACCCAATTCGGTGAAATAAATTAAATAAGATTTGATATGTATGAGAAATATTCTATTTATGCAAAGGTGTTGATTAAGGCCCACAAAGAGATTTAATTAGATTACATCAAAATTAAGTAAAAATAATTTTACTATTTATTTTATATCTTAATAAGGAATTTGGAGACTTTGAATAAACTTTAATTTATTTTACTATTTTCTCGATCACTTTGATGAAATTATAACTTTACTTTTTATTTTTTATATATGTGTTTTATCATTGCATATGTTACAGCATTAATCGTCTATTCTTATAATGTCGCTAAATCCAATTACATTTAGGACTCGTTTGATTCGAGTTTTGGGAATGGAATAGGCATAGAATGTGAATACTTGATTCCTGGAAAGTTATTTTCCTGGCATTTAAGATGCCATGCCGATGTTTGGTTCAACTGGGAATAGGAATGGAATAAAGTATCAATTACAAAAATACCATTCTTTTTATAAGATGAGAAGACATCACCTACTAATTTTTCAAAAGAGACAATTACTATAATAAATTGCAAAAATTACACATGCCTAACTAATAACTATCCTACAAAAATTACAATTTTTGTAATTAAAAAAAATTTACAACAGGAAAAAAGAAAAGAAAAAAGTTCCAAATAATTTTTTTTTTCATTTTTGTGCAGCAGCGTAATTAAAAAAAAGGTTCCAAACAATATTTTCATACACTGATGGAAAAAAGAATTATTTATTCATAAGGAAGAGTGTTATTTTAGTCCTAACATAAAAAAATTAAAAAAAAAAGCCCATTGGTAATGGTTTATTCCTTATGATTTAAATGGGAGAACTTAGGGGGAAAGGTTTGTTCCTGGAATCATTTATTCCGGACTTAAAACTTGAACCAAACGCCAGAATCGTTTCAAAATGGAATGTAGCATTCCTGGAATGGTTTAAATCTTGAACCAAACGAGTCATTAGGGTACATTATAAGATTGGCGTCAAGGGATTGTTGGAAATGCTGCCCTTGGCAGTTGATGAGTACTCCAAAATTGTACTAAGTAACATCCTTATCTTTGAGAATTGTCATTATCTCGGCAATAGTTATGTAATATATTATGTTTTCTTCATGCAAATGCTAGTTGATATTGTTAAATTATATTTTCTTATTATTTATTTAATTATTTTATTTTTCTTGTTAAATTAGATTAGCTTCCTTTTCTTAGTTGGATTTCTTAGTTTCCTTTTCCTAGTTAGATTAGTTCTTTCCTTTTCTATTATCTTGTTAGACTGTATAAATAGAGCTCGCCCTTTATATAATATTCATTACAATTCAATCAATAATATATCCAATTTCTCTCTTTTCTATAATCTTAACATGGTATCAAAGGTGTAAGATCTTCACGCCTTTTCATTCACCAGCGGGCGATGTATATCGTCGTCCGCCAAACCTCCAAACCTCACTATCACCCATCATAGCATTTAGCCATCTTCTTGTCACCTACCACGCAGCTTCAACTACCATTAAACCCCATTAAACCCACCCGCTGCCAACATTTTCTTATCCCAAAATTACACACCACCCACATAATCTT
Source organism: Lonicera japonica (assembly GCA_021464415.1). Taxonomy (NCBI): domain Eukaryota; kingdom Viridiplantae; phylum Streptophyta; class Magnoliopsida; order Dipsacales; family Caprifoliaceae; genus Lonicera; species Lonicera japonica. The sequence continues at coordinate 60,220,137 of CM038470.1, forward strand.
TGTCGTCTTACACAGATGATTCCAAATCCGTCAAGTATAGTTCAATCAAACCACTCTCGCACCTCCACGCGCAGAGAGTGTACCGGCCAGCACCACTCGCCATTGCCTGAAACTCACAGTCGAAATCATCGTCCGCCGGACCAAACCCACTGCCAGTACTGTGAGAATCCGCAAATGCGACCCCCGGGTCTCGTCCCTGTTCGATTGGGCGTCTAAAGCGTCGGAACGGATTCCGTCGTTCTATTTGCTGGAGTGTTTTTGTTGATTCATATCAGGTGTCCCTATGTTTCTATTTCTAGATGCAAGAGGGTTCGTTCAGAGTGGCCAGTACGTTTTACGAGAAAACAGACAAAAAGGGTCGTGTAAGAGGAAAGGCTATACACAAGCCTTTCTTTACACGTTTGTCTACGAAACCAGGATTCTATAGGGTTCGAAAACTATATTACGGTTTGGGAAGGTGTTAAGCACCCATTCCGCCCTTTCGGTCTCTAGTGGTCTTTTATATATTTATTCTATGTTGAAAAACTTGGATGCTTTTACTGACAGTCTACTACTTTCTAAATAAAAACCCTAATTCTTGGGAAAAGCGGGAAAAGGGGTGAAAACCTTTGTATTCCGAGATCCGATGTTATTTATTTATTGAAAGATGTAAGTACAAAATGACAAAGGCCTTTTATTTTAAGAGAGAGTTTCTCGTATTATTTTCTCAGATAATGACGGTTTTCTCGTGTTTTGATTACTTTAGAAAAAGTTCGGATCTTGTGTCGGAACTGTTTCAATATGGAATTAGAACTCTTGAGGGGAGTTTCACCAGATATGTCACAATCTATGGGAAAGACAAGACATACCGATTTTAATTCCTAAGTATGTTTTACCGGTCCAGATTTTGAAAACAGATTTTATCCGGATGGCAATATACTTACTTTTCTGGTTTTGCAAATGGTTTTATCAGGGTCTTTTGTTTTGAAAACGATAGACTATTTGTAACTTGGCAATAAGTTTATTCAAATAAAACGTGGACAGAACAACAGAAGTAAAACAAGTACACAGATATCTAATTTTAAATACTAGAAGGGACTTTCTTTACCTTCCCGACGAGAATAATAATAATAAGAAAGAAAATATAATACGGCAGAGAGATCTCCGGTGATAATAATCTTCTCTTTCTTCAGATATTTTTGAAAAATCGATTCCAGAGACGGGACACGTCGAGTGTCGAGAATAGATTCGATAATTCTTCAGAAATAAGACGATAGTAGAAATGCTTGATAGAATAAAATCAGACTAAAACTCCAGAATTCTCAATCCCAAGTTGCTGCCCCCAAACCCTTGGGGGTGTTGGCCTATTTATACTGCTCGGGAGAGTATGTCGCGCGACATTTTCCCAAAAAGGGCATGTGTCGCGCGACAATGTGTCATATGTCGCGCGACAAACGGCTGAAGTGATGTTTCTAACAGACTGATGTGTCAGAGAGTGGATGGTCTAGTGTCAGGAGTGATTGTCGCGCGACATATCAGTGATTGTCGCGCGACAATGTGATATGTCGTGCGACAATCTCTCTTAAAAATAGGTTTGTTGGCCAACAAAACCTTTCGGGGTAGTTTCGGGTGCTCGGGTGGGTCCCGAACCCAAAAATAGTAGTTCTCGGAGGTTGTTAGGGTTCTTGCGGGGGTCACGGATCGGGGTGTCTACAGACCCTCTCGACTCAAGCTCCTTGCTTGCAAGGAATTAAGGCGACTGGAAGAGACCATGATTCATGGCTCCAGCAAGAACTCTAAAGAAATGTGCGTATGCAAAAAACTGCTCATGAGTGCCTCCGGAGAGGGCTTTGTGTTTGGTTTTTTTTGCCTCCGGAGAGGACTTTTCGTTTGCTCCACTTGCCTCAGATGGGAGGACTACCTTTTGTTCTACTTTGCGCCTCAGGTGGGAGGACTACCGTTGCTCCACTGTGCCTCTCTGGGAGGGCTTCGCCTCAGGTGGGAGGACTACCGTTGCTGCACTGTGCCTCTCTGGGAGGGCTTCGCCTCAGGTGGGAGGACTACCGTTGCTACACTGTGCCTCTCTGGGAGGGCTTCTGATCTGTAAGAAAAAAGAAAATTGCCTCTGGGAGGGCTTTTGTGAGTAATTTTGCCTTTGGCGAGGGCTTGTGTTCGTTATTTGCCTCCAGAGAGGGCTTGTGTTTGTGATCTGCCTCCAGAGAGGGCTTGTGTTTGTGATCTACCTCTGGTAAATTTGTTTGTTGTCTCTCTTAGACTGCTAGAGTGAGAGAGAGAAACTTTTGTGAGGGTGAAAGGAGCTTCTCGGGGTCTAATCTTTATTTGGATGTCCGTTTTCCTGTATCTTTCTAAACTTTGCTCTCATGTTTTCCTCGTGTGAGGATACTTATCTCAGAAGGCAGTTTTCGGATTTCTTTTGCTCTTCGCAGAGTGATGGTCCGAGGTTTTCCAAATCATCTCTTCTGTATCGTGCTGAAAAGAAAATTTGTTTTGAAAGTCCAATCTCTGATCTCTGTTTTCTCATTAGTTTTCTCTTTTGGTGGGCCCACATCGTTTTCTGTTTTTCGATGCCCTTATTTCTCCCTCCTTTGGGAAAGACTTTTCCTGGCCTTCTCTGTTTTTGATCAGGAGTCTTTTATCCCTTTGTCGTGATCAAGAGCCTTACTCACCCAAAACGAAGCCCTGAGCCAGTTTTGGCCTAGTTGTCACTTTTGGTGTGGCTCTCCCTGTCACTCTACATTTCTGTTTCTCTCGCTCGCTCCGGGCGCTCATGCGGGTTCTTTCTCTTTTCTACTTTTTCAATTTTTTCCTATTCCCGTCTTATCTTTGTATTGTGCCTTTTTTTATTGATGGTCTCGGTTTTTCTGGGAGATCAGAGATTACTTTTAGCCGTGGTATTTTGTTCTCGCATTTTTCGGAGAGATGATTTGGAAGTCCCTCCTTGAATTTTCATCCTGGGTGTGCAGTTTTTAGCAATTTTTCCGAAAACTACTTCTCTGAAGTACCCCTGCAGGAGATAAAATGAGACAAAGGTCACAAAATCAGAGGAGGGGGGGAATTGTCGCGCGAAACTTCGGTGTCTGGCTCTTTGTCGCTCGACAATTTGGCTATTTGTCGAGCGACAAACTTCCCCACTATATAAGCCCCTTGTTGAGCTCATTCCACCTCATTATCTCATTTCTATTTCTCTTTCTCTCTCTAGCCCTTCTTCTCTCTTCTCCTAAGTGCGAAAGCCCCCCCGCTTTTATGATTTTTCCGATTTGTCTCACATATTACTTATACGCGGATGGACCTTGCACATCCTGATAGATTGGAGGGTGACCAGGAGGAGGTCACTTTTACAGACGCTCAGGGCGTCCTTCGCTGCAGCCCTCACCGCGATGACTGAGCCGACCTTGATTGGTATGGTGAGGATGGGGTAGACCGCGGTCGGGCGTTAGTCTACCAAGATGCTACCCGGGCTGCTCTGGTCCCGGACGTTCCGTGGCTCTTGATGGAGCCCGTTTCTCACGAGATTCGTCGTCGATCTCTGGTATGTCTTCTTTTTATTTGTTCGTTTATTTCTGTCGTTTCCTATATGTTTATTTAAATCAATGTTAATATGCATGTCTGCTTAGAAATAACATCGGATTTAGTGAACACATACTTTTTACTTGTGATACCCTTTATGCTTATTAAGAAATTACATAATTTACCCCTATAACCCTATAACTCTCATATTTACACCAAAGTACCCTCAGTTTTGGAAAATTACATAATTTACCCCTATAGCCCTATAACTCTCATAATTACACCAAAATACCCTCAGGTTTTGGAAAATTATATATTTTACCCTTATAACCCTATAACTCTCATAATTACACTAAAGTACCCTCAGGTTTTGGAAAATTACATAATTTACCCTTATAACCCTATATCTCTCATAATTACACCAAAGTACCCTCAGGTTTTGGAAAATTACATAATTTACCCTTATAACCCTATATCTCTCATAATTATACTAAAGTACCCTCAGGTTTTGGAAAATTACATAATTTACCCTTATAACCCTATATCTCTCATAATTACACCAAAGTACCCTCAGGTTTTGGAAAATTACATAATTTACCCTTATAACCCTATAACTCTCATAATTACACTAAAGTACCCTCAGGTTTTGGAAAATTACATAATTTATCCTTATTGCCCTATATCTCTCATAATTACACCAAAGTACCCTCAGGTTTTGAAAAATTACATAATTTACCCTTATAGCCCTATAACCCTCATATTTACACCAAAGTACCCTCAGGTTTTGGAAAATTACATAATTTACCCTTATAACCCTATAACTCTCATAATTACACCAAAGTACCCTCAGGTTTTGGAAAATTACATAATTTACCCTTATAGCCTTATAACCCTCATATTTACACCAAAGTACCCTCAGGTTTTGGAAAATTACATAATTTACCCCTATAACCCTATAACTCTCATAATTACACCAAAGTACCCTCAGGTTTTGGAAAATTACATAATTTACCCTTATAGCCCTATAAGCCTCATATTTATACCAAAGTACCCTCAGGTTTTGGAAAATTACATAATTTACCCTTATAGCCCTATATCTCTCATAATTACACCAAAGTACCCTCAGGTTTTGGAAAATTACATAATTTACCCTTATAGCCCTATAACCCTCATATTTACACCAAAGTACCCTCAGGTTTTGGAAAATTACATAATTTACCCTTATAGCCCTATATCTCTCATATTTACACCAAAGTACCCTCAGGTTTTGAACCCGTTCTTTTTTGTTTGCAGTAGGTTGGCTGTGGTTGGGGTTCCCCCAACACCATTTCTTTAGAGTGGCGACAGGCACCGGCTCCTGTTCAGGAGTTGCTTCTCGCGACTCCCTTCGGCTCTCTCTTCGATGCTCTCCCGGAGCGGGTATCTAGGGCAGCTGTGTTGGTGTCAGCTTTGGCCTGTCACTGGTGGGACACCACCCATACTTTTCACTGGAGCTAGGGGGAGATGATGATGATCCCCCTCGACTTATTTGCTTTGACTGGGATTCCTTCAGGGGGTCCCTATACAGATCGATGTTCCTTTGCGCCTGATGGCAGAGGGTATCGTGGGCGCACTTGGGTGGTTTCCCGAGCGACGGAGTTCAGGCGATACGATCCCCCGGGCGGTTCTGGTCACGCGCCTGGCCACAGAGAGAGCTCGTTTGGTTGCTTCAGGAGCTTTGATGACTCGTCAGGAGGCGCGTCAGTATGCCCGCGTCCTTCTTTTACTGACTCTCCATGACCTTTTTGAGGCCCGTGGAGGGGACACGGCCCATCTCTGGTGGCTGCCTTATCTTCGGGACTTCAGTATTATGTTTGACTACGATTGGGGAGGCTTCATTCTCGCAGGCCTATATGATGCCATGGACCAGGTTTCTCGCCATTTAGCCCTGAACCTCAAGGGCTTCTCATTGCTGTGGGAGGTACATATTTTTGTCCTCTTAACTTTGTTCCAGTTCTTTACTTTTTATTAGTTGATTGTTGCTGATATTCTTTATGTTTCCTCTTCAGAGTTGGTTTGTGGCGTATACTCGTTTGGGTCGCGCCCAGGTAGATCTCCTCGTTGAGAACGAGGATCAGTTTCTTTTTCTCCGCCGATTCATTGCGGGGAACTACAGGGCCCCCTATGTATATCGGACTCGAGAGACCGGAGCTGCTGCCGTCCATGACCTATTGGAGGAGCAGGTAATTATTTTAGTATTCTTTCTTTTCAATAAATAAATTGTAAATAGAATATAAATGACTGAAAATAAAATTTTGTTCTCTTTGTAGATTGAGTGGGCCCCCTAGGGTGATCTGGGTCTCCATTTCGGATACGGCCGTGCTCTGACCGCCTCGAGGACCAGGCGGCTGATTAGGGATGAGTACGGCCTTCATTTTTACTTGGGCGAGAGAGTTATTCACCAGCACACACTGGCCCAGTGGCCTCGAGTTCCGCTATTTTCACCGGTTCTGATGAGGTGGACGGGCGAGATTGATCCGGTGACGGTGCATGCCTTGGTGGACGGTCTTGGCTTTCAGACGTTGGCTGAGGAGGGAGACTATGCCGCCTTCGCTGCCCGTTATTTGATGAGGGAGCCAAAGGGGACTCGGGGACGGGTCTTTTATGAGAGATATCGGGCGTTGGGAGGCGATCCTCATTATATACGAGGACAGACCCACTTAGCTAGGACAGTTCCGGGTCATCTGCCACCTGTCCCCGATTAGAGGGACAACATTCTGGATTCCGAGGACGAGGACCCCGAGGGAGAGAGGGACATTCCTGCTGCTGCCGAGGGTAGTGATAGGTCAGGGGGTGAAGGAGGAGATATGACGGCGGCTCCGGAGCAGCCACCTCAGACGACACCCGTGGAGGAGCGGCGTGCTGAGGGCTTTGAGTTCCCTACCGGCCCTTCTGTGTCTCCGGAGGTCCTTTTTGATGTTGCCGAGGCTGCCGAGGGGAGAGCGAGATTTTCTGAGAGGTCCTGGGAGCCTGCGGACCTTGGGACAGATTACGAGCAGTTTGGGCGAACTCTTCCTGCTGCGGCGACTACTCCTTCTAGTGGGGTACCTCCTTTGAGGGCGACGGCCATGGTGGATCCTCCCGGTGTCCGTACCTATGCCACACTGACTCTTCTTTCGACGACTGTTATGGGGCCTCCAGCCTGATCTCCAGGTCTCGGCGGCTCATCTTCTCGCCCTCTTTTGTTCCCTATTCGCGAGGAGGGGGGTCCACTTCTGCTGGTATTCCGGCGAGTCCGTCCATTCCTTGGGTAGATCTACCCTCACTTCCCAGAGATATCTCTTATGTCGGCGCTGGTTTACGTCGATACACTATCCCCAAGTATCCTCTTCCTGAGGACTCTTTTGACTATTTGGGTGGTCGCCCCGGTGATGAGGTACCTACTTCCACTTCTCTAGATACTTTTATATCTATATCTATTTATTTTGACTGTGCTGATCCTCTTATCTTATGTCCTTTTCAGCGGGTGAGCGTACGGGTGGCGGATTTGCGGGCTTGCACGCCCAGTACCTCTACAGCTGGAACCTGCTCCAGTACGTCGGTCGAGACCCTCCAGCATACATGCGTGACTACCAGAGGGCTATTGACGTTTCCTTGCGGTCGGACGACTCCCTGACCTCTTCTCATGCCCGGACGGAGTCCCGGAGGAGTAGCAGTCAGACCTCTAGGCGTTCTCAGTCGTTGGTGATCCTTCCTATGACTCATGTCCAGTCGATGGGGCCTTCCCAGGCTGCAGTTCCTCCTGTTCAGGGTGTCCCAGTGGTTGATCTTACTCTCGAGGAGGGCTCGGGTGATAGTGGGAGCGTGTCAAAACGCGCTCGAGTAGATTAGTTTCTCTTTCTGCATTTAGTTAGTTGGAACAGATATATAGTTTTGATTTTTGGATATGTTTAGACAGATATGTAGTTTTAAAAACTGTTCTTTCATTGGTTTTATGAAAATCTTTATTTGTGTCTGATGATGTACTATTGTTTTCTGTCTGTGGAAGATATACATATATATTTATATATGAGTCAGTGATTTAGGGGCCATACCTTGTAGCGTAGTGACACTCTTAGATTTTCTGCAAAAGAATAAAGTGAGAACAAGAATACATCCAGAAGTAATTCTTTTGGCAAAGATGACTCTTATGTGTAAGGAAAACAAAGATAAGGTAACCCTAAATGGGATTGTCGCGAGACAATCCCTCCTGGACATGGGTTTGTCGCGCGACCAACATGTACAGGATCCCCTTTTTGCTATAAATACACCCATCTTCCTTCCTTCATCCCCACACTTTCTCAAAATGTCCTTTTATCGCACAAACTCTGATTTTTTTTACGTTGAAGCTCGAGATGCTCTGATATCTTCTGAAAATGGCTTGAACTTTGGTGCATTCAGTCCTTTAGCGGGCTGGTGCCATTGTCCTATAGATTTTTCCTTTTTGTTAGGTGCTTTGTATTTCTGGAGTCCTGCGGACCATCTCTTCCGCTTTGGACTAGATGAGCTCTATCCGACTTATGAAGAGTTCTCCTGGCTGTTGCGTTCTGATGTCCGTCTCCTAATGGCAGTTCCCATAAAAGAAATCGGTCCTCGAGATATGCTGATTGCTTTGTTAGCCATTCCCCAAGCGGCCTGTGATGGTTTCATTACTGACGGACTCATTGACCTTCATAAAATGGTGAGGTTCTTTCATCGCTATGAAGATAGAGCCTCTTACGGCGTGGGGCGTACTGCGGCGACCCTGATTTGCCTTGTTTCTGATATGTTGCTGGTGACCGGTTCCTCCCGTGTTGATCCGACTATTCTGAGTTTGATTTACCATGCTAGAAATGGAGAGTCCATCGTCCCCGTTGTTCTTGCAGAGACCCTGAATGGTTTGGATGATATTCAAAGGGGGACTTCACCCTTTTTCAGGGGGAGTCCGTGCTTACTATACATGTGACTGCTGGAGAGCTTCCGATCGGTGGGTTTTAACGGGGTTCGGCTCGATAATCAGACCCATTTCTTTCGTCGTCCCCTCTTTGGGGCTTTGACCATGTCTTCCTCTGATTGGACGGTGTGGTTTTCTGAGAACTTTTGGGCTATACGGTGGAATATCCCTTGGTGGAAGTTGAGGGCGATGGTACTTAGTACAGGGGGTCAGCACTATGTTCGGCTTCGCGGGCTCTGGTTCACCTCTTTTTATCTCCCAGGACGTCTTCTTCGGCAGTTCAATGTTCCTCAGGATGTCCCCCTTGGTCTGAACAATTTTTCTTCCAAGTCTAAATTTGTGACCCAGCATGTCTCTCTATCAGTGGAGAGGATGTGGCGTGCTCGGCTGACTCAACAGTTCAATTATGCTCGTTTCGGTATTCCCAGGCCTCTCTAGGCTGACATTATCCGCTCCTGCTGGCAGTCTCTGGAAGGAGAGCTGATTGATGACCCCTTCCGAATGGGGTGGTTCCGGTTCATGGATTCTGAGCCTACAGAGGATAACATTGTCTTTGCGTACCAGATTCTAGATGAGGCTCGAATTGATTTGGCCACTGAGGACCCAGTGTGGCCAACCCCTAGGGATTAGTTTCTTTTTGTATGTTGTATTTCCTTTGTAACTTTTGGTGTTTTGAACCACCTTTTAATAATATACGAAGGGACTGTTCATGGAAAATAAATTTTTTTACAAGGTTTAAACCGGGCCTGAAGTCACTTCTCAGGTTGCCTACGTTCCCCTTTTTGATTTTCCAAACAAACACAAATTTTGAGTTGGGGCTCAGGTTTACGTAGTTCTTATCTATACATGTTACATCTATTGGTAATATTTCTTTAAACGATCCATGTTGACTTGTGAATGCAGTAATTGTCCGTCTAAGTCTGTGAGTATGGCAGCTCCCCCAGTGTTAATCTCTTTGACGATATACGGCCCAGTCCATTTCTGTCCGAACTTCCCTCTTGGGTCTCTGGCTGGCTCTCGAATTTCTTTCAACACGATGTCGTTCTCATTGATACTCCGAGTCTTCACTTTCTGGTTAAATGCTCGAGCGATTCTCTTCTGATACCCTTGATGGTGTTAGGCGGCTCTCAATCTCTTTTCATCTAGCAAGGCCAGCTCGTTGTAACGTGCCTGGACCCATTCCAACTCATTAACTTGATTCTCTAGCATTACCCTGAGGGAGGGGACCTTTAATTCAACAGGGAGGACTGCTTCCATCCCGTATGTAAAGGAAAATGGGGTTGCCCATGTAGAAACTCTCTCGGTGGTTCGGTACCCCCACAATGCATAAGGCAACTTTTCTGGCCAATCTCGGCAGGTGTCGGTCATCTTGCTTAGGATATTCTTCAAATTTTTGTTGGCCGCCTCAACTGCCCCATTGGTTTGCGGTTTATAGGGCGAAGATCTGTGCCGGGTAATACCGTATTCCTCTATAACTGTATTGGCCTCTCCTTCGAAGTGGGTGCCGTTGTTTGAGATGATCTCGTGTGGGACTCTATACCGGCAGATGATATTCCGTTTGATGAATCGGGCAACTTTTCTGGCGTCAAGGGTTTGGAAAGACTCGGCTTCTACCCATTTGGTGAAGTAGTCGATGGCCACTAATATGAATTCATGGCCGTTGCTGGCTTTGGGTGAAATCTTTCCAATGATGTCAATTTCCCAGGTCGCGAAAGGCCAGGGAGCGGTCATGTTGTACAACTCTTTCGGAGGAAGTTTCTGAGATTTGGCATATATTTGGCACTTGTGACAACGGCGTACATGGTTAACGCAGTCGTTCTGCAGGGTAGACCAGTAATATCCTTGTCTGATGATCTTACGGGCAAGTGCATGACTGCTCATATGAGGTCCACAATCACCCCCATGTATCTGATCCATTACTTTGACAGATTCTTCCTCAGTGAGACATTGGAGATGAGTACCGTCGTAGTTCCTTTTATACAGCTTTCCGGCATAAAGTATGAATCTTGATGCCAACCTTATGAGCGTGACCCGCGTTCTCTTATCTGTTTGTTCGGGATACCGATGATTTTTTAACAGGTTCCAGATATCGTAAAACCAAATGGTTGAGTCCCCTTCCTTTTCACTCTTTACCTCCAGGGCCATGCAGTGTGCTGGTTCGGATTTCTTTTGTACTGTAAGAGTTATTTCTTCCATCCCCTCTGGGATATCTATCATAGATGCCAGGGTTGCTAGTGCATCAGCAAAACTGTTCTGTGTCCTAGGGACATAGTAAAACTCGGCATGCTCAAACCTTCCTGCGACATCGTCCAATCGGGCGAGGTAAGGGACTAATTTTTCATCTCTGATCTTCCATTCTTTCAGAACTTGGTGGACCACTAGTGCTGAATCTCCGTATACATGTATTCTTTTTATACCCCTTTGGAGCGCGATCTCTAACCCGATGATGCAAGCTTCATATTCGGCCATGTTGTTGGTGCAGAAGAAGTCCAGACGATATGATACCGGGGAGTGAGTTTGGTCTGGAGAGACTAACAAGATGCCTATCCCATTTCCATTTCGATTGGCGGCCCCGTCAAAGTACAACTTCCAGTCTTCATCGATATCGATATTCATGATAGTTTCATCCGAAAATTCAGCCTCTTCTAGCATGTCCCCCAATATCGGATTGTGGGCCAGGTAATCTGCTATGATCTTGCCTTTGATTGCCTTCTGGGTCATGTAGGTGATATCGAATTCGGAGAGTAGAAACAACCATTTTGTCATGCAGTTTGAAAGAGCCAATTTTTCGAAGAGGTATTTCAACGGATCAATTCGTGATACCAGGATGACCGGGAAAACCAGCATGTAGTGCCATAATTTTTGTGTTACCCAGACGAGAGCAGTGCATGACTTTTCCAACGGCGTGTAGTTTATCTCAAATGGGAACAATTTCTTGCTGATGTAGTAGATGGCCTGCTCTTTCCATGTATCGGTCAGATGTTGGGCTAGCATGGCTCCTGCAGCCGAATCAATGACGGTCAGGTATAGGATTAATGGCAGTCCAGTCTGTGGTGGGGCTAATACTGGAGGGTTGGAGAGGTAATCCTTAATTCTGTCAAAAGCCTCTTGGCACTGATCGTCCCATTCTCCTGGTGAAGACTTCCTCAGGAGTTTGAAAATGGGTTCGCAAGTTTGAGTAAACTGAGAGATGAACCTGCTGATGTACTGCAAATTTCCCAAAAATCCTCGAACTTATTTCTCAGTATGAGGCTCGGGCATGTTTTGGATAGCTCGAACTTTGGCAGGATCTACCTCGATTCCCTTCTTACTGACGACATATCCCAGGAGTTTTTCCTTGGTTACCCCGAACACGCATTTCTGCGGATTGAGTCTCATTTGATACTGGCGGAGACGGTCAAAGAAGGCTCGCAAGGCTGGTACATGGCCTTCCCTCTCTTTTGACTTGATTATCATGTCGTCCACATACACCTCTACTTCTTTGTGAATCATGTCGTGGAAGATAGCTGTTGCTGCCCTCTGATATGTTGCCCCGGCATTCTTTAGCCCGAATGGCATAACGGTGTAGCAGTATGTTCCCCATGGTGTGATGAATGATGTTTTCTCTTGGTGATCTGGGTGCATCTTGATCTGATTATACCCGGCGAAACCATCTACAAATGACTTTAGGGCATGGTTAGCGGTATTATCCACTATCAAATCAATGTTGGGTAATGGAAAATCGTCTTTCGGGCAAGCTTTATTGAGATCTCTGTAATCTACGCACATGCGGACTTTCCCATTTGCCTTTAGGACGGGTACAATGTTGGCCAACCATGAAGGGTACTCGATCACCCGCAAGAACCCCACACTTAGTTGTTTCATCACTTCCTCTTTTACTTTCAGGGACCATTCTGGCGTAAGTTTCCTCAACTTTTGCTTGACGGGCCTAAATTCCGATTTGGTGTGTATCTCGTGCATGACTATCTGGCTGTTCAAACCTGGTATATCTGCATAGGACCAGACGAAGACATCCACGTACTCATTCAGAATTTGTGTGAATTCTTCTCTTTCTGTCTTACTTAGACTTGCCCCAATATGGACCTCTTTTCTTTCCTCCTCCGTCCCGAGGTTAACCATAACAGTGTCTCCCTCCTTGCTCTGTATACGCTGCTCCTCCCGTTCAGGGTGTTCGTTTAATCTTTCCAACTCTATATAAGCAATTACATAATCAAAATTAACAGGATAACGCAAAATAGAGTTTTCTTCATTAATAATAGTGTTTACAGGTACAAGTTTAAAAAGTAAATCTAGGAGCGACTCCTCTCTAGCCTTACCCTCACTCTTATCTCTCACCCTTACAATTTCGCTCTTTCCCCCCTTGTAATCTGGATCAGCGTGTATCAAGTGTACAGGGTCGTCTCCTGGCTCATTGTCCCCTAGAGCCATGATGTCGAAGAGATCTCCGATCATTTCTTCCTTTTATTCTTCTTTGTCTTCGTTCTCTTCCCTCGGCCCGATCGTCAGCGTGGTAGAGAAACTGTGCACAATGTTTTCCTTGACATAAAGGTCCTCTTCATAGAAGATTTCCCATCCTGGAAGGTTCTCTCCATCGCTGTTTCTCCAAGGCTCTTGAAAGCCGCAAAAGGGGAAGTCCTCTCCTTCTTTGACGAAAAACCCATTTAGAGAGTTAAAACTTGGATATTGATGCCCTTGGCTCCTTCTCTCTTGGTCGCCGTCTTTGGTATGCTGGTACCCCAAACCTTCTTTTTTGTGCCTCGTTACTGGTTCTAAGGCCTGAAGTAACCCTGGCTGCCCCATTCCTAGACTGGCTCCAGGTAAATATTTCATCACTCTCAGCATATTTGTGATCTTAGTGCTGAGACCGGGGATGTTGTCAGGGGGTAGATACTCGATTCTCTGGGTGGTGAGAGCTTGTACTTGAGGCTCGTAAGAAAAGCCTCCCAACTGTATGCTCTGGCTCCCGATGCCTAATACAGGCAACTCCAGATCCGCCAAGGTCCTTTCAGGATCTCCTTGGATGGTGATTATATTCCCTTCGAACGGTATCTTGATCTTCTGGTGTAAGGAGGAGGGGAGTACTCCTATGTCGTGCAGCCATCCTCTTCCCAACAGGAGGTTAAAACTAGAGGGAATGTCTATATTTGAAAGTCGGTCGGAAAGTTTTCGGGACCGACCATGAGATCGAGCGTCAAAGAGCCCAGAACGGCCCTTCTGGTGTTGTCATAGGCTCTAACGGTCACAGCTGACGGGGAGAGTTCTGAGTCTAATATACCCAGGCATCTGGCGGTCTTTAGGGGGCAGACATTTATGGTCGACCCATTGTCGATGAGGTCAGGTGGCAGGATTTTTCCTCGAGTCCGGACAGTGATATGGAGGGCCAGGTTGCGTTTCCTCCCTAATGGAGACAAGTCTTCATCTGAAAATGACAGAATTCTTTGGACTGTAAGTGACCCAATCATGTTTGACAGTTGTTCGGGTGTGGAGTCTGGTGATATGAAGGCCTCGTCTAGAAGTTTGATGAAGGCAGTCCTGTGAGGTTTGGAGGCAACCAAGAGGCCCCAAATGGTGATGTGTGCCTGGGTTTTCTTCAACTGCTCAAGTACTCGATCTTCTCCTATTTCCTTAGGAGGTGGTGATTTCTCGGCATCCATTGGTGGTGGCTGGTATACCCTTCCTGAACGGGTGATTTGTTGGATCCAAAGGGATGCTGGGTCTGATCCTTCTGAAGTTTCTGATGACTCTGGCTTTGTCGACCAACTAAAAGTCCCAGGGGAGGTTTCTGTCATACAGATTGCCTCTTTAGGGGAGCCTCGGAGTTTCCATGGCTGTTTCTTCTTGTCCTGGGTCCATCTTATCCCAGATTTTCCGGGATTGGTTTTGATTGTAAGTGGTTGTGAGATCTCCTAATTTGCCTTTCCTAAACCCTGCCCGGGTAGGAAGTTCATTTTAGCCATCCATTGGTCGATTATCGGGTTAAGGCCTGGCGCCACTTGAGCCTTTGCTGATAGTACAACTGGTGCTTTATAGGCTGGGTCATCTTGAATGAGTCCTACGGGATCGAAACCTTCTTCATCAGTGGTCAAGGCATTAATCCCCGCAGGTGGAGCGTGGTTAGGAAGTGGATTGTTGGTAACATTGGGCCCGTCGGGTGCGGGAATGGTACCAGCCTCGATCAAGTCTTGAATACGATGGAGAAGGGCTAAACAGCGCTCTGTGGCATGACCTGCAGCTTGATGGTACGCACAATTCTCATTCATTCTCCAAGTACTGAGGATAGGGTTTGGTGGGGGGCGTGGGTTGAGTGGAGTGATCAGTCCGGCTTTCCGGAGCAGTTCCAGGCTTTTAACTAGGGTAGTGGGAAGGGTGCAGAAGTTCCTTCTTTTCTTAACCTCGGTGCTCGAAGAGTTTCCTTGTGAGGGCCAACTCATCGGAGGTGCTTGTTGTGACTGCTGAAACGGGTTTTGTTGATAGGGGTACGAGCTTAGTTGATTCACTGCTGGGGTGGCTGTCTTTCTCCCGGTGTACGAGGCTTTCTTGGTATCAGTCTCTGCCTTCTTGGCCAATTCTTCCTCTACTTGCGACCCCATACTTAACAGGGCTCTGAAGTGTGGGAATACATCCTTTCCCATGCAACTCAGGACGGCTGGAGTGAAATTCTTCTGTATGATCTCTAACTGCTCTTCTTCATCGGGCCGTTTAGACATTTGGGAGGCCATCTCTCTCTAGCGTGTGACGAAATTGCTGAAGCTTTCCTTCTCGCCTTGCTTGGCCATTTTTAGGCGTTTACGGGTAATTTCCAAATCCTCGTTGGACCCGTATTTGGTCATGAACTCCTTGACGATATCTCCCCAAGTCTTCGTGTGGTGTCTCTCCAGATCGAAAAACCATTTTAGGGCGGCCCCTGTGAGAGTCATATGAAAGGCCTGAGCCAGCTCCGGCTCTCCACAGCCGGACACTTGCATGTATCTGATGTAGGATTGGAGATGGGTTTTGGGGGGTGTGGTCCCTGTAAATTTGGTGATGGAAGGGAGCTTGAATCCCTGGGGTAGTCTTGCTTCTGGGTAGAGAGAAAATGCATTCATATCTGTGATCTTGTCTGCCCCTTTTATCAGAGAAATCCCTTTTTGTAGAACCTTCATCTGCTTTTTCAGTTTCTTTATTTCTTCACTCTCTCTTGACACCTCGTCGGGCTATTCCCGAGCTATAACCGATTCTGCATACACTGCCCGGAGTTGGTTGATGTCTGGGTACTCATTAGGAGGGGCTACTGGGGTTGGTGGTGGAATAGGTCTTGCGGGGACTTGTGGCCATGGCTGGTATTGGGGATCAAGGCCTTGCTGAGGTTGTGGCCAGATGATGGGTGGCTCTTGTTGCTGATAAGTAGGGCCTGAATCTGGGGCCCATTGGTTCTGATTGTTAGGGTCGATTTGAACGGGACCGGTTATGAAAGGGCCCGTTTGGGGTGGATTGGTTCCTTGGACTGGGGGAAGTACTTGTGAAGACTGTCCTTGATTCGGATCTCGATTCGGTGGTAGTCGTTCAAAACTCGGTGGTGCGGCTCGTTCGGCTGACAATTCTTCTATTCGGACTCGGGTATTCTGTTGCTCGTTTGTGAGGCTTGCTAAATTAATGCTGACGGTTATCAACAGACGGTGCATCTCGGTTAAAGTTGGCTGAACTGCAGACGCCTCGGCTAGGCTTTGATCTGTCTCTTGATTCTCGCGTCTATCGGCCATTTCGGGTGTGCTTGGTCTTACTAGTCTTCCGGATGATCTCGACCGGCCCAACCTTCCAGACTGACATTGCTTTACGGCTGTAGACGAAACCATGTGGCGAAGATGAAGGAAGACTGTGATGCGACTCGATTTTGCCAAAAGAATCACTAATAATTGCCGAGGAAAGACTCGGGTTTTAAAAGGTGTTTGTAAAGTAAGCCATAAGGTGGTACATCCCCTACGGTTGTTTTGACAAATGTTTTAACTCGATCTTATATGCAGCACATGTGTACAAATGGTTAAGGCTTCAGGCTCCCTCCTTTTTGGCAAGACCTTGCGATATACCCCAGGGGCGGGTACGTGCAAGAGTCTTTTAATATACTTCCCGGGTACGTGAGTGTTCTCGTCACTCGATATACCTCGGGGGCGTACTTGGCCAAGGATAGTGGAAGTAAATGCTTTCGGTTTATGTTGGCCCAATCAAGCCAACTCCCTACTCACTTATAATACTTCCGAGGGTTTGGGGTAAATTCACACTCGTAGAACCAATGCATGATTTATGAAAGTGCGTGTAAAGTTTTGAAAGGTTGGTTTCTCAAATATCTTCATCTTAATTATGTATTTTTTGAAAAACTTTTATTCTTAGAAAAAGGTTTATTTTCAATCAATTAACATAAGTAGGGAAAGCAGAAAAAGCAGATATTCAACGAATAAACAAAAGTCCACATATAAGAGTCTAGTTTTCTAACAGTCCCCAGCAGAGTCACCACTGTGAGAATCCGCAAATGCGACCCCCGGGTCTCGTCCCCGTTCGGTTGGGCGACTGAAGCGTCGGAACGGATTCCGTCGTTCCATTTGCTGGAGTGTTTTTGTTGATTCATATCAGGTGTCCCTATGTTTCTATTTCTAGATGCAAAAGGGTTCGTTCAAAGTCGCCAGTACGTTTTCTGAGAAAACGGACAAAAAGGGTTGTGTAAGAGGAAAGGCTATAGACAAGCCTTTCTTTACACGTTTGTCTACGAAACCAGGATTCTATAGGGTTCGGAAACTATATTACGGTTTGGAAAGTGTTAAGCACCCATTCCGCCCTTTCGGTCTCTAGTGGTCTTTTATATGTTTATTCTATGTTGAAAAACTTGGATGCTTTTACTGACAGTCTACTTCTTTCTAAATAAAAATCCTAATTCTTGGGAAAAGCGGGAAAAGGGGTGAAAACCTTTGTGTTCCGAGATCCGATGTTATTTATTTATTGAAAGATGTAAGTACAAAATGACAAAGGCCTTTTATTTTAAGAGAGAGTTTCCCGTATTATTTCCTCAGATAATGACGATTTTCTCGTGTTTTGATTACTTTGGAAAAAGTTCGGATCTTGTGTCGGAACTGTTTCAATATGAAATTAGAACTCTTGAGGGGAGTTTCACCAGATATGTCACAATCTATGGGAAAGACAAGACATACCGGTTTTAATTCATAAGTATGTTTTACCGGTCCGAGTTTTGAAAACATATTTTATCCGGATGGCAATATACTTACTTTTCTGGTTTTGCAAATGGTTTTATCAGGGTCTTTTCTTTTGAAAACGATAGACTATTTGTAACTTGGCAATAAGTTTATTCAAATAAAACGTGGACAGAACAACAGAAGTAAAACAAGTACACAGATATCTAATTTTAAATATTAGAAGAGACTTTCTTTACCTTCCCGACAAGAATAATAATAATAAGAAAGAAAATATAATACGGCAGAGAGATCTCCGGCGATAATAATCTTCTCTTTCTTCAGATATTTTCGAGAAATCGATTCCAGAGACCGGACACGTCGAGTGTCGAGAATAGATTCGATAATTCTTCAGAAATAAGACGATAGTAGAAATGCTTGATAGAATAAAATCAGACTAAAACTCCAGAATTCTCAATCCCAAGTTGCTGCCCCCAAACCCTTGGGGGTGTTGGCCTATTTATACTGCTCGGGAGAGTATGTCGCGCGACATTTCTCCAAAAAGGGCATGTGTCGTGCGACAATGTGTCCTATGTCGCGCGACAAACGGCTGAAGTGATGTTTCTGACAGACTGATGTGTCAGAGAGTGGATGGTCTAGTGTCAGGAGTGATTGTCGCGCGACATATCAGTGATTGTCGCGCGACAATGTAATATGTCGTGCGACAATCTCTCTTAAAAATAGGTTTGTTGGCCAACAAAACCTTTCGGGGTAGTTTCGGGTGCTCGGGTGGGTCTCGGACCCAAAAACAGTAGTTCTCGGAGGTTGTTAAGGTTCTTGCGGGGGTCACGGATCGGGGTGTCTACAAGTACCCTACCAAATAAACCCCAGTTTTTTTTTCTTTTCTTTCCTCCAAACCTGGTATTCTGGGAGATTCAAGGTTCAAGCTTTAGCATCTCCATTCCCCGTCTGTTACTCCAAACTTTGTTTATATGCAATCATGTTCCTGTCTGCTCTCCACATGCGAGTATGGGATCGCACGCGAGGGAGGGTACTCAGACAATCCCAGTTCTTTAATTTACTCAGACGATCCAATTCTTCTTTTATTGAAATGATCCATTTTTTTTCTTTTATTCAGACGATCCAATTTTTTCTTTTTCAAACGATCCAGTTTTTCTTTTCTCAGATTTTCTACCCAGATTTTTTATTCCAGTTTTTCTACTCAGACCAAACAGGGCCTCCGTGGTGGTGTTGGTTTGATCAACATATATAAATATATATATATAGAGAGAGAGAGAGATCAATGGGATAAAGTTAGAGCGAAGGTGATGGCATGACATTTCAAGTAATTTTCAAATGGACAAAATGCCATAAATATAAAACCGAACTTTGCTCTAGTGGTTCAAAGTGTAATAATTTAAACATGAGGTCAGGGTTCACTCCTTTCGTTTCCCAAGAACCACCTATATATATTATTACTTGCATCAAAAAAAGAATGACATAAAGTCATAAATTTTTGTAAGGGAGATGAATAATGAGATAGAGGAAAATCTTAGTAATTTATGGAGAGCCTTTTTTTTGTTTTATATCCAATACACGTACGCTTAACTTTAAAGGTTTTGAGGACATGTATTGCGTTATTTAAGTACGTATATTTCTAGCTCTTATAAAATATAAATATGCAAGCAAACAAAAGTAATATTTATATGAAAAAAACGAGACTGACATTATACAAATTAGACGTAGAAAAGAGATACTTTTACATAAATATCATTTGTCGAAGTGTAATTGCTCGATCTTGAAACTCCATTCGGGTTATGTAATTTTGTTGATAATTCCATTTCACGTATTATGATTAATTACTTATTTGCTATTTCAGTTACTCCATCAGTTTCAAATTAATTATCTGATTTTTTGATTGGGATATTGTCATTATGGCATTTCTTGCAATAACAAAAAAAAAAAAATTATCCTCAACAACAACACCATTAGTTAGGTTGAAAGGCAGGGACAGAGTCAGGATTTAAACTAAGGGGTTAAAATTTAAAATGCAAAATACATAACTTTACGGCCATAACATTCTAAGGAAAACTTAATAGTATTAGTCTTTCATAAAAACCAACACAAACATTAAACCGCAAAAGTTACATTAACATTCTACTAGATTTCATATACTGAAAGTATTCCAAGCTTTGGACACAATTAACTGAATTACTCCTGTTTTTTGGTAAATATAGCTAATTATATACATCTAATATGCTTAGTTTTTTTCATCGATTTAGGAATTAGTTTGTTTAAATTTAGTTGTTTCATGAATTATTTTTTTAGGGTTTGAAGAGGCACAAATTTTCTCATGTATGTTGGGAACCAATTTTTCCCAAAATTAAAAGTTAGGGTTTGAAACATACTTGAGGAAATTAAGGCTTGGAGCAATTGAATGCAAGACTAACGATGGAGAAAAGGGAGAGGCTACCAGTGGGAGGAGCATGGGCGAAGAGAAAGGGTATAGCAGTATACTTCCGGTGGAGAGGGGAATGACCAGCGATAATATTGTTGTTGTGTGAAAAATCAAAAGAGAAAGAGGGGATTACATTTAGATTAGATAATATTGTTGACACGATATTTCTTTTGGATAGCTAGGTTTTGTTGAGAGCAACAGGGTGAGCTTAAAAATTGGGACGTTTTGAATTTTGGAGAATGAAAATTTGGGTGAAGATTGTGTTTTTTTTTTTAGTGAAAAATAAAATAAAAATAGAAGTACTACTATTAATGTGTTTAGGACCCTAAAGAATTAAAATTTTCACAAAGAACCCTAGCCTAAAGTGTTAAAATTCTCACATAGGACACTACAAAATTATAACATGTATATATTTATATATCCAATGCATTTCAAGTAAGGACCATTATTTAAGGACCATTATTATGGATCGGGCCATTTGGCACGTTTCCCGATGAGATTTGGGGAAGTAGGTTAACTAAATAATTGAAAAATATTGGATTTTATATATTTATTTCTGGGCCAATATTTTTCAATCCTGTAGTTAACCCACTTCTTGGTTGATTTTTTTGATGAAATTTGGTGGAGATGTTCTACACATGATGAAGAACATCCCCAACAAATTTCATCAAAAACTCTATCGGGAAGTTTGTCAAATGGCCCGGTTTGTAATTATGGTCCTTAAATAGTGGTCCTCACTTGAAAATTTTCCTCTATATATATATATATAAAGTTTTTTTTTTTCTTTGATATATATTTTTTTTTTTTGGTTTGTGGGGGTGGGGGTGCCGGGGGGGGTTGCAGTTTATTAAAAGGTGTTTTCTTAAAAAGTATTAAAATTAAAGTAAGTCTATTCATTTAAAAATAATATATTTAAAAAAAAAAGAAATACTTGGTATGTATTACATCTCATAATTTTCTCAAGATCATGAAAACATTTTAAATTTATTGATAATATTAGTCTCAAAAAATAGGGTCCATTTAATTTGGTGGTCCCTGCTAATTGTAAATTAGATAATTTACAATTAGACTATTTATGATACTTACATGTATTTGTGCTTGATTGTAGAACGTGAATAATTTTACACATGTGTGATAATGTAGATTCATGAAAAATTAAATAAAGTCATTTTAAATAATACTTAACTTTAGAATTACGTACACTTGATATTGATGTTGGGGCAATTGGGCATAGGGACTAATTCCAATAATAATATAATTATAAAGGGCAGTTACAAATTAGCCGTGTAAATTAAGGATACTGCACAAAAAAGACACTAATATCTAAATTATTGTAACTTTGTCTTCCAAACAACATATCCAAAAATCAGCTCAATCCAATGATTCAATCAAAAGTTATATATGTTTTACGATTGCACCTGCAGAAAAAAAGAAAAAGAAGAAGATGAGAACGTACGGCGCTCCTCTCAGTGATACAATCGGAGAGTCAGGTGGTGATGGTGGTGGAAGAGGTGAGATCGTTGGTGAGATAAAGGGAAATATTTGATGGTCGAATGGGAATTTAGGGAGAGAGAGAGATGAGGTATTGAGTGGATGTGTAATGGTGAGACCTTATGATAAGAGATGTTTATATACATATATTGCTTGCTTGCTACAATATTGGTGAGATCCTTATGATAATAAATATTTATATTGGGGGTATTTTTGTCTATCAACACTTATCATTTTCCTTAAAATAAATTAATATTATGAAAAGTGTCCTTATTGTAAAACTAAATTATGAAATTAGTACTAGTTTCATTTATTAAACATGAGTTCGTCCTTAGAGTTATAAAACATTACGGAGCGAGGCCCCATAACCCATTACCTCATTGAGGTTTCTAAACAAAAAAATTAACTAATAAACCTGAAGGAGTTTAGAACATACATGTTTATATTCTAATACTTGGAATTTAATTTATCATTCAAGTCTTCTGAAAACTCCAAGAGTTATAATTGAATTATTAATTAGTGGACACTTTACAATTCAACAATTAAAAATAAAAATAAATTAATTTTAAAATTAAACAATTATATGCTCTCTTCAAAAAAGCTTGGCAATAGGCATTTTATTTGAACATATAATTAAGTCTATTCCAAATCCAATAAATGTTTAAATTTCAATGTTCCTTCTAAGGGCTCAGGCAGTATATCAAGTTCTTGAACTTGAAGGCTTGTCTTCAACTGGGTAGATACAATACATACGAATAGGTTTATATATTAAAGTTTTTTTTAATTAACTTTTCACTTTATTTTATACTTGAAATTAGAGTTGTAATATTTTTTATATCATTATTAGAATTTACCCCTCATACAAAGAATAATATATTACGTTACGGGGGGCAATGGCTAAATTTAACGTAATTTTTTGACAAATCCCAATTTGTATGTATTATATAAGATTTGTCGGCATGTAATGAACAATCTAACAATTAAAAAAACAGGAACATGTCTAATTTCAAACATAAAATTGGGAAAGTCAAAAAAGTACATGTCTAAATAATATCTTGATTAAAACTAATTCCAGTTATACATTGATGTTATCACCATTGTCGTAGTGTCGCACCATTTGTACAAAATTAACTTCCTTAACTTGAATAAGCTTGAATCGCTAACAAAACTAAAACATCCATAGCAAAACAGATATATATCTCTACATGTTAAGACTATAAATCCTGGCTCACATCAAGAAATTATGTTAAGCATTATAAAGTAATATATAATTAAGATCTGATGATACTATTCCACTTGCATGCATGGTCAATTAATTTCGGTTGTCTGCTCCGAATGCTAATAATATTGTCTATATTTTTGGAGCGCAAGCCCTCTCACTTGTCAACTCCGAACGAATGCTTAGTTAGACATGAATGAGCCATGCGGGCTCTCTATAATAATTATGACCTATACCATCAACAGACAAGGCTCTCGAAAAGCTACCAATTTATCCCCTTTGCTGCTTTAAGGTTTAGGTTAATTTTTTGTTCTTTCTCTTTTACATCTGGGGGTATAGAAGAAATTAACCAGGTCACACGTGCAATGCTAATAAAAACCATCAGGCTTAATTAATATTCTTCTGAGTTTAATTAAGAATCCGTGTTTGATTTTTCACAATTCTTAAAAACAGAGCAATTTTAGCATAGTCAATAATATAGAACAAAAGCTATTTTTTATCATGAGTTTTAATATATTAATTATATTTTGGAAGGGAAGTAAACTTTAAAATTTTGTACATCCTGAAAAAACAATAATGCATGACTTTAATTTGAGAAGTAGGGAATAAAATTTTTCGTCCCATCCAAACCATTCCAATGAACCAACAATTGCATAAAAAAAATAAAAATCATTACAAGAATACTTTGAAATGCCAAAAATTGTAAAGAAGAGAGATCGAACTAGATTAGTCAAAATAAATGCAAGAGCAGTTGATACATAAAATTTTATTTTTTAGTTTGACAAGAAGAATTTCATGTCGACCTCAAAATTCAACTTAAACCGATAATCACTCTGTTATGTCTAATGGTTTGTTAAAATATGAATTAAAATGAAAAATATTCACATTTATTTTCACACAACTAGAAATTTATCGGTGTATGCCAAAAAAACTGATTGCCTCCATTATCACACAATGACCTCATGTCCTTTGTTAATGACCTCATGTCCTTTGTTACTGTTAGTAAATTAGGGCAGTAATCATGCATCGCATACACTAATTTACGCACTAATCATTGAATCCTATGATCTATGCAGTTCAATAAAATCGACAGATGACATACCTTAATCGAGATTTGATGTCAATGAAACGAACAGGATGGATCTGATCCTTCTGTTGTTGTCGTCCTTAGCGTAGAAAACACGACGCCTCTACGGTATGCACACACGAACGAGATGAGATCTTGCTTGGTGTACTAGCGCCCTCTAGGGTTCTCTCTGCTATTTCGAATTTTCTTGCCTCTCTCAATTTCATTAACGGCCAAGAAGAACAAAGGTTCCCTTTTATAAGGGAACCCTAGTGAGAACCCTAAGCAACAAACGAACTGGGCCCAAGTCCAACTTGGCCCGTTTTAATTCGTTTTGATCCAACTCGTTTTGGTGTGCGACCCTGTAGGTTTTACACTCTTTGGCCGTACAATTAAAACCCGTTTTATTATACGAACAGTAAGCGGTTTCTAGTAAAACATTACTATTATCCAAAGGGTATAAAGGTCAAAAACGACACAACCTTAAATTGATATTTCACACATTAACTCCTTTTGTCAATCGATATCTAGATTGAACACAAGACTAGGCAAGTGTCATTCTTGTATAGTTCAATCTTTATTTCTTGATCTCTAAGTATAATTAATCCAAAACAAATGACATCTCATTTGTGCATGGCCATGCAAATATTAATTACACTTATCAAGGGGCCCAACGATATCTCTCTCAATATATGAGAGTGACAAATCCCATCTTGATCAACCACATACCTCTACATAGTTCATAGTATGCTCGGTCATCATCTTTATAATTACTCGGTCAAGAGCAACGTTTGATAATGCCTGACATGCTAATCCCTATGTTGGTAACCATGGCGATCTCAGGTCTGAGGATAATACGATATCACAAATGGGGAACATCACTGATGACATTATGTAACACTCCTCGCAGTGTCCCCAAAGCGGGTCAGTCCAATACTTTGTTCCCTAACAAGTATCAGTATGTTCAGCTTGATATCTCCATATCCATGACTTGTGGAACATAGTCATCAGCTGACCCATACTCTAATCATTATATCAATGTGATCCTAGGTTATTGATACATGATTAGGGACATCTAAACAATATTATTATTACATTACTAGCATCCCACAATCTAGTCACGTACTTGATGAACTAGTATTAATAAATATTATTTACAAGAGATTATAAAGTAAAATAAATAAACTTTATTAATAACAATAAGCATAAGATATCCAAGTACAAATCATAATCTATGAATAGTCCTATGACATATCTCTTTCAGTTACTTCAAAGGATTGCACCAATTGTGTGCTGTCATTTGTTGCATCTATACAGAAAACATACGCGGAAAGAGGTTTCTGAATCATGCCTATGATGGTCATAATTATTGTTTGGCTTTACCTTTTTAAGGAAACATGTTTGGAAGATTCGAACGGTGGTTTTTGTTATACTCTTTTGCCACCACACTCTCTTACTTTTATTTTTTAAAAATACTACCTCATAATTATGTATGCATAATATTATATTCACAATAAATCTTAATTTGTAAGTCTTGATGAGTAGATTTCAAATGTATAATTTTTATTAAAATTTATGTTTGGTATTAAAAGTTATTACATTTTAAAGGTTTATAAAAAAATTGAGTGAGAAAGTTGACATAACATTGTAAAATAAGAGTATATTTTATACTTTTATTTTACACAAAACTTATTTTTAAAAGACTGCTGGAGATGAAAATTTTTACAAGTTGTATATATTTTATACGAAACGAAATTATACAATACTAATGAAGATGGTCTTAGGAGATAGAGAGTGTGTGGAAGTGTAATGTTTTGGGGGTTTTTTTTTTTGTAATAGTTTTATTGAAAGAATAATAATAATAATAATAATAATAATAATAATAATAATAATAATAATAATAATAAGAAGAAGAAGAAGAAGAAGAAGAAGAAGAAGAAGAAGAAATGTTAAAAAATATAGCTAGTTTAACATGGTTACTTAGTGAATGGATTTGCAACTCTATAATTAAATGAGTGATGGGCCATCTTATTTCCTACTTTGAATTTGGGCCCTTCCTGGTCAATAAATAGAAGGTAGAAGGCCAAAATTTGGGCCCTTATTTTTAATATAGCCAGTCTCTAATTAGACGCCGAGCCAGCTGCCTAGCCTACACAGCCCTAAGACTAACCCTGCTCTTTAATTACATCTACCTTTTCACCTACTATCCGTACATTTTACTATGCATCTCTATTGTTAAAGTGTATTGGGTAGAGAATGATAAGAAATTTTAATTACCAACAAGTGGCCCAGTGATAATACACCGGAATGAGTGTTGGTTCGATTGGGAGTTTCTAGATCGAATTATGGCAACCACATAACTATTTAGAGGCCAGTGGCTATTTCGCAAAAAGAGATTAACCGAGGTATAAGAAAATAAATCCAAACGTTCCTGTAATACTATAAAGTAAGTGGAAAAAAATAATAAAAAATGAGAAAATTTAAATATTTTAAAAACTACATAATGCTCATAAACATACTAAATATAAATAATATATATTATTATTGGTTTTGGATTGGTTCGGTTAATCCAAATGTTAAATCCAAAACCTAACCAAGCCAATCCAATAAAACCGGACTGGTTTGGTTCGTCGGTTTACCCATAACCATGTGCACCTCTAGTTTAGACATACGTATTGATAAAAACACAAATAATATTTTTTTTGCATTATACAAAGTTAAGCTTGTGCAATCCTTGTTATTTAATACATTATTATGTATTGTAATTTATTTGACATTGCTTTATAATTACACAGTGACACGTAAAAATGTACTTTATTAAAAAAAGCACCTGCTTCATGCAAAACAAGCTAGCATTATATTTTTTAGATTTCAAAGTCAAGTTTGCACAAAACACAATTTTATACAAAACACAATTTTGTACAAAGTTTCGCACAAAACACTATTTTGGTCAAAACACAATTGATAAACAACGAGCTTACACTAATAAGATTAAAAGATAAGTTCTTACTTAAAAAAAATAAAATTATCGTACTGAGAGATTTTTTACCATTTCCAATTAATTTTTTTCCAGTCCAGTTTGGAACGAGAATTTTTGTTTAACTTATCTAAAGGGCCGGTTAAAATTTAACCTAGGCCCGCCCCTCTTCAGCAGCATTTTGATGGGTATAACTTGAATTATTTTGATGGGAGGAAAATTATTTCTGGGATTTTATTTGCAACAAGCCCATTATTGGGTCAACACCCTTTTTATACTCTTTTCACTCCCCATTCAAGGAATAGATTATAGATCTAACTTGGGTTCTCCCCGGTTAAAAATTCTTGGAGCAATTCTGGTCCTTCTTTGGACCATAATATTTTAGATTTCATTTGAGTTTTGAAAATGGAATGGGAATTTTTTTTGTCATTTAAAATGCATCGTCAATATTTGGTTCGGATATGAATTCTTTTTTTTTTGAAACATTGAATTATCTCTCCATATTTGGTTCAAATGAATACGAATGAAATACTTGTGAATTAGTAAAATGTT
Organism: Lonicera japonica; assembly: GCA_021464415.1. Lineage (NCBI taxonomy): Eukaryota > Viridiplantae > Streptophyta > Magnoliopsida > Dipsacales > Caprifoliaceae > Lonicera > Lonicera japonica. The sequence continues at coordinate 60,247,513 of CM038470.1, forward strand.
CTTCATTTTATAAAATAAGAAAACAAGTCCTAATTGTACAAAGGTAGATTTAAGTTTTTATTCGTAAGAATTGTGAAAAGTAGTTGTGTTAATTTTATAATAAAAATAAAAGTTTAATAACAATTTTTTTAAATGTATATAAATGAAAAAAACAAAAAAATTCGCAAGTAAAAGGAATATTTTGGTTTTAATAGGGAATCTTAGCAGAAAATCTAAAATAGAATACCTACACTAATCCCCTATTCCCATCCATTTAAGAAAGTGAACTCTGAAGGAATATTCTATTCATGTAATGATGCATTTTTAACCAAAAAGTCAAGCCAAACAACATAGTACTTTTAGAATGGAATGTAGCATCCCAAAAATGATTTAAAACTCGAACCAAACAATTTCTTAATGTGTAACAATCATCCTTTGATCAAGTCCATTATATATATTCTTCTGCACAGTGGGCCCACTTCAACTCCTCAGCCAACTTGGTTCAATTTATTGGACAATGGCCTTGACTGCATAAATGAGGTTCGTTCCATTTTTAATCAGAAATTGAAGGCCCGTCTTTATTTGTAGGGAAAAAAATCTTCCTTTAAAGATTCTATTTCATAATCTATCTATTGTGGCTTATTTTGGATGATGATTTGGTTGATAATGGGATAGAGCCCTCTCTTGATCTAATTTAGGTTCCTATATGAACTCTCATTTAATTAAGAAACTCTCTCTTGACTCTCCAATTAATCTTATAGCCCAAACGTTTCTCAAATTAAAAATGTTGTTTCACTTCTTGAGAAATTAATGTTAATGCCTCGGCTCATCCTCTTTTTTAACCCCTTCATCTCCCAAACCCTATAAAGATGCTCTCTTGGCTCAATCTCCGTAGCTTGTCTAGTACAAAAAGGAAAAGGAAGAAGCTGCGCTTCGAGCATCAAAAATAGGGAATTATACAAAAAAGTTAACAATTGTTGCAAGGATTACAACCAATTGCTCGTTCTTTGGAAAGCCATGCACACCTCCAACATGGAGATCATGCTTAAGCCCACTATTGAGTGAGCCACATTCCTAGAATATCCTTTTGAGATGCCTTGGGTTGATATGCCCCTTGAATGTATATAACCTAGGGTTGTGTTCTTTAATCTTGATGTTTTGTCGTATCTTGGCAATTTCTTTCCATATATTGGGTCAACACCCTTTTTATACTCATTTCACTCCCCATTCAAGGAATAGATCTAACTTGGGTTCTCCCCTGTTAAAAATTTTGGAAGAAATTCTGGTCCTTCGTTCTTTGGACCATAATATTTTAGATTTCGTTTGATTCGAGTTTTGGAAATATAACAGCCATTTTTCCTGTCATCTACGATGCTTTCTTTGGTTCAGATATGAATTCTTCTTTTTTGGAATATTGAATTACCTCACCATACTTGGTTCAAATGAGAATACGGATGAAATACCTGTGCATTACTAAAATGTTCTTCATTTTATAAAATTAGAAAACAAGTCCTAATTTTACAAAGGGAAAATTTAAGTTTTTATCTGTAAGAATTATGAAAAGTATTTGTATCTATTTTATAATAAAAATAAACAAATAAATAAAAATAAAAATTTTAATAACAATTTTTTTAAAATGTGTATAAATGAAAAAAAAAGGGGGGGGGGGGGGCAAGTAAAAGGGATATTTTGATCTTAAGAGGGAATTTTAGGAGAAAATCTAAAGTAGAATACCTAGGGTAATCCCTTATTCCTATTCATTTAAGAGGGAGAAATATGAAGGAATACTCCATTCATGGAATGATGCATTTTTAACCAAAAAATCGAGGCAAACATCACAATACTTTTGGAATGGAATGTAGTTGTGAACACCCCATTTTGCTACCTTCATAAGGATCCATTTTTTTAAAAATGCACTGTATACGCATCGAATCCCTGACTCACTAGGGTGTCAGAACTCCTGAAAGACTTATGCATGCATCAAGGAAGTCTATTAGAGAAATCGAGTCCACGTGCATCCCCGGTTCAATTTTCAAGAAGATCAAAGCAAAACCAGCAGCAACCGAGCAACAAAGGGGATTTTTCTGGTAATCCGACTAATCCCACGTTAAGGATCTACACATCCTTGCATCCTACATAAGTCTACGATCATATCGAGTCAAACCGAGATCATTTCGGATGTGGAACGGCACTTTTTCGGGCAAGTTAAAGACTGACACGTTGCAGGAGAGCTTGTCGTACAACAAGCTCACTTCTCGTGCGACAAGTGTCCCAGTTTTCAAGTTACAAGCTCTTAATTTTTTTGCTCTGTTTGGGACTGTATAACAATATATAGACACTCATCCATTTGTATTTTTCATCAGCAATTACTGGGATCTCATGGTACACACCAAAAGACCAGTACTTTCTTTCTATTAAGCCGTTCAGGTATAATTTTCTGTCTCCGCTTTTATTTAATTATCAATCTTTATAATTCAGACTATTGTCTGTATAATTACTATCATTTTCTAACTTTCCAAAACCACTTTTCAAACTATTATTCCAAAATGAAAGGCATATTATAGACCCTAAACCTATTCCTAAAATAATATTATTACATTCTTACTTCTCCAAAGTCCCTGATTAGATTTAGGTTGTGTTTGATTGCCCTTATTTTCCATGGAAAATAGGGTTTTTCCACCCAAGTTGCCACTTTTGTGATGTTTAATTGTCAAAATTTTCCAGGTAGTCAAATTCCATCTTTTGTCACTATTCATGTACTTTTCCATGTAAAGCTTGAAAACATTTTCTTTGGGGGGGGGGGGGGGGCGGCTTATTTTTATTTTCTAGGCAATTGGCACAATTTTTGAGACAAAGTTTTACTCACTTTCAACATTAAAAATCCCATAACTTAAAATAAAAAATTCGAAATTTAATATTTAAAATCTACTAATCAAGCTCAATTAAACAAGATCCATCATGACTATAGAATTATGTAAAAAAAATTACCAATATTTTTTTCTACATTAAAAATGCCATAATACAACCAATATTTTCCGGGTAGAAAATTAAGGCAATCAAACACATTTAATTGACATTTTCCATACAACTCAATTATAGGCAATACAATTGCCTAGAACTTATTTTCTTTCCATGCAAATTCCTTGATTGCAATCAAACGCACCCTTGTTGTTTTACGAAGGAATCAATATTCACTACGTATCCGATCTAACTCATAGATTGTGGTTGTTGACCTAAAAGTCATTAACCTTGTTTTGATAATAACAATAACATTAATCATGTGTAATTGAACTAAGTTGATGTTTTAAGTAATAGCCACAACTACTTCTATCATATGTGGACAAAACTGTCGAGTCGGTCCGAGATCATTCTCCTACAAGTACACGATTACTTTAGCCTTACATCACACACAACAACTTGATCAAAGTATAACCACAATGGCATATCAATAAAGATCAAGAGCTCAAGAAAGAAAAGAAACGAAGAAACAAACCAAGCTCTCGTAGACTCGTTAATTCATTTGTGAGTGAGTGCTTAAGTTCTTTATGTAAAGTTTCTCGTTTGATAATCATTATAACTCATACATATTGTTTTAACATTATTAAATTGATCATAACAAAGTTTGAAACTTGTTTGAATAAAAATCATTTCAAAACCTTTATTCTTACAAAACCGATTTTGAAATAAATTCATATTAAATTCAAATGGCCTTATTTTGAGCTCTCATGAAATTAGGTGTCTTAGCAACCCATATTTGACCTTCCCCAAGCATCAAAATTGATTTTAGAGTTAAATTACAAAAGTGTAAAAATTGGGATTTTAGTTGGCAGGACAGTGCTGATCAGTCGACTGAGGTCCATCAGTCGACTGATGAGCTTTGCTCAGTCGACTGAGGCTTTATAAACTAGTCATTTAGATTTCTGTAACTTTGCCATTTTTGGCACCAAATCCTCACCAACTCTTCTAAAACGGCCATTTAGTGTCTTATACTATATATACTCATTCTAGACACTATTCAAACACTCTTGAATCATTCTAACTCTCTATTATTCATCCATATTCAATATTCAAGATTCAAGAACATAGTTTTGATCAATCATTATTCCTTTGAGCTATAAATTATGATCAAACTTGATATCTCTTAGTGTAAGCTTTATTTGTAATCCTTCAAACACTTAAGAGATATTGTACGTTGGTGTTAGCCACCAAAACTCATTCAAATCCTATTTGTGAGATGTGTATCTCATAGTTTAGCAAGAGTGATTTCTTATGCGAGTATTGTGAGTGAATCAATACTTGTAAGAGTATGTGAGAAAAATACACTTGTAGAGGTTTGATCTTCACCCGGAAGAAGATCGGTATTAGTGAAAATTCTCGGTGAACTATCCGAGCACGGACGTATGGTCTAACATACCGAACCACGTGAATAAAACTTCTTGGGCTTCAATCGGTTCAATCTTTCTAACTCAAGCTATTTACTATCTTATTATATCATTGCTTAATCTTAAGTTTGCTTGATTGATTTTCTTGTTTTCCTTGATATATTTGTTTAACTTAATTGAATTGCTTAAACATTTTTAGAAAACTTATTAATTCCACATTAAGTTTCGTAAACCCTATTCACCCCCTCTAGGGTTGATTTTCGACCTACAATTGGTATCAGAGCTTGTACTCTTGTTTTGATTTTATAATCTTAGAGTTTACGATCATGTCTATCTATCAAGAAACTGGCCTTAACGAAGGTGCTTCCATCACTAGGCCACCATTGTTTGATGGAAAGAATTATAATTATTGGAAAAATCGCATGTGCACATTTCTACAAGCTAATGACTTACACTTGTTGGACCCTATGAGATTACCAAAATCGATGAAAAGGGTAATGTTCTCCCTGAGTCAATTTTCGAATATGATGAGCATGACATTAAGAAAATCCAATTCAATGCTAAAGCTTTAAACTCTCTACATTGTGACTTAAACATGGAAGAATACAACAAAATCTCTAGTTGCAAAACCGCCAAAGAAATATGGGATAAACTTGAAGTTGCCTATGAGGGAACCTCCCAAGTTAAGGATAATAATATTAATATGCCTGTTCATGACTATGAATTGTTCAAAATGGAGCCCAATGAATCTCTTGCCTCTATGTATAGTAGATTCTCCATTATCACTAATGCTTTATGTTGTCGATCTTCCCTTGGGAGTAGTTCTTCTTTGCTAGGAATTTCTCAAATTTTCTAGAGAGAAGTGCCATGTCTCCATCTCTTTTAGTTGAGCTATGATACCATATTGTCATTGGATTTACTTTCTCTCCTCCTTCTTCTCTTTGCAACTCCTTCTCATGGGTTTTAAGAGAACCCAAGAGCTCATCCATGCTAAGAGTTTTGAGATTCTTAACTTCTTGAATTGCCGTCGGTCTCCATTTCGTTGGAAGAATCCTAAGAATTTTTTGAATTTTCTCTTCATTAGAGTAAACCTTGCCAAGAAGGTCCAAAGCGTTAGTGAGAATAGAAAATCGACTATACATGGAAGCAAGTGATTCGTTAGGCTCCATTTTAAACAATTCATAATCATGGACAAGAATATTAATATTGTCCTCCTTCACTTGTGAGGTTCCTTCATAGGTAACCTCAAGCTTATCCCAAATCTCTTTTGCCGTTTTGCAACTAGAGATTTTGTTGTATTCATCCATAGTCAAAGCACAATGTAATGAATTTAAAGCTTTAGCATTGAATTGAATTTTTCTAATATCATGCTCATTGTATTCGGATATAGACTTGGGAATAACATTTCCCATTTCGTCAATTTTTGTAATTTCATAAGGTCCAATAAGTGTAACCTTCCATTGTTCAAAAGCATTAGCTTGTAAAAATGTACACATTATATTTTTCCAATAGCTATAATTTTTACCATCAAATAGAGGTGGTCTATGGGTGGAGAGACCTTCGGAAAGACCGGTTCCTTGATATATAGATATGATCGTAAACTCTAAGATTGTTAAATCAAAATAAGAGTACAACCTCTGATACCAAATGTCGGTCGGAAAATACCCAAGAGGGGGGGTGAATAGGGATTTTGAAACTTAATGCGGAATTTAAAAACTTTTCGAAAATGTTTAAGTAAAACAATTTACTAAACAAATTTATCAAGGAATGTAAGCAAATAAACAATCAAGCACAAGAGCAAATAATTAAACAATCTCAAACAATTTAAACAATCAATAATAAAAAGATTGAGTAAGAAAGATTGAACCAATTTGAAGTCGAAGATTTTTTGTCGACACAGTTCGGCTTGTTCCCCCTACTCCGCGCTCGGTTAGTTCCCCGAGAATTTCCACTATAACCGATCTCCTTCCGGGTGAAGATCAAACCTCTACAAGTGTTGTCTCATACACTCTACAAGTATTGCTACACCACAATACTCTCACAAGATACCCTCTTGCTAACCTTGTGAAATTTACCTTTCACAATTTCTAAACAAGAATTTACCTTCTTGTTTTTCCTATGAGATTTACCTCTCACAATTGAATACAAAATTGTTTGGTGATTCACACCAATTTACAATAACTCTCTTAAATGTGTAAAGAATACAATTTGAAGCTCACACTAGAGATATCAAAATTGATCAAAATATATATCAAAAATGAAGCATATGATCAATAAAATGAATTGAATACTTGAATAACTTTGTATATATGTAAAATAAGTTTGTAGAATGATTCAAGTGTGTTAAAACATGTCTAAGACATCATATTTATAGCTTACAAAATCATATGGCCGTTGGGGATGATTAAGAGAGGTTTTGGCTCCAAGGTATACATTTTCAAACTTTCCAACAGCTAGTTTTGACAAAAAAATTCAAAATTGTTCTGTTAATTTCTCCCAATTGGACCGTTGGATCATGCTCAAATTTTAGTCAACATTGCCAGGAGATGTTTTCTAACTATTGTAAAAATTGAAAAATGATCGGAGTTCGGGAAGGTCTCCATTTTACCGTTAGATCAAAACTGGGCAAAAATTGAGCGAATTTTAAACGAAAAAATAAAAATATTTTTCAATTTAATAATTTAGTTCCAAATAAATTCTAATAATTTTTGAACCTCAAATATATGTTTCTAAGATACCCATTTTTATTATAGCTTAAAATATGATCATTTAAAATTAATATGAATTTATTTTGAAACTCGATTTTTGTAAAATGATGTTTTTCAAATAAATTCAATTTCAAGCTAGTTTAAATCAATCTTTAAAAGATGCAAGAATATGTTTGAGCTATAGGGATTTGATCAATAAAATATCTTCACATAAAATCTAAGCACTCACTCCATTTAATGATAATTCGAGTCTTCGTGATGCTTGATTTTCTTGTGCGTATCTTCACTTGTTTGATGTTCTTGATCCTTTCTTGATTTTGATAACTTGTAGAACATGTGGAGATCATTCTTGTGCATATCTTCAATTGCTTGATGATCTAGATCTTTTCTTGGCTTTGTTTAGCACATGTATATCACTTGAGTTCATTTCTTGTGAGTAGAGGCGTTTGTAAAGCTTGTGTGAGATTTGCTTCGGTTTGAAGTTACACTTGGTCAGAAGATGTATCGGTTAAAATGGCTATCATCATTGGAACAACCGAGTTAAATAACACTTTATTAACTTATTGTAATTATCAAAATAAGATTAATTGACTTTAAGGTCAACACTTTAAATCTTCTTGGTAAGGTTTACTCAAATTAGGACAAAATTCGAAAGATTCTTAGAACTCTTCCTAATAAATGGAGACCAAAGGTGATGGCCATTCAAGAAGTCAAGAACCTCAAGACCCTTAGCATGGACGAACCCTGGGCTCTCTCAAAACCCATGAGAAATAGTTGGAAAGAGAAGAAAAGGTTGATTCGAAAGCTAAAAAAACTCTAGCTCTCAAAGCAAGTCAACGAGAGGATGATGACGAGTCAATGGGAAGAGATGAAGACATGGCTCTTCTATCTAAAAAATTCATGAAATTTCTAGCTAAGAAGAAAAGCTATCAAGGAAAAGGAAACACCTTTGGTTCTTCATCAAGGAGGAACAATTATCGTTTAAGTCAACCAAGAGTTGAAGATGAAGAATTGAAGAAGTTTTCCATTGTCATCAACTGGGGCATTCAAAACCAATTGCCCGGCTAGAAGAAAAATAAGAGGGATAAAGTGTTCAAGCAACTGAAACACGACCTCAAAGGTACATGGAGTGACTTAGAAGGAGGCGAGTCCGATGCCGGCTCTAGTGACAAGGAAATGGCAAATCTTTGCCTTATGGCAAAAAATGATGAGGTAGACTCTAACTATGATTCATTTAGTGATAATGATGCTTCGATTAATGATGATGTACATAATGAGAATGGCTATGATGAATTATATGAGATGTTTAAGGAATTTCATAGTAAATTTAAAAATCTATCTAAGAAATATATAAGCCTAAAAAAGGATAACTCAACAATTTCTAGAAAGTGTGAAATTCTCGAAAACAAAAATGTTATTTTGAAAAATGAAGTTAAAACTTTGAAAAAGGAAAGGAGAAGGAAATTCCAAACACACTTGTTTTAGAAAATGTTAAGTTAAAGGATCAAGTGGATGACTTGACCGATAGTCTAACCAAGTTCACAAATGGAAGGAATAACTTGGATAAACTATTGGGAATGCAAAGGTGTGTTTTTGATAAAGTCGGTTTGGGTTACAATCAAAAGGATTACAAAAATTTCTTCAAAACATACACACCTCATGATCCCACTCATCTTTGTTCATATTGTGGTAGAAATACTCACTATGTGAATTCTTGTTTCTATAGAAATAAGGGTTTTCCAAAGAGGAAACTTGCTTGGGTTCCAAAAGGAACCATTATGTATGCTAATTCAAAGGGACCCAATACTTTTTGGGTACCAAAAGATAAGTTACTTAAAGTTTTGGTGTAGGTGTGCTTGAAGCTAGATGAAGCAAAACCAAGTGGTTCCTTGATAGCGGTTATTCAAAGCACATGACGAGAGACAAGAAGAACTTCTTAAGTCTCATTCACAAGTGATGAGGGAATGTAACTTTTGGAGACAACGCCAAGGGCAAGATGATCGGTATAGATAAGGTTGGTAAGAATTCTACATGTATTGAGAATGTTCTCTTAGTTGAAGGTTTAAAGCATAATTGACTTAATATTAGTCAATTGTGTGATAAGGGTTATGAAGTTATTTTTAAATCCAACCGTTGCATTATTAAAAATGTTAGTGACGATTCCATCTTACTTGTTGCATATAGAACTAACAATGTGTATACTCTTGAACTTGATGATTTGTCTCAATAAGACGTTAAGTGCTTATCCGCTATTAATGATGTTTCTTGGTTATGGCATAGAAGATTAGGACAAGCTAATATGGACTTGATTCACACTTTGTCTAAGAAAGAATTAGTTAAAGGATTGCCTAAAACCAAATTTATTAAGGATAAAATTTGTGATGCATGTTAACTTGGTAAACAACATAAGTCTTCATTTAAGTCTAAGAAGGAAATTAATACAACTAGACCTCTTGATATGTTATATCTTGATTTATTTGGTCCTAATTTGGCTGCAAGTTTAGGTGAAAAATTGTATGCTTTTGTTATTGTTGATAATTATTCTAGATTTACTTGGGTGTTCTTTATTTCTCACAAGAGTGAAACTCTACATAATTTTACTAAATTTTGTAGAAAAGTTCAAAATGAAAAAGGTGTTTTGATTGTGCATGTAAGGAGTGATAGAGGTAGAGAATTTGATAATATTGATATTGAGAACTTTTATGATGAGCATGGTATTGAGCATAATTTTTTGGCACCTAGAACTCGTCAACAAAATGGTGTTGTTGAAAGGAAAAATAGATATCTTCAAGAGATGTCTAGGAATATTAAATGAACATTCTTTGCCGGAGTATTTTTGGGCTGAAGCAGTTAACACCGCATGCTATGTGATTAATCGTGTTATTATTCGTAAAAAGTTAGATAAGACACCTTATGAGTTATAGAATGACAAGAAATCAAATATTGCATATTTTAAAGTTTTTTGTTGTAAGTGCTTTATTTTAAATTTCATGCTAAATCTGATGAAGGAATTTTTCTTAGGTATGCGACTAATAGTAAAGCATATAGAGTTTATAACAAGAAAATTTTGGTTGTGCAAGAATCTATGCATGTTGTATTTGATGAGTCTAATCCTTTTACACACATAGTGCGTTCCAATAACGATGTTGAAATTATCCAAAAAGTCTCGGATATTCAAATTAATGATACATCTAAGGAAGAAACATCGAGTGCACAAACTCCCTCTAAGGAGATAGAAAATAAAACCGAGCAAAACTCGAATAATTTGCCTAGGAGTTGGAAATTTGTGTCCAATTACCCTATTGATAAAATTCTTGGAGAACCATCTAGTAAGGTTATGACTAGATCATCCTTAAGAAATGTATGTAATAATGTGGCTTTTGTTTCTCAATATGAGCCTAAGAACATAAATGAAGTCGAACAAGATGAATCTTGGATGATGACTATGCAAAAAGAGCTCAATCAATTTGAGAGAAATAACGTGTGGACACTTGTTCTCAAACCAAATGATAACACCGTTATAGACACTAAATGGGTATTTCTTAATAAAAATGATGAAAGTGGTGTAATTGTTAGAAATAAAGCTAGACTTGTTGCCCAAGGATACAATCAAGATGAGGGCATTGATTATGAGGAAACATATGCACTCGTTGCACGTTTAAAAGCTATTCTTATGCTACTTTCTTATTCCTGTTTTATGAACTTTAAGTTGTATAAAATGGATGTGAAAAGTGCTTTTTTAAATGGTTTTATTAAAGAGGAAGTATATGTGAAACAACCTCCCGGTTTTGAAAATTATACCTATCCGGATTATGTGTTTAAATTGTTAAAAGCTTTATATGGTTTAAAACAAGCACCTAGAGCATGGTATGATAGATTAAGTTCATTTTTGCTTAATAATGGATTTGTTAGAGGCAAAGTCGATACTACCTTATTCATTAAGAATCATGATAATGATATGCTACTTGTGCAAATCTATATTGATGATATTATTTTCGGTTCTACTAACAAAAATCTTTGCAAGGATTTTTCCACTTGTATGCAAAAGGAATTTGAAATGAGCATGATGGGAGAAATGAACTACTTTCTCGGACTACAAGTAAAGCAATGCAAATATGGGATCTTTGTCAACTAAAAGAAGTATGTGAAGGAACTCTTGAAGAAGTTCGACATGGAATGCGCTAAATCAATGAATATGCATATGAGTTCAACGTTAAAACTCGATAAAGACGAAAGTGGTAAGAGTGTCAACATCAAAAAGTATCGAGGTATGATTGGTAGCTTACTTTATTTAACGGCTTCTAGGCCAGACATCATGTTTAGTGTTTGTTTATGCGCACGATTACAAGCGGATCCTAAAGAATCTCACTTTCATGTCGTTAAACGAATATTCCGTTATCTTTTCGGTACTAGTTCTTTGGGTTTGTGGTACCCAAGAGAGAACACTTTTGACTTAATAAGTTATTCCGATGCGGATTTTCCGGTTGCACAATCGATAGGAAAAACACTAGTAGGACATGTCATTTTCTAGGTCACGCACTAATATTTTGGTCAAGTAAGAAATAAAACTCGGTAGCCCTTTCAACGGTCGAAGCCAAATAGGTGGCGGCCGGAATTATTGTACACAAAGTTTATATATTAAATAACAATTAGAAGACTTTGGTATAAGTCGAAGCCACATTCCCAATAAATGTGATAACACAAGTGCTATAAGCTTAACCAAGAACCCCATACAACATTCACGTAATAAGAACATTGAAATAAGACATCATTTTATTCGTGATTATGTGCAAAAAGGTGATGTTAATATTGAATTTGTTAGCACCGAATCACAAATTGCGGATATTTTCACAAAACCACTTCCCGGTGATCGCTTTTGCATTATTCGACATGAACTTGGTATAACTAAAGCATGTGATATCTAGTTGTCCAAAATATTTATGTATATTGATCAATAATGCTTATCTATAAAGCATACAAGATTATGAATTTATTTGATTAATTATGCTTGGACGTAGCTCGCACTTCATTTACATTTTATTATGTGTGCTAATAATGTCTTCTAGCTTACCCATATTACTTTTGCATGTTATTGTGTGGACTAAAAATGATTTTACAGTCCAAAAGTGGCCAAATATACTGATTCTATCTTCTTATGGCCTTAAGAGGAAACGCTGTCAAAACAACAGAAAACTGCTTGATCAGTCGACTAAAGAATTGTTCAGTTGACTGAGTCCATTCAGTCGACTGATTAGAAGCTTAGTCGACTGATGCTTGGCTGAGAGCTATTACCCTTGTTTTCCCTTGTTTTCCTCTCATTCTCACCCTCTCTTTTTCAAAGCTTTTCACACCAAAACCCTTTCAAACTCTCATAAGCCTCCTCTATACATCACAAACTCATCCCAAATCATCATTTTATCCTCAAATCACCTACTCTCTACATTAAATCAACATCAAATCCCATATTTTTCACTTCAAATCATCAAACCCATATTTTTCTCTCTTACCCTAACCTTAGCCTCCATTTTCTATTTCTTTCTTAAAAACTCTAATCTTCACTAAATTTCTCTCTCAAATCACCTCAAATATATAAACTAAACCATCTCCATCCTTTTCTTCATCATCATATCACCAATTTCTCACCATATCCAAAAAAATTCTCTTGAAACCCTAACTCCTTAAAACCCTAATGGCTTCCGATTTTCGCCCTCGTCGTCCTAGTAGGAATGTCATTCGAGACGATTCCGCCTAAGAACAACCATCGCAAGCACTGCTTCCACCGTTGTTCTTCTCCGATGAAATGCAAGCAAATTTCAACACTGACTATTCAACCCGCACTATTGTTGAAGGTAAACCATTTAATATTGAATTGTTTTCCTCTAATGAATTGAAGATTTATGCTCTATTCCGCAAACAATGCATTATCAATTTTTTTATTATTAAAGAAAATGTGTACCCATGGTTGGTACGGTTGTTTTATGCAAACATTCATCACCTAGACCCGACAAGTCCTGACTTGTCACCTTGTTGAATGGACTAACCATTACTTTTAAAAAGGCAGTTTTAGTAGGTGTCTTTGGCTTCCCAACAAACAATGTGACGGAAGTTCCGTCCAATTTTAAAAATTTGCTTAAGTTTCAAAAACACGAAGCCCTTCACCTCATGCGCAAAAAGCGCTTTCGTGCTATGGGTGATGAACTCACGACATCTATGTTGACCCTCTAAAGCGTCTCATACATTCGGTTATTGGTTATTGCATTGTGCTAAAATGTGGTAGCCGAGCCTTCGTGAACCAATTGGACATATTTCTAGTTTGGGCTATCACAAAAGGCTATAGATTAGATTATGCTAGCCTCATGTTCTCTCATCTCCATGAAATCACTACTCGTAAGAAACAAGTTTTGGTATACGGGATGGCATTGACCCGATTCTTCAAATTTTACTATATTCCCATTGAAGATGAAACTGACATCATTATACCAATTGAAAATGAACTCTACACCATCAAAACCATTTGGTTGATGAAATACAAAATAGTTGGGGGCCGATGGATATCCAATGATCCATTGGATAGTGATGATGATGAGGATACGAACACGGATGAGTCGATGTTTGACACCGGTATGGAGGAAAAACATATTCTGACATCTCAAACCCTTTAAAGCTCTCGTCGTTCCCAAGTTATGCCCGAGCCGATTCCGAATGAGGCTATGCTTTAAGCCATTCAAGGCCTTTTGGCCCAAATTCAAACTATGGCGGTCAATATGAACACTCGGTTTGATCGCATTGAAGATAAACAAAGGGCAAACGATACCGCCTTCCTCCACTACCACTCGGAGTACGTGTTCCTGGCGTGGACACAATGGCAAGGCAACCAAGGATGGCAACCATGGCAGCAAGATCCCTAAGACCCCCATAAATAGATCTATCATTTTTGTTGACGACAAAGAGGGAGAAGTATGTGTGTTTTGAGTGTTTGGTAAACACTCTCTTAAGTTTTATGTTTGTTAGTTTTATTATGCTTGGTTTGAACTTAAAACTTTATTAGGATATTATGATGCAATGGTTTGGTTCGAATTAATATTATGCATGCTTGTTATATTTTATCTTATGCATAGTTTGAGGGGGAGCTTTCCCTATATTATTTCAACTTTTGATCATTATTGCAAACACATATTAATTTATTGTCATCATCAAAAAAGGGGAGATTGTTGACCTAAAAATCACTAATCTTTTTTTGATAATAACAATAACATTAATCATGTGTAATTTAACTAAATTGATGTCTTAAGTAATAGCCACAACTACTTCTATCATACGTGGACAAAACCGTCGAGTCGGTACTGAGATCATTCTACTACAAGTACACGATTACTTTAGCCTTACATCACACACAACAACTTGATCAAAGCATAACCACAATGGCATATCAATGAAGATCAAGATCTCAAGAAAGAAAAGAAACTGAGAAACAAACTAAGCTCTTGTAGACTCATTAATTCATTTATGAGTGAATGATTAAGTTCTTTATGTAAAGTTTCTCGTTTAATAATCATTATAGCTCATACATATTGTTTTAACATTATTAGATTGATCATAACCAAGTTTGAAACTTGTTTGAATAAAAATCATTTCAAAACCTTTATTCTTACAAAATTGATTTTGAAATAAATTCATATTAAATTCAAATGGCCTTAGTTTGAGCTCTCATGAAAATAGGTATCTTAGGAACCTATATTTGACCTTCCCCAAGTATCAAAATTGATTTTAAAGCTAAATTACAAAAGTGTAAAAATTGGGATTTTGGTTGGCAGGACAGTGCTACTCAGTTGACTGATGAGGCTTGCCTTAGTCGACTGAGGTCCATCAATCGACTGAAGAGCTTTGCTCAGTCGGCTGAGGCTTCAGAAACTAGCCATTGGATTTCTGTAACTTTGCCATTTTTGGCACCAAATCCTCACCAACTCCTCTAAAACGGCCATTTAGTGTCTTATACTATATATACTCATTCTAGACACTATTCAAACACTCTTGAATCATTCTAACTCTCTATTCTTCATCCATATTCAATATGCAAGATTCAAGATTCAAGAATATAGTTTTGATCAACCATTATTCCTTTGAGCTATAAATTGTGATCAAACTTGATATCTCTTAGTGTGAGCTTTATTTGTAATCCTTCAAACACTTAAGAGCTATTGTATAATGGTTTTAGCCACCAAAACTCATTCAAATCCTATTTGTGAGAGGTGTAGCTCATAGTTTAGCAAGAGTGATTTCTTGTGTAAGTATTGTGAGTGAATCAATACTTATAAGAGTGTGTGAGAAAAATACACTTGTAGAGGTTTGATCTTCACCCGGAAGAAGATCGGTATTAGTGGAAATTCTCGTTGAACTATTCGAGCGCAGACGTATGGTTTAACAAATCGAACCGCGTGAATAAAAAATCTTGGGCTTCAATCGGTTCAATCTTTCTAACTCAAGTTATTTACTCTCTTATTATATCATTGCTTGATATTAAGTTTGCTTGATTGATTTTCTTTTTTTCCTTGATATATTTGTTTAGCTTAATTGTATTACTTAAACGTTTTGAGAAAACTTCTTAATTCTGCATTAAGTTTTGTAAACCTTATTCACCCCCTCTCTAGGGTTGATTTCTGACCTACAGTGGTGCATATGTAATGAATACTCGATAATGAGAGCAGCAGTGTCATCTACACTGGTTTAATCAATAGACTCTGGTGTACAATTGGTTAACTCGCTTCATAATTACGTTAAATATAAGATTCCACATCGAATTAGTTTTCGAAAAGCCCAAAACTTTACAAAATTACTTGTTTTATCACATCTATTATTATCAAATCTCATCTTCTTTTTTTCAAATCACAACATATTAATTTCCAACATCCTGGGCAAACTAGGAAACACATGGTTTTCATCTTATCTCCAAAATTCCATTTTCTAAAGCAAGCACCGAAAGCGGGTAATTAGCACAAATAACCCCTAAAGTTTATGACTTTTCTGAAACTTTTCCTGGAAGTTTTTTTTTTACCCACAACCAAATTTAAAGTTTTTATCGCGTCCCATACTCGTCCAAAACTGGATGTGCCGTTAAAATAATGGATGGAAAAAGCATGTGCAGCCCACGTGGTATTATTTTGGGGGGTAATTTTGGTAGATATACACAAGCTCAATCGGGTTCTAATTAATTACAGAAAACACCCTAACTATTCTCCTTCTCTCTAGATTCAATTTTTCCCTAAACTAGAGAAATTGAGAGAGATAATGGAAAGGGATAGAATGTGTGTGTATATATATAGAGAGAGAAAGGGTTTCATTTGAAGGGGTGAAGGTATTCTCTTACATCTTTCTCTCCTACGTGAACCAGATTCACGGCCACGACTACATAGGCCCGCCCATCCCACGGAAAGTCTCCATGAGCTCGCCGGAGAGGAAGATATTGATGCAAGATAAGTTGCTATAAACAAAGAGAAAAAGGGGTTTGAACTTAGTTGATTTTCAATTTTGCCTTAATGTATGTATATATATATCATTATGGATTGTTCTAATTTTCTATTATTTAATATTTTGATATCTTGAGAGAAACAGAGAGAAAGAGGGGTTTGAACTTGGTTGATTTTCAATTTTTAGATGATGAGAGATGTTAGTTAATTTATTCATTTTGTATGCATTTTTGTGCTCTCCAAATAGATGATGAAGTCAAAAGCAATGGAAGAAAGTGGAGAAAAGCTGTATTTTTGTATTTATTTTTAATTTTTGAGATTGAGTATGGTGCTTTTTGTTATTGATAGAAAACATAAAAGATATATTTGCATTTACATAAGATAATTTTATTTCTCCCAAATCCAAGTTATCCTCGATCCATAAAATAATGAGATATTTGTGCAAATGCACCCTCATTAATTTGGGGTATAGTGATGATGAACAGAGACATGGTGGTGGTGATAACAGTAAAAAGGAGAAATGGTGTTGATGAGAGAGAGGTGTTTCATACTTTGATGATGTTGATGGGGATAAAAAACATAGGGCGAAGATTTAGAGAAAGAAAAGGTCGAGATGGTGGTGGTGGCCGGAGTTAGATATGGTGACCGGAAATATATATATATATGTATATTTATGTATGTATGTATATGTATAAGGGGTTGGAGAAGATGTTTGTTCTTTCTATGGAAGTGTTTTCCAGGATCCTTGCCAAAGCTTCTGAAGAGAGGGACAAAAAGGAAGAAGCATTGAAAAATACCATAAATACCCCTCAAAATAATACCACGTGAGCTGCACATGCTTCTTCCATCCATTATTTTAATGGCGCATCCAGTTTTGGACAAGTGTGGAACGCGGTACAAACTTTAAGTATGGTTGTGGGTAAAAAAAAAACTTCCAAGATGAGCGTGGGAAAAATGATAAACTTTAGGGGTCATTTGTGCTAATTACCCTAATAACTAGGAACATTTTTTAAGAGGATTAGTGATTATGCTAAAATATTGTATTTTTCTACATATTTAGATGGCTTTATATACATGAATTTGATTATAATTATCATAAATTGTTATGATTAGAGTTTTAATCATGAAATAAGATTGTAAGTTTTTTTCTAGTGCATTTTAAACTTCTTACAAGTTAAAAATGAATAAGAACGAATCCAGAAGCAAATTTTCCAAAAATTAGTCATTGTTGGTCGAATTCGAAACTAAATTGAGTTGAATAAGTGAATTGAAAGCAAAACAACAAACTTCAAGCATGAAGGGAGTGGATGAAAGAGACAAAGAGAAGGCAATAAATCAATCTAAAGCGAAGAAAAAGTCATTTGAATCGAATCAAAAAAAATTTCGGATGAAAAAGAGATTCATCGCACGCAATGCTTATGTCCCAGCACAAAATTATGGCAGAAATACGATCAGTGCGCAAGAGGATTGGATTTGAGCGCGAGAGGATTGGATTTGAGCGCGAAAGAATACAGAAATTCATTGTGTAGATATTAACTGAATGGGGTCCTTCACTTATATGGCAAGTGGTCAGCGCTCTGCTCATGCTTAGACACCAGTTTGTTATTTTTTTTGAATATTTATCAAACCGATCAGAACCCTAGTCTAACGTTTCAAGTTCTTTTTGGTATTGTATTGAAAGGAAATTAATTAATACGATCGTATACTTCTCCTTCATTATTTTTCAAATAGATCAGAATTTGACCCGGAAGACTTAGTGAATCAAATCCCAAGATTTATAGAAGTTATTAGGCCATTTTTATTGCTGACATAATGCTTATTTTTCAAAAGTGTTTAACCCATAATTTCCATTTAGCGCATATTCTTAACTTCCGATTGCTTTAAAATTTTGCGTACATTTATATATTTATGTTCTTAATTACTTTTTCATTCTTGAATATATATATATATATATATATGTTGTTTCATTTAATTATTTTATTGAGCATGAATTTATTAAATATGTTTGACTATGTCGTTAGTTAGGGGTCCGTAAGGATCGGGTATGATGACGCGGTAATTTTTCGAATTCGAATTCAATTATAATTAATTTTTTAATGGTTAAAAGGTCATTATAAATCTATTTTTTTTATTAAATTATTATCCTAATATGCTAATCACATACTTTCATAAGAAATCTAATAAAATCTTTTCGACAAAAGACTTTAACTAGTTTGAATAATTGTTTTTGTGCTAAATCCAAATTGCTCGAATTAGAGAGCGGTCTATAATCTCTAAATTAATTAGTTTTGTATCTTTATAATTTCAAACTAGAGCGCGCTATTTTTTTTACTTGTTTTAAACCTTACTTTTACATATATATATTTATAATACTTTATAAATGTTGGAAAAATACAAACTTAAATAATGCGATAAGTGCCCTCAAAACTTTCAAGTCAAGCGTATGTGTATGAGATATCGCAAAATAAATAAAACTATTCAAAAATAACCAATATTTTCCACTATCTCATTGTTCAACCATAACATCCCGTGTGAGTATCACAATCTTAACGATCGGAATAAAGCCGGAATCTAAACTTATGTCTTTTCTTAATTTTTGTCTTACTTCAAATGTCATGCCATGACATTTGATTGCACTTTATCGATTTATCACATAGATTCCTTAATCAGATTCTCTGTGCCCAAACGTCTCTCTCACTATGTACTATTTTCATGTTTGTTTTTTTTATTTTCTTCCTCATTTGTACCTCCTTTCCATTTTTATTTTCTTTTTCTAATATTTCCCTTGTTCAAATTTTTTGTTTTGACTACCGTTTGTTTCACTTCTATTGCCTACTAGGGTATTTTTTTTTTGTTTTTTGATAAATGCATTCTTCTTTTTAAATTATTAATCTTATTTTAAATTAAGTATTTTTTAAAGAAAATAATTTTCAACGTAATTAGTTTATGTTGTGGTCATTAAGGATAAAATTTATTTTCTATTATAAAATACAATACATTAATTATATTTAAATAAAGTGAATACTAATGTAAAACAGATGGAGTAACTAAAATAGTAGTTAAGTAATTGATCACAACATGCATGCGAAATGAAATTATCAGCAAAAATTATATAAGTTGAATAGAGTTCTAAGATCAATTACATTTGGATAAATGATAAGGCATTAAAGGTGCTTTATTTTTTTCTAATTAAGTCTAATGTGTATAATTAATGTTCGTCACGCACCCATATTTTCTGATGTTAATATATAGTTTCATTTTCTAGATTTTATGAGAGTTGAAAATTACATGTCTAAATAATGATATATATATATATGTGTGTGTGTGTGTTTAAAATTGTCAAATCAGACGTGTATGAAAGTACTGCAATTAAAAAAAAGAAAAAAGAATAGTCAAGATTCTCCACCATCTCATGATTCATGTCTTTTTCAAAAAAATATTTATTTTTTCTTTTTATCTTTTCGTGTTTTTTTTGTGGGTGATAATATAGTTAAAAAAATTATATTTATTGTTAGAATAATGTATATTTTCAGAAGTATATAATATAATTTTTTAAAGTAATAATATGTTTTAATAAAGAGATATTTTCTTTTATAATAAGTAGCCTTTCCTTTTTGTTCATTTCCCCCAATTAATTTAAATATGTCACGCCATCATCCCCTATTGTCTCACTTTATCCCACGGAAACAGATTCTTTCTATAAATAAACGACGTATAAATCTCCTATTTCTCTTGTTTGTACTTTTTTACTTTTCTTCTCTTTCTGGTGCCCTTTTCTAATTTCTCTCATATTTTTCATCCCCAATCTTTACATTTTGACAATTTTTTTTTCAATTTTGTTTCCTTAGCCATGCAACTCTCTCTACCAAACGGATCTCTGTATACTTTTAGTCCATTGCCCATTTCAAAATCCATTAAATATATATTGTTAGAAAAAATACGGATTATTCTACTGTGAAAAAGATACGAAAAAATAGAAATTAAAAGAACTTGTCGATCGAAACTTGGGATGACACAATCTCCTATGGTGAAATTGTTCGATATATTGAGACTGACAGCTTGCGTGAGCATACACTTCCCATAATACAACCATCCAGGGTTTTACCTGCAACTGTAGAATCCCTATTGAAACTCTCAAAGTATTCTACAGAAATTCAATAATAAATAAATAAAAGAAATCGATTTTCTATGTATATCTTAAATGTTATGAAACTTCGTGTATATATGAAAAACAATGTATTAGGAAATGGAGTGAGGATAATAGTGTATCGTGCCTTACGCGCAACAACCATCATTCCTAAAGTCTCGGTTGAAAGCTTTCTGTAATATCCCATACTTTAATTTGTTTTAAATTGGATTGGATGTAGCATAATTTAATTATATTAGTTGAGGTAAAAAAGGATTAAAGTGTTAACTTTGTAAAAATTCAGGGTTAAAACAAAAAAGTTATGAAACGCCAGGATGAATTATCGTAATTAGACAATTTTTTTTTTGTTTTTGTTTTTAGACCACCGACTTAGGTTGTCTAGAAGCTATCAACTTTCTTGATTCTTCTTCTTCCATTTTTGTTGTTGCCAATGAGAGAAAAAGAGTTGCAAAGTTACCGTTTTTATATTTTATGTAATTACAATTAAAATTGGTCATCAAAGCTTTGTCGAATCCTGTCGGATCTTTAGTGAAAGTTGTTCTACGCTTTAAGAGCTAACTAAAAATACGAGAATTTTAGAGTTCCGTCACCGAGTCTCGGTTCATCCTCACCTTTGGTTAATATTTCTATGCCATGAGATAAGCCTTTAAATTATCTTTGATTTTGGATAAATTTTGGTAAATTTGGAAAAACAAATTAGTATAATTTGGGTTTGATAATTATTGGTATTTGGGTTTAAATTAATATTTGAAGAATTATGTGAGTGTTTTACATAACTATGGAAATTATGGATTTAAAATATGGAATTGTACACACCATGGGTTTACTAGAACGTTTATGTAAACAAAAATATATTTTTGCTACTGTTTTGATGCATTTCGAGCAAGTTATTGATAGATGATGTTAGAAATCAAGTAGGTATTTCAAAATATTGTTCAATATCTAATATATAGCTTTGGAATCACCAAAAAAGAATAAGAAATTAATTTTTGGTGAATTTTACAAGATTATTGGACGATATTGATTTCAACGCGGGAATCTTGAAAAATTTGCATCATATCTCATATTGTACTCCATGTATTGAATGATTATTTGTGGTTTGTAAATTAGACTAGAATGTTAAGATTTGAGAATTTAAGATGTTGATTTTATTACTATTTTGGCGAAAAGCTCAATACTTATTGAGAGATATATTGTAATTGCTTTATTTGTGGAAATAAGTAATAATTGAGTTGTTTGTTGTGAAATTGAAATATTTGAAAGGAAGGAGAATATGGAGATATCTTAAGGAGACTTATGGATGGATGGTTAGGTAACTTTTATCTTGGATGAGAGGTAGGGGTTCTAAACCATATTTTCATAAAAGTTTTGTAAATTGGTTATATAATTTACAAATTGTTTATGAAATTCATATGACATGTGTTAATTGGAAAGAAATATCATTTTAAGTATTAAGCATGTCATGATCACGTGCGTGTGCATTTTAGAAAGTTGTATGAATTAAATTAAAGACGGAAATGTCACGTAGAAACTAACATGGGTAAATGTAATAATAGTGATTAGATTTGTATATAACTATATGGACTATACCGAGAAGTTCCTAAAAATTACGCCGATGTTTTCTATAAATAATTAAATATTTTTATAAAGAAAATAAATATTGATGGATAATTAAGGAAATTGCTTGAGAATTATTGCGACTTAGCTTGGCCATATGATATAATAATCGACTAGTAAACTTATTGAATATTCTTGATATTGATTGTGTCAAGAACATTCGATAAACGTCATTGATTCGAATTCTTGATAGTGAAGTTAAGAGTTGATATTTACATTTTTGTAGACAAGTAGTGTCGTGGAAATTCTATATGTGGAAAAGTGCATTGAGATACTTGGCATCATAGCATGAATTACATTTTTACTGTGTCAACCCAGCAATCTGGTTATATCAAAGTTCTTTATGGCATATGACTCGGATATCTCTATTTCTTATAGGAGCTTATATCTCTTATCTATGTACATTGAGAGCTTTCTATGCCCATGGTGATATATTCTTAGATATGGCATGATCTTGGTTGATTTGCCAACAGTGACTGGCTAGTATTATTGATATATTTATGGCCTACCGACGGTGAAAGGAATTAGGTATGGCTAGTGTTTGTTGGTATGGAAATAGGCAGGGCTCGGTGCCTTTGGGTTAAAAATTCCTAAACCTCCGGGGGGCAGTAAATCGTCGGCTATCTTGAGCAAGCAGTGTGGAGTCCAGAAATTTAGACAACGGCAAGACATTAGTAATTGTATTTATATGATGTTGGTGGACGCGTGGTCCAATTATGTTGCTATATATTATGATATTACCTGATATGGTCAAGCCTTGTGATGATCTTGACATTCATTTTCTTGGGGACAGTCAGGCCCATTATTATTATTATTATGATTCGGTTCGACTTCGGTATCTCTTGGGGGTGGTAAGGTCCATTGTTATTATTATTCTGATTCGGTTCAGCTTCGGTATCTCTTAGTGACGTGGCATAATGGTTGACACATGGGAGGTAACCTTCATATGCATAAGCATGCATTGTTTTATAAGATGATGGTTCTAATTTAAATCATTGGTCAAAGTATGACATGTTATTAAACTACAAATTATGTTTTAAACATATTATTCCTTATTATCCCCCATACTGAGCTGTGAGCTCACCTCGTTTTAAATAAAAAATTCCAGGTTCAGGTACTTTGGGTTTGGGATGTAAATAGAATGTGGAAGAAAATATTTTAAGTTGGTAATTGAAGATGTGGATATGGTTCGTGAGGTTATGGGTGGTTATTCATAATTAGACAGTATAGGTTTGATATGATGCATATTGAGATTTTTATTTGTTTCATGTTAAAAGTCATACATGTAATGAGGGTTTTATGGTTATAATTCTTGATAGAAATTATGAAATTCTTAGAATATAAATTATTATTATTATTATTAAGTGGTTTAGCTGGCATATTGTTATGCTAAAAGAAAATTTTGACATGTCATCCTTTTATTAACTTTCTTTGACCCTTGGACTTCCTTTTTTGTAATCCATTCCATTCATTTTCAACTATTCATGTGGATCAATATTCGGACTTCCGAGACTATATTACAACTTAACGTGCCTGCACTTGGGCTACCACATCGCACTATTCCAACGGCGTCAATTTTACTTGTATATACAGTTAATTTGAGTTATGTACACTTGATCACTATGAAATTTGACCAAATCTTCACTTTGATCCATCAAGTTTTATTTTTCCCATTCCCATATGTAAAGTTTAGTTCTATTGTCCCGTTAATCCAAATCTAATGTGTCATTTATTTCTTGGATGAAAAATGCCATGTGCAACTGACTTTAGCGTGAAATCAAAGTGTCACGTGTTATTTTCCATTCAAGAGACAAATGACAAGTTTGAATTTGGACCGAAATTGACAACATGATCAAACTTTTATGTATGAGATTGGAGAAAACGAAACTCATGGATCAAAGTTAGAAATCAATCAAACTTTTATGGGTTAAATGTAATTAACTCAAAGTTATTAATTCAACAATATAAAAGTAACATTTATCCAGTAAAGTACAAGCCCAATTAAATACACTAGGATTGAAAAGAATGATTTTCATTATTTTTCATATATGACATGCAAAATTTTGAAAAAAAAATTCCTTATGATAACTTTTTGAGTGCTCTTGCTTATTAAGAATGATTTCTTGAATTTATTAACAAAGAAATATTACCATAATAAAAAATACTTTTCTTACTTATAAATTTTACCATATATTCTTACCAGGTGCATTAAGCGGGTTGTACCCTTGTTGCATTTTGTAAAGGTACACCACATGAAATGCACCCAGTAAGAATATGTGTCAAGATTTGTAGGTAAGTGTAGCATTAATCAAAGAAAAGTATTAGATATAACTGTATAGTGGTTGATGGTGTCAAAATCTAGAAATAGATAATTAACCAATCAATAAGCGAATATCGGTGAATAAAAAATAAATGCGGCGCAATGATGAACACATGACTTTTTTTTAAGGTAAGTTCCCCCGGTAGCGCTTATGCTATTCCAGTGGTACGTCCTCCTTTTGTGTGTGCTTGCTTTGTATTAGCTCAAAGGCGATCAATTTGGATGATAATACAAGCTACCAACTTCTCTCTCTATAATTTTCTTAATTCTATTTATAAGTATAGAATTAGGATTACAAATATTTCAACAGAATAAATAATAAACTGTGTAGGAGAGAGAGTGTATAAGGGTTGTTGGTATTTTTTGGAGTATGAAAATAGAGAGTATAAGACCCTTCTATTTTTTGGGGTATGAAAATAGAGAGTATAAGACCCTTCTATTTTTGGGGGGTATGAAAATAGAGAGTATATGACTCCTCTATTTCTTCTCGAATTGGCTTGTATTTGTATTGCCAATGGATTTATATCTCTTGGAAGAGATATATATATTGAGAGAGAAGAAAGAAATGTTTTTTGTTGTGTGTTGAATGAATGAATGGTGGGGGGTATTTATAGGTAAATGGAGAATGGCAAAAATGTAAATTTGATAAAAATAAAGGGCAAATTGGTCATTTTTGGTGATGGTAGGTGAGGTAGGTGAGATGTGGTAGGTGAGGAGGTAAAAATGAGATTTTACCGGGGATAAAAATGAGATTTTACCGGGGGTAAAATTGGAATTTTACCGGAGGTAAAAAATGTTGAAAATTACCTTTGTAGACCAATAGTAAAATTATTTTTTTTACTTTTATAGGCTAATGGTAAATTATTATTTACCCCATTAATTGCCCCCTATCCTTATCATTTAGCTCGGATGAGCTGATTGGTGAGGATATCCTTCAACCCGGGAGCTAGTAGTAACTCTGAACTCTGATGTTCGTGATGTCTTAAGCCCGAATCATTTGTAGGCGAATAAGGTCTACAATTCAATGCTTGTGTTAGGTCTTTTGCCTTTATTGCAAATCTTTTTCAAAGCTGAGGTATGAGAGCGAGCACTTGTTGAGGAAGATAATCTTGGAAAAAGCTCGAATAACCGATATGTAGAGCTTTGTTAGCCCTTGACCATAAGTTTGTGGAGTTCGGAACATTAATGTGTAAAGCTAGCTAGACTTTGATCCTTAGTCTTGGAGTTTCAGAACATCATTGTGTAAGGCTGGCTAGACGTTGATCTCGAGTCTTAGTTCAAGGACGTTAGATCTCGGATGCTAGTCGTTGAGCTCAAAACATCAATGTGTAGAGCTTTTAGAGCTTCAGAACATCATTGTGTAAGGCTGGCTAGACGTTGATCTCGAGTCGTAGTCCAAGGAAGCTAGATCTCGGATGCTAGTCGTTGAGCTCGAAACATCAATGTGTAGAACTCGTTAGACATTGGATGCAAGTCGTAGAGCTTGGAACATTAATATGTAAAACTCGCTATACTTTTGGTGATGATGATCTTCGAATTCTTCAGCCTTTTTTGAGTGACTAGATAATATGTATCTCTAGTGAGGGCTTTGTATAAACGTGCCGGAGATGTTCCACTTGCAATTGTTTAAAGCATGGCCCTTTTTTTGTGGAGACAGCTTTCCAAAAACTTTCGACTTTGAAATCTGTGCTACAGGCCTCTCGTTCCTTCTCCCCGACCAGGGAACGTCAAAATCTTGGTCTCTGACCAGTGGTGCAGCAGTAGATGATCGGTCTCTTTAGGTTGAGGTGGTCCTGCTGTTGTCTGATAAACTTCAAAATTGCATTCAGCTTTGTGGAAGTTTGATATCCGCTGAAAATTTCTTTCTTGTGATTTGTCGGATGAACTTGATAAAAATTACATTCAACTGTAATTTTTTTTTTAGAAGCTCATCAATTTTACCTACAATAAAGATTATTGATCATAAGAAAATGATACAACTTTAGATATATTAAAATAAAGATAAAAAATCATATATGAGTTATCAAAAAATAACTTATCTCTCTTTTGGATTTTAACCCCTTCGGTAACTGAATTTTTGAATGATTATGCGCCCGTAAATATTGAGCTAGCATAGGCTTGCCGGATTTTTGCATTTTTTGTCGCAGCAACTTTGTATCCCGATTTTGGACCCCGAGATAGCCAAATTTGAAAACGGATTGAACTGGAAAGTTGTAGATCTTGAAATTTTCTTCAAAATGGACTCTAGAATCATATAATTTGGAGTTTTGAACACAAAGTTATGCACCTAATAATATTGAGTCACCGTATGCCCGCGGGATTTCGTTCCAGAAAGTTTATATCGAAGTTTTGAACCCCGAAATGAACGAATTTGAAAAAATCTTGAACTGAAAAGTTGTATCTCTTGAAATTTTCTCCAAAATGGACTCCGGAATCGCATAATTTGGAGTTCGGAGAACAAAGTTATGCCCCCGAGAATATTTAGCTACGTAAACCCGCGGGATTCCGAATTTTTCACCGAAAATTCACTTGTAATTTCTAAAGAACGAGAGCTTTAGAGAACTTATCGTTCCCACAGACGGCGCCAACTGATGGTGTCAAAATCTAGAAATAGATAATTAACCAATCAATAAGCGAATATCGGTGAATAAAAAATAAATGCGGCGCAATGATGAACACATGACTTTTTTTTAAGGTAGGTTCCCCCGGTAGCGCTTATGCTATTCCAGTGGTACGTCCTCCTTTTGTGTGTGCTTGCTTTGTATTAGCTCAAAGGCGATCAATTTGGATGATAATACAAGCTACTAACTTCTCTCTCTATAATTTTCTTAATTCTATTTATAAGTATAGAATTAGGATTACAAATATTTCAACAGAATAAATAATAAACTGTGTAGGAGAGATAGTGTATAAGGGTTGTTGGTATTTTTTGGAGTATGAAAATAGAGAGTATAAGACCCTTCTATTTTTTGGGATATGAAAATAGAGAGTATAAGACACTTCTATTTCTTCTCGAATTGGCTTGTATTTGTATTGCCAATGGATTTATATCTCTTGGAAGAGATATATATATTGAGAGAGAAGAAAGAAATGTTTTTTGTTGTGTGTTGAATGAATGAATGGTGGGGGGTATTTATAGGTAAATGGAGAATGGCAAAAATATAAATTTGATAAAAATAAAAGGCAAAATGGTCATTTTTGGTGGTGGTAGGTGAGGTAGGTGAGATGTGGTAGGTAGGGTAGGTGAGATGTGGTAGGTGTGGTAGGTGAGGAGGTAAAAATGAGATTTTACCGGGGGTAAAAATGAGATTTTACCGGGGCTAAATTGGAATTTTACCGGAAATAAAAAATGTTAAAAATTACCTTTGTAGACCAATAGTAAAATTATTATTTTTACTTTTATAGGCTAATGGTAAATTATTATTTATCCCATCAGTGGTTTAATTCATAAGTTTTTCATTTAAAATTCAGTAATATATAAATTTTTTCAATCATTTCAATATAAATTTTCAATGTACATCCAATCTCCATATGCTATAGCTATGTAAGAATAATATGATTAATTGAATGATATAGAATGTATGGCTATTGACACTGCAGATAAGACATAGTATTTCCAAAAGTAAACGTTAAGATAATTAAATGTGTTATTCCTAATTTTCAGTATGGAAAAGAGATCTATAGGTGGAGTAGATGGAAGGGAAAATTACACTTCAACTTCTGTTGGAGATAAGATGGAAGAATTACTTAAAATACTGCCCGAATGTTGCATTTACAGAGTTCCTCTAAAATGCAAGGTCTCAAACAAAGAGGTTTATACACCTCAGGTAGTTTATATTGGCCCATTTTACTGCAATAAAAAGGAATTACAAGGCATGGAAGAGCATAAATTGAGGTACATGAAGGTATTCCTTACTCGTACTAACATAAATTTAGATGATTTTATATCGGTGATGATATGGATGGAAAAGAGAGCTCATAATTCTTATTCCGAGAAAATTGATCTTAGTGTCGACGAATTTGTGAAAATATTAATCATAGATAGTTTTTTCATCTTTGAGGCCATTATTGGGGAGCTGGGTGTTGATCCTTTTGACCAGGCTTTTTATTTTCCAAACCAAGTATCTCAATTTTAAACAGATTTCGTTTTACTTGAGAATCAAATTCCATTCTTTGTGCTCAATAATTTATTCAATTTGGCCTTTCCTCAAGGTCCACCAACACTATTCCTTGAAATTTGTGTCAAATTCATGGCTAGTAACATAGTTCCAATCAAGGACTCGGGGAAATTGCTGAGAAAAGTGGTGGAGTACTTAAACTTAGGTCACGAAATAAAGCATTTCATTGATTTACTAAGGATATTTCATTTACCATCGACCTTGAGGACAGCATCAGCAAAGGTTGATGAGCTAATATCAATGCCTAATGCTATGCAATTGTAAGAGGCTGGGGTCCAACTGTTGAAGGTGAGCTCAAGTGATTCTTTACTTGATATAAAATTTACCAAAGGCGTGTTGGAAATCCCAGTGTTGATAGTTGAAGAATGCTTTGAACTTGTAATGAGTAACATCCTTGTCCTTGAGAGATGTCACTATTCATATCAAAGTTACATTGGACATTATGCTTTCTTCATGCAAATGTTAGTCGACACAGATAAAGATGTGGATTTACTTATTCTGAACGGTATTATTGAGGATTGGCTGGGTAAAAACTCGATTGTAGCAGATCTATTTCATAAAGTTGGACGTGAAGCTTGGATTTATATTCCATCGTACTACCTATATGATATATCTAAAAGTCTGAATGCTTATTGCAATGTTACTCGGCATAAGTGGAAGGCAACCTTCAAACGTGATTACTGCAGCTCGCCATGGATGATTGTTTCTACGACCGCTGCTGTTATATCACACTACCTTTCTTATCTACCATAGCTG
The DNA here is from genome assembly GCA_021464415.1 of Lonicera japonica. Lineage (NCBI taxonomy): Eukaryota > Viridiplantae > Streptophyta > Magnoliopsida > Dipsacales > Caprifoliaceae > Lonicera > Lonicera japonica. Next base: position 60,277,064 of record CM038470.1, read on the forward strand.
CTTTTCTTGCGCTTTAGGTTCAATGATTGTTTTTCGCTTTATGTCCACATATGGTTAATACATTGTTAATTTGTAGTGTACGTAATCCCGAGATGTACAATTATTCAACATTATTTATATATAATCAAAGTGTGCTCATGATTGTAGGCTTTCACCAAGGGTTGTGTTTAAGGGGCTGTAAACAGATATTCAAGTATCATAATCGATCTTGTATTTAAGTCTAAATTGTGTGAATATTTATTCGATCAAATGACTGCTTAAGGTACAGGATTTGGATAGCTTATTTGAAATCTCGAAAAACGATAATTAGGGTATCCCTAAAATTTGTCATAAAGCAATTAGAACTAGCTAAACCCACTCTATTCAGAAATCTCGTATATTCAATTTCAAACTGCCTTATAAAAATAAGATTGTAATATCGATGAGTTCCTAATCGAACTGGAAGGCTATCTGTCAGATGAGCAATCCAAACTTCGGCTTTATACTTTTTGGAATTGTATATAAACTAGCTAATTATTCAATGCATATATACCTTGGGAAAAAAAGATACTGCTACCACTAGTACTACTACTATATAATCTAAAGGTTTTAGCGAAGTAAGAACATGCATCAGCATTAGCATTAGCATGAGCATCGATAGTCAAATATCAGTACAAACTCAATTTTATCATACATCTATCTTTCGAACCATGTTTTATCTTACTTATTCTATTTATTGCTGATAAGCACCTAGAACTGTTATTTATAATTTCCCAAATGCCTAACTTCAAGTGTCAAAAATTGCATTATATTATCTAATGTTGACATTTAGTTGTTTTGCAGGTCGTAGTCTCAATTGATGCAATTAAATGCTTAACTTCGTTGAAAATGTGAGACATGACACCTAAAGTAGCTCAAATAATTTTTAAAGCATAACGTTTTACTCGGAACTCCGAATAATTCTTTTCTTAAGCCTAAAATCAAGATAATTTTGAGAGCTACAACTTTCCAGTTCAACACTTTTCCAAATTCGGCCATCTCGGGATTCGAAATTGCAGTGCAAAATTCCTGCAGCAAAAGAAAAAAAGAGAAAATATTTCAAAAGTGTGTGGGGCCCATTCTCATATTTTAAAATCTCTTCTAAGCACTAACACTCAACCCCTAACCCAACACTCTACTCCTTAGACAATTTCTACCATTTTCTCTTACACACTCCATCCCCCTCACCCTATTGTCTACTTCCATGACTAGACTTGTCTTCCATTTCTCACATATATTCATTCATAGTTGGCCAAAAGAAAGCGAGTTTGGAAAAAGAGAGCTTGTTGTAGAGAGAAAAATATAGAGAACAAATATTTGAGTGCTACATATTTTTCTTCTTCTTGTATTATTGTTTCATTTGGTGAAGAAGATAAAATTGTAGAGTGTTGAGAGAAATTCTTGTATCAATGTACTCACATATTTGGAGATATTGAAGGAGTTATTTTATTATTTGTTTTGTTCTTCTATCTTTATGGAAGGCGAATCTCCCTTTTAAGGGAAGAGATGAAGCCCCATTTTTCTTTGTGATTTAGAATTTTATAATATTGCATAAATATACTCATTTGTGATTTTTCTTAAATAAGATCTTTGGATTACTCTACATACCATAGGTGATCCCATTTTGTTTTTAATATTTGACTTAAGAAATGGGCTACATACCATAGGATTTTCTTAAGTTCATTTTGTTTTCCAAATTTATCTTCTAGTTTTTGAGTGTTAATGTCAGTGAGTGACAACCTTATATTATTATTATTTCAAAAAGAAGAAAATATATATAGATCTTGAAAGGAAAAATCTCTTATAAACAAATAAATTGTCAAATACTATTTGGTGAGCTTTTGGGTTCACTCTACATGCCATAGGTGATTCCATTTAATCAAACTAGTGTAGAATTTATTTTGGGTATATATGTGCAATAATATATCATTCTATATCCATTGATAATTTGGTGGTGGATTCCCTTGAAATCCCTACACTTTATTTCTCCAAAACCACTAATTATATTAGTCTCTCTTGATACAACATATCTCTCTTGATACAGCTTATCTCTGGTACGTCTGCTACAAGTATATGACACTGAAAATACTATGTTATTATCATTAGGTGATAGGACACCATTATTTTTTGATGTCTCTAGAGAAATGAAACTTCAGAACTAGGTAAAAGTTATCCATTGTTTTTTGACGTTACCGCGTAGATCAAAATCCGTGGTTAGGTGAAGCATACAATTATTTTTTGATGTCCTTGGGTAGATAAAAATCGGGACCTTTAATATTACGTAATTATATTTGCCATTTTGTATTTCTAGTTTGTATTGATGATTGATTATAGCTAGGCTTAGTGGCTAATTTTTTGTTATAAATATTTTGTAAATGAAATTATTTAGTTTTGGCCACAAATTGATTGCTCGCAATTAGAGTTTTGCCGAGGAGTAAATTTACTTTTTTGCAACAAACTTCTTTCTCAAAATAGGGTTACAAGAAAGTTTATGGCACTTTCATCAAAAAAATTATTTACTTTTGCCGACAAATTATTTTCTCGTAAAAAGAGTTATACGGGAACACAAAATCTTTTGCCGACAAAAAAATATGATTGTAGTGAGAAATAAATTTCTCAAGATAGAATTATTTGACCATATACAAGATTTTTACCGAGAAAATATTGCATTTTTGGCAATAAAATAATTTCCTTCCAATACATGTTTTAGCGAGAAAACCATTTGTTCTTGGGAAAAACTATTATAATAGAAACACAAAATCTTTTGCCGACAAAAAAATATGATTGTAGCGATAAATAATTTTCTCGGAATAGAATTATTTGATTATATACAAGACTTTTACCGATAAAATATTACATTTTTGGCAATAAAATAATTTCCTTGCAATACATGTTTTAGCGAAAAAAACCATTTGTACTCGGTAAAACTATTACCAAGGAGGCTATCGCGACTACCAGACTGACGAAATATTTTTCTCGCAAATGATATTTAGCTAGTAAACGATGTCATTAGCGACAAAAAATATTTTTTGCTAAATCCCATTTTTCTTGTAGTGTAATTACAAAAGGTTTTCTAGAACTAGCAAATGAAAGCCAAATTGTCTAATGCAAAGACGAAATAACTTGAAACAAATAAAATGAATGATACAAGTGCACTTTGTAGCTCAAAATGGAGTCTCAAAAGCCATTTTCTCAAGGATAATGGGTGCAACATAGCCAAGGAGGAATGTGACGTCTTAAAACAAGAGTTCCATGGCAACACAGGCAGTCAGTGTTAGGCTTCAAGCTTTACAAAAAATGTTTTAGAACTTAAAAATTAAAAGATTCTGAAATGGTAAAAAACTACTATTTCAAATCGAGTCAAGGAAGTTGTTAGTCCAACGAAGTCTTACGGGGAAAATATTAATGATCAAAGCGTTATTGAGAAAATTCTAATTAGTTTGACCGATAAATATGAAGATATTGTTGCTGCGACTGAGGAATCTAAATATCTCACAACATTGTCCATCCAAGAACTGCCGAGATGGCTAGAATCTCATGAGCAAAGGAGACTAAGGCACGATCGATGATCATAAAGTTGAACACAAAGCCACGGAATAAAAGGGAACTTAAGTCACGAGCAAAGGAAGCTAGATACAATAAGCAGGGATCAAACCTTTAAAAAAAAAAAAAAAGCCACAAATTTTAATCATTTTAATCCTGCTTGCAAAATCTCTAAGAAAACCAATCATACAAATTCAAGTTGTTGGCATGGCGGAAAGCCCTAATGCCATCATTGTGGAAGATTTGGTTATATTGAAAAAAGTTGTAGACTTGCACCAAATGATCAAGAAAATTTCACAGAATAAAAAGAAGAAATGGAAATATATTTTACGCAAGTCAATTAGCTGACCATCAATGCAAAATGTCTGGTATGTGGATAGTGGTTGCAGTAATCACTTGACAGGAAATGAATTTTTTTTTCCTCAACAAGGATACTATAGCTGCAACGAGAGAGTATGAATGGGAAATGGTGATGTTGTAGAAGCGAAATGACGATTGCTGATGACACCAAAAAGGGATGGAAATATATACATGATGTTTTTACAAGAACTTTTTTTTTTTTGATGAGTATCCAATTATGACTTAGGTATATTTAATTCTTCAAAGAAAAATCTGAAGACTTTTCTGTTTTTAAAAGATTCAAAGCTTTGATTGAAAAGAAAAAAGAATATTCCTATAAGATAGGAGTTATCTGTGGCAATTCCTTTAATTTGCTGGATCATGATCATTCTTTTGGTAAGTTTTAATTTGAAATCCTTTCCTTATCTTGTGGTTTTAAACGCCTTCAGAATAGGGTGGCCGATCAGATCTCATAAATCTGCTCGACCTTCTCTAGTTTTAATTGAAGAGTCTAATCGACCGGTCCTCATAATTAACACTCTTACGGGCTGGCCTATCTAATATTTATCACCCACACTAATAAAATTATCCAAATTTCAAAAATTAAGATGGACATTTTCCCACCTTAAATTAAGCTCCACTTGTTGCTTAGAGCTCTGGTTGGGCCACCACTGAATATAACTTTATAAAATCCATTTTTAGGACTTTGTTAATAATTATACTTTTGGCAAGTTAAGTTCATGTCACCCTCAGTTTTACTTGAAAACCACTGGGCCTAGATTTTTTAGACCCCCTTTTAGTTTTAGTAAAGTAGTTCTCTAATGCCCGAGATTTTCTAGGATGGAGCTTACAAAAAAATGCGGTATGATTATCAAAGCGATTATGATTACTGTTAAAGTAACGTAAAACATCATAAATATATAGTATAATTTTTTAAAGAATGTTTATATTCTGACAAAAACATAATTATTTTATCCATAAAAATGTGATAAAGATCAATAAAATTTAACACAGATGCTTAATCTTTTGAATAGGATGCAAGAAGGAATAAGACAGCAATATTTGAGATTAAAATAAGTATAAAAATAAATAAATGAATTGAAAAAGGCTTACCTACCTTCTACATTATATATGATTGTTAAAAGAAGCTACCTACCCCAACTTGCAAGAGTAAGGACATCGAAATATATAACAAGATGAAAATGATTACAAAATACCTTTATTTTCAAGGCAAATATTTCCGTTAAATGTTTTTGACGGAAGATTAACGAACTATCTAAAATAAAATTGTTTAAAAAATTCATTGTTTATTATATGAAAAAAATTGTATACTACCTGAATTTAAAAAACAAGCCAAGTACGTTGTACGTACTTTTTAGTAATTTACCCAACTTTTAACAAACTAGCTATGGTCACGTGGCCCATAATATTGAGGAATAGCAAGATTTCACGTCAAAAAATATAAGAGAAAAACATGTGAGTAAAAAGTAAGTGGTTTACCTTTAATATTACTAAAACCTTTTGAGTTAAAAACTCCGCACCTAGTGATAGGTGGTTAAATCCAGAACAATATCAATGATAATAGTGAATCATATTAAACTCAAATTCTACACATAAACTTCCTTAAAGAGAATGAACCTTACAAATTTTGTAGGCAGAAGTGTAAATTTGACAAATATTGAACAACCAATTCTAGAAAAACTAAAAATTTAAAGCACTATTAAATTAATTATATTCTCCCACATGGAGATTATCATAGCATATGGGTCCAATGTAATAGGTCAAATCAAGTCAACTTTTTGTAATTATATATACTATTCAGTAAAATTAGTCGCCTCCTTTGTCTTATTACTAAGAAGAACGTATATAATTTTGCAATGTTAGCCCAATGGAGCATAAATAAATGATTAAAATTGGTTTTAGAGTGTAAATACACAGCTTGATATTAAAGACTGAACATTATAATATATTAATTAAAGTATCTTTTAACAACTAATAATACATGATCATCTGGTCTACAAACCACATCTTAATACGAATGAACCTTGTTTAGACAGACAAGTTTAAATTTAACCCAAGACGAACAACCATTTTACAAAATCTAAGGGTCCGTATGATAACAAAATAAAAAATATTGAAAAAATAATTGGTTTATGTAAAACGTTAAAAAATAAGTTGAGTAATATGGTAATATGCTCTCATGTATTTATGAGTAGATGTTAACAATCCCTTTTTATTTTTGGGATTTTTTTTTATTTATCACCTATGAAAAAAATTGAAGGAAAAATAAATAAAATCAAAGAACATCTCTCAATTTATATTCCAACTTCTTTACTTGACTTGACTATACAACAATTTTAGATATTAGTTATATTCCACGCTTGCAATGTCAGGTTGTGTTTATAAAAATTAAGAAATAATATAATACATCTCATGTCGTTCCTGTATTTGGATTAGTCATTCCCGCATTATGTCGTAACTAAATCCGACGCCTGCGGCGTACATGCATGCTTCATAGTTTATAAAATATAATAGATATTACCCGTGTCGGATGACACGATTTAATAAAAATATTGATACATACTTATTAATAGTAGTGTACCATGTAAAATGAAAAGTAAAATTAATTTGAGATAATTAATAATTACCGAACCACATTAAATGCAAAAACAAATGCCCGAAATATATTTATATACATTTATTATAAAAAAATTACAATACAAAACTTAAAATATTGGATCAATGACTATCCTTAGTCTTGCAATTTTGTATACAATTTTTTATTCACAATGGATTTTAAGATATAGATATTTCAAAAATAAAAATTTGACTAAAATCAAATTTTGAAATTATAAAGCAGAGAGAATTTCAAATTTCAAAAGAGTGAGAGAGGAGAGATCGGGTCGGGTAGTGTGTTCGAGTTTTGGTGTGAGTATTATTGTGTTTGATTTGATATTTCAATGTGAGGGGAAATAACATCTAAGGGCTAATGATCATATACCAATTACACAGAATGCGAGCCCTTAGATTAAGAGACGTTTAAACATGGAAATGCAGTCAACTTTTGTGTTTTATAATATAGATGCGTGTGAATGTGACCGGCCACTAGGACTAGCCAAATGGTTAGAACTCACTCCCGACTAGTGGGAGGTATGGAGTTCGAATCCTGCATTGTTGTACTAAAGAAATATGGGTGTAAATTGTGGGTGTCAAACAGTTGATAAACCAAAAAATATAAAGTAGCTCAACTAAAAATTGAAGTTCCACCATCGAAGTGACCTAAAAGCACCACCTGACAACCACCACTAACCACTAAGAGACTAAGAATTGTTTTGAGAATGGTTGCTCCGGTTCGTTTGGATACTGATCTAGCAATACGTCCACCTTTGAGTCTGTGTGTGTGTTTGATTTCTATTAGCTCAAAGCGTAAAAATAATGGATTACAATGAAGTTACAAAGCTTGTATTTGCCTCTATAAACATTGGGGTAGGGTTTCCAATTTATACGTATATAATAAGGTTCATGTCAGGGTTTGCACATAAGGTAAATTAATATAAAGGGTAAATTTGGGCATTACTCCAGCATAACAGCTGCCATAGGCCTTGCTTATATTGCTTCTTTTATAATAACCACGTTCACACTTGTAGTAGTTAATTGCCATGGTGAGTCATTCTCCAGCTCAATTGTTTTCGGCCTATTAGGAGACTTATCAGGTTTAACTAAATGCCCTGCCTCACGAGCCTTAATTATTATACTAGAGTACGTGAAATCATTTGAGATGGGCTATGGAAACTAGTGCGCTGTCTCTCATTGGCGTCCCATATGCACAGCTAGCTCTGTTTGACCTATTTGACCTGCTAAGGGCATTATAAATATGGACAAGTGGGCCTCTAAAGTTTGTTTTGAGATGCTCGTTAACTATGGGCCGACCATGTCGTAGCTCATGAATAGCGTAGGCTTCGCCCAAAGTACACATATTTCACGTCTCACAATTGCCCCCTAAGCACTTGCATTCGGCCCCCCAATTATCGTTGGGTGATTGATTCCCTGATTTCCATACTCGGCATAACTGTAGATGTTTGAATATGCTCTTTTGTACTTGTACTTATCCATATCTTTGAAGAATTTTAAGGGTGCGTTTGATTGCAAGCGTGAAATTTGTATGGAAAGAAAATAAGTTACCGGCAATTGAATTGCCTAGAATTGAGTTGCATGGAAAATGTAGCATAGTGTATTTGATTGCCTTAATTTTTTACCCGGAAAATATTGGTTGTATTATGGCATTTTTAATGTGAAAAAATTATTGGTATATTTTTTTTTACATAATTACATAGACATGATGGATCTTTTTTAATTGATCTTGATTAGTATATTTTAAATATTAAATATTTATATTATTTTGAATTTTATATTTTAAGTTATGGCATTTTTTATATAGAAAATGATCAAAACATTGTCTCGTGAATTGTGCCCAAGCATGAAAAACAAAAAATCGCCTCCCCCCAAAGAAAACAATTTCCTCAATATATTGCCTTGAAAATGCACATGTGTGAACCAAAAGTGGGAATTGAATTGCATAGGAAAAAAAGGCAATCAAACACTTTAAGTTGTCAAATCAAGTAGAAAATACTTATTTTCCATGAAAAATATTACCAATCAAACACACGCTAAATGTTTCTTTCTTCTAAGAAAATATATCCTTCATAATTAGCCTTTTGTGCACGCCAGCTGTGATTGGCTGTTAACCATTTGAAAAATGGATGGGACGTCTGCATATGTGCCCCTGCACTAAATGTGGCTAATGATGTGTGACGGTTCCTTAGGTTGGGAACCGCCATTTGAGGAGGTTTTTTTTTTTTTTTGGTGACTGAAGGAAGGAAAAAGAAACAACAGCAGAAAAAGAAAAACAAATACAGCAGTCCACATATTATAATTTAAAAGCCCCTAGGGTATGCAACTCCAATCAGGTCAGCCATGAGGTCTTCCACTACTTCATCTGGGGGGGATCAGTATACGCACATGCTGTTCTCCTTGTGTTCCTCCAAGCTTTGCTAATTTATCAGCACATCGATTAGCTTCTCTAGGGGCATGCCAAATTCTGGCTTTCAACTCTTTCTTGAGCTTTCTGCAATCTTCTATTAGATTTCTTTCTGGGTGATTATCCACCTCGCCATTATCATTGACGAGGTTGACCGCCGTTAGTGAATCACTTTCAAGCTCAATGCCTTCCCATGCTCTATCTTTTGCAAGCTTGAGCCCTTGTCTCATACCCCATAATTCTGCTCCCAGAACTGTTGCTCCTATATGGCTGCAAAAACCTTCAATCCAGCGTCCTTCATCATTCCTAGCAAGGCCACCATAGCTAGCGTGCCCCCCATCCAGAACACTTCCATCCGTGTTGATTTTGATAAGACCTATAGAAGGAAATTTCCATTTTATCAGGCTGTTGTATTTATTGTCTTTCTCCTTTAAATTGCTATTAAAAGATTCAAAATAACTGGTGGCCATTTTGTAGCTTTTTATAGCAATTTGAGAGTAAGTGGTATCTTTATTCCTAAATAGTAATTCATTCCTATTTAACCAAATGCACCACACAGTTGTAGCAAACAAAATATTCCATGGAATGAAAACTCCCTAGGTTCTATCGTCATTTTTGAGGTTGTCATCCAGCCAACTTTTGATGTCAACGTTCTCACCATGGTTCTGGGTATTACCTCCCAGGTAGTTCCACACCTCTTGGGATTTCCTGCAATTTCGAAAGATATGGATACTACTCTCATTATAACCACAATACTTGCATTTAGGGTCCATAGTAATGCCCCTAACCACACACTTTTCTGTTGACAAGATCTTATCTTGTCTAAGTGTCCACAGAAAATGTGTAATTTTGTAAGGAATTTTGAGTTTTCATAACCTTCTCCAGTTACCATCATTAAGATCGATCAGATTTTTCTCCAAAAGAATTTGGTTATAACATGATCCAATGGAGAAGTTCCCAAACCCTTTCCCCATTCAGCTGGGCATATCCTTTTTATCCTTGTCAATAGATAAAGGAGTATTGAGAATTTCTTGATGAAGGCTTGTGGGGATTAAGTTTTGAATTTTATTAACGTCCCAGCTGCCTCTGTCATCCAGTAATTCTTAGATTGTGATATCCTCATTAATGTTCCTCAGTTCGACTCCTCTTTTGTGGAAGCTAGCAATTCCACACCACCAATTCTTGGCTATCGAAATTTTATCCCCGTTGCCCACAGTCCAGTGGATACCATCACACCGCAGCTCTTTGGTTTTGAGAACTCCTCTCCAAATGTGGGAGGAATTTCTTTTGATGCTCCGGCCCCATTGACGCAACTTAAAATAACGCGCTTTGATAAAGCCCAAGTGCAGGCACGTCAAGTTGTAATATAGTCTCGGAAGTCCGAGTGTCGAACCACAGGGATAAGTGAAAAGGAATGGAATGGATTACGGATTAAGTGGTTTTCAGATTTTGTGTGAGTTGGATTTGTTGTGAAACAACGTAAATGTAAAACGGTTGCGAAAATTAATAAGAAATCACTAAGGTAGGTGGAGGTTAGTTACGATTTAAACGACGGTAATCGATAGCTCATACAAAGATTTCAACACAAGGTTTCTCAAGATAAGGGGAATGTTGGTGTATCTCTTAATAGCAAAGGGTGCGACGCTAGGCGACTCATTCCCGGATTGAAGCTATATCAAGAGAGGAACAAACAACATTCCACCAAAGACGAGGTTATCGTTCCCATCTCTTAGCTACGGGTGTGAAGCAAGGCAACCCATTCCCGATGAAGCTAATCCGAGATAGATATGACAAACTCATCATAAAAAGATGTAACATAAAGCAAGTGTATGCAATCTCATGATTTAAAGAATGAAAATTATAAAGTGAATCCTAACAATGAAACGGAATGAAGTTTATGGGATAAATTTGTCATCTCATCATTTATCACTTATGGTAGAAAATAAAGAGTCTAAGTATCACATAAAGTGTAAGAAGCACTCAATATATTAATAAATGAATCAAAGATAAGCTAAACAAATTTATAACCCATCTATGGAGTTTTAAGAACTATTCATAATTTCTATGAAGAGGGAAAAAAACTCCATGGATGGGGGAAAGAGACCACAAGCTTTCTAGAACCATATAACTATGTGGTATGTTCATTAACAACCAAGCACTAAATATACAAGGCATATAAAGTCTTCATTTAATATGAAAATACCTAGAAAGCTTGAAAATGGTAGATATGATGAAAAAGAAGAGGATTCACAAATATTTATCAAACTTTAAACATGGATTGAGCCATTAATCACCGAAAATCATATCGCAATCAACCTCCGTAACCTTAGTAAGAGACTACTCCATAATAGATGCAAGAACAAATATTATAGATGAAGAAATCATTCTTACAAATTAAAATACTTACAAGGAAAAATGAAGAACAAAGAACAAGAGCTCTCCCTTCTCTCTACAACTTGCAAGTGTTAAAAAAAACTAGATCATGATCCATCCTCCCCTTTTCTAGGCCTAAAACTAGCCACAAAAGTCTAAGAAATAATAAAATAAACAAGGAAAAATATCTAGAGACAATAATCCCTCAAAACAGGCTGAAAGGAGCAGGTAGTAGGTGTACTCGCCAGGCCATGATCGATCATGGTTATGCCCATGATCGATCATGGAAGTGTTCTGCCAGAAAAAATTGTTTCATGATCAATCATGGTTATGCCCATGATCGATCATGGACATGCCTATGATCGATCATGGTTATGCCCATGATCGATCATGGTTATACCCATGATCAATCATGGTTCTGGAATTTCTTCACTCAGCACTTTGCAAGCCTCCAAGCTTACTCTTGATCAATCTATGCAATGCCATTGTATTCCAATCCTACAAAAACATGGAATACTACAAAATACATACCAACTTGGGCCATGTTAGATACAAAACTCGCTGAGGCACTAATCTCAAGATAAGTGGATAATTAGGCAGAATTAAAGCAACAAACGCGTCAAGCGACTCCGGGAAGGAGCTTAGACATGACAATATTATGCGTTTATCACCCATGGATTTGAAGGAATGTTGTACTTGCTTTTTAAAACTCTTTTCCACAGACTGTCCTTATCAGAGACCAAGTTCCATCCAAGCTTGGCAAGTGTGGCCTCATTATTATTGTTACATGTGCGCAACCCCAGACCACCAAATTTTTTTGGTCTACAGACCTTGTCTCATTTAACAAGATGCAACCTCCTTTTTTCCTCCGTACTTCCCCAAAGAAAGTCCATGTTTGATTTATCAATTCAGTTGCAGACCTTTTGAGGCAGAGCAACAGTGGCCATGTTATAGTAAGGTATGGAGGAGCTCACTGATTGCACAAGAGTGACTCTTCCTGCAAAGGTAAGGGACTTAGCTTTCCAACCTGCTAGTTTCCTCTGAACTTTTTCGATAATGAAATTGAAGTCGCTCCTTTTAACCCTCCCATGAACAATGGGGGCTCCCAGGTAGATGCCCAGGTCTTTGCTTATCGGCATGCCACAGATGAATTTGAATTTATTCACTTCATTACTAGGGGTATTGGGAGTGGCATAAAGTTTAGACTTGCTAAAGTTAATTCTCAGCCCCCGAAAATTCACAAAACTCATTTAGCGTATCCATGACAGCTTTACAACACTTTTCCTTAGCTTTACAAAAGAGCATAAGGTCATCAGCAAAGAATATGTGAGAAATAGAAGGCCCGTTAATAGATGCTTTCACCCCCATCCATTTCTTATCCTCCACCACCTTAGTAATAAGGTTGGACAGGTATTCAAGGCAAAGAACAAAAATATAAGGAGACATAGGGTCTCTTTGCCTCAGACCTCTTCTCGAATCAAGAGGTTGGAGAGGTTCCCCATTCCATAAGATGGAAGTTTTACCTTCTGTAATGCAACTCATAATAAGTTTGATCCATTCATTGCTAAAATGAAAATTTTTGAGAACTTTAGCAATAAAATTCCAAGAAAGCTTGTCATAAGCCTTTTCGAGGTCAATTTTAAAAACAAGACCACCCTTTCTTCCTTTTTTTCCTCTCGAGCGTATGTATTATCTCTTGGGTAACAATAATGTTATCCGTGGTTTGGCGCCCCGGGAGAAAACTAGCTTGAGCCGGACCTACAATTTTGTTAAGAATAGGCCTCATCCTATTAACAAGGATTTTGGTCACAATTTTATAACTCACATTGCACAGCGTGATGGGCCAAAATTGGTTTATACTCTCAGGATTCTCAATTTTTGGAATGAGGGTAATAAAGCATCTGTTATTATCTTTGGGAAATTCCCAATTTTGGAAGCACGTTTTGACAAAAGAAACCACAGAGGTGCAAATTTTATCCCAATAAGTTTGGTAGAACTTAGGCTGGAAGCCATCCGGCCCAGGAGCCTTCAGCGATTGCATACCAAAAATGGATTTTCTAATCTCAAATTCACAAACTTGGCGATGCATTTTAGTTCTGTCTCTATCTCCTATGTTAGGGGATGGGGGGAAAACATGTTCAGGGGACTCGCTGCCCGAACTATCATTGAAAAGGTTGTTAAAATGATTTTGGATATGGTTTTTAATTTGATTCTCACACACACACCAGTCCCCGTCAATACGCAGTTTCTTAATGCAGTTCTTCTTTCGTCTAATAATGGTAGACAAATGGAAAAATCTAGTATTTCTGTCTCCTTGAGTTATCCAATTAGCTCTAGATTTTTGGTACCATAGCAATTCTTCCTATTTAAGAATCTTGTCAAGGTCCCTTTTAAGTTCTCTTTCCAGCCGGTCTAAGTTGTGCGAAAAATGTAATTCTTGGGCCATTTGGATACCAACCAACCTGGCCTTGATCTATTTCTTATTTTGGAAAATATTACCAAAGACATTTTTGTTCCACTCCAAAACTTTGTTTCTATAGTTATTAATGTTATAGTTGAGATCATAGCAATTATCCCAGCAGCCATCAATAACCGAATTAAAATTTTGGTGCTCAAACCAGCTAGCAAGGAACCTAAACGGTCTATTATGGTTATGATTAGAGATAGATGTTGTACCTTCCGTGTTCACCATCATAGGGAAGTGGTCAGACGATGTGCGAGGGAGATTTGAAACTGAAGCTTCCGGGAATTTGATGCGCCATTCCTCGTTGGCCAGGACACGATCCAAGAGAAACAGCGTGTTGGCTATACCTCCTCTGTTGTTTGTCCAGGTCAGACGAGGCCCATTACACCCTAGATCAATCAGGTTGCAGCGATTAATATTGGTGACAAACTTGTGCATACGCCTGTTCTCCGAGGTCTCGCCGAAGCTTCTTTTCTCGTTACTATCAGCATGGTCATTAAAGTCCCCAGCCACCAACCAAGGAACATTGTAGAACTCTGCCACAACAGCGAGGTTGCTCCACAATTTGTCCCTCAAGTTGTGGTTAGGGCTAGCGTATACAGCTGACAGTAGCCACTCCTCATGATTGTTCTTAGTCACCATGGTGTGAATGCACTGATTCGAAATATGATAGGGTCGGAGATTGACGTTAGTAGCATTCCACACTATTCAAATACCTCCAGCTCTGCCCACCGGGTCCACCGTTATCGAGTCCATTGACGCGCCCGAAAATACTTCCGCGCTTAAGAACCCAAGTGTAGGTCGTCAAGTTATAATACTTGGTAAGTCCAAGTGTCGAACCACAAGGATAGTCGGAAAGACGATGTGGTGATTACGAGTCCAAGGCTTTGTTCAAGAGAATTTGATTGGTTGATTTTAGTTGTTGATTTTAAAGTCTTGCAATAAAAATTAAAGTGATGTATCAATTTATAAGAAAAGGCTAAGGTGTTATAGAATTCATTTGCTTCGCAATGTTATGTAAAATAAATCTCATTCAAAATTCTCAATGCAATTCCTAAGTGTTGAGTACCTTACACTTTTCTAAGCAAAAGGGTGTGAAGCAAGAGCAACCCATTCCCATATAAATGCCATAAAAAGAAAGGGTGTAAGTAAAACTCAACACAAATGTATCTCTCATTTTTATCTTGTAACAAAGGGTGTGAAACAAGTGCAACCCATTCCCATATAATGTCCAACTAAGATGCAAACTTGAGATACACCAAAAGAAAAGGCATAAAATTAAACTAGGCATTGAGAATTCATTGTTAGTTTCCCCTAGGCAATTGACTTGATTATGAAAATGGCCAACTAAAAAGTTTAGCTCAATAAATCATAACATTTCATTTGTCTAAGATTGGGAGGTCTAGGTGGAGATTAAATCATCCGATTTAGACACATTTGATAAATACAAATTGAATCCTTAAGGTGATTAGTGTAGTTGATTATGGCATAAACTTAAGAGATCCTCCTTGGCAACACTCTAACTAAGAAAATATTGAGTCTCAAAATCACATAAAGTGTAGAAACCACTCAACATATCATTAAAGCATTCAAGGATTGGAATCTCAAATTTATGGTATTTCTATGAATATTCACAGACTAAACATGCTTGGCAATGTAAAGTATCTCAATCATAGAAGGAATGGACATAGGCTAATAAGAAATACACAAGTGCATCATCTCCTCATTAATGCTTGAGATCTATGTATACAAGGCATACAAAGTCAAATCACCTTATGAGGATTATCTTACTAGCTTATGAATGGTTGATTGAATGGAGAAGATGAAGGATTCAAGAAGTATTTAACAACACTAACAATGGAATGAGAAACAAACTTACATAATTAATGCAATGCAAACTTCATCTTCTAGCCTTAGCAATGAAACTACTCCATGATAGTTGTATGAACAAAAACCATTAAAGGGATTTCCATTTCTCTCAAGAGTTTCTCTCTCTAGATTTCTTACAAGTGATAGATGATAAACAAAGTGCAGGGAAAAGCCACTTAAATAACTACAATCTAGATCTAGAAATTACATATCCCCAAATGAGGACAAAAAAATAGTTAAATAAAAAGGCAAAACAATGCCAAAAATGGCTATTCTATCACACTTTCTAAGGGACCCAAGGGTAAACACCTGAGCCTAGAACAAAAATAGAAAGTCCAGCACTTTTTGGTGAGTTTCAATGCATTAAAAGGGGAGAAAAGCTGCTTTTGGGGGTTGTGCTGTGCATTCTGGGAGGTCTCTGATCGATCAGAGGCTCCTCTAATCGATCAGAGGGGAGATTTGGCTTAAAAAGGTCGGCTCTGATCGATCAGAGCACCTTCTGATCGATCAGAGGTCAAGTTCTGCACTAAAAGGTGGCCTCTGATCAATCAAAGGCTCCTCTGATTGATCAGAGGACACTTCGGGAGACTTTTTTTCTTCTTTTTTGGCTTCTATATCTCTTGAATCCTTCCCAAAGCTTCCCAACTTGCTTCCATAGGCTGAAGGTACACTCAAGACACTAGAAAAGGCTACTTTGAGCCATGTTAAATCAATTCTTGATATTTTGAGTGTGTGCACAAGAAGTGGATTAATTTAATTAATCTAGGCTAAAATAAACGCGATAAACACAATCAAAAGAGCGTTATTGACTACAAAATTATGCGTTTATCAACACCCCCCAACTAAACTCTTGCTAGTCCCTTAGCAAGCAAAATAAAAATAGCTATATATAATATCCGAAAATGCATTTAGCACATGCATTAAGCCTTTGAACTCCTAAGTTCCCCTAGAAGATGAGTTGTGTCTCGTGAGGGTTTACAGTGATGATACCCACAAACATCCGAAGTTTGAACTCTAAGTAGTAAAATTGAAGCATTTCCATGAATTGATTCAAGTGTTTGTCATTATTATTGCAATTTCCGGAATGTTGGCATTTGAATGACGATCTCCATTGCTTACAATCTCCTTTAAAAACTAGCTCCACATTCCCATTTGAACACACTAAGCATATGGATCTATGACACAATCATTTTTAATCACAAATAGTTCTATTCATCAATACTGGAAGAGAGAAATCTTTCAAAAACAAAAGCTCAAGAACTTTGTCAATTTTAAGCACTTTTCTTTATCTTTTACTTGGACTTTTTGCTAAATTAGCTCAAGGTGGTTTGCATCTCTATGGAGGGCAGCGGTCTCACTTTGTGATCTTGCATTTATAGCTTCTTCTTTTCTTTTCTTTTTCTTTTTAAATGCACAAAGGAAGCTATTCACCATTTTTCCACATGGTAACCTTTGCCTATCCTTAATATTAGACAAAATGACTTATGAATTTAGTCAAGTGAAGCTTAAAGTCAATATTAAGTTTAAAAGTCATCCAAGTTTTCAAATTTTTTGTAAGTGCCATGCATGTGTCCCCTCTAAGGAGGATCTTTCCAAAAGAGCTTTTATTGCATTTGAACATTACTTCTCTCTACACAAGATGAAAATCACTCTATGTGATACCAAAGACTAAATCAAGCCACAACATTATGCATATTCATAGGAAACTACAAGGCTCAAGAATCTAAATGAAGCAATGCCGTAGAGATTATCACTCAACTACCTATCCAAATCAAGAATTTCATGCCAAAAACCATCAATTCATGGACAATTCTAAAAAAAATTGATCATCATTTTTCAAACTTCGATAAGATGGTGAAATCGATCCTAGCATGGAGAAAATTAACATGGAATAAAGCATGCTTGAAAATTTGAGATTTGAAAGTGCTCACCCCCCAACTTAAAGTTGGCATTGTCCTCAATGCTTTTGAAGACGCCGAAAAAAAAATGGGCGAATTCTTGAAAAATTGCTTTCCAATTTCTCCAAAATGAAGCTAAGATTAATTTCAAAGCTACAATATATACAAAAATCTAAGAAAAACGGGTTAGCATTAGTCCAACATAACATGCAAAATTAACACTTAAGCCATCACAAGTAGTTATGATTAGAAAATCCAATAACCCAAAAAGAATATAAAGCAAAAAATAAAAATAAAAATAAAAAAATAAAATAAAAATAAAAAAAATAACAAAATGGAGTTTTCAAAGTTAGGAGGAGTGACCATGCTTCTTCTTGGACTTGGGTTGGTAGAGGATGATGCCATTGGAGCTTGGGACAAGTGGGTTTTGAAATTGGGGATCTATGGGGTCAAAATTCAAGATTTGGGTGGAAATTAATGGATGAGAGTGAAGGTTATGTGCTTGAGATGATAAATGGGTAGAATAGAAGGCACAAATCTGAATTTTTGGTGAGGATTTCGAAAATGGAGGTGGGGTGAAGGGTTTGAATTTTTAGTGAGAGAAAGTGATGGGTTTGATGATTTATCGGTAAAAATGGAGAAAGTGGTGAGGGATTAGAAGGATTTAGTGGGTGTATGGTCTTCAATGGAGGATTTGGTAGAGGTATTTTGGTGTTTGGGGTGATGAAGAGAGGGGTAATGGAGGTTAGGAGGGAGAAAGGCTCGAAATGGGGAAGAAAGGGGCTTAAAATTTATTTATTTATTTATTTATATTTTTTTTATGGAAAAATCACCTCTGATCGACCAGCCATCACCTCTGATCGATCAGCCATGCACCAGTGGACTCCAAATTTTTTTGAAACTTTGATTTTTTGGCTTTTGGTCCATTCACTCTAGTACCTCCAAGTTTGCTGCTTTTACAAAATGGTCCCTGAACTTTCCCGAAGTGTGACGATACTCCTAAAACTCCAGAAAATAAACAAAAATTATATACAAACATGACCCACGCTTGTTAGGCGTAGGTCGGGTCGCTTAGAGGGGTGGATTCCTCAAGCGTTGGAATTTCCAAAAACGATTTCAATCTATGCCCGTTAACCTTGAATTCGAAACTCGTTTTTGGATCAACCACCGTCACGGCCCCAAATGGAAATACATGCTTGACAATGTAGGGGCCGGTCCAACGAGACTTTAATTTTCCGGGAAAGAGGTGGAGACGCGTATTATAAACAAGGACTTTTTAACCAAGTTTGAAATCTTTTCTCAAAATCGATTTATCATGAAATTTTTTCGCCCTTTCCTTGCTTAATTTTGAATTTTGATACGCGTCCCTCCTCAATTCCTCCAATTCCTCTATTTGCAACATCCGGTTTTTACCGGATTCCTCAAAACCACTATTCACCAATTTTATTGCCCAAAATGATTTATGTTCCAATTCAACGGGCAAGTGACAAGGCTTGCCATACACAATGCGATATGGCGACATCCCGAGAGTTGTTTTGAAAGCGGTTCGGTAAGCCCAAAGAGCATCGTTTAGCCGCAATGACTAATCTTTGCGATTCGGATTTACCGTTTTTTCTAAAATTTGTTTTATCTCTCGATTTGCAAGCTCCGCTTGCCCATTTGTTTGAGGATGATAAGCGAGGGACACCTTATGGTTTACACCATATTTTTGCATTAATGATTCAAAAGGTTTGTTGCAAAAATGTGAGCCTCCATCACTTATTATTACCTTTGGGGTGCCAAATCTTGCAAGAATATTATCTTTTAAAAATCGGATCTGTGAGAATCCGCAAATGCGACCCCAGGTTCTCAGCCTCTGGTTTTGGGAGTCTGAAACATCGGAAAGGATTCCGTTGTTCCATTTGCTTCTATGTGTTGATAATTCACATCGGGTGTCCCTCTATTCTATTTCTAGATGCAAGAGGGTTCGTTCAGAGTCGCCAGTACGTTTTACAAGAAAACGGACAAAACAGTTGTGTAAGAGGAAAGGCTACAGATAAGCCTTTCTTTACACGTTTGTCTACGAAACCAGGATTTTATAGGGTTCGAGAACTATATTACGGTTTGGGAAGGTGTTAAGCACCCATTCCGCCCTTTCGGTCTCTAGTGGTCTCTTATATGTTTATTCTATGTTGGAAAACTTGGATGCTTTTACTGATATTCTACTGCTTTCTGGAAATAACTAATGAAAAGTTGATTTTGGGAAAAACAGGGAAAGGGAT
Source organism: Lonicera japonica (assembly GCA_021464415.1). Lineage (NCBI taxonomy): Eukaryota > Viridiplantae > Streptophyta > Magnoliopsida > Dipsacales > Caprifoliaceae > Lonicera > Lonicera japonica. Next base: position 60,296,867 of record CM038470.1, read on the forward strand.
AAAAACCTTGTATTCCATGATCCGATGTTTTGGTTTTGTCGAAATCTGATTACTAATGACAAAAGCTTATTTTATCTATTTTTGAGAAGAGAGTGATTCGGTATTGTTTCCTCAGATAACAATACAAATTATCTCGTTAGGTTAATTTAGAAAAGATCGGATCTTATCGAAATTGATTTGATATGGAATTGAACTCTTGAGGAGAGTGTATCAAATATACTGTAGTCTAAATGGAAGACAGAATATATCTGAGTTTATTCCTAAATAAGTTTTATCAGTCCGGGTTTTGAAGACTTGGGTTTTAGTCGGATGATAAATGGTCTTACTTCTTCTGGTTTTACAAATGATTTTATCAAGTTGTTTGGTTTGAAAACAATCGAATATCAATAACTTGACAATAAGTTTATCCAGCTAGAAAGTGGACAGAGCAACAGGTATAAAAAGTCTACATATAATTTAATTAAAATAAAACGAGGAGGGTGGAAGTAAATGCTTTCGGTTTATGTTGGCCCAAGCAAGCCAACTCCCTACTCACTTATAATACTTCCGAAAATAACTAGTATGTATATATAGCAAACTTACATAAGAATCTAAACAAATCTAAAATTACTAAATAAAGTACAATAAAACTAACATGCAGATATATTATTTGATTACTAGAAGAGACTTTAGTTACCTTCCCGACGAGATATATAAGAATAAAAGAGAGAAAATATAATACGGCAGAGAAGATCTCCGGCGGATATCAGCTTTCCTCTTTGAAATATTTCCAGCGGTCTGACTCTAGAAGGTGGCACTCCGGTGCCAAGATTAGATCCGAGACTCTTGCGGAAATAAATGTTATCAAAGGTGCTTCCGAAGAAGGCTTAAAGGTTAGAAATGTAAGAGAGAAATAAGGATTTTGGTGTTAGAACCGTGTCCTCTATGGTGGGGAATGGCTCCCTAGAACCCATGGGGGTGTTGGCCTATTTATACTGCTCGGGGAAGATTGTCGCGCGACATTCCTCCAGAAAGGGCAAGTGTCGCGCGACATATACATATGTCGTGCGACAAACGGCTGAAGTGATGGTTCTGACAGACTGATGTGTCAGAAAGTGGTTGGTCGGGTGCAGAGAGGGATTGTCGCGCGACATAGTGGGAATGTCGCGCGACATACCAGTGATTGTCGCGCGACAATGTGATATGTCGTGCGACAATCCTTCATAAAAATAGGTTTGTCGCGCAACAAACCCCCCTGGGGTAGTTTCGGGTGCTCGGGTGGGTCCCGGACTCGATGTGAATTATATGGGAGTTTCTAATATAGAAAATAGACCTTTAATTAAAGTTAAACAAGTAATAAACTCAATTAAAATAATAAACAAATATGTATATAATAAACTTAATTAAAAGAAAGGGTCGGATGATAGTAGAAGTAAATGCTTTCGGTTTATATTGGCCCAAGCAAGCCAACTCCCTACTCACTTATAATACTTCCGAGAAAATAAACAAGTACGTATATAATAAACTTAATTAAAAATAAGACAAACATGCATATAATAATAATAATAATAATAATAATAATAATAATAATAATAATAATAATAATAATAATAATAAACTTAAATAAAAGAAAGGATCAAAAGATTACCTTCTCGACGATAATATAAATACGAGAGAAGCGGACAGAACTCCGGCGTTGCAAAGAGTGACACTCCGGGTATAAACTTTATACTGAAAAGATTCTTATTTTCTAAGAACCTAAAAAATAACTAGAGCATAATTCTCGACATCTCTAATAAAAGAGTAGGAGAATCTTATACTAATGAGAATTATGGGTTCAATGGCTTAAAAAAAGCTCTTATATGATCCTTCTCATTTGGCTCTCTCAAAACTACTAGCCTTAGGCCCTTATTTATAAGGAAACCCAAGGCCTCACTTTTCACTCCCATCCAATGTGGGATGAAAAGTGGGCAAAAACAAGGAGAATGCAAAATAAGCCTAAAAAATGCCAAACTACCAAAATCAAAACTTAAGCTTAAAAATGGAGAATGACTAAATATATATATGTAAGGGTTCTTGTGGGGGTCACGGATCGGGGTGTCTACAGGATCACAACTTTGTGATCATTTGTTTTGCAAGCTAAGGCCTCCACCCATTTGGAAACATAATCAACCGCAAGAAGGATATAGAGATTACCAAAAGAAGATGGGAATGGTCCCATGAAGTCAATGCCCCAACAATCGAAGATTTCAACCACGAGGATCGGGTTGAGAGGCATCAGGCTTTTTCTTGTGATTCCTCCAAGCATTTGGCATCTCGGGCAAGCTTTGCAAAAGGCGTGGGCATCCTTGAACATCGTTGGCCAATAAAGGCCACATTGTAAGATCTTGGCGGCCGTCTTCTTGGCCGAGAAGTGTCCACCACAAGCTTCATTATGGCGAAAGCTTAGAACTCTTTCGAACTCGTCATTGGGAATACATCGGCGAATGATTTGATCCGCCCCATACTTGAACAAGTACGGGTCATCCCAATAGAACCGGTTCACCTCGGACAAGAATTTTCTTCGATCTTGGGCATTCCAATGGCTTGGCAACTTTTCGGTGACAAGATAATTCATGATATCAGCATACCATGGTGCAGAAGAGATTGTGAATAGTTGCTCATCCGGAAAAGAGTCTTTAATAGCACTCTCTTCAATGTGGTCGGTGAATGAAAGGCGAGATAAATGATCCGCCACCACATTTTCGACACCCTTCTTATCCTTTATGAAAAGATTGAATTCTTGTAGGAGAAGAATCTATCTTAGAAGCCTTGGCTTTGCATCTTTCTTTGTGAAAAGATACTTGAGGGCCGCATGATCGGTGAAAATGACAATAGGTGACCCAATGAGGTAAGACCGAAATTTGTCGAGGGCAAAGACAATAGCCAAGAGTTCTTTCTCTGTGGTGGTGTAGTTCATTTGAGCCTCATTGAGAGTTCGGCTCGCATAGTAAATGACTCCGGGATTTTTGTCTTTTCTTTGACCGAGGACCGCCCCAACGGCATAATCACTTGCGTCGCACATGAGTTCAAATGGCAAACTCCAATCGGGGGTTTGCATGATGGGTGCGGTAGTGAGCATGTGTTTGAGTTTTATAAAGGCTTCTTCACATTCCTTGGTCCATTCAAATGGGGCATCCTTCAAGAGCAACTTGCACATGGGTTTAACAATGGTGCTAAAATTTTGAATGAACATTCGGTAGAATCCGGCATGCCCCAAGAATGAACGAACATCCTTGATTGACTTGGGGGTGGGGAGCTTTGAGATGAGCTCGATTTTTGCCTTGTCTACTTCAATGCCTTTGCCCGATACAACATGGCCCAATACAATGCCCTTTGTCACCATGAAGTGGCATTTCTCCCAATTGAGGACGAGTTGCTTCTCGACGCACCTTTCTAAAACATGTTCAACATTGAGCAAACAATTTTCGAACGACTTACCGTAAACGGTAAAGTCGTCTATAAAAACCTCTAGAGTTTTTTCTACCATATCACTAAATATGCTCAACATACATCTTTGAAAAGTAGCCGGTGTATTGCACAAACCAAAAGGCATTTTTCGATAAGCAAAAGTACCAAACGGATATGTGAAGGTTGTTTTTTCTTGGTCCTCAAGATCAATTTCGATTTGGTTATACCCCGAAAATCCGTCTAAAAAAGAATAGAACTCATGACCCGCCACTCTTTCAAGTGTTTGATCTAAAAACGGGAGAGGGAAATGGTCCTTTCTAGTGACTTCATTTAACTTACGGTAGTCTATGCACATTCGCCACCCGGTGGTGACTCTTTGAGGTATCAACTCATCATTTTCATTCTCTACTACCGTAAGCCCGGATTTTTTAGGTACAACTTGGGCCGGACTCACCCATTTGCTATCCGAAATTGGATAGATGATCTTGGCATCAAGCAATTTCAACACCTCGATTCTTACTACTTCTTGCATGTGAGGGTTTAACCGGCGTTGAAATTATCTTGATGGCTTTGCACCTTCCTCCAAGTGAATTTTGTGTGTGCAAATCAATGGACTAATTCCTTAGAGGTCGGCCAACTTCCACCCAAAAGCTTTTCGATACTTACTTAGCATACTTACCAACCGTTCTTCTTGATCATTTGAGAGTTCGGAAGAAATTACCACGGGGTAAGTTTTAAAAGCACCTAGGAAAGCGTACTTTAAATTGCTAGGAAGGGGCTTGAGCTCCATCTTTCCTTCAAGCTTTGGCGGTTCCACTTGTGCATTTTCTTCATTCTTCAAGAGTTATTCCTTGTTCCTAACATCCAAAGAAAACACACGCACACATTCCTCGGGATCATTGGGAGTGGTTAGCAAATCTTCCAATGATTCCGATTCATAAGTGAAAGAAAAATGGTCTTGTACTAATGACTCTATCATGTTTACATGTTCAATTTCATCATCAAAATCATCTTGTTTGTTACTTATTGAAAACACGTTGAGCTCAAGAGTCATATTTCCAAAGGCCAATTTTACAATCCCATTCTTGCAATTGATGATGGCATTTGATGTTGCAAGAAAGGGTCTTCCCAAAATTACGGGAATCTCATTTCCGGGATTGGATACCGGTTGCATGTCAAGAACTATGAAATTCAAGGGAAAATAGAATTTATCAATTTGAACTAGCACGTCTTCTACAATTCCCCTTGGAATCTTGACCGATCGATCCGCCAATTGGATCGTGACTTTCGTGGGTTTCAACTCTCCTAAACCCAATTGTTGGTAGACCGAAAATGGCAAAACATTAACACTCGCCCCCAAATCAAGCAATGCATTTTTGATTCTAAAGTTGCCAATCAAACAAGAAATGGTGGGGCAACCGGGATCTTTGAATTTTGGAATTCGAGTGCCTTGCATTATCGAACTCACTTGTTCCGCCATAAATGCCTTCTTTTTAACATTTAATCGCTTCTTAGTGGTGCACAAATCTTTTAAAAATTTTGCATAAGAAGGAATTTGTTTTACCGCATCAAGCAATGGAATGTTAATTTTCACTTGTTTGAACACATCAAGAATTTCGGCATTTCGGGTCTCCTTGAAAGGTTGAGATAACCTTTCCGGAAAAGGGACTTTGACACTATTCTTGATTTTCTTTAAATCCTCTTTTCCAACTTTCTCTTCTTCCCTCGTTCTCTCTTCTAGGGTGATCTCCTCAACTTGACTTGACTTGGCTATGTCCACCGGCTTTTTGGCTTTAGGAACTATAGTTTTGTCAATCTCTTTCCCACTCCTAAGGACGGTGATGGATTTCAACTCCTCAACATGTTCACTTGACTCACCCTCATTGATCAATAAAGCTTGGCCTCGAGGGTTAGCTAAGGGTTGAGATGGAAATTTCCCTTTTTCTTGAATGGACAATGCGGTGGTGAGTTTGGACATTTGGATTTTCAAGTCACTAACCTCTCTATTGGTCTTATTTATAAATTGCCGCAAAAGAGACTCCAAATTTGAATTTGGGTTTGGGTTAGTTTGGCCAAAAGAGTTGTTTTGGGGTGGAGGTGGTCTTTGTTGGTAGGAATTTGAAGTTGCATTCGAATTTTGATAAGCATTTTGGTTTCCCCCCCAACTAAAGTTAGGATGATTTCTCCACCCTTCATTGTACCTTTGAGAAAATGGGTCATTGTGTGGCTTAGAATATGAATTCATAGCATTGACTTGTGAGGGACTTTGAAGGACCTCTTTGAAGGCCGGAATTGTGTGACACTCGTCCGTGGAATGTCCCACCTTCTCATAAATGACACAAACGGTACTAGTACCTATACTACCTTCTCTCATTTTACTAGACTCCATGGCTTCGACTTTCTTTGACAATTGAATAAATTTAAACTCAATGTCATCACCTTTAGACAATTGGTACAAACCACCTCTATCGAAAACTTTACCCTTAACCTCGTCCGTGTAGGTGTTCCAATTTTGGGCACCTTCGGCTATTTCATCAAAGTACAACAAAGCTTCCTCCGGACTTTTGCTCAAAAAATTTCCATTACACATCGTTTCCACAAACGTGCGCATGGCGGGCGTGAGTGATTCGTAAAAATAGCTCACAATACTCCATGTCTCATGTCCATGATGGGGGCAAGAATTCAAAAGTTCTTTGTATCTTTCCCAACACTTGTAAAAGCTTTCATTTTCTTTAGGAGAAAAATTTGAAATTTGTCTTCTCAAAGCATTGGTTCAATGAACGGGAAAGAATTTCTTTAAAAATTCGGTTTGCAATTCTTGCCAAGTTCGAATAGAATTGGGACGTACAGAATTTAGCCATATTTTGCCTTTGTCCTTTAAAGAGAATGGAAATAGTTTTAACCTCATTACTTCCTCATTTGTGTTAGCTTCTCTAAAAGTAGAGCAAACTTCCTCAAAATCTTTTAAATGCAAGTAAGGGTTTTCGGAATCCATACCATGAAATGATGGTATATGATGCAACATGCCCGGTTTGAGAGTGAAAGTTCCGGCTTGACCCGTGGGAATGACAATGCAAGAGTTTGAAGTGCCTCGAGGAGGTTGAAGGTAATCTCGCATTGTGCGGACCGGACGATTGTGATCATTGTTCTCTCCGGCATTTGACTCATTGTCCTCGTTATCCATCTCGGATGGAGGAGGTGATGGAGAAGGATGCCTTGGTGGTGGCTGGCCTCTTGGTGGACTTATTCGAAGATCAATGTACAAGTCCCTGGGCATAAGCCCGGGAAGGTGATCTTAAAGAAAAATGTCACCTATAAAAGAAGAAAATAATAAGCAAGAAAAACTTATTCACAAAAGGAGAAGAAATACTTACAAAGCGAATTTTTGTACAAAACCCGTAATCCGTCTTTCGCCGTATCCCCGGCAACGGCGCCAAAAACTTGACGCGCCCGAAAATACTTCCGCGCTTAGGAACCCAAGTGTAGGTCGTCAAGTTATAATACTTGGTAAGTCCAAGTGTCGAACCACAAGGATAGTCGGAAAGACGATGTGGTGATTACGAGTCCAAGGCTTTGTTCAAGAGAATTTGATTGGTTGATTTTAGTTGTTGATTTTAAAGTCTTGCAATAAAAATTAAAGTGATGTATCAATTTATAAGAAAAGGCTAAGGCGTTATAGAATTCATTTGCTTCGCAATGTTATGTAAAATAAATCTCATTCAAAATTCTCAATGCAATTCCTAAGTGTTGAGTACCTTACACTTTTCTAAGCAAAAGGGTGTGAAGCAAGAGCAACCCATTCCCATATAAATGCCATAAAAAGAAAGGGTGTAAGTAAAACTCAACACAAATGTATCTCTCATTTTTATCTTGTAACAAAGGGTGTGAAACAAGTGCAACCCATTCCCATATAATGTCCAACTAAGATGCAAACTTGAGATACACCAAAAGAAAAGGCATAAAATTAAACTAGGCATTGAGAATTCATTGTTAGTTTCCCCTAGGCAATTGACTTGATTATGAAAATGGCCAACTAAAAAGTTTAGCTCAATAAATCATAACATTTCATTTGTCTAAGATTGGGAGGTCTAGGTGGAGATTAAATCATCCGATTTAGACACATTTGATAAATACAAATTGAATCCTTAAGGTGGTTAGTGTAGTTGATTATGGCATAAACTTAAGAGATCCTCCTTGGCAACACTCTAACTAAGAAAATATTGAGTCTCAAAATCACATAAAGTGTAGAAAGCACTCAACATATCATTAAAGCATTCAAGGATTGGAATCTCAAATTTATGGTATTTCTATGAATATTCAAAGACTAAACATGCTTGGCAAAGTAAAGTATCTCAATCATAGAAGGAATGGATATAGGCTAATAAGAAATACACAAGTGCATCATCTCCTCATTAATGCTTAAGATCTATGTATACAAGGCATACAAAGTCAAATCACCTTATGAGGATTATCTTACTAGCTTATGAATGGTTGATTGAATGGAGAAGATGAAGGATTCAAGAAGTATTTAACAACACTAACAATGGAATGAGAAACAAACTTACATAATTAATGCAATGCAAACTTCATCTTCTAGCCTTAGCAATGAAACTACTCCATGATAGTTGTATGAACAAAAACCATTAAAGGGATTTCCATTTCTCTCAAGAGTTTCTCTCTCTAGATTTCTTATAAGTGATAGATGATAAACAAAGTGCAGGGAAAAGCCACTTAAATAACTACAATCTAGATCTAGAAATTACATATCCCCAAATGAGGACAAAGAAAATAGTTAAATAAAAAGGCAAAACAATGCCAAAAATGGCTATTCTATCACACTTTCAAAGGGACCCAAGGGTAAACACCTGAGCCTAGAACAAAAATAGAAAGTCCAGCACTTTTTGGTGAGTTTCAATGCATTAAAAGGGGAGAAAAGCTGCTTTTGGAGGCTGTGCTGTGCATTCTGGGAGGTCTCTGATCGATCAGAGGCTCCTCTGATCGATCAGAGGGGAGATTTGGCTTAAAAGGGTGGGCTCTGATCGATCAGAGCACCCTATGATCGATCAGAGGGCAAGTTCTGCACTAAAAGGTGGCCTCTGATCAATCAGAGGCTCATCTGATTGATCAGAGGACACTTCGGGAGACTTTTTTTCTTCTCTTTTGGCTTCTATCTCTCTTGAATCCTTCCCAAAGCTTCCCAACTTGCTTCCATAGGCTGAAGGTACACTCAAGACACTAGAAAAGGCTACTTTGAGCCATGTTAAAGCAATTCTTGATATTTTGAGTGTGTGCATAAGAAGTGGATTAATTTAATTAATCTAGGCTAAAATAAACACGATAAACACAATCAAAAGAGCGTTATTGACTACAAAATTATGCGTTTATCATCCATGAACCCATACCGCCTGAAGGTGCCTTCTGCTTGTGCAAATTCCACTTTAGTTTCCATTAAAACAACCATATCAAAGCAATGTTCTCTGTGCGTATCTCTAAAGGAGTTTCTAAAATTTTCGTTGCCGGCACCGCGGCAATTCTAAAAAAGAATCTTCATGGATGAGACTTGGGGAAGGATTGGGAGTTTCTCATTGGAGGGCCAAGCAGTTATCAGCTTTACCCTTTGCTGTGTCTCCAATGTGGACGTTGTCGCCGCCATCTGAATTGCGTGCGCCCTTGGTCCTTTCCCTTTGAACTGCTCTGGTTCGATGTTGAGTCTGATTTGGCTTACCATCCAGCTCACTTCCACTATTTTTTTATCTTCTTCTATTGCCTCCAAGGAGAACCATACTGCATTCTTTCCTAGGTTGTGGACCGTGACCTCCTCCATAATTGGGGTTCGGCGGTTCCGTTGGGGTGATATTTGGAATTTCTTTTGACGGAGAAAATGTGGAGTTGGGCGATGGAGAATGAAGAGTAGGGTTTAAATTGTGTATAGGAGTGATGGTAAGAGATTTCGAATGATCTAGATTAGGGTTCGATGGGGTATCTGCTATTACTCTATAATTTGTGTTCTTTAGGGTTCCGTTGCTGCCATCGTCGAATCTCAAGGTGTTTTCAACAGTTGTGTATTCTCGTGGGTGATTATCAGTGTTGTCTTTCGCTGATGCTTGTTCAACTGGAGCTGTCAGTTCCTTTTCCTGAGGGCTCGGGTTATGTGCCTGTTTCAAATTAGAAGTATTAGTTAGAGTAGAACTATTATATAAAGCTGTACTAGTATTGATAATTTTAGTTCCAGATGAGCTAGTGTTCCCTTCACTCGGGTTCACATTTTTCAGCTTTCTTTTCCCTTTATCTAATTCATTAGAATTGTCAACAGGATTTAAAGCATTAAATCTATTATTCATAGATTTTTGTCTGTGTATTTCAGTTTTTTTGTTGGGCCCATTGTTAGCCCTCTTTTTATTTCTTGCATGTGCTATCATCCACGGCCCAAAATGATCCACATTTGAATTCATTTGGGCCCTAAATTCAGTCCTGTAACCATTCATCCCATTGACCCGTGGCTCATGTCTTGAACCACTGAGTCCCAAATGACCCCCATTTTTCGAAATAGTTCCGTTACCAACGGTCATATTCCCCATCTCCGCTGGCCTATGGTTTTCCACCAGAGTTCCACCGGAGCTTCTAATTTCCTAGCACAACTCACTCCGGTGGCCCACCTTGCCACATGAGAAACATAAGTAATGCAAATGTTTATACTCCACCCGGTATTTTTTTCCGACGAGTATATAAGCCGGAATTAATGGTTTTGCCAGATCCAACTCCACACACACCCTTGCGAACTTCCCTCTAGTGGAAGTCGCAGTATTGTAATAAGTTTTTATCAGCTTGCCCAGCCTTTTAGTAATCTGAAATAATGTCTTTTCCCCATAGTATTCTATAGGCAGTTCTGGAAGCCGGAGCCAGACCATGGTCGTGACTTCCTTGGCCTCTGAGGGTTTGAAATTAGGTTCCCACTTGCGAACCGTAAGGTAGTGGTTCTGAATGATCCAAGGACCTTCAGTCATCACTTTCCTATAATCATCTTTCATGTTGAATTTAAAGAGGTAAAAACCCTCATCCAAATCCACCATTTCTAGGTCCCCTTGGAGGCCCTAGAGCCTCTTAACACGTGTTTCAAGAGCCTTAAAACCAATAGTTTTCCCCAACAATTTCACAATCAGACAGTCCTTCCACTGTTCTCGGATTGTCATTGCAAGCGGTTGGGGAAAGTCTATCACTGGTAATAAAGGATCCTTATCCACCGGGTTTTCATTGAGGTTGAAACTCTGGCTATCAGCCATGTGAGCATCAGAATGCCAGTCCCATTTTTCCACATCCTCACTGAAGAAAATTTCTTTAGGCGTGGAGTTTGCCACAGCATCCTTATAGGACATAGTGGGGTTTTCATTACCCTTATTGTTCCCCATTTCCTCATCTGTGAAATTTTTGATTGGATCACCACATTCATAGCTCGAACTAACTTCATCAGTGCACTGCTTTACAGGGTAGTGCTGAGTATAGGATTGTCCTCCAGTTTCTTCCTCCTCCATTGGCACCATAATTTCTCGTGCTTCTCCATATTCATCGTGGTAGTTTTTAACTTTCTTGTTACTTCGAATTAAGTGGTCTCTCTCTTCCATGGTTATTTCAGGGTTAGGCTCTGTTGGACTTTCTCTCTCTAGCATTTTTTAAGCGTTATACAAATCGAAAGACTGCCATTTGAGGAGGTAGAAAGCCAACAATGGTATACAAATCTTTTTTCTCTTATTTCCTTACCTTCAATTGTCTTTGGTCTCTCTCTCTCTCTATCCCCACTTCTAACTGTTCTTTGCCGTTTATATTTTTCTTCGTCATTTTTTCCTTTTTTGATCCATAAAGTGGATTCTGTATCCCCAAATCTTCAGTAATGGGTATATATGATTTAAGAACTAAGGGAAGAAAAAGAAGAAGAGAGTTTAGCCAAAAACACATCCCTGATAATATCACATAGAGATTGGCTCCAGAAGGGATAACCCCCTTTAATGAAACTGAACTAAACCCTAAGGATTATATAGTCCACATATCATTTTTCAAGGAGGTTGTGCTTAGTCTACCCTTTCGTCCTGTTCTAGTTGATTTCCTTAGAGCCAACCATTTGATAGTAGGCTAACTAAGTGCCAAAACAATTAGAATAGTTTTAGGGGTGGACACCCGCAATAGGATCCACAGGACTGACCTGGGGTTGGCCGAACTCCAGTATTGTTATTCGCTAAGCAAAGGGACGAACAACTTCAACTTAAGAGTTAGGAAAAACTCTCCTAGTCGTGTTCTAGCCTTACTAGACTCAAATAAAAGGAGTAGATGAGGATGCTATCTTCCTCATGAGCAATGTGGAGCGTGATCTTGAAAAATAAACCAATTCCAAGAAGAGCCTTTAGACCTGATCCGTTCTCATTTTTTTAAAATGTAACAAGCTTGTGTTGTTTTTATTGTTCAAGTAGCTAACCTTGTTTGAATGCTTGTAGGTGACCTTAAAACATTAAAGAGGCATGACGTTGAACAAGTCAAGGTCGATCAAATCAGTGCTATTTGTTGCCACGATGTTGGTAACAATCCACGAGAGGGTAAGTATCCTCGAGCAGCACAAAGGCTGCTTGGCTACATCAACACTAAGACCTCATTCAGGAAGAAGCATGCAAGGTCTCATTGGCCCCTCCTAGAGCCATAATTTACTACTAAAGCCACCTTTTTTGCTCGTTAATTACAAAGTTATGAACACCTCATTTAAGAGAGAAATGAAGTACCAGCTTCAAAAGAAAGGACGGTCAAGAGAAGACCCCTTCCACAGCCTCCTCTCGATCAGAAGCTTTAATTACCTCATCTAGTCCGGATTGACAGGGAGGTGCATGACAATTTAGAGAGTATTCCTCATCACTTCCTCGCAAAGGATGATAAAAAAGTCCTCCTTGTGAGAAGGAAGTAGCAAGCAATCCCCAAGGCTGTGAAACTCGGCCCGTCTCCTCCAAGATTCCCTTTGCCACGATAAAAGAAGAGAAGAAAACAAAATCTTCGGTGTGCTCAAATCCACAACCTGTATGGTCATCTCTCCAATACCAATTAAGGGACAAAATGACTGATGACTCTAAGCACTCGTCCAACTCAGGCAGAGAGGAGTCTGACAGTACAATGCCGATTGGTTTGGATGCTGGCATGAAGCAGTAGACAAGGAAAGGGAAGTCTGGTGAGGCTTCTTCTACCAAGGCTGACCAGCCTTCCAAAAGTCTAAGGCCCACACCTTCAACCAAGTCGACCTCTCTTCCAGGCCGACCTCACTAAGAAGAGGGTCAACATTCCCCTTGTTGCCAAACCTATAGCCGATGCTGAGCCCAAAGGTGATGAGGCATCATTGCCCATCGTTGTGGTGATCCCATTCCCAAATGCACTCCCTACTATAGTCAAAGGAAGGCGAAGCAATGGCCGATCAAGACAATGTCGTGAAAGGAGCCACTGACAAACCATTCAATCCCTCTTTCACTTACAAGGGTTGCCATTTTACTTCCAATGATTTTGCGCTGGACTTTGTGGGGATTACTTATGTAACCTTCACCCAAGCTGTCCTTCCTTGAGACGCCAAAAGGATGAGGAATATGTCAGAGAGGGAGCTGAGGAACTAGGTTGTAGAGCAAATTAACCGGTCCAAAGTTTCAATTCGGTTACATCAAAGAGTTTGAATGTTATTGATGCTTAAAAATCTTTAATAGTGAATTAATTTGGTTCGGTTGGAGAAGTAGAGTATTTTTTGGTGACAAGTTGTTCTAAATTCTAGAAAAATATATTCTTATTTTGAATAAGAATAAAAATAGGAATATTCTTATCCTAAGGTGAGTAGGTGACCATATGTACAAGTTTAACATCTACTTAAGACCATCAAAATTACACATAAGCATTCTATTAAATGTTTTCGACGGTATATTAACGGAATACCCAAAATAAAAATGTTTAAAAACTTTATTGTTTATTACATCCAAAAAACTATATATTCACGTGGTCCATAAACTTCCTTAAGTGAATGAACCCTATAAAGTTTGTAGGGATCGAGAAGCATAAATCTAACAAATATTGAACAACCAATTCTACAAAAAAAATAAATTAAATAAATTAACTAAAAAAACTATTAAATTAATTTTTATATATATAATATACTAGAGTGTAAATACACTCAGTACTAAAGATGGAACATTATAATATATAAAAGACTGCTGGGAGATTGAATATTTTAAAAGTTGCATAAATTTTACACGAAATAAAAATTTACAAGATTTGTGGACATTCTCTTAAAATATCTTTTAACAAAATGCTCATCTGGTCCACAAACCACACCTTAATCTGTATGAACCTTTCAATGTTAATTTGTAGGTACACAAGTGTAAATCTAACCCAAGTTGAATGTAATGGGTAAAACTAAGTCCACTTTTTCTAGTTACAAATATATTGCAGGTCAAGCCTATTAATAGTAAAATAATTCACCTACATTGTCTTTGTCTTATTATGAGAAGTGTTTATATAATTTAGAAAGATAGCTGAATGGAGCATAAATAAATATGGGAAAATTTGTTAGAGAGAGAGAGAGAGAGAGAGAGAGAGAGAGAGAGAGAGAGAATTTCTTGTTAGTTTTGAAGGCTTCTCACTCAATTAAGGTGGAAATTGAAGTTCATTTGCAATCAGGTTTAATTGCTCATCTCTTAATTCTATGCTATCTTTGTCTTAATTGCCAGTGTCTTCTTTCCTATTAATTGATATTACACTACACTAGCTACATAATTTGCAACATTTTCTACTATGGCTACTGGGCTAAAGATTGGACATCTCTAAATCCTTACCACAACCGGAGGCTTTAATTGTTTAAAAAAAATAAAACCTTTTTTTAAAACATTAAAGCAACAATGTATAGTACAATATAAGTAAAGAGGCCAAAGCTTTTGTTCAATCTGGTGGTGCCTTTGTCATTCAAGCTTCATCAAGGAGGGAGACGGAGCAGTTAGGTTTTTCTTCTACCACACAATTATCTAATTCGAATTATTCCATTGTAAATAAAAAGACCTAGATTTATATTTACATTATTTTTAACATTTTGATGCAAACCAAATTGCAAAGCAAGAGATTGATTAAGAAAGCTTTTTACGTTAAAAACTCTTTTTACTGCACAATTTTCCAACCAACCAAACGTAGCCTCAACAGTTCAATAAGAATTGGTACTATCAAAAGTAATAGTTGAGTACGATAATTAAATTCGCTATTCCTAATTTTCAGCATGAATAGGAGAGGTGGATTAAGGAAAAGTAAGAACCTAGATGGAAGGGAAAATTATACTTCTATTTCCATTGATGAAGAAGAAGATTCAAATAATTCATTGGCAACTTCCTTTAAGAAACAGATGGAAGAATTGCCTGATATATCGTCCGAATGTTGTATTTACAGAATTCCTACTACAATCAGGGTGTTAAACAAAAGGGTTTATATGCCTTAGGTAGTTTCCATTGCCCCTTTCCACCACAACTAGTTTCCGTGCACATGCGTTGCACGTGGTTTTAGTATTTGACAAATGTTATAAAACCTATTAATAAGAACATAGTAAGAATTGGGTAATTTAGTATGAAACTTAAAATAAATATTATGTCTAAAACAAAAGCTTTATGTATAACAAATAAACAAAAACATATATTGTATCAAGTGTAAAATCCAATTAATAATTATCAAAAAATCGAAAGATGCATATTGTTAATTCATGATAAAAATTTATCGCACTGAATTCTTTTAGTATGTGGTAGCCAAACATACTCTTAATTAAAAGCATAAGAGCATAATATATTTTTACCAAATCTTTAGAATTAGTAGATTGTTAATTTTATTAAAAGTATGTGGGATTGTTATGTGAAGTATTAAACAATAACATAGCACACTCATATAAATAAAGATTATACAACAAATATAATATTAATAATTAAGGTTAAAAAAATCACTAACGCGCAATGATGTATAACTTGAATGTTAAAATAAACCAGAGCTACACAATATTCAAGGTGTATAACATGAATGTTAATAATTAAGCTTCATCAGATATTGAAGCTACATCACACACTTGCTCCAATTATTGAGGTACCTTTGCCATGCAAGGTTCATCAGAGATCGAGGGAGACGGAACAGGTTTTCTAATCATCTTTTTCATTCCAAACTTTTTTGCCATCTATTACACTTTTTATTCATATTTATTTGCTTTGTACCGTGTAGATTGAAAACTTTATTTAGAGGAAAATTTAGGTCAACGAGAGTATGAGAGTGGTTTGGAAGAAAGATATTTTGATTAATTAGACGGAGTACAGTGCGTGTACTGTACAATTTTTGTGAAAATTCATAATAGACTTATTTTATATAGTTACGAGGGAGATGACCACAAAAAAATTTAGTCATCGAATATGGACATTTATATCAGTGTTTCGCTGCAAACCAACCTTGATTGAAATTATCTAATAAATTTTGTTAAAAGTGATTTACAATCATACAAACCATCTCTACAAATTTTATAAAAAAATAAATATATTTACCTCAACAAATATGTATTTACAAATTTTCTTGAGAACGTTGCTTTTTTTATATATGGACTCCAATAATTATGACCAGTAATTGGAGATGGTATATTTATCAACAAGAAAGACATCTTTGTGATGTTATTTTTTTTTAATAAAATCTACATCACATTTTGGTTGCTAGAAAAAACATAATGATCCATTACCTAACCCTACGCATAATATTAGTGGTCGTCAGAAAAAAATAAAAATTTATTATTGGAGATGAAAATTCAAAATTCGTCAAAAAGAACTACATAATCCAATTGTCCACAAGTTAATTTTCGCCTCCAAAAACACATTTTTGAGCTTTGCAAACTTACATTTATTTTTCTTGAAAAATTGCGTTAATAGTCAGAAATATTTTTTTAATATATATTCATAAATGAATAAAATTTTGGTAACCTATCACAATTTTTGGGCCACTACCGGTCATCTTGCCTCCCTCCAGTATGGCTAGCCCATTATGTACCAATTGTATTAAAAATATAAAATAAAACAAAGAAAAATTGAACCTTAATTTTATTTTTATTTAAAAAAAAATAAAATATAATATCACAATTGACATATCTCGGCCTTTCAATATTATTTTACAGGTAGCTTTATCATTCAGGGTTCATCAGAGAGGGAGACGGAACAGGTTTTTCTTCTACCACATGTACTAATCATTTTTTTCATTCCAAACTTTTTGGCCTTCTATTACACTTTTTATTCATATTTATTTGCTTTGTACTGTGTAGATTGAAAACTTTATTTGGGGGAAATTTAGATCAACGACAATATGAGAGTGCATCGTTTTGAAAGAGAGATATATACTGCAATTAATTAAGTCAGTGCATGTGTAGTGTTTGTAGTCTATAATTTTTGTGAAATTTCATAATAAGCTTATTTTAGTTGCGCGGGAGATGACCATAAAATTTTTTATTGGTCGAATATGGACATTTATATCAGTTTTTCGCTACAATCAACCTTGATTGAAATTATTTAGTAAATTTTGTTAAAAATAATATATGAACCATCTCTATAAATTTTATAAAAAAATAAATATATTTAACATATTTACTTCTCCAAATATATATCTAGAAATTTTCTTGCGAACGTTGCTTTTTATATATGGACTCCAATAATTATGACCACTAATTGGAGATGGTATATTTATCAATAACAGGTGATATTTTTTTAAAAAAAGTCTACACCACATTTTGGTTGCTAGAAACAAACAAAAACTGATCATTGAGAAAGACCCATTACCTAAAGCCCTATCCATAATATTAGTGGTCGTCAGAAAAAAATAAAAATCTATTATTGGAGATGAAAATTCAAAATTCGTCAAAAAGAACTACATAATCCACATGTCCACATATACATTTTATCTTCCAAAAACACAATACAAAGGAAGACCTAACAGAATTCAACAATTAAATCCATGTGAGTCGAATCTATGACCTCTTTATTATGAGGATGCTAATGGACTACGCGGCCGTCGACGCTTTGCAATTTGGTTTGAATCAAAATATATAGAAAACAATGTAAAAACTAAATACAAATTTAAATATTTTTATTTACAATGCTAACCAAGCACGAGATGGAACAGGTTTTTAATCATCTTTTTCATTCTAAACTTTTTTGCCATCTATTACACTTTTTATTCATATTTATTTGCTTTCTACCGTGTAGATTGAAAACTTTATTTAGAGGAAAATCTAGATCAACGAGAGTATGAGAGTACGTGGTTTGGAAGAAAGATATTTTGATTAATTAAGACGGAGAATAGTGCGTGTAGTCTACAATTTTTGTGAAAATTCAGAATAAACTTATTTTATATAGTTGCGAGGGAGATGACCATAAAAAAATTTTACTCGTCGAATATGGATATTTATATTAGTGTTTTGCTGCAACCAACTTGACGCGTCAAAAATACTTCCGTGCTTAGGTACTCAAGTGCAGGTTGTCAAGTTATAATACTTGGTAAGTCCAAGTGTCGAACCACAAGGATAGTTGAAAAGACGATATGGTGATTACGAGTCCAAAGTTTTGTTAAGAGAATTTAATTGGTTGATTTTAATGATTGATTTTAAAGTCTTGCAATAAAAATTAAAATGATGTAATAATAGATGAGAAAAGGTTAAAGCATTATAGAATTCATTTGTTTTGCAAAGTTAAGTAAAATCAATCTCATTCAAAGTTTTCAATGCAATTCTTAAGTGTTGAATATTTTACCCATTTCTAAACAAAAGGGTGTGAAGTAAAAGCAACCCATTCCCATATAAATGCCATATAAAGAACGGGTGTAAGCAAATATCAATACAAGTGTAACTCTCATTTTTATCTTGTGACAAAAGGTGTGAAGTAAGTGCAACCCATTCTCATATAATATTAACCAAGATTCAAACTTAAAATACACAAAAAGAAAAGGCATAAATTTAAACTAGGCATTTAAAAACTCATTGTTAGTTTTCCCTAGGCAAATGACTTGATTATGAAAATTGCCAACTACAAGGAGTTTAGCTCGATAAATCATAACATTTTATTTGTCTAAGATTGGGAGGTCTAGGTGGAGGTCAAACCGTCCTATATAGACTTAATTGATAAATACAAATTGAATCCTTAAAATAATTAATGAAGTTGTTTATAACATAAATTTAAAAGATCCTCTTTGGCAATACTTTAATTAAGAAGATGATGAGTCTTAAAATCACATAAAGTGTATAAAGCACTCAACATTTCATTAAAGTATTAAAAGATTAAAATCTCAAATTTATGGTGTTTTCATGAATATTTAAAGACTAATCATGTTTGGCAATGAAAAGTATCTTATTCAAAGAAAGAATGGACATAAGCTAGTAAGAAATACACAAGTATATCATTTTCTCAGTAATACTTGAGATCTATGTATACAAGACATACAAAGTCAAATCATCATATATAAATTATCTTACTAGTTTATGAATGGTTGAAAAAATGGAGAAGATGAATGATTCAAAAAGTATTTAACAATACTAACAATGGAATGAGAATTGAACTTACATAATTAATGCATTGCAAATTTAATCTTTTAGCCTTAGCAAAGAAATTACTCTATGATAATTGTATGAACAAAGACCATTGATGTTATCTCCATTTCTCTAAAGAGTTTCTCTAACTAGTTTATTTTATTAAGATGATAATTAAAGAGAAAAATAAAATGTAGAAAATAAATATGTATTATAACTTAGAACTTCAAATTACAACACAACTCTACTAAAATGATGGACAAAGAGAGGTTTAAATAGGGAGAGAAATAGTGTTCAAAGATGGCTAGCCTATCCCCCTTTTTCCACCACCCCTAGGAGCCTCATTAATGAAAGAAAGTCCAGTATTCTTTGGATCAAAAGGTCAAAGAAAAAATCTGATTTGGAGCTGCACTTTGATTTAGATGATCTTTGATTGACTAGAGCTTCATTTTGATTTTTGTCTTCGTTGAATTATTCTCAAAGCTCCCCATCTTGCTTCCAAAGTCTATGGTTATAATATAAACACTAGAAAAAGATAATTTGAACCATGTGAAAGCAATTCTAGATATTTAAAGTGTGTACAAAAGTGAGCTAAATTAATTAATCAATGCTAAAATAAACGCGATAAATTTAATTTAAAGAGCGTTAGCATATGCAAAATTGCGCGTTTATCACAACCTTGATTGAAATTATCTAATAAATTTTGTTAAAAGTGATTTACAATCACATGCACGATGACACGAACCATCTCTACAAATTTTATTAAAAAATAAATATGTTTCCCTCAACAAATATGTATTTACAAATTTTCTTGAGAACGTTGCTTTTTATATATGGACTCCAATAATTATGACCACTAATTGGAGATGGTATATTTATCAACAAGAAAGACATCCTTGTGATATACTGTATAAATTTTTTTAATAAAATCTACATCACATTTTGGTTGCTAGAGAAAACAGAATGACCCATTACCTAACCCGGCCTACGCATAATATTAGTGGTCGTCAGAAAAAAAAAAATTATCATTGGAGATGAAAATTCAAAATTCGTCAAAAAGAACTACATAATCCAATTGTACGTCCACAAGTTAATTTTAGCCTCCAAAAACAAATTTTTGAGCTTTGCAAACTTACATTTGTTTTTCTCAAAAAATTGCGTTATTAATCAGAAATATATTTTTTAATATATATTCATAAATGAATAAAATTTTGGTACCTATCACAATTGTTTTTCTTATTTTTTTTCTTCTACCACACTAATAATCTTTTTCGTTCTAAACATTTTTTATTCATATTTGTTTGCTTTGTATTTCTGTAGACCGAAAACTCTTTATTGGAGAAATTTAGATTGTTTCGCCTTTGAATTTATCAAATTAGCATTAAATTTAGTTAAATAAATGGTGCTAAAATACTTCAAACTTCTACCAAAGTAAATTACGTATTGTATGATTGTGCATAGTAGATGCTTTACATATAACATATTTCTTTATTGTGGGTAAGACTGTTTCGACTAAAAAACTACCCTATATTGTTAAATTTTGTTACATCCATAAGTTAAATTCTTACATAAGAACTCAAAATTTTGTGCATAACATAATTGTTTATACAAAAGAACATGAAAACCTCCATATATCATTTATATTTGAATACCTGATAAGTTAGATATTGTTAATAATAGGTTTATAATTCTAATTGATATAGACAAGAAATACTTTATCCTTTGTGACACAAATTAGTCATAGAAGTATTTAAATTTTTATTGATGTGGACTGATGGGGTTAAATACTAATTTTACTATTGGCCTACAAAGGTAATTTTCAACATTTTTTACCTCCGGTAAAATTTCAATTTTACTCCCGATAAAATCTCATTTTTACCTCCTCACCTACCACACCTACCACATCTCACCTACCTCACATACCTTCACAAAAAATTACTTTTTTGCCCTTCATTTTACCAAATTTACATTTTTGCCATTCTTCATTTACCTATAAATACCTCTCACCATTCATTCATTCAACACACAATAAAAATACACAATTCTTCTTATCTAAGATCCATCCATCTCATCAAAGAGATATAAAACCATTGGCAATATAAATACAAGCCAATTCAAGAAGAAATAGAAGAGTCATATACTCTCTCTTTTCATACCCCAAAAAATAGAAAGGGTCTTATACCCTCTCTTTTTATACTCCAAAAAAATAGAAGAGTCATATACTCTCAATTTTCATACCCCAAAAAATACCAACAACCCTTATACACTCTCTCTCCTACACAGTTTATTATTTATTCTGTTGAAATATTTGTAATCTTAATTCTATACTTATAAATAGAATTAAGGAAATTATAGAGAGAGAAAAGTTGGTAGCTTGTATTATCATCCAAATTGATCGCCTTTGAACTACTACAAAGCAAGCACACACAAAAGGAGGACGTACCACTGGAATAGCATAAGCGCTACCGGGGGAACCTACCTTAAAAAAAAAGTCATGTGTTCATCATTGCGCCGCATTTATTTTTTATTCACCGATATTCGCTTATTGATTGATTAATTATCTATCTCTAGATTTTGACACCATCATAAACATAAATCACAAATTAATTATTTCACATTTAAAATAATTAAGTCATTTTCATAATCTATGGTAAACACACTGAAAAAAATAAAAAGATGGAAGGCCGAAAAAGTGGGGTGGGTTGGACGGTCGGTGGATATTGATAGTGACGAGAGTGGAGAGAAAAAGGAGTGACGTTTGTTTTCAATCGCCAGCATATATTGCTCAGATTTTTTATTTTTTTTCCCCACATTTCAAGGATAGGTAAGGATTCAAAAATTTAATTGAGGGGCAAGAACACAGAAGACCGTAAATTTCTTGTATCACAACATAAATAAAATTTATTACAATAGCTAAAATTTAACTTGAAAAGCTCTTAGTCAAATCCAAGCTAAACTCAATGCGTTATCATTGAGCCACTCTTGGTGGTTGATCAAATTTATTCTCAAATTTGAGGAAAATACAAGGAGATGATAGATTGGGGCTGTCCAATAGATAGAAGGGATTATTTGGATATGATCCCTGAAATTGAAACCTTTTACGATATGTAGTCCATAATTTTATTTTATTTTTTTTAATTAAATAAAATTAAATTTTACGATATGATCCCTGGAGGCATCCATTTTTTTTTAATTAAATTAAATTTCTGAAAGTCCTCTTTATTGAGGCAGGGAACGATGCACTATCGCTTAATTCTATTTGCTAAAAGATAGAATTAACCTTTGTAAATACTGTCAAACCGTGCATTACTTTATTATATTTATTAAAAGATAGAATTAGTCTTTGTCAATACTCTCAAACCCTTGACTACACAACCCAATCTTGTTATATTTTCGTTAAATTAAATCCAACTGTTAAAATTAAACCATAAAGTTTTGAAAAAATATAATATCACATGCAGTTGACTATACACATATGCCCGGTCTTTCAATATGAATGTATAACTAAATCCAGGGACGAAACTATGATTCAATCTTATTAGGGGGGGGCACGCATGTACTAGAAACAAAAAATTATCCAACATGATAATATATAGGGTGATTTTTGTTTACTAATTGCTTTTATTATTACTTATGTTGCTCTTGTTATCTTACCACATTTGTTGTACATATAAAATATGGGAAATTTACAAAATTAAAAAATTTGTAGGTACCATGTTTATTTGAACGGAGCATCTTGATTTTACCCCTATTGTTAATGTTTTATTTGACTTAATCAAAATAATATAAGACTTGATAAAATATTACATATTTCTATTTCGGTTAATTAAGGGTTCATAATAAATTTTGGAGGGGTCGTTGTACAAAATTAAGTTAAACCAAAATAAATATACTATAAATTAAATTGAATTGCAAAATCTGACAATTATTGGGGGCGATCCATTTACCTATATATATAGATTAACCAAGCTAGTACTAGTGTGCACATATAGTATAGGACATTACAAGTAGAGAGGCCAAGCTTCTGTACCCTTTGTCATTCAAGCTTCATCAGAGAGGGAGACCGACCAGGTTTTTCGTCCACCATGTTTTACATTCTAAGCTCTAGCTGTTGCTCTTCGATCTATTACACTTTTTATTCTTATATGTTTGCTTTCAAGTAAATACACTTCCTCTCTCTTTCTCTTTCAATCCAAGTAAAATAGCCATTAACAAAAAACTCGATCACTCTAATATTCAAATACATCTCCTCTCTTTCTCCTCCAATTTAATTTTACTTTAAAAAAAAACAGAAAAACCATTGACAAAGAGTGAAGTTGATAGGATTAGTGTCAATGAAGGAAAAAATGCAAAGATTAGCAAAGGGTTTTCGCCCGAGGACTGCGAGACAATCCTTTAATTAGAACAAATTATAGCATCAAATGGACAACTTGTAACTGAATTTTAATTTTTTTTCATGGGACGTTTTTTATCTTGTCGTACGTAAGAATCGATTTAAAATTTGTACTTTTTATTAAAAATAAAAATAAATCTCAATTACTCTACTCTAGTGGGGGCGGTGATGTGTAAGGGCAAGGGTGGGGGGTGAGGGTGAGTTTATTAGAGCATCTAGAGTAGTTGTTGTAAATATTAGGTTAAATTTACTGATTGGTAATTAAGTTTCAGTCTTGTACATAGCGAAAATGGTAAAATTTTACTCATACGAATATCCTTCATTCATATGAAATTTTGTGCTTATGAAAAAAAATAAGAAAATGGTCATACGATACAAGTAATCCACACTCGTATGACCATTTTCTTATTTTTTTTTAAGCACAAAATTTCATACGAATGAAGGACACCCGTTTGATTAAAATTTAGTGGTGTATATATATTAAGTTTACCCATTCTCTATCCCACCTTCCTAATTCTTATCTGTTTACTTTTTCCGCTCTGAAGAGGGGTAGTGTAAATTTATCAATTTACCCTACCCAATGTGGATGCTCTTAGGACTTATCTCAATGTGGAAGAGAAACATTGGTGATAGATAATTTAATTGCTAAATATCCACCAAGAATTATCCAATCACAATAAAAAAAATGATAAAAATTACGTAAAGCCACATTTAGCAACAAAGTAAAATCTCACAATGTGTTTTATCTTTTGATTTTGTGATGAATTGACATTAAAACTGGTTTATAAGAAGTTTTATTCTTTCATCAAAAGTAAATGATAATGGTGATAATTTTTACTAGGAACCCTAAACTTTTTTCCTACAAACGCTCATTCGATTTTTTCTTTCCAATTGTTTCTAATCACTCACATGACCGTAAGCGTGGAATACCATACAAGTCTGTGAAAACACTTTGCCATCTCGCTACTCCACCTTATTCCTCGTTGATCAATTAGTTTACTTGGTAGTCCAAACTGTGAGATTGTAAATTTTTTTAGGAGGAAATTTAGATCAGTGAGAGAATGAAAGTGGTTTTGGAAGAGAAATACATTGATAAATTAAGACGGTGTAGAGTAAATATATACAAACTTTGTGAAAATTAAGAAAAGGTTGTTCTAGGTATGATTGAAATGACCATAAAAAATTTTGTCAGTCTAAAATGGACACTTATAAGATTTTATCCACCGACATGTTAATTTTACTTATCGGTCGTTTTCACCTCTTATCATAAATCATATTTTTTTTAAGAGGGTTTTTTTGAGTTTAACTCTCATTTATAATAAAAAATTAGAGCTAACATCTTCCTTTTATAATAATTTGACTTAATTTCTAGAATTTGATAGACCTCTAACTCGGTCGGAATTGTAATTTTGTACCGTGACCATTTGTCTTTTATTATTTACCACCTTCGTAAAAAATCATAATAGCATCCCTTACTTTCTCTCTCTAAACCTGCAAGAAATCCGCTCATATATATATATATATATCTAAAATTCAATCATTAAAATTAAATACACTTCCTCTCTCTTTATCTTTCAATCCAAATAAAATACCCATTAACAAAAGACTCTAATCAAATACATCTCTTCTCTCTTCCTCCTCCAATCCAAACTTTTTAAAAAATAAAATAAAATAAACCCCATTAACAAAGAGTGAAATTGATCGGATTAATGTCGATGGAGGAAAAAAATGCAAAGATTAGCTAAGGATTTATGGGTGTGGATTGCGAGATAGACCTTTAATTAAAACAAATTATAACATCAAATCGACAACTTGTAACTGAATTTTTTTGAATGGGACCTTTTTTGTCTTTTCTTACATAAGATTCAATTTCGAAATTGTATGTTTTTATTAAAAATAAAATAACGTAACAACCATTAACCAAAAAAAAACAAAAAAACTCAATTACTCTAGCTACCCCCAGGGTTGGTGCTATTTATGGGGTTTTTTTTGGGAAAAATATATATAGGGACCTATGTGTAAAACTTTATAATTCAGAATGCCTAAATGTAACAATTTAAACTTTAAGGCCATTCAAATATCACTTAAACCCGCAGACTACACACATGTTCATTGCTCAATGCTTTTTTGCTCCAATATATTTAATTCTTCTCTTCTCTTCTCTTCTCTTTTCTGTTATTCTCCTTTTTTTCTTCACTTCCTATTTGTTTTACTACCTTTGCACCTCTGCGACTCCACCTTCTGCCGTTGTTTGCCACATATCATGTGTGAGTATTTCTTGTTCTTCTTATTAGTAGTTGTACTTCTTTATTAATATTATGTGTATTTCTTGATTAATATTAGGTATCTTTCTTGATTAATTCCATAATATTATGTCTATGTTAGATTAAATGAAGAATTGCTAGTGATTGCTCAATATTAGACCTATTTCCTAATTCATTGTATAATATTACGTCTATTTGTAGAACAATTGATTAATTGCATAATATTAGGTGGTTCTGGTCCCTAATTTTAATTAGACCTAAATCTCGTAAAATGTTATTGTAATTTGTAATATTAATTCTGTTATGTTTGTGTTAAAATTTTATAGCTTTTAAATTTATGTTTTTTTGTGTCTTAATTTTGAAGAAAAGTTATAAGCTTTTGTATTTTTGAAAACTTGTTATATAAATCATGAAATATATACAAGTCAATTTTCAATAAATTGTAAATGTTGTTAACAAAATCCTCATGAAGATCAGTTTAGTAAATAAAGTAGGCATCCAAGTGCTCACTTTCATACTGAAAGATCTACAAAGCTCAGGTACACCCTACAATAGAACTTTGGAATATCCTTGCGAACACTTTGCTTAGGGATTGAGTATTAACCCCAGATTCTAAAAATAAAATAAATTTTCAACAAGTCCTAATTAAGGGGAGGTAAAGCTCATGAGAAGATTTTTACAAAAAAGATTGCCTAGAATAATGGCTAAATACCCAACAAACGGAAAGACCTATTACAGACAAGGCTGTAAATTCTGAGGGAATCCCATTGACAATATTCATTTATATTCTCAATGTCATCTCTAGATAAAATACACCCAAAAAACCCTCCATTCATAGGTAAAAAACGGTGATTCCACTGCTGATATAACTGTCCGTTAATGTTTTTGAAAGACTTACTTAACAGTTAAAAGGGCTTTGTAAATAGCAAAAATGTAATAAAATTAAGGGAATGAAAGTACTTTTCATGGGGGCCTATACTTGCTAATGAGCCCCACAAGGAGGACGGCTCGTCATTCTCAAGGAGGATCAACCTTTTAAAGGATCTCATCCCCAATCTTCTTTCAATTAGTGCCACTTGGGCACCCCTTTGTCCTTGGTTGGTAATGGGGTTAGCAGGCCTGGTGGATACCCACGAGGTCTGACTGCTGCCCCCAAAGGTCTGTATCGCCGTCATTTCTTCCTTCAAAGCATTGAGCTCTGGCATGTCCTTAGGAGTGATGATGTGGGCTGGTAGATAATTAGGCCTGGGTCGCAGACCCAATCTCCATAAATTGACAAGGTTTAGAACCTCTGTAGAGTGGAAGGAACATAAGCGCCTTGCCAGGCCTATCCACTTCGTATGGACAGGCATCACCCTCATGACCTGTTAGAACAAGAAAAACAACAAAGTCAAGTGACACCAATATATTCCTGACCTGGTCATCTATGGGGAAACGTAGCCCTTTTTTGAAGGCTATCTCTTAGAAACAGACCTCTCCGAGCCTGTAAAAACTTGCTCTTTTAGAATCCCTTAGGATTCTGATCTTAAAAAAAGAGGGAATCTAGAATCTTTCTCTCAGCACTGGGATATTAGGCTTCCCCATGTTGGTGGCCACGTTAGTGGCGCTTTGCTCATCGAGTTAGGAAGTGTAGGCTCCACCGAGGCGAGATCATCCTCGATGCAACTGGAGAGAATAATTTCAGCAATTAGAGAATGATTCGCTGGCTAATGGTTCTCTTGCCATTGTGGTGGGTCGTGACCCCTGTCACTTGGTTAGTCCTGGCCAAGGACTCCACAATGGCAGTATCAAAATGGATGACTATTTTGGTAGGGTAGGTTATACTGCTATTATAAGGGTTGGATTGTTGAGGAATCTTATAAATAAGTGCCATCTTTGGTAGGTAGATAGAAAAAAAGGTTTGAGGGATAAATAAGGAAATCAATGAAATAAGCTTTGACTCCTTTAGGCTTTTAAATCTATCACCCAACCAATGGGCACTCCTAGAAGTCTCAAACAAACCTATCATTATAGAAAGTAAGAAGGCCCCAAGAAATAAAAATTAAGGCTTGAGAGATTTAGGGCTAAGAAGGCATAAGGTTGAAAGAGATGAGAATGTTAAAATTTTGCTAAGGATTGATGACAATTTATTGGTGATGAAGAGTCGTGCTTAACAACCTTACAGTCAAATCATCACGATAGTTTATCTACTAGTGGCACGTTTCCTAAACGACAGCTCTATTTAAGTGGTGTGATTCCTTAATTGAGTGGACGTTTCCCTTTAAAGCATACTTGACGTTTAGAATTAAAGGCTAGCAATTCTTTAATTAATAGGGGTGATTAATTCAAAATTATCGCAAAAGGCAAACAACCCTAACTTGAGGTCTGCAATAACCTTGGGATACGTCTTCTAGGTTGGAAAGACCTAAAATCACTCATTTGATCATATGTCCTCTACTCCTAACACTTCAATGTTAGAAGCAAAGGAAAAGGGGTAGATGACTTCGTGGAAGGTCGCATCAGCAAATAGGGACTTATCGTTGACTCAGCAGGTCTGCACAGTGGTCATACAGAGTTGAGATTCCACACTTGTGCTTCCCACATGTTTGCAAGACCAATCAAGGATTATCAAGCAAGATGGAAGAGCTAGTATATCACCTTGAGGTCTGCACAGGGGTGATACACATTTTGCCAGCAAAACACCATGCTGGCATTAGATGCACTTTAACCACCATCGTAAGGTGGAAAGAGTGGTGATTAAGTGTGCTATAGAACATGTGTTTTACTCACTACGGCAGATGATTAGGTGTGTTATAGCCCTGGTTTCATGGGATTATGCATACTTGAACTTCATATATAAATATATGGAGCGTTTAATTCTTGGAGAAAAATGATGAATTATAGTTGAACAACAATAGAGTGAGAGTAGTAAAGAGGATAAAATCACTAAAGAACATCTCGTAGGCAGGCTTGTAAAGAATACTGGATTAAGTGTTCATTGTCCTACAACCTCCGCACTTGTTCTAAGTAGAAGAACCTCCTAGAATAGTTGAGTGCATGTATTTACCATTTGTAACAATGTTAAATTAAAAGGTCCCTCCAAACTACGAGCTCATTCAACAGTGGAGGAGTAAGACCCAACATAGGGCTGAAGCACCTTTGTAATTTGTGTCTTGTCATTATTATAACTCATACTTTGCCAAGTTGTCTTTGAAATATTCCAACCATTGTCCACATAATCCATACACTAAAAAAAAAAAAAAAAAAAAAAAAACCTATGATTGGTTAAATAAGTCAAATCGGATTTAGACAACATCATACCCACTTCCGAATATAATTTTTTGATGATTTTTTAGGACTTGATCCACTCATCATGGAGATTGTTCGCACCAAATTTCATCAAAAAATTCAACAATTAACTCCCTCAAAAAGGGAAGTCCATTTCCTAGTCAAAAAAAAAAGAATACCCTATTTGGAGTTAGGCATATATATACACATGAAAGAAAATATTATATATATATATAATTACTATAAGGAATATATCCAAAAATAACAATTAATGTGAAAAAATTAATAAGTCTGCCAATCATTCTATAAATCACAAAAATGGCATAATCGCTCAAACAGTTGGTATTGCCAACTAGCTACTAATCAGAATAATACAAATTCTGGTCAATTGGAAAAATAGGGGTCCAATCCTAATTTGTAATTTTGGGAGGTACTTAATCCTACAAAATAAAATAAATAAATAATTGCTTATTACTATTTTCTATATTAAATTTCTAAATGGTGGAGAAGCGAAGGTGGTATGGAAATTAATTTTCCTTTATATTTTAAATAGATAAATAGCAATATAAATTTAAGTCTACTTAGCAAAGTTGAGGGCTTAAGCCCCCCACAAGCCCTATATTGGCTCTGTCCCTGTGTACGGTACACACCCATGTTGGTTTAGAGTCCAAGAACATTTTTCAAATTCTATTAGTCAAACATTACATTTTATTTTTTTACACTATTAAATGAATAATCCAATATTCTTTGACTGTCCAATATTCCATTGGCCATGCTCTTCTTCTTCTTCTTCTTCTTCTTCTTCTTCTTCTTCTTCTTTTATCCATTGCCTATGCTCTTCTACATTTTGATCCAAACGAAACTACAAAGCAAAAAAGTAATTCAGTTTATTTTCATTATTTCTGGTACCAACCAAACCAAACAGCTGTAGACATTTAGTATGTTAAATACATGAAAGCTTATTTCATCAAAAACATTTTTCATTGCATTGAATTTTTAACAAACTAAATGCAA
Organism: Lonicera japonica; assembly: GCA_021464415.1. Classification (NCBI taxonomy): domain Eukaryota; kingdom Viridiplantae; phylum Streptophyta; class Magnoliopsida; order Dipsacales; family Caprifoliaceae; genus Lonicera; species Lonicera japonica. The sequence goes on from CM038470.1 coordinate 60,326,808, forward strand.
CCTCAATAGTTCAATAACTAAGATCTATTATTCTTTTTGTTCAACAAGACCTGGATTCTTAAAAGTAACAATTGAGCTAATTAAATTTGCTATTCCTAATTTTCAGCATGGATAGGAGAGCTGGATTGAAAACTAAGGGCTTAGATGAAAGAAAAATATATACTTCAATTTCCATTGACGATGTTGATAAAGAAGATTCAACCAACTTATTAGCATCTTCCTTTCGGAAACAGATGGAAGAACTAGCAAAAATATCGCCTGAATGTTGCATTTATAGAGTTCCTCCTACAATCAGGGTGTTAAACGAAAAGGTTTATAAGCCTCAAGTAGTTTCTATCGGCCCTTTTCACCACAATAAAAAGGAACTACAAGGCATGGAAGAGCATAAATTGAGGTGCATGAAGGTATTCCTTAGTCGTACTACAACAAGTTTAGAAGATTTCATAAAGGCAACAAAAGGGTTTGAAAAGAGAGCTAGGAATTGTTATGCAGTGAAAATTGATCTCAATGTCGACGAATTTGTGAGAATACTAATCGTAGATAGTCTTTTCATCCTCGAGGCCATGATTGGGAATCAAATTAGTGGTCCTCATCAAGCTTCTTTTTATCTTCCCAAGCAGGTCTTCGACTTCCTTACTGATTTAATTTTACTCGAGAATCAAATTCCATTATTTGTTCTCAATGATTTATATGAATTGGCCTTTCCTGAACACCCACAAATGATGTTCCTTAAGGTTTCAACAAACTACTTAAGAAATGTATTTCTGATCCCGGCCGAGAGCAATTTTATTAAGAAAATAGAAGAGTACTTAAACTTAGGCCTTGAAATTAAGCATTTTGTGGATTTACTTAGGATTATTCATTTACCATCAGTCTTAAGGAAACAGCCAGCAAACAGAGTTAAGCTTATATCGATACCAAACGCAGTGCAATTACAACAGGCTGGGATCCAATTGTTGAAGTCGGGTACAAGCGATTGTTTACTTGACATCAAATATACAAAAGGCGTGTTGGAAATCCCATTATTGATAGTCCAGGAGTATTCCGAAATTTTACTAAGTAACATACTTGTACTTGAGACTTGTCATTATCTTCATGATAGCTACATAAGAGATTATGTTTTCTTCATGCAAATGCTCGTGGACACAGCGGAAGATGCAAACATACTCATTCAGAACAAAATTATAGAGGATTGGACTGGTGAAAGCTCAAATGTTGCGTCTTTGTTTAATAAAGTGGGAAATACCATTGTGATTTCTGGTACATATTACTACTTTTTTGATACATCTAAAAGTTTGAATATGTATTGCAATGTTACGCAAAATAAGTGGAAAGCAATCTTAAAACGTGATTATTGCAGTACACCATGTATGATTGCTTCTACCATGGCCGCTGCTATATTTCTTATTCTCACTTTCTTATCTACGGTATCTTCTTTTCTTGCCCTTTAATTTACAATGCTTATATTTCGCCTTATGTGTAACTTAATCGTAATGCCATTGTGAAATCTATCATTTTAACTACTGGTGTTTGTATTATTATATACCGTGAAATGTACCATTATATATTGTGTTGATTGTAATAAATGCATTCAAAAAATCTATAATCAATCTAGGTTTCTGATTATTATCCTCTAACTATGTTGTTATTTCTAATGTATATGTACATACTTGTTTTCAAGAAGACCGACAAACAAAATAGCTATACACTAGACTAAATAACTTACTTCGTGATATTTTTTTTCTTTTAAGAAAAATGTGTTGTGCAAAACCCTAGTTAAAACAAACTATTATCACTAAGCAGAAGAATCGTAAGAAATAATATGTTACCGAAATTAAAGTTACTATGCACCAAAGGCTTCACAATAATGAAAATAATAATAGTGGAGATAAAGAAGAAACACTCACCTATGAGGACAAGCAAATAAGGTGATATCGGCAGTGCCGCACTCCATCGGGTAATGAACTTTATTGATGATTGGATCAAAACTTGAGTAAAAACAAATCTTATCTTTCTCTCTCTAGAACTTCCTTTCTAGACACGTGGTACTTTATTTCTAAATTTACCTTGAAACTAGAAACAATTGTCCAGTAGTTACAAAGAAAAAATAAGACCTATATTTATACTAGTAATCTCGTGAACAAAACCAAATCTTAATCGTAAAAGAATTACCTTCCAAGTCCTAAGCATAAAGGACTAAATTCCAAGTCATACTCATAAAAAGAAGTGATTAGTCAATAAACAAACAAATTTCAACCTCAGTGAACTTTGATCACACCCTTATAGTCTTAGAATGATAAAAAAACAAATAAATCCTATATATCTGGCGCGCCGAAAATACTTCCGTGCTTAGGTACCCAAGTGCAGGTTGTCAAGTTATAATACTTGGTAAGTCCAAGTGTCGAACCACAAGGATAGTCGAAAAGACGATGTGGTGATTACAAGTCCAAGGTTTTGTTAAGAGAATTTAATTGGTTGATTTTAATGATTGATTTTAAAGTCTTGCAATAAAAATTAAAATGATGCAACAATAGATGAGAAAAGTCTAAGGCATTATAGAATTCATTTGTTTTGCAAAGTTAAGTAAAATCAACCTCATTCAAAGTTCTCAATGCAATTCCTAAGTGTTGAATATTTTACCCATTTCTAAGCAAAATGGTGTGAAGCAAGAGCAACCCATTCCCATATAAATGCCATATAAAGAAATGGTGTAGGTAAATATTAACACAAGTGTATCTCTCATTTTTGTCTTGTGACAAAGGGTGTAAAGTAAGTGCAACCCATTCCCATATAATATCAACCAAGATTCAAACTTAAAATACACAAAAAGAAAAGGCATAAATTTAAACTAGGCATTTAAGAACTCATTGTTAATTTCCCCTAGGCAAATGACTTGATTATGAAAATGGCCAACTACAAGGAGCTTAGCTCGATAAATCATAACATTTCATTTGTCTAAGATTGGGAGGTCTAGGTGGAGGTCAAACCGTCCTATATAGACTTATTTGATAAATACAAATTGAATCCTTAAAATGATTAATGAAGTTGTTTTTGACATAAATTTAAATGATCCTCTTTGGCAATACTTTAGCTAAGAAGATGATGAGTCTTAAAATCACATAAAGTGTAGAAAGCACTCAACATATCATTAAAGTATTAAAAGATTAAAATCTCAAATTTATGGTGTTTCCATGAATATTCAAAAACTAATCATGCTTGGCAATGAAAAGTATCTCATTCAAAGAAAGAATGAACATAGGCTAGTAAGAAACACACAAGTGTACCATCTCTCCATTAATGCTTGAGATCTATGTATACAAGGCATACAAAGTCAAATCATCATATGAAAATTATCTTACTAGCTTATGAATGGTTGAAAAAATGGAGAAGATGAAGGATTCAAAAAGTATTTAACAATACTAATAATGGAATAAGAATTGAACTTACATAATTAATGCATTGCAAATTTCATCTTTTAGCCTTAGTAAAGAAATTTACTCCATAATAAATGTAGAGACAAGAATTATAAAAGTAAACTCCATTTCTCTCTCTAAAAAAAACTATTACAAGCTCTTTATTAATTGAGAAATGAGAAGTAATAAAAAGTCTCCTCTCCAAAGCAACAATAAAGACTATAAATAGGACAGTTGTGTTGGATGCCAAAAATAAACAATGCTTTTTTTATTTTTGGTGGAGAATTCCACTATCTTGGATGCTCTTTAATCACATGGACAATTCCACTTTCTCTCTTTAATCATATGGACATGGAGACTTCCACTTTCTTGGATGCTCTTTAATCACATGGAGACTTCCACTTTCTTGGATTCCTTTTGTCCATGGAAAAATTCCACTATTGTATTAAATACAATATTAAAGTGATGTATCTTGATAAGAAAAGGCTAAGGCATTATAGAATTCGTTTGCTTTGCAATGTTATGTAAAATTAATCATCAAAATTCTCAAAATTCCTAAGTGTTGAGTACAAAAGCAAAATGTGCCTTTCCAAGCATTGTTAAATACAAAAGTGCTAGGAGACTAATCGCGAAATAAGTTGGCAAACTTGATTATGAAAATGGCGAGTAGTTTTAGGAGGTCTAGGTGGAGATTAAATCATCCGATTTAGACACATTTGATAAATACAAATTGAATCCTTAAGGTGATTAGTGTAGTTGGTTATGGCATAAACTTAAGAGATTCTCCTTGGCAACACTCTAACTAAGCGTATGAATGACAATATTAAGCGTTTATCAACTAGAAGGAATGGAAATAGGCTAATAAGAAATACCCCGACTTATCTACAAAGTCTAATCACCTTATGCTACTAGCTTATGAATGGTTGATTGAATGGAGAAGATGAAGGATTCCAAGTATTTAACAATACTAACAATGCAAGATAAATAAAAGCAAAATAATATTATCCGAAAATGCATTGATAAAATGCACTAAGCCATTTTAAAAAAGAACTCCCTCAAGTTCCCTTAGAAGATGAGATTTGTCTCATGAAGGTTTACAGTGATGATACCTACAAGAGGGCATGTTCATCAAAAGTTTGATTATAGTGAATGACGAGAATGATGAAGGTTTCAAATGTTAAAGCAATTCTTGATATTTGAGTGTGTGCACAAGAAGTGGATTAATTTAATTAAACTAGCTAAGATAAACGCGACACAATCAAAAGAGCGTTAGCGACTACAAAATTACGCGTTTATCACTTTTGTCCATGGAAAATTCTATTGACAATATTTCTTGTCTAAAGACACCAAAATAAACACAAAATGTGCCTTTCCAAGCATTGTTAAATACAAAAGTGCTAGGAGACTAATCGCGAAATAAGTTGGCAAACCGAGTAGTTTTAGAGAAATAAACGCGTCAAACAACTCCGAAAATTAGCGTATGAATGACAATATTAAGCGTTTATCAACTCCCCCTGACTTATCTCTTGCTAGTCCCTTAGCAAGATAAATAAAAGCAAAATAATATTATCCGAAAATGCATTGATAAAATGCACTAAGCCATTTTAAAAACTCCCAAGTTCCCTTAGAAGATGAGATTTGTCTCATGAAGGTTTACAGTGATGATACCTACAAACATCAAAAGTTTGATTATAGTGAATGACGAGAATGATGATTTCAAAAGTTCAATTTGCAAAGCTTATGACATTACTATCACTATTTCTAGACTTGTGGGTTTTGAATGACTATCTAAATTGCTTATCTCTTTTAGAAACTTAACTCATACTTCCCTTTAATCACATGCTAAGCCTTATATTAGCAAAATTCTCATTTAAACACAAAGAGTATTGATAATTAGAGATGGAAGAGGAATTTCCTTCAAAAACGAAAGTTTCAAATTTTGTTCATTTTTAAGCACTTTTCTTATATTTTCTTGGAATTTTCGCTAAATTAGTTCAAGGAGGTTTTCATCTCTATGGGGGGCAGCAGACTCACTATATAAAATTTGAAATTTTACGCTTATTTATTAAGCTTGAAGGAAGCTATTCACCCTTTCCCATATGTTAACCTTTACCTATCCATAATATTAGACAAAGAGACTTATGATTTAGTCAAGTGAAGCTTTAAGTCAATATTAGGATTAAAAGTCATTCAAGTTTTTCAAAGTGCCATGCATTTGTCCTCTCTATTGGAGGATCTTTTCGAAAAAAATTTATCATTTTTGGACAAGAATTCCCTCTTCACAAAATAAAAATTACTCTAAGTGTTACGAAATAATTTCTCTACTTGAAGCATTTACACATTTTAAGGAACGTTTCTAGAGTCATGAATCTAATTGAAGTAAAGTAAGGTAGATTATCACTAAAAATTCCATCTAGACCAAGGAATTCATGCCAATAGCTAATGAACCAATCATCATCAATTTTTTTTTTATTCATCATTTTTCAAACTTTAATTTTTTTTTTTTAAGCTCTAGGCACATGAAAAATTCAGAAATTGAAAAGCCATTAAAGTTTAAGTACATTACCCCCCAACTTGAAGAACACGTTGTCCTCAATGTGAAGAGAATGAGAAATCGGCAGTCTTCCATTTGGCTTTTCGATTTTCTGAGGCAAAAGAGAGCTATTTTCAATGTAAAATTACTATATGTACACACTAAAAAAAGGGATTAGAATTAGATAAAACATAACATTCATGCATTACAACCACATTTCAATCGTAATATCAAGTTTATCAAATCGAACCCAAAAAAGAAGGGAAAAAATAAAGCAATTTTTTTTTCTTTTTTTTTTTTAAAATTATATACGAACATCACCTATGGTTGTTAGGTATAGGTTGGATCTTCAAGAGTGGTGGACTCCTCTTGAGGTGGGAATTCCAAAAATGGCTTAAGGCGTTGTCCGTTCACTTTGAACACAAAGTCGGTTTTGGGATCCTCAACATTCACAGCCCCAAAAGGGAATACATGTCGAACAATGTATGGGCTGGTCCAACGTGATTTCAGCTTTCTCGGGAAGAGGTGCAAACGCGTGTCATAAACTAGAACTTTGTGCCCGAGTTTAAATTCTTTTCTTAAAATAGATTTATCATGAAAAAATTTTGCACGTTCTTTGCTTATCTTAGCATTTTGGTATGCATCCATCCTTAATTCCTCCAACTCTTCATGTTGTAACTTTCGGTTGCTTCCGACATTTTCAGTATCAAAATTCATCATTTTAATTGCCCAAAATGATCTATGTTCCAACTCAACGGGAAGATGACAAGGCTTGCCATATACTATCCGATAGGGAGACATTCCTAGAATTGTTTTAAAAGCCGTACGGTAAGCCCAAAGTGCATCGTTAAGATGCAATGACCAATCCTTGCGATTTGGATTTACAGTCTTTTCAAGAATTTGCTTTATCTCCCTATTGGCAAGTTCGGCTTGGCCATTAGTTTGCGGATGATAAGCGAGTGATACTTTGTGATTTATCCCATATTTTTGCATTAAAGATTCAAAAGGTTTATTGCAAAAATGAGTACCACCATCGCTTATAATCGCTTTGGGACTGCCAAACCTTCCAAGAATATTTTCTTTTAAAAATCGGATCACCACTTTGTGATCATTTTTCTTACAAGCTTGGGCCTCTACCCACATGGAAACATAATCAACCACTACTAAAATATAAAGGTTACCGAAAGAGGATTGTGAAAACCCGCGTTTTCGACCCCTCCGCTTTTCATCTTTTATTTTCCGGAATACGTTGGAGTTTTTATTAATTACAAAAACATGACATTTTGTAAACAATTTAGAGTCGCCAGTTTGTTTTACTAAACAAACAAAAGTTTTGTGTAAAAGAGAAACATTTATGAATTAAAAGCTTTCTTAAACACAATTAATGCGAAACCAGACAATTCAAGGGTTCGGGGATTAAATTACGAATTGGGAAGGGATTAGGCACCCAATTCGCCCTTTCGGTCTCTAAGTAGAATATGCGTTAAGTATTGTCACAGATTCACATGCGCGTGTAATATTATCTCACTTCAGCCTTTTATTTTTAGAAAACCGGGATTTTGAGGTGGGGATTGAAGACGTGTGTTCGTTTTTCACCCTTTTTGATTTTAGAAATAAGTGTGTATGTGTGTGGTTTCACAATTATTTTGTATAGAAATAGACAACGAAATCAGTGCATTTGGATAAAAATCAGAGCTTTTCAGAAGCTAATTTAGTTTGGAATTGGTATCCGGCAATCATCGAGATTTCTTTTGTCAAATAGTGTACCACAATTTAATTACTTAAATTGGAATTTGACAATTTTCATACTCTCACATTGGATATTTAATTCAACGCCCAAATTTATAGATTAAACGGGGCACAAAATCAATCAATTCTGGTGTGGATTGAGACTGATAAAATTGAAAATAACTGATAAAAATATTCCTTCAAAAGGTGATTTTTTCTCAACCAATATTTTCAATGTTGATAATCTAACTTGAATCTAAAATTTGAACTGATTTGGAATTCAAACAGCAGTCTAATATGCGAGACTGATAAAAAATACCCTGATAAAAATATGTTTTTAAAATACGATTTTTTCTCAATCCACACCTTCTATAATTAAAGTAAAGCTCAAATATGAAGTTTAGACTGATTTGGAGATAAATATCACTCTCTACATGTGATTCAATGAAAATACACGGATAAAAATTGAAATTCAGAAAATTACGAAACTTACCAAAAAGCTTTCCCAAGGTGAATATAGTATTTCCAACACTTTTCCCGAGATTTTCCACTTTTTCCCCCATTTAAAAAGGCACAAAAAAGGGTCTATTTATAGCAGAATTGACCAGTTGTCGTGGGGACAACAGGTGTTGTCGTGGGGACAACACCTTTGTCGAGGGGACAACCGGTTTTGCCTCTTTTGCGATAGTTTTTGAGAATCCGGCGCAACCGAGTATCGGAATGATCTGATTTTTTGATATGTTGTTCCCCACAATGTAACCTACATCCTGACCAAATTTCAGCTCATTTGGACTTCGGGAAGTGTGTCTTTTGATTCCCGAGGTGAATTCCCAGTTTTCTCAATTCCCGGAGATCCGGCCGTCGGAATGTGCTGATTTTTGAGTATGTTCCTCCTTGTAGTATTACCTAACAACCCTCAAAGTTTTAGGACGATCAGATATCCACAGATATTTAAGTTTACCTTCCAGGAGTTTTGACGGTTACCTGTTTCCGGCAGTTTCTGGTAATTCTCGTAACTTTCTGTCCGGGTGGCCTTTCTACCTCATTCTTTGACCTGTATCACATGTATAGAGTATATATTCATCCATGAATGTCTATGCATGCCTGTGTGTTCATTTTCTTGAAGTTCGGGATTTGTGCGAGGGTCGAAATATGAGGTGTTCACAGACCCTCTCGGCCTAGGTTCTTTGGAACAAAGAAACTAGGACGATACTGAGAATGCATCATTTTGAGGCGCTCGCACATATCTTCTGTGATATGTTTTTTTGAAAACAATGCCATGCTAAATGACGCTTGTGCTGTCTATCTCTGCTGGAAATGGATGGGCGATTCAAGACGCGTCCTGTGCTTTGTAAAAAAAATGTTGAGCTATGGTACTCCTACTCCGTAGGAAGGTTCTGTCAACGAATCTGCTTTCTGGGGTTGAGCTGTGGTACTCCTACTTTGTAGGATGGTTCTGTCAACGAATCTGCTTTCTGGGTTGAACTGTGGTACTCCTACTTCGTAGGACGGTTCTGTCAACGAATCTGTTTTCTGGGTTGAGCTGTGGTGCTCCTACTTCGTAGGACGGTTCTGTCAACGAATCTGCTTTTTGGGTTAAACTATGGTATTCCTACTTCGTAGGACGGTTCTGTCAACAAATCTGCTTTCTGGGTTGAGCTGTGGTACTCATACTTCGTAGGACGGTTCTGTCAACGAATCTGCTTTCTGGGTTGAGCTGTGGTACTCCTACTTCGTAGGACGGTTCTGTCAACGAATCTGCTTTTTGGGGTTGAGCTGTGGTACTCTTACTTCGTAGGACGGTTCTGTCAACGAATCTGCTTTCTGGGTTGAGCTGTGGTACTCCTACTTCGTAGGACGGTTCTGTCAACGAATCTGTTTTCTGGGTTGAGCTGTGGTACTCCTACTTCATAGGACGGTTCTGTCAACGAATCTGCTTTTTGGGGTTGAGCTGTGGTACTCCTACTTCGTAGGACGGTTCTGTCAACCAATCTGCTTTTTTGGGTTGAGCTGTGGTACTCCTACATCGTAGGACGGTTCTGTCAACAATTCTGCTTTTTCGGTTGAGCTGTGGTACTCCTACATCGTAGGACGATTCTGTCAACCAATCTGCTTTTTTGGGTTGAACTGTGGTACTCCTACATCGTAGGACGGTTATGTCAATCATTTGATTAGAACGTTGAGCTGATGTACTCCCATCGGTAGGGACGGTTCTGTCAACAATTTTCATTTTGAGCTGATTCTTTTGAAGGGGTGAGGGCAGATGGTCTATTAGGGACTTTGCTTTGTGTTTGAGAGGCTGGGGAAGATAGGATGCTGGGGACGTTTGATGATCAACTGGAGACACTACTTTGGTGTTTCTGAGTTAGTGTAGACACCCCGATCCGTGACCCCCGCAAGAACCCTAAACGACCTACGAGACTACTGTTTTTGGAGCCCGGGACCCACCCGAGCATCCGAAACTACCCCGGGGGGGGGGGGTTTGTTGCGCGACAAACCTTTTTTATGAAGGATTGTCGCACGACATATCACATTGTTGCGCGACAATCATTGGAATGTCGCGCGACAATCCCACTATGTCGCGCGACAATCTCTCTCTGCACCCGACCAACCACTTTCTGACACATCACAGTGTCAGGACCCATCACTTCAGCCGCTTGTCGCGCGACAATCCCACTATGTCGCGCGACAATCACTCTCTGCACCCGACCAACCACTTTTTGACACATCACAGTGTCAGGACCCATCACTTCAGCCGCTTGTCGCGCGACAATCCCACTATGTCGCGCGACAATCACTCTCTGCACCCGACCAACCACTTTCTGACACATCACAGTGTCAGGACCCATCACTTCAGCCGATTGTCGAGCGACAAACAGATATGTCGCGCGACACTTGCCTTTTTTGGGGAAATGTCGCGCGACAATCTTCCCCGAGCAGTATAAATAGGCCAACACCCCCAAGGGTTAGAGGCAGCAACTTGAATCTGGAAAATCTGGAGCTTTAGTCTGATTTTATCAAGCATTTTATATTATCATCTTATCTCTGAAGAATAATCGAATCTATTCCCGACACTCGACGTGTCCCGTCTCTGGAATCGAATTCTCGGAAATATCTGAAGAAGGAGAAGATTGTTATCGCCGGAGATCTCTCTGCCGTATTATATTCTCTTTCTTATTATTATTCTCGTCGGGAAGGTAAATAAAGTTTCTTCTCGTAATTAAATAAGATATTCGCATGTTAGTTTTATTGTAAACTTTTAGAATTCGATCCCCGTCCTGGTAAGCGAAGTGGCAACGTGGTTGTGTTAGATTCCTAACGCGCTCGAAAAACAGGTATATCTGTATACTTGTTTTATTTCTGTTATTTTGTCCACGTTTTATTTGAATAAACTTATTGCCAAGTATAAATAGTCTACCGTTTTCAAAACAAAAGACCCTGATAAAACCATTTGCAAAACCAGAAGATAAGTATGTTATTGTCCGGATAAAATTCTGTTTCCAAAACCCGGACTGATACGACTTATCTAGGAATTGGAATCAACATATCCTGTCTTCTCTATAGACTGTGACGTGATTGATAACTCTCCCCAAAGAGTTCTAGTTCCATATTAAATCAGTCCCGACATAGATCCGAACTTTTACAAAAGTAATCACAAATCGAGAAAACCGTCATTATCTGAGGAAATAATACGGGATACTCTTTCAAAATAAAAGGTTTTGTCATTTGTATTTACATCTTTCAATAAACAAAAAATCAGATCTCGGAACACAAAGGTTTTTATCCCTTTTCCCCGTTTTCCCCAAAAATTAGGGTTTTCATTTAAAAAGTAGTAGACTGTCAGTAAAAGCATCCAAGTTTTTCAACATAGAATAAACATATAAAGACCACTAGAGACCGAAAGGGCGGAATGGGTGCTTAACACCTTCCCAAACCGTAATATAGTTCCCGAACCCTATAGAATCCTGGTTTCGCAACAAATGTGTAAAGAAAGGCTTATCTGTAGCCTTTCCCCTTACACAACCCTTTTTGTCCGTTTTCTCGTAAAACGTACTGGCGACTCTGAACGAATCCCTTTGCATCTAGAATAGACGTAGGGACACATGATAAGAATCATCAAACAACTCCAAGCAAATGGAGCGACGGAATCCGTTCCGACGCTTCAGACGCCCAAACGAACGGGGACGAGACCCGGGGGTCGCATTTGCGGATTCTCACAGTTAGGATAAAGGCTGGTGGGGAAATGAGAATTTATGGTATACTAGGAAAATGAGGATTCCTACTGGTCAGGATAAAGGTTGAAGGTTGATGATCTGCTTGGGATATGATGATTGGTGGTCTACTGAGGATATGATGAATTCTACTGGTTAAGGTTTAGGGTTGGTAATCTGCTGGGGATATGATGAATGGTGGTCTGCTGAGGATATGCTAAATTCTACTGGTTAGGATAAAGGCTAAGGGGTGGAGATCTATTGTGGATATGCTGATGTGGGGCTAAGATGTGGGTGATTGACAAAAGTTGATTTGCTGAGGGAGTGAGAGTCTCTGAGCGGATATAGAGAAATAGAGAGAGAAAGTTATGGTGTGATATCTACTTTTTTTTTTTTTTTTTTTTTTTTAGAAACAAGAACTTTTGGTTGGCTTCTTTTTTCCTTAAGAAAAAATTGAGCTACGCTCTCTTAATTCCCAAACCTCGTGTATGAATTTTGGACTTTGCCTATTGCTCAGCTTCCGTGGAATTTTTTCTCTTGTCACTAGGGTGCGATTCTGCTTATTGTTTCTGACTTTGTGAGAGAAGAATTTTTTGTGCCTACATCATTTTCTATTTTTTTATGCCCTTATTCCTCCTTAATTGCTTGAAAGCTTTTTGATGCAGCTTCTCCTTTTTTTTTTCGCAAGGTCAGCAGCCTTCCTCACCCAAGACGTAGCCCTGGGCTTTTTTCGCCTAGCTGTCACTCTTGGTGTGGCTCTCGCTGCCATCTTTTTTTCCTTTTCTATTTTTTCAATATTATTTTCTTTTGTCACTGTGGGATTTATCCTCTTTTCTACTCTTTCAATTTTTTCTTGTACCCACTTTTTTTTCTCTCACTTTGTCAGGTTTTTCTGAGCATCATCGTCCTTGCAATTTTGAGAATGTTTACTTTGGAAGTTCGCATTTGACATCGTCTTGCTGTGTTTGTGATTTTCGGTCCGAGAATCGTTGGGAGCGTATCTTGAAGACTTCTCGGGCGAGAAGAAGCTAGGCCAAAAGTCCTTTTTGTGGGGGCTTCTTCCCTGTATTTTTTATAAAATATTCTCACCAGGATGCCTGTAAGAAGGGCTTTAGTATGTGCCTGTAAAAGGGGCTTTGATTGGTGCATGTGGAAAGGGCTTTGATTGGATTGGTGCATGTGGAAAGGGCTTTGATTGGATTGGTGCCTGTGGAAAGGGCTTTGGATTGGTGCCTGTGGAAAGGGCTTGGATTGGTACCTGTGGAAAGGGCTTTGGATAGGATTGGTGCCTGTGGAAAGGGCTTTGATTGGATTGGTGCCTGTGGAAAGGGCTTTGGATTGGTGTCTGTGGAAAGGGCTTTGATTGGATTGGTGCCTGTGGAAAGGGCTTTGGATAGGATTGGTGCCTGTGGAAAGGGCTTTAATTGGATTGGTGCCTGTGGAAAGGGCTTTGGATTGGTGCCTATGGAAAGGGCTTTGGATAGGATTGGTGCCTGTGGAAAGGGCTTTAGATAGGATTGGTGCTTGTGGAAAGGGCTTAGGATTGGTGCCTGTGGAAAGGGCTTTGGATAGGATTGGTGCCTGTGGAAAGGGCTTATGATTGGTGATTTACCTCTCTGGGAGTGATTCGCCTCTCTGGGAGACTTTGTGAAGTCATTCGCCTCTCTAAGGCATGCGATTTATCATGATGATCTGGTTGGTGACGGCGGTGTACTAATCTCGAGGTAAACCAGGATCATGGTGAAGCCTGTCTGGTAGGCCATGAAGCTTATGCCTTTATTCTCGGACTGGTGCGCGGTAATTTATGCAGGTTTCATGGTTGCACTTGAAATGCTTATGCCATGCTTCCCTACATTTCAAGTATTCACATACTTCTTAAATCATCGTACCAACATTTTAAAATTTTGGTTTTGAAAAGGTTGTGAATCTTAAGTTGCCTGATTTATGAAGTATGTTACGCTACTTGAAATTATCTAAGTGCAGATGCATGCATGCAAGACCGACCATTTTTCGAGAATATAGCAACACTGAAAAGGCAAATATTGATTTCTGGTCAAATAGTGAGTGGGTGTAAGGTGATAAGAGAAATGGAGTGCTTCCGAGTTGAAACTCTGCTGATCTTGCGTTATGCTTCCATTATGACATGTTTCTCTCTGTTTCTTGAGTCTTGGACCTGTTAAGATTCATTCGCGTTGCTGCTTTTGCTCATACCTATAGTCTCAAGAGGATTACCAATGTTCTGCATTTTCAGGAGTAGGTGTAGACAGGCTTGATTCTTAAGAGAGGCGGGGGCTTTCAGTTGCTAAACCAATTGATTAACTTGATTCTACCTTCAGGGTTTTTGGTTCTGCTGATAGGACAACAACAGGGTCATGGTGATGTGGGTAGGACATTCTCAATGCGAATGATGATTGGAGAGGCTAGTCTTTAGAGAGTTGTTCGGGTCTTCTCGTCGATACCCTCAGTAGATGTACCCTCGGCACCCTCAATATGTGCGAACGATGATGGTGAGGCTAGTCTTTGGGGAACTATTCTGATCTTCTTGTCAAAACCCTCAGTGCATATACCCTCTGCACCCTCAGTGTATGCGAGCAATGATGGTGAGGCTTGTTCGGGTCTTCTTGTCGATACCCTCAGTAGATGTACCTCGGCACCCTCAATATGTGTGAACAATGATGGTGAGGCTAGCCTTTAGGGAGCTGTTTGGGTTTTCTTGTCGATACCCTCAGTAGATGTACCCTCGGTACCCTCAATATGTGTGAACAATGATGGTGAGGCTGTTTGGGTCGTCTGGTGAGGCTAGCCTTTAGGGAGTTGTTCGAGTTTTCTTGTCAACACCCTTAGTGCATATATCCTCTGCACCCTCAGTGTATGTGAATGATGATGGTAAAGCTAGTCTTCGGAGAGCTGTTATGATCTACATCAAGGATGGCTTGAGGGTTATCGTTTTGAAGGGGCTGGTTATGTTTAGGGTTCAGCCAAGCTATTTCGGGATCTTGCGCCGGTGGTACAACGATGTTGGGAAGGGCCACAGGAAGTGGGTGGTTGATGTTGGCAAGAACGGGGATAATGTATTAGAGAATGTTAGGTGGACCTACTGTCTCGGGTTTGGTTGCCTTCGGTTGGGTATGGATTTGGATTGATTTTTTTTTGGTTCAGCAGGTATTCTGATAGCGATTAGGGCTCAAGATGGGCTTGGGTGGCTACTTGATGATCTTTCACGATGGCTACAAATTGGGTCAGATCATGGATTAGATGCTAGAGGTGTTCACTGGTTAAGGTGCCACCCTCGGTTTGTGGGAGAACGGGACCAGGCGGCGGACCCGCTGCATGAGAAGCTTCACCGTAATTACCCTTAGAATTGTTGACCCTGGTTTGATGAAGTAGCAACTCGGTGTTACAATGAGTCGTCTTAGTTTGAATCTTTGAGAGCCCAACCAACCAGTGCCAGCAGTAGATAATCGGAGGGTAGTGAAGAATGGGGAGAAAGAAGTCGGGGATTTGACCGAAAAATTAATATTTTGCCATGGGTTGCATAATTCTCAGAAAACTATGACTCGACAGAAAAATAAAATCGAAAACCACTTTTTGGTGATTAGAGAAAACAGACCGACAGCAACAACTTGAGAGCCCCGGGGATAGGTTTAGGGTAGGAACATGAATTCTCGGGGTGCCCTTATAACCTTCCGGTTTCGAAAA
Source organism: Lonicera japonica (assembly GCA_021464415.1). Lineage (NCBI taxonomy): Eukaryota > Viridiplantae > Streptophyta > Magnoliopsida > Dipsacales > Caprifoliaceae > Lonicera > Lonicera japonica. Next base: position 60,342,392 of record CM038470.1, read on the forward strand.
CGCATTTTGAAAACCTATTATATAAAATGACAACATTTTTGGAAAATATTTTGTAAAAATCGGGAAGTTCTCTCCTCATAGAGTTGCTTTTCATGGAAATAGTGATGGGGAAATTCTCACTAGCGGATTCTAGTGAGGGATTTCTACGGAGGAGGTTGGACAGCCTCCGGCCGTACTTGCCAAACCAAGAAACGGTATGCATGACAAGGCCTTTGATTCACCAATCTCACGACTGACGGTTAAGCAAAGATGCAGAAATTCAAGTGTACTAGGTTGACTCATCCTACATGCAGCGTGGCTTGATGGGTTAAGGTTCAGGCTCCCTCCTATTTGGCTAGGTCTTTCCATATACCCCAAGGGTGAGTACGTGCAAGGACCTTTTGATATACATCCCGGGTACGTGAGTGTTCTCGTCACTCTATATACCTCGGTAAGTACTTGGGCAAGGAGAGTGGAAATAAGAGCTTTTGGTTGATGTTGACCCAGACGAGTCAACTCCCTACTTGTTAAACAGTATTTCCGGGTTATTTGGGATAATTTCACACTCACGATAATGCATGATGATAGTGTGTGCGTGCAAAATAACAATTATTGAGGTATATTATGAAAAATGCTTTATGATTTGTTCCAGTCTTTTCAAATTTTATTTATGAAAATATTTTTCCTCAAACAATAATTATAAACAGAGAAAGATAAATCGGGTATCCACCTGAATTGCATCTATGTTATTCTAAAACTAAGGCCGAAAATAAAAACACGTAATAAAATAATATAAACAAATATCCACGCATATTCTACTCTTGTACAGAGTCTAATCCTCTTAAAAGTTTGTCCCCAGCAGAGTCGCCACTGTGAAAACCTGCGTTTTCGACCCCTCCACTTTTCGTCTTTTTTTTCGGAATACGTTGGAGTTTTTTATTAATTACAAAAAAAAACCATGACATTTTGTAAACAATTCAGAGTCGCCAGTTTGTTTTACTAAACAAACAAAAGTTTTGTGTAAAAGAAAAACATTTATGAATTAAACGCCTTCTTAAACACAATTAATGCGAAACCAGACAATTCAAGGGTTCGGGGGTTAAATTACGAATTGGGAAGGGATTAGGCACCCAATTCGCCCTTTCGGTCTCTAAGTAGAATATGCGTTAAGTATTATCACAGATTCGTATGCGCGTGTAATATTATCTCACTTCAGCCTTTTATTTTTAGAAAACTGGGATTTTGGGGTGGGGATTGAAGATGTGTGCTTCGTTTTTCGCCCTTGTTGATTTTAGAAATTAGTGTGTATGTGTGTGGTTTCACAATTGTTTAATATAGAGATAGACAACGAAGTCAGTGCATTTGGATAAAAATCAGAGCTTTTCAGAAGCTAATTTAGTTTGGAATTGGTATCCGGCGATCATCGAGATTTCTTTTGTCAAATAGTGTACCACAATTTAATAACTTAAATTGGCATTTGACAATTTTCATACTCTCACATTGGATATTTAATTCAACGCCCAAATTTATAGATTAAACGGGGCACAAAATCAATCAATTCCGGTGTGGATTGAGACTAATAAAATTGAAAATAACTGATAAAAATATTCCTTCAAAAGGTGATTTTTTCTCAACCAATATTTTCAATGTTGATAATCTAACTTGAATCTAAAATTTGAACTGATTTGGAATTCAAACAGCAGTCTAATATGCGAGACTGATAAAAAATACCCTGATAAAAATATGTTTTTAAAATACAATTTTTTCTCAATCCACAGCTTCTATAATTAAAGTAAAGCTCAAATATGAAGTTTAGACTGATTTCGAGATAAATATCACTCTCTACATGCGATTCAATGAAAATACACGGATAAAAATTGAAATTCAGAAAATTACGAAACTTACCAAAAAGCTTTCCCAAGGTGAATATAGTATTTCCAACACTTTTCCCGAGATTTTCCACTTTTTCCCCCATTTAAAAAGGCACAAAAAGGGGTCTATTTATAGCAGAATTGACCAGTTGTCGTGGGGACAACACCTTTGTCGCAGGGACAACCGATTTTGCCTCTTTTGCGACGGTTTTTGCGATTCTGGCCCAACAGAGTATCGGAATGATCTGATTTTTTGATATGTTGTTTCCCACAATTTAACCTACATCCTGACCAAATTTCAGCTCATTTAGACTTCGGGAAGTGTGCCTTTTGATTCCCGAGGTGAATTCCCAGTTTTCTCAATTCCCGGAGATCTGGCCGTCGGAATGTGCTGAATTTTGAGTATGTTCCTCCTTGTAGTATTACCTAACAACCCTAAAAGTTTTAGGACGATAAGATATCCACAGCTATTTAATTTTACCTTCCAGGATTTTTGACGGTTACCGGTTTCTGGCAGTTTCTGGTAATTTTCGTAACTTTCTGTCCGGGTGGCCTTTCTGCCTCATTCTTTAAACTGTATCACACGTATAGAGTATATATTCATCCATGAATGCCTATGCATGCCTGTGTGTTCATTTTCTTGAAGTTCGGGATTTGTGCGAGGGTCGAAAAATGAGGTGTTCACAGACCCTCTCGGCCTAGGTTCTTTGGAACAAAGAAACTAGGACGATACTGAGAATGCATCATTTTAAGGCGCTCGCACAAATCTTCCGTGATATGTTTTTTTGAAAACAATGCCATGCTAAATGATGCTTGTGCTGTCTATCTCTGCTGGAAATGGATGGGCGATTCAAGACGCGTCATGTGCTTTGTAAAAAAATGTTGAGCTGTGGTACTCCTACTCCGTAGGAAGGTTCTGTCAACGAATCTTCTTTCTGGGGTTGAGCTGTGGTAGTCCTACTTCGTAGGACGGTTCTGTCAACGAATCTGCTTTCTGGGGTTGAGCTGTGGTACTCCTACTTCGTAGGACGGTTCTGTCAACGAATCTGCTTTCTGGGTTAAACTGTGGTACTCCTACTTCGTAGGACGGTTCTGTCAACGAATCTGCTTTCTGGGTTGAACTGTGGTACTCCTACTTCGTAGGACGGTTCTGTCAACGAATCTGCTTTCTGGGTTGAGCTGTGGTACTCCTACTTCGTAGGACGGTTCTGTCAACGAATCTGCTTTCTGGGGTTGAGCTGTGGTACTCCTACTTCGTAGGACGGTTCTGTCAACGAATCTGCTTTCTGGGTTGAGCTGTGGTACTCCTACTTCCTAGGACGGTTTTGTCAACGAATCTGCTTTCTGGGTTGAGCTGTGGTACTCCTACTTCGTAGGACGGTTCTGTCAATGAATCTGGTTTCTGGGTTGAGCTGTGGTACTACTACTTTGTAGGACGGTTCTGTCAACCAATCTGGTTTCTGGGTTGAGCTGTGGTACTCCTGCTTCGTAGGACGGTTCTATCAACGAATCTGCTTTTTAGGTTGAAAAAAGTTTTTCTTTCTTCTTTCTTTATCCGGTTTTTCTATGCATTTTTTTTGATGAGTTTCCTTTCTTTCTAAAAAAGATGTAATCACGATTTCCTTGGTTTGTAAACCTCGTGAGCGCTTTCTTTGGGGTTTTCTCCTTACACTCTTGAATTTTTACCAATGTTTCCACAATTTTCAGGATTCTTGCCCTTTTGCAGTTTTTTCTTGGTTTTCGGAGAACATTTTTATTTGCACCTGCACCTTTTCTGTTTTTGATGCCCTTATATCTCCCTCTGATGTTTTCAAGGCTTTTTTTCTTGATGCCCGTCTATTTAATCTTTTGCATGGCCGGCAGCCTTTCTCACCCGAGACGTAGCCCTGAGCCTTTTGGCCTAGCTGTCACTCTCGGTGTGGCTCTTGCCGTTACCTTCTTTCTCTGTTTTTTCTGTAATTCTCTTTATTTCTTCTCTCTTGGTGCTATGGGTTTTATCCTCTTTTCTACTCTTTCAATTTTTTTCTTGTACCCACTTCGTTCTCTTCAAATAGTTCTTTACTGCTAAGGGCACATTTCCTGTATTCTGCGAAAGTCTTGGTTTAAATTCTCCGTGTTGGGTTTTTACCATGCATGTGTTGTGGTGTTTTTCTGGCTTGAAAACTTCAGAATTCCGTGATTCCCCCTCTATTTTTTTTTTGAAAATTGATAAAAAAAAATGACATTTTTATTCCGGATAACAGAGAAAAAAGAGGTTTTTATTTTTGGGGACAAATGGCCTGTCTTGGGGACAACTGGTTTTTCTTAAGGACAACTAGTTTGTCTTGGGGAAAACTAGTTTGGTTCCTATATATATGTTATATGGGGCAGTATGCGGAGTCCGTGGTCGAGACAGATAAAGAGAATGAAGCAATAGCCGTCTTGAGAGAACAAGTGAAAGCCCTGAACCAAAGAGTAATTGATAAAGTCGATGATATGGCCGATATCCAGAATATGTCCCTTTTTCCGGAAGCCCGGTTGCCGATTGGTTTCAAGCTCCCCCATGTCGAGAAATTCTCAGAAAGTAGCCCACTGCACCTTCATCTCAAGGCTTATGTAAGAACGATGCAGTTGTATGGGTTAAACGAAACTCACTTGGCTCAAGGTTTTCATCAGACCTTGACTGGACCCGCCCATAGCTGGTTTTTGGGATTAGAGAGGCATCGAGCGGCAGATTGGAAGAGGATTGTGAAAGAGTTCATAGAACATTACAAATCTAATGAGGAGTTGAAAGTCACCCGTAAGCATCTGGAAATGGCAAAATAGAGAAAGAATGAAAGCGTTAACGATTTTATAACTCGATGGCGGGAACTGGCCTCACAAATGGTGGACCGCGTGTCTGAGGAGGAACAACTGGGTTTGATAGTCAAGATGTTTAAGCCTAAAATTCGGAATGGTATGGGCCACCAATATTTTGAGAAGTACAAAGCTTTGATGCACATCGCCAATGAGACAGAGGAGGAATTGGCAAGGGCAGCCGAAGCTAAGAAAACGGCTTCCCAATACAAAAGATCCACCCCAACCGTCAATCAGACGTGGTCTTACCAAAATGCCGGAACTTCTCAAAGAACTAACTTTCAATATCCTCAGGAGCAGAGGCCCGTACCCATCCAAGGTTTTGTCAATCAAACCCGAAACACTGGAAGGAATAGGCATTTTTCTCGACTCCCGGCTTCTCTGAGTAAAACTTTTGCAGCCCTAAGAGATGGAAGCATCATACAAGCTTTAGCCCCCCGAGCTCCCCCTGATCCACTTCCTCGTGGCTGGAATACGAATGAAGTTTGTGAATTTCATCAAGGCCCTGGACACCACACTGATCGATGCATGGCTTTGAGGCACACCATACAAGATTTGATAGAGTAAGGGAAAATTCCTGATCCGGAACCTCCGAATGTGGCAAAGAATCCACTCCCCAACCACGAAGGGAGAATTAATGCATTGATAATAGATAAAGAAGAGAATGATCCGGTGTTTTTGATTCGGTCAGCAAAGAACAAAGGAAAGGAGATCATAGCTGTATTTCAAGTAGAAAGTTGTTTGAGTCAAGGTTTTACAAAAGGAAAAGAAGAAGAGTTGGAAAATATGTTCCGGCAATTAATGAAAGAAGTTCAGAATCAAGGAAGGAAAGTTGCGGAGAAACCATCGTATAACCCCCAAGTTAGTAAGTGGATGAAGAAAATGAAAATTTTGCCCGGTCAAGGACTGGGCAAATACAACCAAGGCATCGCCGAACCCGTTATGGTAAAAACTCAGATCCGCAAGCAGGGGTTGGGTTATCAGGGAAAGAAGGTGAAAATTGGACAGGAAACACCGAACCGAAAGTGGTCCATCTCAAGAAAGATCACCCGAGCCCACGTCAACATGGTTAATTTTGATTGGTCAAAATTGGCAGAAGAGTCGGATGAGAATGAAAGGAGGGTTTAGCTAACTGGGTGCAACAGTTAACACGATCAGGGAAGGTTTATAGCCCTCAAGAGAAAGTGGCAGAAGCTGGAAAGAAAGAAGTGATCAAACCTGAAGGTAGGCAAATGGTCGAACAATTAAAAAAAACCCAGGCTCAGATATCCATTTGGGGACTGTTGGTTTCCTCCAAACCCCATCGAACATCATTTTTGAAACTCATGGATGAAGCTATACTCCCCATAGAATCCACTACTGGGCAATTAACCACCATGATTGGGACACTGGGTCTACAGAACAGTCTGGCATTCTCCGATGAAGACTTATCACCGTTGGGGAGAGATCATGACCAAGCTCTGCACATATCTGTTGAAACTCTGGGGATGGTAATACCAAAGGTGCTCATCGACAATGGAGCAACCATAAATGTATGCCCTCTCAAAACTTTCAAGGCTCTAGGGCTTGATGAAGGAAGTTTGGAAGAATCTCCGGTAACCGTGAGGGCCTATGACAACACCAAGAGAGCCGTATTGGGGTCTGTTATCCTGAGTTTATTGATCGGGCCAACAGAATTTGCTGCAGAATTCCAAGTTATTGAGATCCCGTCAAGCTTTAATCTGTTGCTGGGAAGAGCATGGATACACTCAGTCGGGGCTCTCCCGTCATCTCTCCATCAGAAAGTAAAGATTCCCGTGGGAGACGAAGTAATTGTGGTACATGGGGACTGTGACGATATTATAATGCCCAAAGACACACCAGTCTTAGGCATAGGGGGTTAGGATATACAGTTGGGAGGTTTTCAATGCGAACCCAAAGTGCAAACTCTGACCACACAGAAAATTGAACTGTTACCCCCGTACACCGTGCCATTTCTGAACGAAAAAGTGGTTGCTACGATGAATGCTATGGGGTACTTGCCAGGCAGAGGTTTGGGTGATCGACAAGTCGGAATAGTCGAGCCGATTAAGCCACACTTGCAGAGCCAAAAATATGCCAGGCTGGGTTTATCAGAGTCGGAAGAAGGCAAATTTATGGAGGGTTCAAATTATGGAGCGATCACTACTTCGTTGAATGGTTTCTTTGTAAAGGAAGGGGAAGACTTCCCGTTTTGTGGTTTCCAAGAACCATGGTTTGATTCGAAAGGAGAAAGAGTCCCTGGACTAGAAATCTTCTTTGTTGAAGACTTGTATCACAAAGAGGGGGAGGTACACTGTATTGAAAATAGGGGATATGAAGATCCATCTCAGGGTTTGAAAGAAGAAGATGAAGGAACTGAGGAGCTAGCTCTTATGATGAAAAGTTTGTTTGTCGAAACTGAGGTTATGGAAGTGACTGAAGAGGGTAATCTAGTTGATCCCGTGGTTTTGATTTATCCGGCAAAGAAAAGGGGAATTATGAGAGAGAAAGGGAGTGAATATGTAAGGGATAAAATTGTGGGTAGCATGAGCGATGATAAGCTCTTAGGAAATTTACTTGAAAATGTACCCGATGGAATTTTTGTTAATGAAATAGAAATGGTTTCACAGTATCCGGATATGTCCAATTCTTTTATTGCCTCTGCTGAAATTGAATCTACAAATGATATCCCTGAAAAGAACAAACAGCGAATCCAAATCGAGGAGGGTGAAACCGTTACGATTAACCTAGGGACCGATGAGGATAAGAAAGAGTTAAAAATTGGGGCTGAGTTGAATGAAACTGAAAGCAAAGAATTGCATGAGTTGTTGAAAGAATATGTTGATGTGTTTGCTTGGTCTTATGCTGATATGCCAGGTTTAAGCACGGATATAGTGATGCATGAGATCCACACCAAACCAGAGTGTAAACCCGTCAAGCAGAAACTCAGAAAGTTGATACCAGAATTGTCCTTAAAGGTTAAAGAAGAAGTTGAAAAATAGTTGAAAGTGGGATTCATCCGAGTAGTGAATTATCCAACTTGGTTAGCCAATGTCGTACCTGTACCGAAGCCAAATGGGAAAGTGCGGGTGTAGATTACAGGGATCTCAATAAAGCCTGCCCAAAAGACGATTTTCCATTACCCAATATCGATCTAATTGTGGACAATACTGCCAACCATGCTTTGAAGTCGCTTGTCGATGGTTTCGCCGGTTATAACCAGATAAAGATGCATCCCAATCATCAAGAAAAAACTGCCTTCATCACACCATGGGGTACTTACTGTTACACAGTTATGCTATTTGGGCTAAAGAATGCCGGGGCGACGTACCAAAGGGCTGCAACTGCACTTTTTCACGATATGATCCACAAAGAGGTTGAGGTATACGTGGACGACATGATCATCAAGTCCAAAGAGAGAGAAGGGCATCTCCCTGCCCTCAAAACATTCTTTGATAGACTCCGGCAATTCCAGATGAAATTAAATCCGCAGAAGTGTGTATTTGGGGTAACAAAAGGCAAGTTGTTGGGTTATGTCGTTAGTGTAGACACCCCGATCCGTGACCCCCGCAAGAACCCTAACAGCCTTCGAGAATTGCTGTTTCTGGACTCCGGACCCACCCGAACACCCGAGACTGCCCCGGAAGCATTTGTTGGCCAAACAAACATGCTTTAAAGCGAAATGTCGCACGACATTCAAGATTGTCGCGCGACATACACCAGTATGTCGCACGACAATCCCACTTTATGGGAACATGTCGCGCGATAAACACCCCACCACTCCACTTTCTGACTCAGCAATGAGTCAGAATCATCATTAAAGTAGAATGTCGCGCGACAGTCAAGATTGTCGCGCGACATACACCTTTTCGCCACTATAAATAGGCCAGCAGCCCCCAAGGTTCAAGGACACCAACATCACAGCAAAAAACAGCAGTTTTAGAGCAGAATTGCGGGTTTATGATCTGATTTTCGGATCTTTCGTCAAGTATTTTCTATTATCGTCTGATTTTTGAAGAATTATCGAATCTATTCTCGACACTCGACGTGTCCAGTCTCGAGAATCGAATTCTCGGAAATATCTGAAGAAGGAGAAGATTATTATCGCCGGACATCTCTCTGCCGTATTATATTTTCTTTCTTATTATTATTCTCGATCCCCGTGCTGGTAAGCGAAGTGGCAACATGGTTGTGCTAGATTTCTAACGCGCCCGAAAAACAGGTTATCTGTGTACTTGTTTTATTTCTGTTGTTTTGTCCACGTTTTATTTGAATAAACTTATTGCCAAGTTATAAATAGTCTACCGTCTTCAAAACAAAAGACCCTGATAAAACCATTTGCAAAACCAGAAAAGTAAGTACGTTATCGTCCGGATAAAATTTTGTTTTCAAAACCCGGACTGATACGACTTATCTAGGAATTAAAATCAACATATCTTGTCTTCTCTATAGACTGCGACGTGTCTGATAACTCTCCTCAAAGAGTTCTAGTTCCATATTAAATTAGTCCCGATACAAGGTCCGAACTTTTACAAAAGTAATCACAACCCGAGAAAACCGTCATTATATGAGGAAATAATACGGGATACTCTTTCAAAATAAAAGATTTTGTCATTTGTATTTACATCTTTCAACAATAAAAACATCGGATCTCGAAACACAAAGGTTTCTATCCCTTTCCCGTTTTCCCCCAGAAATTAGGGTCTTTTTATTAGAAGGTAGTAGACTGTCAATAAAAGCATCCAAGTTTTTCAAACATAGAATAAACGTATAAGACCACTAGAGACCGAAAGGGCGGAATGGGTGCTTAAAACCTTCCCAAACCGTAATATAGTTTCCGAACCTTATAGAATCCTGGTTTCGTAGACAAACGTGTAAAGAAAGGCTTATCTGTAGCCTTTTCTCTCACACAACCTTTTTGTTCGTTTTCTCGTAAAACGTATTGGTGACTCTGAACAAACCCCTTTGCATCTAGAATAGACGTAGGGACACCCGATATGAATTATCAAACAACTCTAAGCAAATGGAGCGACGGGATTCCTTCCGATGCTTCAGACGCCCAACGAACGGGGACGAGACCCGGGGGTCGCATTTGCGAATTCTCACAGTTAGCAAAAAGGGAATCGAAGCAGACCCTGCCAAGATAAAAGCAATCCGAGAAATGACGGCACCGCGCACAGAGAAGGAGGTCAGAGGGTTCCTGGGTAAGCTACAGTATATCAGCCGGTTCATATCCCAGCTCACGCAAACATGCGAGCACATATTCAGACTCTTGTAGAAATCATCAGATGGTCAGTGGAATGAACAGTGCCAAGCGGCGTTTGATAAAATCAAGGAGTACCTATCCAATCCACCAATCCTTGCCCTACCACAGCCAGACCTTCCCTTATTACTGTATCTCACAGTCAATGAAATTGCCGCAGGGGCTATGTTAGCCCAACACTTGATCCAGAGTCAAAAGGAGCAGGCGATTTATTACATCAGTAAGAAGTTGTCACCCTGTGAAAGAAATTACTCACCACTGGAAAGATCGTGTGCAGCTTTGATTTGGGCAACTCAGAAATTACGCCATTACATGCTCGTATTTTCCGTTGTTCTGATAGCCCGGTTGGATCCATTGAAATACTTGTTCGAGAAGCCAGTGTTGACTAATCGGATGGCTAAATGGGTATTTTTGTTATCTGAGTTCGATATCACATATGTTACCCAGAAGGCGATTAAAGGTCTGATTATCGCAGATTTTTTAGCTGGTAATCCTATTTTGGAAGAGGAAGAAGAAAGAGATCTCAGCTTCCCAGATGAAACTATCATGGTATTAAAAACAGAGGGTAAATGGAAATTGTATTTCGACGGGGCTGCCAACAAAAATGGCTATGGAATAGGGATTCTTTTGATCTCGCCAGACCAGATTCACGCACCGTTGTCGTTCCGGTTGCAATTCGACTGCACCAATAACACTGCTGAATATGAGGCTTGCATCGTGGGGTTGGAAATCGCTCTTAAAAGAGGGGTAATGAAAATACAGGTTTTCGGAGATTCGACTCTTATCATACACCAGGTATTGCGAAAGTGGAAGATCAGAGAAGATAAGCTCATCCCCTACCTGGACAAACTGCAAGATATGGCTAACAAGTTTGAAGAGATTAGTTTCCACCATGTACCCCGCAGTCAAAATAATTTCGCCGACGCACTGGCAACATTGGCATCAATGGTAGAAATCCCGGGAGATATACAGGCAGTACAGATCACTATTGAGCAAAGAGAGGTCCCGGCATACTGCATGGTCCTTGACAGTAAAAATGAAGATGAGGAATTGGTAGATTCAGCCACCTGGTATTACGACATCTGGAGGGTCCTAAAAGAAGGAAAATACTCTGATCATGCCAATAAGAAGACTCGGATAGCACTTCGGAGATTGGCAGCTCAATTCATCATTTGCACGGGAAAATTGTACAAGAGAGGGTATGACGGAGTACATCTTCGATGCCTACGAGAAGAGGAATCTCAAGCCGTTATGAGCAAAGTGCACGGAGGAGAATGCGGACCCCATATGAGTGGACACACTTTGGCCCGAAAGATAATTCGGCAAGGATATTACTGGACCACTATGCAACAAGACTGTAATGGTCATGTCAAAAGATGCCATCTCTGCCAAGCCTACGCAAAATCTCAGAAACTTCCCCCAAAAGAATTCTACACCATGACAGCTCCTTGGCCGTTCTCAGTTTGGGGAATAGACGTCATTGGAAAAATATCGCCATCAGCAAACAATGGACATGAATACATACTGGTCGCAATCGATTATTTTACAAAGTGGGTCGAGGCAGAATCGTATGCGAAGCTTGATGCTAAAAAGGTAGCAAAATTCATCCGAAGGAATATCATCTGCAGATACGGGGTACCCCATGAGATTGTGTCTGACATTAGAACCCACTTCGAAGGAGAAGCCAACGATGTGATGGAAGAATACGGGATACAGAGGCACAAGTCCTCCCCCTATAGGCCACAGACCAATGGTGCAGTAGAAGCGGCAAACAAAAATCTAAAGAATATGATTAGCAAGATGATAAAAGGTGGTCGAGATTGGGCCGATAAACTGCCGTATGCATTGTGGGGATATCGCACTATAGAAAGGGTCTCCGTAAACGCCACGCCGTTTTCATTAACATATGGGATGGAAGCAGTACTGCCTGTAGAAATGGAGATCCCGTCTCTGAGGGTAGTTATGGAAAGCACAGTGGCAGAATTAGACTGGGTTCAAAGCCGTTATGAAGAATTGGCACTACTCGACAAGAAACGATTGAAAGCCGCCTACCATCAGCAAGGGTATCAGAAAAGGGTTGCTAGAACATTCAATCAGAAAGTGAAAATCAGGGGAATACAGATAGATGATTTGGTGCTAAAAGAAATCAGAGAGCCAGCTAGAGATCCAAGGGGAAAATTTGCGCAGAAGTGGACAGGGCCGTATATTGTCAATGAGATTTTGTCCGGAGGAGCAGTCATAATCACATATACAGATGGGCAACAGTTCAATTCTCCGGTTAATCTAGACCGTTTGAAGAAATACTATTAGTAAAGGACATAAACCGGCATACCTAAGAACTACGTAGACCTGAGCCCCACAACCAAGAATTGAGATATTAAAACAAGAGGAACGTAGGCAACCTGAGAAGTGACTTCAGGCCCGGTCTAATTTTCATAAAATAAAATAAACCCTGCTTTTCATTAATTTTGGAAAATTATAAAATAAGTTTGCATAACAAAATGAATTTCAAAATAAACTCCCTAAAACAGTTTTAAAAGAAACCCATAAACCACATCCAGAACATCCCTAAGCTAGTGGGGGTCAGCTGATCATCTTCAGCCGAAAATTCAATCCGAGCCTGATCCACAAACTCGTAAGCTTGCACAATAGCATCAACCACAGGTACCTCCTCCATAAACTCAAACCAACACATCTAGCGCAAACTACCAAGAACCCGATCCTGGACCCTATCCCAAATCCTCCTCACGTGAACCTCCGCCATGGGACGGGAGATCCCAAACTCAGCAGCACTGAAAACCCGGGTGAAACGTCCTGCCCACATGGCCGTGAGTCGAAGAGCAAGCCGGGTATCAACCATAACAGAGTCAGCCGAAAAAATCGCGGGGTGCAGGCAAATCCATCCAGGGTATATTGAACTGTCGCAGCAATCTGGAAGGAATGTATAAAGAAGTAAAGAAGAGGCCCCGAATACGCACGTAATGCTGACCACCAGTAGATAAAACCATCGACCTCAATCGCCACCACGGTATGTGCCATCGGATAGATCTAGAAATCTCGCAGGGTTGCGCAGGATAGCACTCCTAGAATCACCAAGCAAGAGGGTACGTCTGAAAAAACGCGCAGGGTTGCGCAGGATGGCAGGGCCCACATGCCTATCAGACACAAATCGAAAGTGCTCCAATAGCCACATATACAGCAATATCGGGCTCCCACGGAAAAACTCAGAAGTACCAGCAACCATAACATCTAACCCGAGGAAGGTCTAGGCCAGCACGTAAGGAACAATTGAACGACCCAGTAAAGCCTGCTGAACTAGTAAAACTATATTCGGGTCAATCAGGAAATCCCCAGTAACAAAGAGCAGGGTAGCAAAACAGCATACCATGGCACCTACGGTGCGAGCTCGAGTAAAAACAGGATCATCAGCAGAGTCGAGCAAGAATCGGACTAGGCGACGTAAATCTAAACCAGTTAGAGTAAGCATCAAACGGCAAACCCGAGAATCTACCTGAAGAATCTCAGCAAGAACCAAGCGGGGGCTGAGGGTGAGATCCAAAATAGCTAACTCGACATTAAGAGGCTGATCCAGAAACCAAGAAAACTCCTCATAAGTGGGACAGAGCTCGTCAATGCCTATGCGAAAGACGTGATCGGTATGGTCCCAGAGGGGTAAGGCGCCAAGAAGAAAACTATATCGAATCTCAGCAGATCGCCAGTAGAAAAGACGACTCCAATCTCCCCAGTTTAGGGCATTGTCAGCACGCATGAGCCGCCCTAGAGACTGAAGAAATCGGAGAGATTCATCGGAACGAAAGGAAGACATAATGTGGGTAAAAGAGTGTAGAGAGAGAAAAGTAAGAAAGGAAGGAAAATGAGAGAAGTGAAGAAATGAATGAAACGAGGGAAGTATTTATAGGAGGGGGCATTGGTCTAAAGACAAAGCAGTTGTCCCCAGGACAAGGCTGTTGTCCCTAAAATAAAACTTTTGCCTCCAGGCCAAAATCTTTATTAACAAACATAACAACATTTACAACTGATATTTTCTCAAAATAAAATATTAAATATATTTCCGAAAAAGAGTCTACATTACATACGTTTGCATACATATCATTTTCGAGCTATATAGACTTGTTTCTTTTTCGCAAAATATACGATTTCATAAAAAAAACATAAAGGATGCTTTTTCAAGAAACAAAAAAAAACCAGCTAATTGCCGCGCCGTGATGACATGTCAACATTCTCTGCCGAACCAAGCTGAGAACGCCGAGAAGAAGGGCCACGACGACGAGGGGCAGGACAACTTATGAGCACGGCCTCGTTAACTGCCCCCATGGAAGAGCAAGAGGGTGCACCAGGATCAGGAGCCTCACGAGCAGCGGCATTACTAGCAAGCCTCATGGCATCACGGAAAGACCTATCGTACTCCCACGGTTGGGGAACACAATGAACTAAGAAGGCCCAATAATCCGTGGCAGTATCATAAAGACTACGTAATTCATCTGTCGAGACTACAACATTTGTCCCACTTGGAATCCCAGGAAAAGTAAAACGTTCAGGAGTGGGAGAAGATCGGAGGTTATACTGCATCTCCTCCCAAGCAGTAATAAAAGGCATGATCCGCGGCAATACAGGTAAACTACAAAAGCGGGACGATTGGCCAGGTCCAGAAGGCATCCCTTGATCCCTCTCAAAACGTCTAGCCACTTCTGCCTGGTTGAGATCTCGTATTGTATCTCGGAATTCCCTCCCAGAGTCTTGGGGTACCTTGCCACCAAAAGGGTTGTTATTCAAGAAAGAGGTAAAGTTAGAGAAGGCGGGCAGCTCAAAACTCGAACCTTGCCCCGTCTGATAACCTGCAACAAAACCTCGCCCTTGCTCTGTTTGATAACCTACAATAAAGCCTTGCCCTTGCCCCATTGGATAACCTGTAGTATGACCCAAGCCTTCACCCATCGGATGATTGACAAAAACAGGTGGCCTCATAGCCACATTGCCGCCTGTGAACCCACCATCAACACCACCACCACCATGACCAAAGCTAATATACATGTCTTCATCCCCACCAAGATTCTAACTTACACCCTCTGCATCACCAGCAATCCCATTAGTCGCCTGATCCATGACATCATCATCATCCGTACTCTCATTTTGGTTCCCACTTTCATCATCAGGAGAACTAGCAGACCGATATCCAGGGTGAGCAGACTCTCCAGATTTCGACACATGCATCGCATACCAGTCCTGCCCACAAATACAATGAGAATTGCCCCCTAACCTAGTATAACGTGTATAAATGTCATCAGGGGTGGCGCCTACATTCTCTCGCAACAGATAAGTGCGTGCAAACTCGCGATAAGGAATATCCAACTGGAACCTCGTATAATCACATCCTTGAAACAGGATTAAACGATCCTCAGCAGGAATCTGAGAAGGAAAACGCATACGCGAAGGAGGATGAGCAGGGGACTTGAGAGTAGCCCCAGGAGAATGTTGACGCATCACCCTCTCGCCCAGATAGAAACAATAGTCATACTCGTGACACAACAGCCGCCGTGTCTGAGAAAATGTCCGGATATAATGGAAAGCCGGCTGACCATACAATTCCGACCAGGGGGTCCAGTTCACCTACAGAGACATGAGTATAAGGAACAAATTTTAAAAGAAAGGAAATAAAAAATGAACCAAGGGAGAAAGTTTATACCCGATCAGGGGTAAGCCCAAAGAAATTTCCGTGGCAAAGATGCGATAGAGAATAACGGAATGGCTTCGACGTACATAGTTTCCGAGAAAAACGACGAAAAAAGGGGAAAGAACGATTCGTACAAACACCAAGCTGTGCCGGACCACCACCAATATACGCCAGAAACCAGGCCTAAAAAAATAGAGAAAAGATTAACAAAGAAATTTATACGAACGTGGAAATTATGATAAAAGAGATAGAAAGGGGGGTACCTCCCATAACATGCACATTCCCCAGTGAGTAGGAGATTCGCGTCTCGAAAAACTATCCATCGAGTCATACAGAACGGCTAGAACAAGTCCCCCCCAATCCCAAGTATGAATAGTGCTAAAATCATTGAGAATGACAAGCCAGTATACAGCCGCGTCATTATTACCGCGAGCTGTAAATAATTCCTGCAGAACTAGGAGGAGCAGTGATCTAGCATACTGACGAACCTCTCGTCGGGTAAGAAGATTGCCCCTGCTTACCATGCGCAAACTTTCCTGCTTCAGATATTCAACCAAAACAGCATGAGGGATCTCATTCCCCTCGTAATACCAACCCAGAGCAGCTCGCATCCCCGCCTCGATAATCCTAGCCGAAGGAGAACAATCGATCGGCCGGCCCCCGAAAGGCAAACCCGTCAAGACATGCAAGTCTACAGGATTCATGGTCATCTCCCCCCAACCCCACTGAAAGGTGTGGGTAGTATCAAACCACCTTTCCGCCATCGCCATCGTAAGATTCGAACCACGCTAGGCGTGCCCAGGCAATGCGTTTAGAAGAGGGCCAAAAGGAGTAACACCGAGGAACTCCCTAACCGCTTGAGGAGAGGATACCCAAGCGTCATAGACGGAGTTGCAAGAACCATGGCATCTGCGACTTACCTGGTTTATAAAATAAAAAGAAAAAAGAAAAAAAGAAAGAGAGCTCGAAAATGATAAACATGCATTTTAGCATATATGCATATATAAGAATTTCTAACATGGTATTATTTGCTTTTGCAGGAAACATGCTCTACTACTATTACTATTTACTAGTACTATTACTATTTACTATCTACTATTACTAATATTACTACTATTATTACTACTATTATTATTACTAACATTATATATTATTAATTGATATCATCATTTTTTTTAAAGACAACAAACATGGCACTTGCATAAATATATAAAAACAGTACTTTAGCATTTCATAATATATCTTGCATTTTGGAAATACCCGGGTACGATTGAAGAATAAATGCTATTCTGGCTCCATGATAAGCCACGGGGGGTTGATATCAGAAACGACAGCGTCAGTATACACAGCACGTCGGTAAGTCGCACCTTCAGCACCTTGCCATACTATCCCCTCCCAATCATCGTGATGCGGCGATATGAAAGTAAAACCGTCAGATCCCGTGGTAAAGATATTCAGAGAATCACCAAGCAGACAATCCGGAGGGAGAGAATGAATACTATTATTATAAGAATGAAAAGCCGACATGATAAAGAACAAAGGGATTGCAAAGAAAAGCCAAGGAGAAAATATGAACTTAGAGAGAGAAAGAAACTATGGGAGGTGGGAGAAATGCAAGCAAATAAGGCTCATATATATAGGAACCAAACTAATTGTCCCCAAGACAAACCAATTGTCCCTAAGAAAAACCAGTTGTCCCCAAGACAGGCCATTTGTCCCGAAAAATAAAAACCTCTTTTTTCTCTGTTATCCGGAATAAAAATGTCATTTTTTTATCAGTTTTCAAAAAAAAAAAAGAAAAAAAAAAGAAAAAAGGGAATCACGGAATTCTGAAGTTTTCAAGCCAGAAAAACACCACAACACATGCATGGTAAAAACCCAACACTGAGAATTTAAACCAAGACTTCTGCAGAATACAGGAAATGTGCCCTTAGCAGTAAAGAACTATTTGAAGAGAACGAAGTGGGTACAAGAAAAAATTGAAAGAGTAGAAAAGAGGATAAAACCCACAGCACCAAGAGAGAAGAAATAAAGAGAATTACAGAAAAAACAGAGAAAGAAGGTAACGGCAAGAGCCACATCGAGAGTGACAGCTAGGCCAAAATGCTCAGGGCTACGTCTCGGGTGAGAAAGGCTGCCGGCCATGCAAAATATTAAATAGACGGGCATCAAGAAAAAAAAAGCCTTGAAAACATCAGAGGGAGATATAAGGGCATCAAAAACAGAAAAGGTGCGGGTGCAAATAAAAATGTTCTCCGAAAACCAAGAAAAAACTGCAAAAGGGCAAGAATCCTGAAAATTGTGGAAACATTGGTAAAAATTTAAGAGTGTAAGGAGAAAACCCCAAAGAAAGCACTCACGAGGTTTACAAACCAAGGAAATCGTGATTACATCTTTTTTAGAAAGAAAGGAAACTCATCAAAAAAAATGCATAGAAAAACCGGATAAAAAAAGAAGAAAGAATAACTTTTTTCAACCTAGAAAGCAGATTCGTTGACAGAACCGTCCTACGAAGTAGGAGTACCACAGCTCAACCCAGAAAGCAGATTCGTTGACAGAACCGTCCTACGAAGTAGGAGTACCACAGCTCAACCCAGAAAGCAGATTCGTTGACAGAACCGTCCTACGAAGTAGGAGTACCACAGCTCAACCCAGAAAGCAGATTCGTTGACAGAACCGTCCTACGAAGTAGGAGTACCACAGCTCAACCAGAAAGCAGATTCGTTGACAGAACCGTCCTACGAAGTAGGAGTACCACAGTTCAACCCAGAAAGCAGATTCGTTGACAGAACCGTCCTACGAAGTAGGAGTACCACAGTTCAACCCAGAAAGCAGATTCGTTGACAGAATCGTCCTACGAAGTAGGAGTACCACAGCTCAACCCAGAAAGCAGATTCGTTGACAGAACCGTCCTACGAAGTAGGAGTACCACAGTTCATCCCAGAAAGCAGATTCGTTGACAGAATCGTCCTACGAAGTAGGAGTACCACAGCTCAACCCAGAAAGCAGATTCGTTGACAGAACCGTCCTACGAAGTAGGAGTACCACAACTCAACCACAGAAAGCAGATTCGTTGACAGAACCTTCCTACGGATTAAGAGTACCACAGCTCAACATTTTTTTACAAAGCACAGGACGCTCGCCAATGTGAAAACCCGCGTTTTCGACCCCTCTGCTTTTCATCTTTTATTTTTCGGAATACGTTGGAGTTTTTATTAATTACAAAAACGTGACATTTTGTAAACAATTTAGAGTCGCCAATTTGTTTTACTAAACAAACAAAAGTTTTGTGTAAAAAAGAAACATTTATGAATTAAATGCTTTCTTAAACACAATTAATGCGAAACCAGACAATTCAAGGGTTCGGGGATTAAATTACGAATTGGGTAGGGATTAGGCACCCAATTCGCCCTTTCGGTCTCTAAGTAGAATATGCGCTAAGTATTGTCACAGATTCACATGCGCGTGTAATATTATCTCACTTCAGCCTTTTATTTTTAGAAAACCAGGATTTTGGGGTGGGGATTGAAGACGTGTGCTTCGTTTTTTGCCCTTTTTGATTTTAGAAATCAGTGTGTATGTGTGTGGTTTTACAATTGTTTTGTATAGAAATAGACAACGAAATCAGTGCATTTGGATAAAAATCAGAGCTTTTCAGAAGCTAATTTAGTTTGGAATTGTTATCCGGCAATCATCGAGATTTCTTTTGTCAAATAGTGTACCACAATTTAATTACTTAAATTGGCATTTGACAATTTTCATACTCTCACATTGGATATTTAATTCAACGCCCAAATTTATAGATTAAACGGGGCACAAAATCAGTCAATTCCGGTGTGGATTGAGACTGATAAAATTAAAAATAACTGATAAAAATATTCCTTCAAAAGGTGATTTTTTCTCAACCAATATTTTCAATGTTGATAATCTAACTTGAATCTAAAATTTGAACTGATTTGGAATTCAAACAGCAGTCTAATATGCGAGACTGATAAAAAATACCCTGATAAAAATATGTTTTTAAAATACGATTTTTTCTCAATCCACACCTTCTATAATTAAAGTAAAGCTCAAATATGAAGTTTAGACTGATTTGGAGATAAATATCACTCTCTACATGCGATTCAATGAAAATACACGGATAAAAATTAAAATTCAGAAAATTACGAAACTTACCAAAAGGCTTTCCCAAGGTGAATATAGTATTTCCAACACTTTTCCCGAGATTTTCCACTTTTTCCCCCATTTAAAAAGGCACAAAAAGGGGTCTATTTATAGCAGAATTGACCAGTTGTCGTGGGGACAACAGGTATTGTCGCAGGGACAACACCTTTGTCGCGGGGACAACCGGTTTTGCCTCTTTTGTGACGGTTTTTGCGATTCCGGCCCAACCGAGTATCGGAATGATCTGATTTTTTGATATGTTGTTCCCCACAATGTAACTTACCCCCTGACCAAATTTCAGCTCATTTGGACTTCGGGAAGTGTGCCTTTTGATTCCCGAGGTGAATTCCCGATTTTTTCAATTCCCGAGGATCCAGCCGTTGGAATGTGCTGATTTTTGAGTATGTTTCTCCTTGTAGTATTACCTAACAACCCTCAAAGTTTGAGGACGATCAACGGGGAAAGACGTTGAGGAGTTGATTTAGGTGGTGTTGGTGGTGTTGGGTCTTGTGTAGGAAGGGGAGGTTTGCACTGGGGTATTTCTGGTGGAGATATAGGCATGGGCCTGTCTCCATAAGTGGCATAATAATTAAATTTGCCACTTGGTTCTCCTAAAAGATCAACACTACGATCACCTGCTTTATAGCGGTTTTCAAGGAGTTCTTGAGAACTGAAAGCTTTTCCAGCTTTCTTTTTCCTGTACCTTCGCAACTCATTTGGATCAAGGTCAGCTTCAAAAGCTAACTCTTCACAAGCATCAAAAAAACAAGTATCATACCAAATATGACCATTGGAATCTTCGGCTTCATATACTGGTAGACCTGCTTTATCAAAATACAAAATTGCCATTGGTTCATTTTTGAGAACTGGATCAGATGGCAACTTTCTGATTTCTTGCATCATCATGAGTTCAGTTTGGAACGGGTTTCTCTCTGGGGAAACTGGGATATTTTTCTTACTGAATCTCATTTCAATTTGCTTATCTACCCTGCGGGTATAAGTTGGATTCGTCTGTTGAAAAGACTCGGTGTTGGCCTCAGCCTGGAGCTTTTCATATGAGGTAACCCAAACCTCTGGCAAAAGTGTCACAAGTTCATCACGAGTGAGCTGAAGGGGAACATAACTGGCTGTATGAGCTCGATCGGAATCAATTGTGAGCATGAGGGCTTTTGATGTGGAAGAACCTGGAATACAGAGATCATAAGAATGATTCTGCACTCGATAGACCATTTGCTGATGAATTGTTGCTGCTGCAGTGCCTAGGATCATAGAGACACCAGAGATCTGAACTTGGATCTTTAAAGCAGAGCAAACAAAAGGATCACTGAGAGGGAGATTGAAATTAGGATACAATGTAAAAAACACTGTTCCGGCATTCAACGTGGCTTGAACATTGCCAAGAATTGCTTGTTGGTAGTTAGTCAACCTGGAATCAACAAGTGCAATACGGGCAACAACTTATAAACCTTTGCGACCATGGAAAGTGATGGCAAAACGGATTGCTCCGAAATGTAAGTGGGTATAACCTTGAGCTAAGGCTATTCTGGAGATATCTACGGAGATGGGGACAGTAAAGAACTGTTCTTCATGTCCGAATTTAACAAACAAAGAATCAAAGTGTTAGAGTGATATACTAAAAGCCATAATTTTCTTGTTGGTTTGGATATGTTATAAACTTGGTTTTGCTATTTTAATGAGAATCTATATGGGCAATGGTTGCATTATATTATTTATTTAAATATTGTGCATGTGTGTCTTTTATTCCATATAGTAGATGATTTGGTGTGTAGAGTATAGCTTACACACAGAAGATCATATAATTGGTTCTTGTGGAATATAAGTTTAATGGTTCACAATCTTAGATGGAATTGGACACCCATCGGTAGGATTGTAGCACAAGTTTTAGTAGTTTATCTTGACTACAGAAAACGGTATAGTTTTAACTCGTTGTGCTAGTACACTTTGTGTGTATTGAATAGGACCAGTTTGGGTTAATTGTTTTTATACTGACTATATAAAACAAATTTAAAATCCCATGGTTATTATGATTACTTATGCTCTTAATCTTGAAATAATTAATAGGCATATATATGTAGTGTTTGTTGTTTTGACTCATTATGAGTGAGATTCATTTATGGATCAATAATCTTCGTGAATTGGATGACGACACTATATGTATGATGAATATTAATTATTGACGGAATCCACGTCCCGGTATAGGGATTGATGATAACCCCTTGAGAAGCTTATAAGTTTTGATCATGTCAAACCCTGCAGGTGGATTATGTTAATCCGACATGTCAAATAAGTTAAGTGGTAGGCTCAAGGATTAAGAAGTCATTTAAATATAATTGTCAGTAATTTAATTTAAATGACGGTTGTCTGTAATCTTAACGTGGGGAGAATAATAAGTATTTAATAATAAGGAGCTCGAAATATAATTTTGAGATAAGGATGGGAGTGCAATTATAATTCTTTAGTGGTGTGAATTATAATTTATGGAAGGAACTAATTCAGAGTGGAATTAGGATTCCAACTTTCCATAGGAAGCCCAAACACTTATTTCTCCTTAAGGTCCCTATCGTAGCCTTATATATACGCCGACCTAGTCTCTTCTCATAACAACAATAATTCTCATGAGTTAGGATTTGTTCTATGGAGAGAGGAGAAAATCTTGGTGATACCGTAGCCCACACTCGGTGCAAGATTTGATGGCGGAAGGAATACGATAGAAGATCTTTAGGTTTTTCGGCACAACAGTCGTAAATCAATCGTAACTTTTGATTCCACCGTTGGATCGGGCTGATTTTTGGATATGTGGTTCGGAACGCAAAGTTACAATTATGGAGCTAAAAATCAGGACGATCAGAAGTCGTTTCGGTGGCAAAAAAAATTAATTTTCGCAGCCCAGCGAGAATAAAAAAAAAAAATTCTGACCAAATCGCAATCTGATGCTTTCAAACCCTAGTCTCCTCATATGGATCCTCTACATGATCCACAAAGGTGAAATCCCTTTATTCTTATAGGATTTTAGCATAAGTTTTTTTTTGTTCAATCTATACGCAATATCAAACGATCCTGTATTTATGTCTCCATCAATTGGTATCAGAGGGATTGGTTTTCTTTGATACTGCGTACGGATTGAACTAGCCATGTTGTCCAGTTAAATCTATTTATGCATGTTGTTGTTGGATAGAACGTAGAACTCGCTAACCCTTGTTTTGCAGTGTTCTTGTCCCGCTATTATGGTCACATAATTATGTTTTGTGTGATTGGATCCCACGATATTTTTATTCGTGGTTAATTTTAATGTGCATGATGATTTGGGTTTTATTCATGGTTGTAAATTAAATTTAGATCAGATTTGTGAACTCCTTAAAAGGAGGCATAGGATCTATGTAATTTTATTTACAGTTTAGATATAAAAGTTTATGTGTGAACTCCTTAAATGGAGGCATAGGACCTTTGTATCTAAGATTGCAATTTCTTTAACGAAGAACGTTGAAGAAGGCGTTTCCACAAAGGTTGATTCCCGACATAGTCAATGAAGTGGCGACGTAGGTCGTGACAGGTTTTTCAACAGACTAGGGATGATGAAGCTTGGACCATAATAGCAGGGATTTAATTATTCTTATTATTGAATGGTTTAATGCTTGTGTGATTGTGTGTTGGTCATATGTGTTTAATTATTAGGTTTCCTTATAATTTTGGACAACATGGATACATGACCATACCTAGATCACCTTTTATTTTATGTTTAGTTCTTGTCAAATTAAAAAAGGGTATATAAATATAAATTTTGCGTAATTGAAAAATATAAGTTTTTTTTTTAAAAAAAAGCAGCAAAATAATTTTATTACACATGTCTTTTATATTTCATACCCTTGTATTTTAGTTGACTAGAATTTAATATAAAATTTTCTTAACCCTCAGAAAATAATGTTTTAAATACTAAGTGGGTGAGGGATTTTTTCACATAAAAATCCCACGGTCTCCATCATTGGTTTGTAGATGATGTAATTTATTCTTCGTGTGTGTTATAGTGCTCACCTCCATATCGGAAAGAATAGATTGCGGAATCATTGTACAAATTTCACTGACTGATAATTTTAAATGATGTGATTTATTTTTCGTGTGGGTTTTAGTGCTCACCTCCATATCGGAGAGAATAAATTTCAGAATCATTGGACTAAATTAAATGATGGTATACACTTAGATATAAATAATAGTATGCTCTCCAACTGAGTCTCTACTATTATTTGTAGGACCAAAGGAAGTCGGCTATTTAAATTTTACTTGACAAAAAAGGATTGTCTAAGATAGTATTTATTGCTTGACGATAAAGGATTGTCTAGATAGTAAAATTTAATAGGTTTACATCTGTCTAAGAAATAATGAATAATAGACGACCTCATTAACGGGGCATATTGTTTAAAGTCTTAGGCTGCTGGCGAACGCTTTTTGAAATGGTAGAGGGTACCATATTTAAAATATGTGTTCAAAGTTATTATTGTCCATCATAATTTGTATGTGATTCTCAAGTTTTAAAATGGCAAACTCTTTCAATCCACTTTTAATTATTCTCAACTAAAACAAATTGATTGGACCTAATTATATTGGCTAAAAAAAAAGGGAACTTGAACATTGTGCTTACTGTTAAAGAGTACAAGTTTGTGCTCACTGAGTTTTTTCCAGCAGAACCTGGTAAGGGGGCGACCGATTAGGAAACTCAAGCTTGCCGGAGGTGAAAAAAGGCTGATGAGATGGTGTGGTTTTACATTCTGGCATTTTTGTCAAATGTGCTACAACATTAGCATTAGTCTTTTGCCACCGCCTACGACATAATGTTGAACCTCAAAGATATTTTTGGGGATCAAGATCATGCCGTAAGGTAGGTTTCGATGAAAGACCTCATGAACACGACTATAGATGAAGGAACCCGAGTTAAAGATCTTGTTTTGAAGATGATTGGTCTTTTGAATGAACTAAGAGATCTTTGGGGCTGAAATCGATGGGAAAACTCAGGTCGATATCGTTCTCCAGTCGCTGCTGGATTTATTTAAGGGATTCTGACAGAATTACAACATGAATAAACTTTATTCATTGTTGGAACTTCTTAAAGAATTCCAAGCAGTTGAGGAACTCCTTGGAAAGCTGGCTAGTACTCTAGTGGCTGAGAAAGCTTCAACTTCTATGCCTAAAAGTAAGAAAGGAAGAAGAAGAATGCAGAAGCTGTAGTCCCACAAGGAGCAGTGCGTGCAGCAATCGCTGAACCTCTAGGAGGAGTGAAAAAGCCTATGGGCCAGTGTTTTCACTGTCAGTAGAAAGTGCATTTGAAGAAAGATTGTCCTTGTTTCCTAAACCGTTATAACAACATATGTAAATTTCATCTATTTGTTGTTGTATCTTGTTTAGTGGTCCGATCTACCAGTACTTGGTGTGTAGATTCGGGAGCCACTAATCATGTCTGCAATACTTTGCAAGGGTTCCAGGAAACCAGACAACTTAAAAATAGAGAAAATTTACATATGGGCAGTTACGAATGTGACAACAGTTGCAGTAGAAGATATTTTATCTTCAGTTTAGTCAGAATAGGATATTAATGATTAAGTAATGTCTATATGTATCTTCCAATAGAAAGAATTTGATTTCTATTTCTAGATTGGTTGAGGACAAATATTTTATTTATTTTAATGATAAATCAGTTATCATTAGAAAAAAAATAAATAGTTTGTTCTGGTACATTAGTGATTGATCTTTATATTATTAAATCCTGACTTGTCAGTACTACAACTGAGTGAATTGAATAACATTAATAGTTTACCAATTAAGAGAAAGGAACCTTCAAAATGAACCAAATGTATTTTTTGGCATTTACGCCTCGGTCATATTAATCTAAAAAGAATTCAAAAACTGGTCGAAAATGGGCCATTAGGTTCATTGGAAATGGAGGCATTTCCAGTTTGTGAATCCTGTTTAGATAGTAAAATGACTAAGAGATCATTCTCGGCAAAAGGCTATAGCGCTAAAGAATAGTTAAAACTGGTTCACTCTGATTTGTATGGTCACATGAATGTCCAGACTAGAGGAGGCTCTGAGTATTCATCACATTTGTAGATGATTATTTAAAGTATAGATACATTTACTTAATGCGACGTAAGTCTGAAGTCTTTGAAAAATTCAAAGAATTCAAGACAGAAACGGAGAAGCATCTAGGAAAATGTATCAAGGCACTACGATCAGATCGTGGTGGTGAATACCTCTTGGGATAGTTCAAGGAATACTTATTAGAGAATGGGATTGCATCCCAGTTGTCTGCACCGAGGATGCCACAGCATGATGGTGTAGCAGAAAGAAGGAATAAGACTCTTATAGAAATGGTAAGATCTAT
The DNA here is from genome assembly GCA_021464415.1 of Lonicera japonica. Taxonomy (NCBI): domain Eukaryota; kingdom Viridiplantae; phylum Streptophyta; class Magnoliopsida; order Dipsacales; family Caprifoliaceae; genus Lonicera; species Lonicera japonica. The sequence continues at coordinate 60,368,587 of CM038470.1, forward strand.
GACGAGTTATTCAGACCTACCTGATTCTTTTTGGGGATATGCTTTAGAAATAGCTGTATATATTCTGAACTTGGTACCATCAAAGTCAGTACCTACTATACCCATAGAATTGCGGGCTGGGCGTAAGCCTAGTCTGCGGCATATTCGGGTATGGGGTAGTCCAGCACATGTGCTGAAAGGTAATGCGGATTTGTTGGAATCAAGAATAGAAGTGTATTTCTTTGTTACGTATCCAAAATTAATCAATGGTGGTTTATTTTATAATCCTTGAGAATTTAAGGTTATTGTTATCAATGCCAGATTCTTAGAAGATGATTATATCATAGACCATAAGCCCAGAAGTAATGTTGTTGTAGTGGAAATAAGAGGAGAGAAAGACAGGGCACAATTCGTCTATACCTTTATTACAAGAGGAAATACCACAGTAAATGGATATTGACATTCCATTACCTAGTCGTAGTGGGAGGATTGCCGATACTTGTGCACATCTTGAACAAATCACTAATACGTAGGTTCTTGAACCAGCACAACGTGTGGATAGTGAAGTAGTATGTTCAATATTTGCACAATGTACACAAACACAAGTAGTGCCTCGTCATAGTGGGAGGGTTGTTCGTCAACCTGGTCGTTTTATGTTCTTGGGAGAGTCTTGTGACAAGGTCCCTGATGAATAAGAAACGAACCATTTTTAACTACAATGAAGTACTTCAAGATAAAGATACAAAAAATGGCAAAGGGTTATGAAATTTGAAATGGAGTCCGTGTACTCTAACAAAGTCTGGGATCTTATAAAACCACCCGAAGGGATAAAACCTATCGGATGCAAGTGGATATATAAGAGATAGAGAGGATTAGACAGGCTTAAATCAAGGCTTGTTGCTAAAAGGGATCATTCAGAAAGAAGGGGATCGATTATGATGAAACCTTTTTGCTGGTAGCCATGCCAAAGTCTATTCAGATTCTCTTATCCATTGCGGCTCATCTCAATTACGAGATTTGGCAAACGGATGTCAAGACAGATTTCCTTAATGGAAGTCTTGATAAAAGCATCTATGATGCAACCAGAAGGATTCATAGCAAAGGGCCAAGAGCACATGTTGTGCAAGTTGAAGAAGCCCATTTATGGGCTTAAGTAAGTGTCTGGATCTTGGAACATCTGTTTTGACCATGAAATCAAATCTTTTGGTTTTGATCAATGATCAGATGAGTCTTGTGTGTACAAAAGGCGCAGCCGAAGCGCGGTGGTATTCTAGGTATTGTGTGTGGATAATATCTTACTTATTGGAAGCGATACGTGAATATTATCTTCAGTGAGGGTATGGTTAACAAGTCAGTTCGATAAGAAGGGCTTAGGGGAATCCAGTCACATCCATGGTATTAAGCTTATGCGAGATTGGAAAAATAGGATGTTAGGCTTATCCAAAGTACTTACGTCGATATAATTCTTGGCCGAGTTAGTATACAAGATTCCAAGAAAGGGTTTCTCCCTTTTTTAGGTACGGAATCACTCTATCTAAGATCAATGTCATAAGACACATGATGATATAGAGAGGATAAAGGGAGTTCCTTATGCTTCGGTAGTGGGAGTCCTCATGTATGCTATATTGTGTACTAGACCAGACATCTTCTTTACCGTTGGTATGCAAATATCAGTCTAATCCAGGGAAAGAGCACTGAACTGCGGTAAAACATATACTTAAGTACCTTAAAAGGACTCGAGTTTTTATGTTGGTTTACCAGGCAAACAGTCGTACCTGTTGGATACACAGACCATAATTTTTAGTCAAATGTTAGGTTTTCAAAAAGTCAACTTTAGGTTATGTGTTTACTCTAGGAGGTGGAGTCATTAGTTGGAGGAGTATCAAGCAGTCAGGCATTGCTGACTCCACCATGAAAGCTGAATATGTGGCTGCTTTAAAAGCAGCTAAGGCAGTGGTTTGGCTCAGGAACTTCCATATGAATCTAGATGTGGCACCTTCAGCGTTATAAGCTATTTCACTTTATTTTGATAATAGTGAAATGGTTGCAAACTCAAAAGAGCCGAGGATTCATTAGAAGGGAAAACACATAGAGTGTTCACGTTGAGGTAATGAGAGTGATATTATCTCCTTGTGAAGGCCCTGAGGCTTCCATGGTGGTTTCCCCTTGTCCTGGGTCTATCCTATCCTAGCTTTTCCGGGATTGGTCTTGATTGCGAGTGGTTGTGAAATCCCTTGGTTGGCCATTCCTAAACCCTGCCCGGGTAGGAATTTCATTTTAGCCATCCATTGGTCGATTATCGGATTGAGGCCTGGGGCCACTTGAGCCTTTGCTGGTAGCACAACTGGTGCTCTGTAGGCTGGGTCATCTCGGATAAGTCCTACGGGATCAAAGCCTTCTTCATCAGCGGTCAAGGCGTTAATTCCTGCAGGTGGAGCATGGTTCGGAAAGGGGTTGTTGGTAACATTGGGCCCGCTAGGTGCGGGAATGGTTTCGGCTTCAATGAGGTCCTGAATACGGTGACGGAGAGCCAAGCAGCGTTCCGTGTCATGGCCCGCTGCTTGATGGTATGCACAGTTCTCATTCATTCTCCAAGTACCGGGAATAGGACTCGGTGGAGGATGTGGGTTGAGTGGAGTGATTAATCCGGCTTTCCAGAGTAGTTCCAAGCTCTTGACCAGGGTAGTGGGGAGGGTGCAGAAATTTCTCCTTTTCTTAGCCTCGGTGCTCGAAGAGTCTCCTTGCGCAGGCCAATTCATCGGGGGGACTTGTGGTGACTGTTGAAATGGGTTTTGTTGATACGGGTATGAGCTCAGTTGGTTTACGGCTGGAGTGGCCGTCTTTCTTTCGGTGTAAGAGGCTTTCTTAGTGTCCGTTTCTGCCTTTTTGGCCAATTCTTCCTCTACTTGTGACCCCATACTCAACAGGGCTCTGAAATGTGGGAATACGTGCTTTCCCATGCAGTTCAATACGGCTGGTGTAAAGTTCTTCTGTATGATCTCCAACTGCTCTTCTTCATCGGGACGTTTAGACATTTCGGAGGCCATTTCTCTCCAACGGGTGACAAAGTCGCTGAAGCTTTCTTTCTCGCCTTGCTTGGCCATCTCCAGGTGTTTACGGGTAATTTCCAAACTCTCGTTGGACCCGTACTTGGTCATGAACTCCTTGACGATATCTCCCCAAGTTTTTGTGTGGTGTTTCTCTAGATCAAAAAACCAACTCAGGGCGGCCCCCTGAGGGTCATGTGAAAGGCCTGAGCCAGTTCCGGCTCTCCACAACCGGACACTTGCATGGATCTGATGTAGGATTGGAGATGGGTTTTGGGGGGTGTGGTACCTGTGAATTTGGTGATAGAAGGGAGCTTAAATCCTTGAGGTAGTCTGGCTTCTGGGTAGAGGGAAAAGGCGTTCCTGTTTGTGATCTCGTCTGCCCCTTTTATCAGAGAAATCCCTCTTTGTAGAGTTTTCATCTGCTCTTTCAATTTCTTCATTTCTTCGCTCTCTCTTGACACCACATCGGGCTGTTCCCGAGCTATAACCGATTCTGCGTATACTGCCCGGAGTCGGTTGATGTCTGGGTACTCATTGGGAGGGGTTACTGGGGCCGGTGGTGGAATGGGTCTTGCGGGAACTTGTGGCCATGGTGGGTACTGGGGTCACAGCCGGGTTGTACTTGGGGTTGCGGCCAAACTATGGGTGGCTCTTGCTGTTGGTAAGTGGGGCCCGAATCCGGGGCCCATTGGTTCTGATTGTTGGGGTCAGTTTGAACGGGACCAGTTATAATAGGGCCCGTTTGGGGTGGATTGGTTCCTTGGACTGGGGGAAGTACTTGGGAAGACTGTCCTTGATTCTGATTTCGATTCAGGGGTATCCGCTCAAACCCTGGTGGTGTAGTTCGTTCGGCTGATAACTCTTCCATTCGGGTCCGGGTGCTCTGTTGCTCGTTCGTGAGGTTTGCCAAATTTATGCTGACGGTCATTAACAGACGGTGCATCTTGGCTAAGGTGGGCTGTGGGGCAGATGCCTCGGCTAGGCTCTGATCTGTCTCTCGGTTCTCGCGTTCATCGGCCATTTCAGGTGTGCTTGGTCTTACTAGTCTCCCGGTGTGATCTCGACCGGCCCAACCTTCCAGTCTGTCGTCGCTTCACGATTGTAGATGAAACCACGTGACGAAGATGAAGGAAGACCGCGATGCGACTCGATTTTTGCCAAAAGAAACACTAAAAAATGCCGAGAAAAGCCTCGGACTTTTGAAAAAGGTGTTGGAAAGTAAGCCGTAAGGTGGTACATCCCCTACGGCTGTTTGACAAGTGTTTTAACTCGACTCAATCTTATATGCAGCGTAGGTGTACGAACGGTTAAGGCTTCAGGCTCCCTCCTATTTAGCAAGACCTTGCGATATACCCCAGGGGCGGGTACATGCAAGAGCCTTTTGATATACTTCCCGGGTACGTGAGTGTTCTCGTCACTCGATATACCTCGGGGGCGTACTTGGCCAAGGAGAGTGGAAGTAAATGCTTTCGGTTTATGTTGGCCCAAGCAAGCCAACTCCCTACTCATTTATAATACTTCCGAGGGTTTGGGGTAAATTCACACTCGTAGGATCAATGTATGATTTGTGAAAGTGCATGTAAAGTTCGAAAGTTTTGGTTTTACAAATATCATTATCTTGATTACGTATTTTTTTAAAAAACTCCCATTCTTAGAAAAATGTTTCTTCTCAATCAATTAACATAAGTAGCGAAAGCAGTAAAAGCAAGTATTCAACAGACAAACAAAAGTCCACATATAAGAGTCTAGTTTTCTAAGTCCCCAGCAGAGTCGCCACTGTGAGAATCCGTAAATGCGACCCCCGGGTCTCGTCCCCGTTTGGTTTGGGAGTCTGAAACCTCGGAAGGGATTCCATCGTTCCATTTGCTTGGAGTTGGTTGATAATTCATATCGGGTGTCCCTCTATCCTGTTTCTAGGTATAAGAGGGTTCATTCAGAGTCGCCAGTACGTTTTACGAGAAAACGGACAAAAAAGGGTTGTGTAAGAGAAAAGACTACGGATAAACCTTTCTTTTACACGTTTGTCTACGAAACTAGGATTCTATAGGGTTCGGAAACTATATTACTGTTTGGGAAGGTGTTAAGCACCCATTCCGCCCTTTTGGTCTCTATTGGTCTTATATGTTTATTCTATGTTGAAAAACTTGGATGCTCTTACTGACAGTCTACTACCTTTTAAATGAAAACCCTATTTTCTGGGGGAAAACGGGAAAGGGATAGAAACATTTGTGTTCCGAGATCCGATGTTTTTATTATTGAAAGATGTAAATACAAATGACAAAAACCTTTTATTTTAAAAGAGTATTCCGTATTATTTCCTCAGATAATGACGGTTTTCTCATGTTTGTGATTACTTTTGTAAAAGTTCGGATCTTGTATCGGGACTAATTTAATATGGAACTAGAACTCCTTGAGGAGAGTTTATCAGACACGTCGCAGTCTATAGAGAAGACAGGATATGTTGATTTTTAGTTCCTAGATAAGCTGTATCAATCCGGGTTTTGAAAACAGAATTTTATCCGGACGATAACGTACTTACTCTTCTGGTTTTGCAAATGGTTTTATCAGGGTCTTTTGTTTTGAAGACGGTAGACTATTTATAACTTGGCAATAAGTTTATTCAAATAAAACGTGGACAGAACAACAAAAGTAAAACAAGTACACAGATATCTAATTTAAATACTAGAAGGGACTTTCTTTACCTTCCCGATGAGAATAATAATAAGAAAGAAAATATGATTCGGCGGAGAGATTTCCGGTGATAATAATATTTTCCTTCTTCAGATATTTCCGGGAATTCGATTCCAGAAACGGAACACGTCGAGTGTTGAGAATAGATTCGATAATTCTTCAGAAATAAGACGATAATAGAGAAAACTTGATAAAAGACTAGAAAATCAGATTTAGAACTTAGAATTCTTTAATCCCAAGTTGCTGCCTTGAACCCTTGGGGGGGGGTTGGCCTATTTATACTGCTCGGGGAAGAATGTCGCGCGACACTTCCCTAAAAAGGGCATATGTCGCGCGACAATGTGTACAATGTCGCTCGACAAACGGCTGAAGTGATGTTTTTGACTGACTGATGTGTCAGAGAGTGGATGGTCTGGTGCAGAGGGGGATTGTCGCGCGTCATAGTGGGATTGTCGCGCGACATATTAGTGATTGTCGCACGACAATGTGATATGTCGTGCGATAATCTCTCTTAAAAATAGGTTTGTTGGCCAACAAACCCCTTCGGGGTAGTTTCGGGTGCTCGGGTGGGTCCCGGACCCAAAAACAGTAGTCCTCGAAAGTCGTTAGGGTTCTTGTGGGGGTCACGGATCGGGGTGTCTACACAAATACCCGTGACATCCCGGATGTTTCAATCTTTTACCCTACTGAACAGCCAGTCCAAAATACTTTTAACCCAGCAGAATATTCCCTTGCTAATCCACATTCTTCCTCTCTCAACCTATGGGATGAACCACCTAAGAGAAGATTACCTCCTTGGTCATCTCCTCTAAAGCCTAAACCACCTCCACCAAAACCAAAACCAGTTTTCCGACCTCCCAAATCAAATTACCCGTTCCAAACCAAACATCCTTCTGAAGTTGATTGGTCTACACCCATCTCTCGTGTACAAGCACCACCTACAGCCAGAGACGCTCGTGGTATTGTTCTTAAGGAACCAGAACCCACTCCTATCTCTACTGTTAAGTCCACTACCACTTCTCCAAAAACCAATCCAGAAGCCTATCGTCATCCATCTGATGTTAATGATGTTATCCAAGGTGGCTCTACCAAACCTATGGATATGTTTGCAATGGAAATTCCAGAAAGCCAACCAGTTAACCAAATAGCCTCTTTTCTCAGAGCCCTTACCTTACCTGATCATACCCCTGTTAAAACTGAGTCAGATGATTTGTTTAGTTCATTTGAACAATTGTACTCAGCACAAACCTCAAGTACTCAACACACTGATGAAACCACAGAACCAATGGTTGAAGATCCACCTGAAAACCCTCAACCAAATCCTGTTCCACCCCCAGCTCCTGTTCCCAATAATCATCACCAAGAAAATCATTTAAGGTTTACCCTTGATGATATCAAGCCTAAATTTTGGCATGACCGATTCTTTCAGTTCAAAGCTTGGATCATTTCTGATAATGAGCTTTATGATCTCCGGTAAGTCTTTAAGCGATTCCTTGCTCGCTTAACTGGACGTTTGCATGATTGGTATGATTCCCTACAAGAATACAGACAACTTCAACTCCAGCAAGTTACCTCAGTTGATGTATTCCTTGGTACCATTTACAATGAGTTTGTTGGAACGCCGTCCAAGTTCGGTGATATAGCCCGTTCAGAATTCATGGGAATGAAGTGTTGTTCTCTCCAAGAAGCTGATCTTGAACGACACTATGACAGAATGTCAAAACGATTCTATATTCTTGGTGGAATCGATGATCCCAACCTCAAGAAGATTTTCTTCCAATCTTTCCCCGACGCTCTCGTCTCTGAAGCAGAAAAGTTGTTAAAAATCCAAAAGCTGGAACTCAAAACCCTCTCATTGGGTCGTATCTATGAACTTCTTACAGATTCTGTTTAACGAATTTGTAATCAGAAAAAGCTAATGGATGAAATGGAGAAAACCAGCAAAATGCTCTCCAAAGCCTGCAACAAAGATCACTGGAAGATCAAATGCAAGAATAAAGAAGGTTGTGACTGTTCGCAGCATAAGAAGCATTACAAGAAGAAGAAGTTCAAAAAATCTTCTCGGCCAAAGCATTCCCCAAATGATTTTGTCAAGCCATACAAGCAGAAGAAGAAGAAGTTTAAAAACTTCAAATTTGTTAAGAAGAAAGCTTTCAGAGGAAAGAAAACAGATAAGTGTTTTATTTGCAAGAAGCCAGGTCACTATGCAAAGAATTGCCCAAAGGGTGAAAAGAAAGCCCAGTTCATGGCACTTCTCCATAAGCTTGCTCCAGATATCGCAGAATCAGATGTTGAATCTGTTCTCTCTGCTAAGGATGAAGCCTCTCCAGAAAGTCTGATGAAAATTGCTTATACTGATTCTGAGCAATCAGAAGCCGAAAGTGAACCTCCCAGTGATGATGAATCTACTGTGTCCTCCTTTCCCAGTGATGATGCTTTCCATCTCCAGCAATTATCATGTTCAAATGAAGAAGAACTTCTTGCAGCTCAAACTCCTCATGCCTATGTAAAATTGTTCCCAGAAGCTTATTCAAAGCCGATTACAGTTCTTGCTCTCTTTGATACTGGTGCCTCCAGAACAATGGTTGATCCCTCTATCTTACCATCAAATCTTTGGAAACCATGTCATGACAGGCCCATGCCCATATCTCCACCAGAAATACCCCAGTGCAAACCTCCCCCTCCTCCACAAGACCCAACACCACCAACACCACCTAAATCAACTCCTCAACGTCTTTCCCCGTATACCTAGAAAGCTCTTAAAGCCCTTGGCCGTCCTTACCGCCAACCTCCTTCCTCATATAAACCAAACTCCCTCTCTCATGTTACTTTATGGCTCAAGAGCCAGATCCCCCAGAGCCTTATTTCCCTCCTGCTGAAGATTTTGATAACCTCACCACCCATAATAGCCATAGATGGAAGATTCCAGATCCTACTTCTATTGGTTCCGATGGACAGGTTAAAAAGATTACAGCTGCTGAAGCCGCTTTAAATTGGCAAGTAGAAAATGCAGTAGCACATAATCGAGTTCTTTCTCAAATTGCTCAGCAAACTCAGCAAATGAACCGGAGAATTTCCTCTCTTTCTACCATCCCTGACATGATTGCTGATATCAAAATGAGAATCAAAACCCTGAATGACCAAATGCATTATATGGCTACTACAGTCCATGACTTTGCTGCCACAGCAAATTTCTTTCGTGAAAAGGAAACTGAAAAACGAGCTCTCCAAGCTCAACTTGAATCCATTGAAAGAAGTGCATATTCTCAACAGGCTTTTAACCATGAGAAACCATTACCCAAATCTCTTTTCCCAAATACCCGTGACATCCCGGATGTTTCAATCTTTTACCCTATTGAACAGCCAGTCCAAAATATACTTAATTAAAACTAAACATAGACCAGTACCAAGAAATAATAGGAGGCATAAGATTATATAAAATAAGATAGGCATCTTATTAAACAAAGACTCTCATGGAGAGATTAGTACACACACTTACACAACTGAGACTCTTAGAGAGAGAGAACTCTTAGAAAACACCCAAACTCGAGATGTCTAAAACAAACTAATGCTAGCTCCTTTTATAGGAGAAGGGCGTAACAACAAGACAAACCAAAATAATACAGCTGTCTAAAGAGATAAGATTCTATTTTACAAAAGCAAATTAAAGCACACCTTTAAGTAAAGCAATCATTACATCACACCGAAAGTAGAAAAAGTAAAGCAAAAGAAAGATGCTTCACATGCAGATGTCGGGGTAGTGGAGTAATGCGTCATCCATGACGTCCATGCGCACTAATCAGTTTCATTGCCGTCCTCATCCCAATCCCAATTATTGCCACCATAAATGGGAGTATAGGGACCGTCTTCATCTGGACTAGTATCAGCAAGTTCATCGAGCTCTTGGGCAAAAACTCCAACATTTGGATCATTATCCTCGTCATCACTGCTGTCATCATCAATACCAACGAATGCTTCGGAATCTGAACTTAATTCACCATAATCCCAACGGTGAGAGAAAGCATAGGTGTACAAATGTTCATGCAGAGGTCCAACATCTTCCCAATTAGCATTGTTCCATGGATCATGAGCAAATTTGACGTAATCTGGAACAGAATTATACTCAACTCTATTTAAAGCACATATGTTCCTTAAAAAGGTAACATAATCAAGATCATAGGGCTCTTTAATAGATTTTAAGAGATTACGAGTAAACCATGCTTCAATAGTAGCATTTGAACCATCTGGGTGTCGAGTTCTCATAGGCTTATGAAAATGGATTAAACAGTAAGTATGGAAATGGGTTTTTAAAGCTTCTTTCCACTGATCAACTGACTTAAACCATTTTAAAAAGGTAACAAAATTATATGAACTGGGTAGTCCATATAAATCTTGATGGGCTGTCTGAATTTCTGGATCGGAGGCAGCTATTTGAAGATACAGAAGAAGATCTGCAGCTTTAAATATGAAACTAATATGATAAACCTGATTGAGGTACCATAGAAAGACCAGGGCAATTTTTGGAACACGATAACAGTAATGGATATGGAACAAAGAACAAAAGGGGTAGGTAGGATGGAGGCGAAGTCCTCTAAAACATAAACCATGTTTTTTGAGAAGAATGCAGATGTATTTAAGGATTTGTTCTTTTCCTCGGGAACGAAGGGTACGGTTAAGAACTTTGTTCTGAAGTTCTTCAGGAAGGTATGGTATAGCATCAAGGGGTTCAATCTTTGGGTCAACCTCAGAGAATTGGAATGGTTTAGGGAAAGGAGAGGGGTTGGATGAACTGGACATTTCTGAAGGAGAGATTTGGCTTAAGGTATACACAATTGGAAGGCTTGATGAGATTTGAAGGAGAGGGTCATTGAATTTATAGGGCTTGCAAAAAGGTTCCTTTTCAAAACGAGCGATGTGGGATACAAAGCTTAACTGAGAGGGTTTGCTTAGCTGTTTGGGTTTTCTTGAAAAGAAATCAGCTATAACATTATTTTTGCCTTTGAGGTGTTTCACTTCATAATCCCATTGGGAAAACCATTCTGCCCAACGAAGTAACTGAGAGTTTGGAATTTGTTTATTTTTGAATTGGATCATAGCAGGAAAGGATGACATGTCCATTTCAATCATAAAATGATATCCAATCAAGTGAAACTGAAACTTCTCAATTCCTCTTCGTACTGCAAGAATTTCCTTGAACGTGCTGTGGTAATGGATTTCACCTTGTTTGAATCTGCCTGACTTATATCCACATGGGGTTCTGACACCATTCTTTTCTTCAAGAAGTATAGCTGCCCAAAATTCATTACTCGCGTCAGTTTGAAGGATTCGCTGACCATCAGAGGGAATTTGCAAATCTGGAAGTTGGGAGGTAAGGGCTTTCAACTTCTGAACTGCTTTAGATTGGGCCTTTGACCAAGGAGGTGGAGACTTCTTGAGAAGAGCTGACAGGGGAGCTGTATAAGATACAAATTTTGGTATGAACTGGGACATGTAATTAACCAAGCCAAGAAATTGCTGAATTTGTGTTCTGGTGGTTAATTTATCAGGAAACTTCTGGAGATCCTTTGAAATATGCTCTTGAAGTTGGATCTTGCTGTCCTTGATTTTCATTCCTAAGAAATCAATCTCAGGAGTTCCAATAATCATTTTCCTTTCTGACAACATGATTCCATGGGTAAGGACAATATGATGAAAATGATCTTAATTCAAGTTTTCCCAGGTCTCCGTATTAAACATGCTGTTTATGGAAGCCCTGTCCCTATGCGAGAAATTATGATTGGATGGGATTTGATAAAGAAGTTGCCAGTTCAATTCCGTAACGATGGTCTACGTCACAAAAAAACATTCCTCCCATGGCATGATATGCACGTTGCCCTTGATTTCTACCAGTCAGCACCATTACTACCCATTGACCCTGGTATCTCAATGGATACACTTCGCCAGAAGCTGATCACTATGTCCTGTGCTGAAAGTCATACTGAATTCCTTACAAAATGCCAGAACCCTTTATGGAGAAATAGTAAATTCTTTGTTACTCTTCCCTTCAAGCTGAATGAAGACGTGAATCCTACTAGAGCCTCACATTCTGGTATGAATCCAGAACATCAAGCACTCGCTCTCAAGGAACTCTAATCTCTCAAACAGCAAAAGTTAATTGAAGAAACCACTTCTCCATGGGCTTGTGAAGCCTTCTATGTCAATAAACGTTCTGAGCAGATTCGAGGAAAAATGCGGCTAGTCATCAATTACCAGCCATTGAATTACTTCTTGGCTAGTGATAAGTTTCCATTACCACAAAAGCATTCCCTGTTCAGTCATCTTTGCAATGCCAATATCTTCTCCAAATTTGATCTCAAAGCCGGATTTTGGCAACTTGGTATTCATCCTGATGATCGCCTGAAAACTGCCTTTTGTATCCCTGGTTTTCATTACCAGTGGACTGTTATGCCCTTTAGACTCAAAAATGCTCCATCAATTTTCCAGAAGACTATGATGACAATTTTTGAACCAATTGCTGCTAATGCATTGATTTTCATCGATGATATCTTTTTGTTTAGCCCCAATGAAGCTGAACACTTGCAGCTTATAACAGAAGGTCGTCTTTGGATCTATGATCTACTTAAGATTTTGTTTCGCTGTTATCAAGGAAAAATATTATTTATCTGCTATTAAAAGCATGATTTATCACCAAAAATCCTTATTGTCATAAATTAACCTTAATTTACTACACACAGATAGACATTAAAACAACCTCTGATACCAATAGTGGGGGAGCTTATCCGTAGCTAAAGGGACTACGCAATAAGGGGGGAAGAGACACACTCTAACAGAGAAGAACAAGTCTACAAAGAAACTTATAAAGGAATTTCGTAAAATTTAAGTATAAATAGGAATTCCATGATCGATCATGGGTCTGGAAATTCTTGAAATTAGCACTTTTGCAAGCTTTTGGCTAGCACTTGATCAATTCCTCGAAGGCCATTACATCCTATGCCTATAAACACATAAAAGCACAACAAAAGCACACCTAGTGCGACGATATTAGATACAAAACTCGCTAAGACGCTAATCTTGAGATAAGTGGATAATCAGGCAGAATTAATGCAACAAACGCGTCAAGCGACTTTGAGAAAGAGCTTATGCATGACAATATTATGCATTTATCAGTTGAATACTAAGCCACAAGTGTTTTTGATATCCACATAATAATTTAGTATTGAGGTGAGTGACAATGACTGGGTAGTTGACTTCTTGGTATATATCCACTTGATAATTTAGTATTGAGTTGTGGCTAATAGCCAAATAATGTAGCCTCTAAATGATGTATGCTACCCATTATTGATGATGTAACCAGAACAAGAAATTTAATAGATTTTTTATTTTTTATTTTTTAAAATATATTTTTACACACATTGTACAAATTTTGAGGATATATTTCATATATATATAGAGAGAGAGTTATGCTATAAAGAGAGATTTCTTCACTATAATAAAAAAAAGGGATGATCATTTAGTGGGGGTAAATTGATAAAATTTTTTAGGAAAATTTGTAGAGATAATCATTATAGTGAGTAGATCACCTCCACAAAAATTAATAGAAAAATTCAACATAGAATTAAGTGGGTGTTTTGAAAAATTAATATGTATGTACATTTTTGGCCATTAAAATTTTTGATGACCATCTCACGCATTTCTAAGTTGAATTTTGTAATTAAAATGGATTAAAAGTTATGTCATTTTAAAGATTTCGAAAAATGTTTGAGAGAAAAAGGTGACGTGCACATGTAAAAACGTGTTTATTATATAAATTCATAATTATTTGGCAAGAATCTTTGCACGATTATTGAAGGATTACGTTTTTGTGAATTATGTAAATTTTAGACATTACTTAGGTGATAATAAATTTATACAAGTTATTTTTTGTGAGTTTTTTCTCCCCATAAAAATGTCAAATCTACCGGCCCCGCATTATATATGGTTGTTAAGAGTCTTTAAAGAAAGCAAAAAATTGATAATTGAGATAGAACCATTACTAGTCTCAGTATAACAACACAACAATGCACTATACCCTTCAGGAGTTTAGGCGACGTACCCTAATAGGGTCCATCGCTTAAGCTACATTAAGGCGACGAACATCAAGATACGTCACCTAAATGCAACTTTAGGTGACGAACACGTTTGTAAGTTGCCTAAGTGCAACTTTAGGTGACGTACACGTTTGTATGTCACTTTTGGGGAACTTTAGGTGACGTACTATTATTGTAAGTCACCTAAGTGCAACTTTAGGTGAGGCACAAACATGTGCGTCGCCTAAGTGCAACTTTAGGTGACTCACAAACATGTGCGTCACCTAAAGTTGCACTTAGGCGACTGACAATAAAAGTACGTCACCTAAAGTTGAACTTAGGCGACGAACACTATAATGTACGTCACGTTTGAGTTGGTGAAAAGACGTTGTTCTTAGGCGACGTACATAAAAGAGTACATCGCTTAAGATTTAACCTTAGATGACGCACATTATTATTAAATGTGCGTTGCGTAAAGTTTCCCCAGCGGTCACATTTTTGAATTGGTTACCTGGACTTTAGGCGACGAACGTTGATTAATGTACGTCGCCTAAGTGTCCAGTGTGCCTTTAAAACAACTGCTCCTCCTCCATTCAAGAAAATTGTGGTGAGAAGTGAGGAGAGTTAATTTTGGGCGATTTTGGTCATTCCTATCTCCTAAGGGTTTGATCGTATCTCCTACTTGATTTCAAGGTTAGTGTAATCTTTCTTAATCATTCTAATTTGTAGGTTTAGTGTCGAAATTTGTATATATATGTAATGTTTTAGCATTAAAATTGTATGTTTAGTATGACTATTATGACATAGGACTCATAGCACTCTAATAATATATAATTTTTAGTATTAGTTGTTGCTTCTAGTTTTAGTATTAGTTGTTGCCCCTATTTGATATTTATAATCTAAGTTTATCATATCAATTTGTTACGAAATTTTGGATTTATTGTTGATTACTTAGGCCTCATTTGATTCATTTAACAACAACAACAACAACAATAATAATAATAATAATAATAATAATAATAATAATAATAATAATAATAATAATAATAATAATAATAATAATAATTATAATAATTAATTATTATTATAATAATAATTATTATTATTATTATTATCACTATTATTATTATTATTATAACTAATAAAATAATAATAATAATAATAATAATAATAATAATAATAATAATAATAATAATAATAATAATAATAATAATAATAATAATAATGGCATTTTTGAAAATATAAGGTTTCTTTTTCTTAATACCACTATTTGTGGTATTAAGTTAGTTTCGATATTAGTAATACCCACACATTTTTGTGAACTAAACAAGGTATTTAAAAAAATGTGGTATTAATAATCTCATCCCATTTTTTAATATCCGAATCAAACGAGACCTTAATGTCTAGTGTTAAAATTATAGGTCTAGTGTTGAAAATATAGTTATAGCATTAGTTGATGCCCCTATTTTATACATTTTTCTCATATGGCAGGGAAATGGACAAGTCTTGGATGCAGTGTAGTAAAAGATCGGATAAGTTCATGTCAGGGGTACTAGCATTCATAGAGTTTGCAAGAGAGAATGCAAACTCAACAAGCGGATTGCATCGGTGTCCGTGCAATAGTTGTCTGAACCAAAAGAACCGGCTAAACGAAACTGATATGTACTATCACTTGGTCAGACACGGTATAATGCATAACTATACTGTATGGGTCCATCACGGTGAAGTTTTAAACAAACCTATGACGTGGGATATGAGGAATGCTTATCTACAAAACAGGGCATTTTCGAGTAGCAATGTCGATCCTACCATACAGCTCCTGGGCGACGAGGATGACGAGGACGACGAAGACGGCTTTAACAATGACATCATCACATCTTTAGGTGATGAGGATGAGGACGATGACCAAGGATTTGACGATGATGATGACGATAACGATGATGATTGACGTCTTCCCCTTTTGTAATTGAACATAATGTTATTTCTATATGTAATATTATTTTCTATGTAGTAGTAGTAGTAGTAGTAGTAGTAGTAGTAGTAGTAGTAGTAGTAGTAGTAGTAGTAGTAGTAGTAGTAGTAGTAGTAGTAGTAGTAGTAGTAGTAGTAGTACTCCATCTGTCAGTAGTACTCCATCTGCCCCAAATTGTTGGTCCCTTTTGGGGAATCCAACTTATTAAGGACCCATCATTATCATTGCAATTTTTGTTTAATTTACATTGACTTTCCATTTTTACCCATTTCTTTATTCAAAACTTTTACTTGAAAATGGAAAGTACAAAAGAACAAAATAGGTATATATATATCATTTATGAAAAGTGGACATTTATTTTGGGACATCCAAAAAAGAAAAGAAGGACCAGCAATTTATTTTGGAGGGAGTAATAAAAATAATAATAATAAAATGCTCAGTTAGCGACGTACATGTCAGCGTGCGTCTCGTCAATACATTTTCCCTCCTCAATTTTCACCAAAATTTTAAAATTTCACTCCCCTCTCTCACTTTCTCCTCAAATCCCTAACCCCTCAAAATCCAAACGCCCGCAGCCAACGCAGAAGCATACCCTCGCAAGCCATTTGGAACCCTAGTTTTCCCCCCCTCTCTCTCTCCCTCTCTCCCTCTCTCCCTCTCTCTCGTTTCTGTCTCTAATTGCACCACCCATCTCGTTTCTCTCTCTATCGCACCTCTTCTCTCACTCTTATATTTTCTCTGTTATCTCATCCCCTTTCTTCTCCACAAAGCAGATATACACTAAAAATATAAAACTCTATGACACATCTCATCTTCCTCAGAGAACCAATGTTCCCATGCTCTCATCTTCCTCGGAGAACCAGCAATCCCCTGCTCTTATCTTCCAAGTATGATCCCATGTTCTCAACCATTTCTCTCAAGATTAATGTACTATGTTAGGTCTTATTTTATAATTACTCTAAAAAATTAGCTATGGATAGTTTTTATTCATATTTTATATATGTGCCTCGAAAAATTAGTAAAGATGGAATGGATTCTTTTTGGGTTCAAACACGGGTCTATTCAAGGATTGATTGATTGTATACATAAATGGATAAAATAAACACTATTGTTCATATAATACATATATATATATATAATCATTGCTGCAAGTGGGGATGAATAATGATGACAATAATAGAATAAGTGGTGGGGAGAATAATAATGATAGCTAATAACTCAAACTTTAATACTGTACACTGAAATGGTATTCCAACAGATTATAAAAATAACTTTTCCAAAAGTCCCTAATTGGAATCTAACATAACAATGTCCAAATAAGACGGCAACCGAAATATACTCTGACTTTGTGTTCCTTATCTAAATTAAATATACAACTTGTGGTCTTTAATTAAATCTGAATATTTTGTTTGTTGAGCTTTTACAAGTTGCAAATTTCAATTCTGTTTACTGCTAGTTCCGGATTGTTAACATTTTAATCTTTTTAATGATAATGATAATTGCTGCTATAAGTAAAAAATTAATTTTTATTATTGTTATTGTTGACCTTAAAGTCAATTAATCTTATTTTGATAATTACAATAAGTTAATAAAGTGTTATTTAACTCGGTTGTTCCAATGATGATAGCCATTTTAACCGATATATCTTCCGACCAAGTGTAACTTCAAGCCGAAGCAAATCTCATACAAGCTTTACAAACGCCTCTACTCACAAGAAATGAACTCAAGTGATATACATGTACTATACAAACCCAAGAAAATATCTAGATCATCAAGTAATTGAAGATATGCACAAGAATGATCTCCACATGTTCTACAAGTTATCAAAATCAAGAAAGGATCAAGAACATCAAACAAGTAAAGATACGAACAAGAAAATCAAGCATCATGAAGACTTGAATTATCATTAAATTGAGTGAGTGCTTAGATTTTATGTAAAGATACTTTATTGATCAAATCCCTATAGCTCAAACATATTCATGCATCTTTTAAAGATTGATTCAAACTAGCTTAAAATTGAATTTATTTGAAAAACATCATTTTACAAAAACCGAGTTTCAAAATAAATTCATATTAATTTTAAATGATCATATTTTAAGCTATAATAAAAATGGGTATCTTATAAACATATCTTTGAAGTTCAAAAATCATTAGAATTTTATTTGGAACTAAATTATTAAATTGAAAAATATTTTTATTTTTCGTTTAAAATTCGCTCAATTTTTGCCCAGTTTTGATCTAACGGTAAAATGGAGGTCTTCCCGAACTCCGATCATTTTGAAATTTTACAGTAGTTAGACAACATCTCCTGGAAATTTTGACTAAAATTTGAGCATGATCCAACGGTCTAATTGGGAGAAATTAACAAAACAAGTTTGAATTTTTTTGTCAAAACTAGCTGTTGGAAAGTTTGAAAATGTATACCTTGGAGCCAAAACCTCTCTTAATCATCCCCAACGGCCATATGATTTTGTAAGCTATAAATATGATGTCTTAGACATGTTTTAACACACTTGAATCATTCATATACTATATTCTTCATCTATCTTCATTATTCAAAGATTCAAGAAATTGTTTTTGATCAATCATCATTTATTTGAGCTATATCATCTTGATCAAATAGGATAACTCTAGTGTGAGCTTCAAATTGTATTCTATACACACTTGAGAGAGTTATTGTAAATTGGTGTGAATCACCAAACAATTATATTTCATTGTGAGAGGTAAATCTCATAGGAAAAACAAGAAGGTACAATTCTTGTTTAGTTTTTGTGAAAGGTAAATTTCACAAGGTTAGCAAGAGGGTATCTTGTGAGAGTATTGTGGTGTAGCAATACTTGTACAGTGTGTGAGACAACACTTGTAGAGGTTTGATCTTCACCCGGAAGGAGATTGATTTTAGTAGAAATTCTCGGGGAACTAACCGAGCGCGGAGTAGGGGTTTCCAAGCCGAACCGTGTGGACAAAAAATCTTGACTTCAATTGGTTCAATCTTTCTTACTCAATCTCTTTATTATTGATTGTTTAAATTGTTTGAGATTGCTTAATTATTTGCTCTTGTGCTTGATTGTTTATTTGCTTACATTCCTTGATAAATTTGTTTAGTAAATTGTTTTACTTAAACATTTTCGAAAAGATTTTTTAAATTCCGCATTAAGTTTCAAAATCCCTATTCACCCCCCTCTAGGGTATTTTCCGACCTACAGTTATGATTCCAATAAAACCACTGTGTATAAATGTGTATATATTTACACATTTAAAGAGACAGAGATAGAGGGGGGGGGGGGGGCTAGCCGTGGGGTGTGGAGGGTGTTTGATTAAAAAATTGTATTAGGTATTAAAAGTAGTTAACAATGAGAGGAGTATGTTGCCTTTGTGTTGATTTAACTTGAAATATATATAATGGTTTAGTAACAATCTCTTCATTTTTATTTTCATTTCGGTCATCCTTCCTGTCCAGACACAGATCGAGGTTCTTCAGGGAGAGGTCGGTGTTCGAAGAGGGACGGTCATTCGCGGCATGGGGTCAGGGTACAAGAGGGACCCACAGACGAGAGGCGAAGCACGGCCGGTGTCTGCGAACGACGGAGATTTCCGGTCCACTGTCGAAAGGTTGATGGAAGCCAACAAAGGGCTCCGACGAGATATGGCCGACTTGCAACGTCAGGTCCTTGAGCTTCTTTGACGGGATACTGCCGGTGGTTCCTCTATCGACCAGCAGCCATAGGCGTTTGTTTTACTTTATTTTTGTACTTGAATATTGAATATTTTTATTTATTTTTATGAGCATTGAACATTTTTTGACCTTGTATATATTTTGTATATTTTAGATCTTATGTAAATGAAGTTTCAAAATTTTATTAGATCATGAGAATTATATATTTGTGAATTAGTGTGTATTAGAATTATTTGTTTGGGATTACAGCTTGTGATATAAAGTGCAGATTTTTGTGTTTAAAATGCAATTTCAGCTGCAGGGATTACTGTAATTTTTAGCAGTTTTGCCAATTATGATTTTCCTCTTAGGCGACGTACCTAAACCATGTACGTTGCCTAGTTCTCCCACTTAGGCAACAAACACAAAAAGGGAACGTCACCTTAGATATATACCTTTAGGCGACGAATATAAAAGAGTAAGTCGCATAAAAGAAACTTATAGGTGACGAACATAGAAAGGGTACGTCACCTTAGATGTGCCTTTAGGCGACGAACATAAAAGAGTATGTCGCATAAAATATACTTATAGATGACGAACATAAAAAACGTATGTCACCTTAGATGTACCTTTAGGCGACGAACATAAAGAGTACGTCGCATAAAAGATAATCATAGGTGACGAACATAAAAAGGTGCATCGTCGAAGCTATACCTTTAGGCGACGAACGCAAATTCTACGTCGCTTAAGTGTAACACATATGCGACGAACAAGTGAATCTTAGGCGACAGGTTATACGTTCGAAGCCTAAGTATCACTTAGGTGATGTACAATGTGTACGTCGCCTATGAATCACTTTGGTGACGTACAATGTGTACGTCACCTAAGTGATTCATAGGCGACGCACCTTTATTTGTAAGTCACCTAAACCATATGCCACGCGACTTAGGTGACGGAGATTAGGTGACACGAGGTTCATCGCTTAAAGCTTAGGTGACGAACAAGCTTTACTTAAGCGACGTACAGTGTACGTCGCCTAAACTCCCGCTGGGCATAGTGATGATGTACTTAGGTATATGGTTAGTTTTATTTGAATGTCAAATTAATGATATAGTAATTAAAAAAGAGTTAGAAGTATGATAAAAGACTGATAGAATAATTATTGTGTGGCTAATTGTAATTAAAAGAGAGAAATAAAGGTATATGACATTAAGATAAAAACATAGAGAGAGAATCCCTCCCACGCATTACTGTTGTGCGTCTCCCTTGTTAACACACAACTGTTTTGCGTTTCTCCCTAATGCGTCCAATGACAAAGTGCATTTCTATTTGGCGAATGGTAAGGAATTTAGTGAAATTTTTTAGCATACCACTATCCTATGGAATAGTGTTTTAACCAAGCTGCTACCACACATAAATATTGCGTGCGCCCGTGGAGAAAATTTAACATATTTACTTCCTCCATTGTGGTTCTCTAATGCTTATTAGGAAAATACACACCGGTTAAAATTCAAAATTTCTCAAAAATTAAATAAAATTACATAATCCAACTTGTAAAATAAAGGAAATGAACACCTTGGAATCTCGTTTCCCATCCCCTTCTCCCATGGTCAAACATTAGGTGTATCGATATACGGATTGTATTAAAAAAAGGGGAAAATTCAACCTTAATTTTTAGTTCTTTTTTTGTTTCAAAAAAGAAATATATTATCACAATTGGCCATACACATTGGTCAGCCTTTCAATAAGATTTAAAGCTATATTTGACAATTATTGACAGAGCTCCATTTAGCTATATATACTAGTTATAAAGAATGTGCTATTGCACGTTATTAGGAGACTTAATTTTTTTCTTAAATGGCAGGATATAGTTATTTTATAGAATAGACTATAATAACACTAAACTAGACATATATACACACACTATTCAATTTCTCAAAAATAATAATTTAATAAAATCAAATATAAAGAATACTAATATTTTCAGAAACTGTAGAAAAATTGATGTCTAATTTGATACAATAATATTGTATTCTCATTTTAGTTATATAATTGTACCTTTGATGAATCTAAGTATCGAATAAAAAAAAAATTTCTAGCAGTTTTTAATATAAGTTGTCTGAACTGTATTAATAATATATATATAGTGCATGTTGATCAAATTCATGTAAATATATTTATTAATGAAGTATAATTAATTTAGAATAGAGTCTTAATTCAAACCCATAGTAACTTTACCAAAAGAAAAAAAATGGAAAGCAGTTGTATGTACATATTATCTCATTGAAAATTATCTTTATCAATCGTATAAATATTTTAAAATAAATGGATTCTCAAATACGTATAAAAATACAAAATGCTAAAGGGGTCTTAAATATGCAAAATTCAGACCGTTCAAATAATAGAAATAAACAACTACAATGATTTAATCTAACTACGTGTGAAGTCTAATTTAAACATTATTAATAGTGTTGTGATACCTTTCATCTTGTCCATGCATTAGGGTATACCTGAGCCATCCGACACGGTAAAATAAATTAAATAAGATATGATGATAAGATAAAAAAATAGTAACATGTGACGAATTTAAATCAAAAAATCTTAGTCAGTCTATTTTGAGCACATTCTCTAGCCTAATCTAACATATTGAACAACCGAAACATAGTTTCAATATATTTTCATGCTGAAAAAACTCGAAGTAGACCGGATTATACTAACTTGTTCTTAATTTTTTAAAGAATTTTTTTATCTTATTCTTAATCTCGGCAAAATAATTTTTTAATAAATTAAACTCAAGGTCAGATGTAAAAATAATCCAATCGAGTCTATCAGATGATTTGAAAATAGTCTAAAAATTGGACTGATATACTGTGAATACTCCTAAAAACGAAAAACATATATGACTAATAATATACGGATACATAATGTACATCTATAAATGTTACTCAATAATTGTTCTTTATGTTTTTTTACATAATTTTATAATCACGATGGATCTTGTTTAATTAATCTTGATTAGTAGATTTTAAATATAATTTTTTTTATTTTTTATTTTAAGTTATGACATTTTTAATCTAGACAAAATTATTGGTGTAATAGAGTTTATTGTGGGTATATTGTTAGTGTGATTGTTTTAACTTTGATGTGACATCTCATTAGATTTTTATACTTTTAGTCACCTTCCAAAAATCAATCGTAAAACCCCGTATTTTTTAAAAGAATAACTATACTCATTTATTTATTTAAATATTTAAGGGTTATATATTTATTTATATATAAAAAAAGGGGATAACCATAGATAAGGTAAGTTTGAATTATGAATTGATTTCAATTTTAGATAGTAGCTAGACAAATAGGTGCTTGATTATCTCCTTATTTATAATTTTAATTAATTATCTTTTATTTTATATTTTAGTTATTATATATATGGGCTATAATCTAGAATATTCTATAATTGTTAATATATATATATATATATATATTGTGTGTGTGTGTGTACATTGTGCTAAACTGCTAATTGGGAAAATGAAGAGCATGGGGAAAGAGAAGGAGAAAGAAAGAAAATAAGAGAAGTGCCGAGTGGATTTAAAAAGAAAGGGAAGAGGAGGTAGTGGCGAGAGTCCAAAGGGAGAAAACAAAAAGAAAATAAATAAATAAAGGAAAGAGAAGGGGAGAATGAGAGAAGAAGAAAAAGGGACGAAAGAAAAGAATTTTATGGTGCTTGGTTCATTTGCAATTTGAGGTAGGAGAGAATATCTAATTGAGTTTTTATTCAATTTTATTGTTGTCGTGCACGTTCATTTATTTGTGTGAATTAGTTTTTACTTGCTCAACAACATGTGATTATATTAGATCTCATGACTTGTTGATTTTTGGCATATGTTGATATCTATATTGTATTCTTATACTTGGTATAAATGAATTTGGGTAGTGCTCATGTATTAACGAGGAACCAACTGGGTTTTGTAACTCATCCCCCACTAGACTTTATGTTGTAAGATTGACAAAGATGTGGATTCGTCATTGGAATGGTAGATTCGTGGAGAGTTAATTGTTGAATAATGAATCTTTGTACGTAGATGTTTACATATATTATTTGTTTGTAATTGGGATTGGGGATGTGTAGATATTGTGACCAATTATATTTCTGTAATGACTTTGTATTATTCTTTTTATTATAAAACATTCATTGTTATTGTAAATTAGATTTTTAGTAAATTGGATTTTTATCATTCAGTTTATGAATTCTCTATTTTAACACTAAAAATCTCTTATTTTTCCTAAAATTAACTAAGTCACGTCCCAAAAATCGGGTTGTGACACTTTTTTGAAAAAAATTTGGTCAAAAAAAAATGTTTTCTACTATAGATATATTAGGATTTGCCAACTTATTTCGCGATTAGTCTCGTAGCACTTTTGTATTTAACAATGCTTGGAAAGACACATTTTGTGTTTATTTTGGTGTTTTTAGATTTCAAGAAATATTGTATTTAATACAATAGTGGAATTTTCCATGGACAAAAAGAATCCAAGAAAGTGAAAGTCTCCATGTGATTAAAGAGCATTCAAGAAAGTGGAAGTCTCTATATCCATGTGATTAAAGAAAGAAAGTGGAATTGTCCATGTGATTAAAGAGCATTCAAGATAGTGGAATTCTCCAAAACTCTCCTATTTATAGTCTTCATTGTTGCTTTGGAGAGGAGAGCTTAATTTTTATTATTACTTCTCATTTCTCAATTTATAGAGAGCTTGTAATAGTATTTTTTAGAGAGAGAAATAGAGTTCACTTTTATAATTCTTGTCTTTACATTTATTATGGAGTAAATTTCTTTGCTAAGGCTAAAAGATGAAATTTCCAATGCAT
Source organism: Lonicera japonica (assembly GCA_021464415.1). Lineage (NCBI taxonomy): Eukaryota > Viridiplantae > Streptophyta > Magnoliopsida > Dipsacales > Caprifoliaceae > Lonicera > Lonicera japonica. Next base: position 60,392,864 of record CM038470.1, read on the forward strand.
TAATTATGTAAGTTCAATTCTCATTCCATTATTAGTATTGTTAAATACTTTTTGAATCATTCATCTTCTCCATTTTTTCAACCATTCATAAGCTAGTAAGATAATTTTCATATGATGATTTGACTTTGTATACCTTGATACATAGATCTCAAGCATTAATGAAGAGATGATACACTTGTGTATTTCTTACTAGCCTATGTCCATTCTTTCTTTGATTGAGATACTTTTTATTGCCAAGCATGATTAGTTTTTGAATATTCATGGAAACACCATAAATTTGATATTTTGATCTTTTAATACTTTAATGATATGTTGAATGCTTTCTACACTTTATGTGATTTTAAGACTCATCATCTTATCAGTTAAAGTATTGCCAAAGAGGATCTTTTAAATTTATGTCATAAACAACTTCATTAATCATTTTAAGGATTCAATTTGTATTTATCAAATAAGTCTATATAGGACGGTTTGACCTCCACCTAGACCTCCCAATCTTAGACAAATGAAATGTTATGATTTATCGAGCTAAACTCCTTGTAATTGGCCATTTTCATAATCAAGTCATTTGCCTAGGAAAAAGTAACAATGAGTTTTTAAATGCCTAGTTTAAATTTATGCATTTTCTTTTTGTGTATTTTAAGTTTGAATCTTGGTTGACATTGTATGGGAATGGGTTGCACTTGCTTCACACCCTTTGTCACACGATAAAAATGAAAGATAAACTTGTGTTGATATTTGCTTATACCCTTTCTTTAAATGGCATTTATATGGGAATGGGTTGCTTTTGCTCCACACCCTTTTGCTTAGAAATGGGTAAAATATTCAACACTTAGAAATTGCATTGAGAACTTTGAATGAGGTTGATTTTACTTAACTTTGCAAAACAAATTAATTTTATAATGCCTTAGCTTTTTCTCATTTATTGTTACATCATTTTAATTTTTATTGCAAGACTTTAAAATCAACCATTAAAATCAACCAATTAAATTCTCTCAACAAAACATTGGACTCGTAATTACCACATCGTCTTTCCGACTATTCTTGTAGTTAGATACTTGGACTTATCAAGTATTATAACTTGACAACCTGCACTTGGGTACCTAAGCACGAAAGTATTTTCTGTGCGTCAAGTTTTTGGCGTCGTTGCCGGGGATATGGTGAAAGACGGATTACGGGTTTTGTAAAAAAAAATAACTTTGTAAGTATTTTCTCCCTTTGTAAATTACTTTTCCTACTTATTATTATTTTTTTTTTAGGTGAAAAAATTTATTCGAGATCACCCTTCTGGACATATGCCCGAAAATTTGTGTATTGATCTTCGCATAAGTCCACCAAGAGGTCATCCACTACCAAGGCATCCTAGTCCTTCACCTACTCCTTCCGAAATGGCTAACAACGACAATGAGTCAAATACCGGAGAAAACAATAATCATGATCCTCCGGTTCGAACAATGAGGGATTATCTTCAACCACCTCGAACGACGTCTAATTCTTGCATCATTCTCCCCACCGGACAAGCGGGAACATTCTCGTTCAAGCCAGGTATGCTTCAACATATCCCCTCTTTTCATGGTATGGAATCTGAAAATCCGTACTTACATTTGAAAGATTTCGAGGAAGTTTGCTCCACGTTTCGTGAGGCAAACACCAATGAGGAAATAATGCGTTTAAAACTTTTTTCCTTCTCCATAAAAGATAAAGGAAAAATATGGTTGAATGCTCAAAAACCGCAATCTATTCGGTCTTGGCAAGTACTTCAATCGAAGTTTTTGAAAAAATTCTTTCCCGTCCATCAGACCAACGCTTTAAGAAGGGCGATATCCAATTTTTCGCCAAAAGAAAATGAAAGTTTTTACAAGTGTTGGGAAAGATACAAGGAACTTTTAAACGCATGTCCTCACCATGGCCACGAAACATGGAACCTTGTAAGCTATTTTTATGAATCTCTTACTCCCGAGATGCGTACATTCGTAGAGACCATGTGTAATGGTCAATTTTTGAGTAAAAGTCCCGAGGAGGCCTTGTTGTATTTTGATGAATTAGCAGAGGGTACCTAAAATTGGAACACCTATATCGAGGAACCTAAGGCCAAACCTTCGGGAAAGGGTGGGTTGTACCAAATATCCAATGATGATGACATGGGGGTAAGGTTGTTCCAATTGAAGGTCGAGGCCTTAGAGACAAACAAGCTTAGATATGTCAATGCAGTGTCATCAAGTCAATTGTGTGTCATTTGTGAAAAGTTGGGGCATTCCACGGAGGAGTGTCACACAATTTCGGCCTTCAAAGAGGTCCTTTAAAGTCCCTCACAAATCAATGCTATGAACTCATACTCTAGGCCAAACAATGACCTATTTTCTCAAAGGTACAATGAAGGGTGGAGGAACCATCCTAATTTTAGTTAGGGGGGAAATCAAAATGCTCATTAAAATTCGAATGCAAACTTGAACTCCTACCAACCAAAACCACCTCCACCCCAAAACAACTCTTTTGGTTAAGCAAACCCAAACCCAAATTCGAATTTGGAGACTCTTTTACGGCAATTTGTAGACAAGACCAATAGAGATGTTAGTGATTTGAAAACTCAAATGTCCAAACTCACCACCGCTTTAGCAATCCAAGAAAAAGAAAAGTTTTCGGCCCAACCAATAGCTAATCCTAGAGGGCAAGCCATGATAGTTAAAGGGGAGTCGAGTGGGAATGTAGAGGAGTTGAAATCCATCACAACCCTTAGAAATGGAAAGATGATTGACAAAACTATAGTTCCTAAGGCCCAAACGCAAGTGGACATAGCCAAGTCAACACCAAGTGAAGGAGTAGAAGAGGAAAAGAGGAATGGGAAAGATGACAAAGAAAAAATCAGAAATAATATCAAAGTCCCTTTTCCCGAAAGGTTAAATCAATCTCCTAAGGAAAATCGCAACACCAAAATTCTTGATGTGTTTAGGCAAGTCAAGATCAACATTCCATTGCTTGACGCGGTCAAGCAAATACTTTCATATGCTAAATTTCTCAAAGATTTGTGTACCACAAAAAGAAGGTTGAACGTTAAGAAAAAAGCATTTATGATAAAGCAAGTGAGCTCTATCATGCAAGGCACTCGTATTCCAAAATTCAAAGATCCCGGTTGCCCAACCATTTCATGTTTAATTAGCAATTGTTGCATAAAGAATGCTTTACTTGATTTGGGAGCTAGTGTTAATGTGCTTCTTTTTTCGGTGTACCAACAATTGGGGTTAGGAGAATTGAAACCCACCAACGTGACGATTCAATTAGCGGATCGTTCCGTTAAGATACCGAGAGGGATTATAGAGGATGTTCTTATGCAAATTGATAAATTCTACTTCCCCGTTGATTTCATTTTTCTTGATATGCAACCGGTAGCAAATTCCGCTAATGAAATTCCTGTCATTTTAGGAAGACCATTTCTTGCCACATCTAATGCCATCATTAATTGCAAGAATGGAATTGTTAAATTGGCTTTTAGAAACATGACTCTTGAGCTAAATGTGTTCTTTTTAAGCAAACAACAAAATGATTTTGATGAAGAAAGTGAACATGTGAACATGATAAAGTCATTAGTTCAAGTTCATTTTAATAATACTTACGATTTGAATTCAATGGAAGAAAATCTAACCACTTCCAATGAATTCGATGAGTGTTTGCAAGTGTTTTCCTTACTTGATGATAAGGTTCAAGATCTGAAGGAGCAAAAGGGGAGCACATCCAATCCAACACTAAAGCTTAAGGGACAAATGGAGCTCAAGCCATTGCCAAGCAACTTGAAGTACGCTTTCCTAGGTGCTTCTAGAACCTACCCTATGGTAATCTCTTCCGAACTCTCAAAAGAGCAAGAAGTGAGGTTGGTAAGTATGCTTAATAAACATAAGAAAGCTTTTAGTTGGACATTAGTTGACCTCCAAGGGATTAATCCTTTAATTTTCACTCACAAAATCCACTTAGAGGAAAATGCTAAACCATCTAGACAATTTCAACGCCGTTTGAATCCAAATATGCAAGAAGTTGTAAGAAATGAGGTATTGAAATTACTAGATGCAAAAATCATTTATCCAATCTCCGATAGCAAATGGGTGAGTCCAACCCAAGTTGTACCAAAGAAATCTGGCCTTACGGTAGTCAAAAATGAACAAAATGAACTAATTCCTCAAAGAGTCACCACCGAGTGGCGAATGTGTATTGACTACTGTAAGCTCAATGAAATAACACGTAAAGACCACTTTCCACTCCCGTTTTTGGATCAAACACTCGAAAGAGTATCCGGGCATGAGTTTTACGCGTTCTTAGATGGATTTTCTGGATATAACCAAATTGAGATTGATTTAAATGATCAAGAGAAAACCATCTTCACATGCCCCTTTGGTACCTTTGCATATCGAAGGATGCCATTTGGGTTGTGCAATGCACCGGCGACCTTTTAAAGGTGCATGCTAAGTATCTTTGCGACATGGTGGAAAAGACCTTAGAGGTATTTATGGATGACTTTACTGTTTATGGTAAGTCATTCGATAATTGTTTGTTGAATATTGAGCAGGTTTTAGAAAGGTGCATTGAGAAACAAATTGTTCTTAATTGGGAGAAATGTCATTTCATAGTGACAAAAGGCATTGTTTTAGGGCACATTATTTCGGAGAAGGGAATCGAGGTTGACAAGGCAAGAATTGAAATAATCTCAAAACTTCCCACTCCAACTACCGTCAAAGATGTCCGTTCATTTTTGGGTCATGCTAGCTTTCATAGGAGGTTCATTCAAAACTTTAGTGCTATCACAAAGCCGTTGTGCAATCTCCTATTGAAAGATGCCCCATTCATTTGGAATGGGAAATGTAAAGAAGCATTCGCCAAGCTCAAGCAGTTGCTCACAACCGCCCCCATCATGCAAATTCTCGATTGGAGTTTGCCATTCGAACTCATGTGTGATGCAAGCGACTATGCTGTGGGGGCGGTCCTCGGCCAAAGAAAGGACAATAAGCCCGGAGTCATTTACTATGCTAGCCGAACGCTCAACGATGCTCAAATGAATTACATAACAACGGAAAAAGAGCTCTTGGCTATAGTATTTGCCCTTGATAAATTCTGATCCTACCTTATTGGATCGCCTATTGTCATTTTCACGGATCATGCAGCTCTTAAGTACCTTTTCACGAAGAAAGATGCAAAGCCGAGGCTTTTAAGGTGGATTCTCTTACTCCAAGAATTCCACTTGCTCATCAAAGACAAGAAAGGGGTAGAGAACGTGGTAGTGGACCACTTGTCTCTCCTCTCATTTATCGACAACATTGAGCAAAGTGCAATCAAAGATTCATTCTGGACGAACAATTATTCTCGGTAACTTCATTGCCGTGGTACGCCGACATAGTTAACTATCTTGTCACCAACAAGATACCAACACATTGGAATGCTCAAGATCGGCGAAAATTCATGTTCGAAGTGTACCGATTCTATTGGGAAGAACCGTACTTGTTCAAGTATGGTGCGGACCAAATTATTCGGCGTTGTGTACCGGATGAATAGTTCAAAAATGTCCTTATTTTGTGCCACAATGAAGCTTGTGGAGGGTACTTTTCGGCTAAGAAAACTGCGGCCAAGATCTTGCAAAGTGGCCTTTATTGGCCAACATTGTTCAAAGATGCCTACCGACATTGCAAAGCTTTCCCGAGATGCCAAATGTTAGGAGGGATTACAAGAAAAAGCATGATGCCTCTTAATCCAATCTTGGTGATTGAAGTGTTCGATTATTGGGGAATCGACTTTATAGGACCATTCCCATCCTCTTTCGGTAACCTTTATATTTTAGTAGCGGTTGATTATGTTTCCAAGTGGGTAGAGGCCCAAGCTTGCAAGAAAAATGATCACAAAGTAGTGATCCGATTTTAAAAAGAAAATATTCTTGCATGGTTTGGCACTCCTAAAGCGATTATAAGCAATGGTGGTACTCATTTTTGCAACAAACCTTTTCAATCTTTAATGTAAAAATATGGGGTAAATCACAAAGTATCACTCGCCTATCATCCACAAACTAATGGCCAAGACGAACTTGCCAATAGGGAGATAAAGCAAATTCTTGAAAAGACGGTAAATCCAAATCGCAAGAATTGGTCATTGGGTCTTAACGATGCACTTTGGGCTTACCGTACGGCTTTTAAAACAATTTTAGGAATGTCTCCCTATCGGATAGTATATGGCAAGCCTTGCCATCTTCTCGTTGAGTTGGAACATAGATCATTTTGGGCAATTAAAATGATGAATTTTGATATCGAAAATGTCGAAAGCAACCGAAAGTTACAACTTGAGGAGTTGGAGGAATTAAGGAGGGATGCATACCAAGATGCTAAGATAAGCAAAGAACGTGCAAATTTTTTTCATGATAAATCTATTTTAAGAAAAAAATTTAAACTCGGGTACAAAGTTTTAGTTTATGACACGCGTTTGCATCTCTTCCCGGGAAACCTGAAATCACGTTGGACCGGCCCATACATTGTTCGACATGTATTCCCTTTTGGGGTCGTGAATGTTGAGGATCCCAAAACTGGCTTTGTGTTCAAAGTGAACGGACAACGCCTTAAGCCATTTTTGGAATTCCCACCTCAAGAGGAGTCCACCACTCTTGAAGATCTGACCTATACCTAACAAGCATAAGTGTTGTTTGTTTATAATTTTTACTTTTTTTTAAAAAAAAAAAAAAAAAAAAAAAGAAGAAAAAAAATTTTGCTTTTTTTTCTTTCCTTCCTTTTTGGGTTTGGTTTCATAAACATAATATGAGGATTGAAATGTGGTTGTAATGCATGCATGTTATGTTTTATCTAATTCTAACTCGTCTTTTTTGTTAGTGTGTACATATAGTAATTTTGCTTTAAAAATAGTTCTATTTTGCCTCATGAAAATCGAAAAGCAAAATGGAAGACTGCCGATTTCTCGTTCTCTTCACATTGAGGACAATGTGTTCTTCAAGTTGGGGGGTAATGTACTTAAACTTTAATGGCTTTTCAATTTCTGAATTTTTCATGTGTTTAGAGCTTAAAAAAATTGAAAGTTTGAAAAATGATGAATGATTAAAAAAAAATAAATACAAAATGATGATGATTGGTTCATTAGCTATTGGCATGAATTCCTTGATCTAGATGGAATTTTGAGTGATAATCTACCTTGCTTTACTTCAATTAGATTCATAACCCTAGAAACGTCCCTTAAAATGTGTAAATGCTTCAAGTAGAGAAATTCTTTCGTAACACTTAGAGTAATTTTTATTTTGTGAAGAGGGAATTCTTGTCCAAAAATGATGAAAGTTTTTTCGAAAAGATCCTCCAATAGAGAGGACAAATGCATGGCACTTTGAAAAACTTGGATGACTGTTAATCTTAATATTGACTTAAAGCTTCACCTGACTAAATCATAAATCTCTTTGTCAAATATTATGGATAGGTAAAGGTTACCATATGGGAAAGGGTGAATAGCTTCCTTCAAGCTTAATAAATAAGCATAAAATGTTAAATTTTATATAGTGAGTCTGCTGCCCCCCCCCCCCCCCCACCATAGAGATGAAAACCGCCTTGAACTAATTTAGCAAAAAATTCGAGAAAATATAAGAAAAGTGCTTAGAAATGGACAAAAATTTGAAACTTTTGTTTTTAAAGGAAATTCCTCTTCCATCTCTAATGATCAATACTCTTTGTGTTTAAATGAGAATTTTGCTAATATAAGGCTTAGCATATGATTAAAAAGAAGTATGGGTTAAGTTTCTAAAGGAGATAAGCAATTTAGATAGTCAATCAAAACCCACAAGTCTAAAAATAGTGATAGTAATGTCATAAGCTTTGCAAATTGAACTTTTGAAATCATCATTCTCATCATTCACCATGATTAAACTTTTGATGTTTGTAGGTATCATCATTGTAAACTTTCACGAGACAAACCTCGTCTTCTAAGGGAACTTGGGAGTTTTTAAAATAGCTTAGTGCATTTTATCAATGCATTTTCAAATAATATTATTTTGCTTTTATTTATCTTGCTAAGGGACTAGCAAGAAATAAGTTGGGGGGAGTTGATAAACGCTTAATATTGTCATTCATACGCTCATTTTCGGAGTTGTTTGACGCGTTTATTTATTTAAAACTACTCGATTTGCCAACTTATTTCGCGATTAGTCTCGTAGCACTTTTGTATTTAACAATGCTTGGAAAGGCACATTTTGTGTTTATTTTGGTGTTTTTAGATTTTAAGAAATATTGTATTTAATGCAATAGTGGAATTTTCCATGGACAAAAAGAATCTGAGATAGTGAAAGTCTCTATGTGATTAAAGAGCATCCAAGAAAGTGGAAGTCTCCATGTCCATGTGATTAAAGAAAAAAAGTGGAATTGTCCATGTGACTAAAGAGCATCCAAGGTAGTGGAATTCTCCACCAAAAATAAAAAAAAGCATTGTTTATTTTTAGCATCCAACACAACTTTCCTATTTATAGTCTTCATTGTTGCTTTGGAGAGGAGAGCTTAATTTTTATTATTACTTCTCATTTCTCAATTTATAGAGAGCTTGTAATAGTATTTTCTAGAGAGAGAAATGGAGTTCACTTTTATAATTCTTGTCTTTACTGTTATTATGGAGTAAATTTCTTTGCTAAGGCTAAAAGATGAAATTTGCAATGCATTAATTATGTAAGTTCAATTCTCATTCTATTCTTAGTATTGTTAAATACTTTTTGAATCCTTCATCTTCTCCATTTTTTCAACCATTCATAAGTTAGTAAGATAATTTTCATATGATGATTTGACTTTGTATACCTTGATACATAGATCTCAAGAATTAATGAAGAGATGATACACTTGTGTATTTCTTACTAGCCTATGTCCATTCTTTCTTTGACTGAGATACTTTTCATTGCCAAGCATGATTAGTTTTTGAATATTCATGGAAACACCATAAATTTTAGATTTTAATCTTTTAATACTTTAATGATATGTTGAGTGCTTTCTACACTTTATGTGATTTTAAGACTCATCATCTTATCAGTTAAAGTATTGCCAAAGAGGATCTTTTAAATTTATGTCATAAACAACTTCATTAATCATTTTAAGGATTCAATTTGTATTTATCAAATAAGTCTATATAGGACGGTTTGACCTCCACCTAGACCTCCCAATCTTAGACAAATGAAATGTTATGATTTATCGAGCTAAACTCCTTGTAGTTGGCCATTTTCATAATCAAGTCATTTGCCTAGGAAAAAGTAACAATGAGTTCTTAAATGCCTAGTTTAAATTTATGCCTTTTCTTTTTGTGTATTTTAAGTTTGAATCTTGGTTGACATTGTATGGGAATGGGTTGCACTTGTTTCACACCCTTTGTCACAAGATAAAAATTAAAGATAAACTTGTGTTAATATTTGCTTATACCCTTTTTTAAATGGCATTTATATGGGAATGGGTTGCTTTTGCTCCACACCCTTTTGCTTAGAAATGGGTAAAATATTCAACACTTAGCTTTTTCTCATCTATATTTTCCTGAAAATCAAGACGATCAGAGGTCGTTTTGCTATTGAAATAGACCAATTTCGACAATCCAGCGGGATTTTGAAAAAAAAAATCTGGTTGTTCTTTTTTTTTTAACGAACCTTACGTCGATCCATATATATATACATATATATAAATAGAGTAGACGTTGATATCATTAATTTTGTTATTCTATGTTTTGTAATGGTGCTAAAATTATTTTAACACCTTCTGGTTGTTGTGCAAGTGGTGCTACCTTCTGGTTGTTGTCCACCATAGAATGTGCTAAATGCATTTAGCACATTCTGGTTATTATCCAAGTGGTGCTAAATGCATTTAGCACATTCTGGTTATTATCCAGGTGGTGCTAAATGCATTTAGCACCTTCTGGTTACTCTCCAGGTGGTGCTAAATGCATTTAGCACCTTCTGGTTGTTGTTAGTGTCATAATGAAACTTAAGATGTTATAAGGAAGGGGTATTAGTGTCTTTTTGTACAATGTCCTTAATTTACACGGCTAATTTTTAAGTGTCCTTCATAATTATGTTATTATTAGAATGAGTCATTATGTCTAATTGCCCTATAAAATATTTTGCATGTTAATTCACAGATTTTTTAATAATTAGAATCTTAATGGAAATATCATAGAAATTAGGAAGACATTAAACTAGAGACTATTTGATTGTTTTAAAAACACATGGAATTAGATCTAATTTATAAAATTTCAGCCAAGCGATAAATATTATTAACTTAAAAGACCCAAACGTATTTGAATTTTAACATAAACAGATTAATTAAAATACAATTTTAGTTCCTAAACAAAAATCAAATAGAGTAGAATAAATATTCCTCACCAAAATATCAAATAGAGTACAATTTTAGCTCAAAAAACAAAACAATAGAATACGATTTATTAATAACAAACTAATAAAAGTGCAATTCGACTCTGCCATTCACACTTTCATAATTAAATAAATAAATTAACAAAATTATATATAGAGGGACTCTAATAATTATGAAATACAATGTTTATTCGGCTAACATCACGTGTTTAGTTGCCATTGTAAATTAACAGACTTAGATTTATCCTTAATAATTACATTGTTTTCTGCATTTTGATACAAACCAAACTGCAAAGCAAGAAGTAATAGTTGAGTTAATTAATCCAATTTGCTATTCCTAATTTTTAGTATGAATAGGAGAGGTGGATTAAGGAAAAGTAAGAGCCTAGATGGAAGGGAAAATTATACTTCTATTTCCATTGATGATGATGAAGAAGAAGAGTCAAATAATTCATTGGCAACTTTCTTTATGAAACAGATGGAAGAATTGCCCGATATACCATCCGAATGTTGTATTTACAGAGTTCCTTTACCACCCAGGGTGTTAAATGAAAAGGTTTACACACCTACAGTAGTTTCTATTGGCCCTTTTCACTATAATAAAAAAGAACTAGAAGGCATGGAAGTGCACAAATTGAGGTGCCTGAAAAAATTCCTTGATTGCACTAAAATAAGTTTAGTTGATTTCATAATGGCTATGAAGCGGTTTGAATCGAGAGTTCGAAATTGTTATGCTGAGAAAATTGATCTGAGTGTCAACGAATTTGTGAAAATACTAATTCTAGATAGTTTTTTCATCATCAAGGTCATGATTGCACAGCAAAATGATTATGAAGATTTGTATCTTCCCATACATACCGAGTTCTGCTTGGCCGACATAATTTTACTTGAGAACGAAATTCCATTCTTTGTTCTCAACTATTTATTCCTATTCGCCTTACCTAGATCTCCACAAAACAAACTCCATGAACTTTCTATCAGCTATATATTTGATTTAGTTCTACTCAAGAACAAGAACTTGAATATTTTTTGTTCAAAAGTGAAGGAGCACTTAAACTTGGGTAATGAAATAAAGCATTTAGTTGATTTACTATATATGTCACTTACCATCAACTTTATGGAGTCTATCATCAGAATCGAGAGATGAGAATGGGAATATGTCAGTACTAAATGCAAAGCAATTGTAAGAGGCCGGAATCCAATTGTTGAAGTTGGACACAGGTGATGACTTTTTACTTGACATTAATTATGACAAAGGTGTGTTGAAAATCCCACAATTGGTGGTCCAAGATTGGTCCGAAACTGTACTAAGTAACATCCTTGCCCTTGAGAAATTTCATTATCTAAATGTTAGCAGTGTAAAAGATTTTGTTTTCTTTATGCAAATACTAGCCGATACTGATAAAGATGCGGATTTACTCATTCAGAACGGTATTTTTGAGGATCAGATCCGTAGAACCTCGACTGTTGCGGCCCTACTTAATAAAGTTGGACAAGATGTTTTGATTTCTATTTCATCTTACTACTTTTGTGATACATCTAGAGGTCTAAATACGTATTGCAGTGTTACTCAGAATAAATGGAAGGCAACCTTCAATGCAATTCTTACGCTTTAAGTTCAATGCTTGTATTTCACTTTGTGGAATAAGTGGAAGGCAACCTTCAATGCTTTTCTTGCAATTTAAGTTCAATGCTTGTATTTCACTTTATAGGCCTTTATGATATATTTAGAACTCTGAATATTTATTGCAATGTTACTCGAAATAAGTGGAAGGCAACCTTCAAACGTGATTACTGTAAATCTGTGGCGACCCAGGCCTCGACCCTAGCAAGATATTGTCCGCTTTGGGTGGCTTCACTCTAGTTCCAGCTAGGTAGCACTTTCCCACACTGTTTTGTTCTTGGTATGTGCACCTATGGAAACCCCCAAAAGGCCTCCTACTAGTGAAAACCCCTTGGGTTGACATATAAGGTACTTAAAGTTTCCCCTCGTCGGCACAACGTACTCTATGGGGTCCGCTCTGATACTATTTGTGACGACCCGAGCCCCGACCCTTGCAAGATATTATCCTCTTTGGGTGGCTCCACTCTAGCTCTAACTAGATAGCCCTTTCCCGCATGGTTTTGTTCTTGGTAGGTGCACCCATGGCAACCCCCAAAAGGCCTCCTACTAGTGAAAACCCCTTGGGTGCACGTATAAGGTACTTAAAGTTTCCCCCACATTCCGATGTGGGACATTACAAGCTCGCCATGGATGATTGCTTTTATCACTGCTGTTATACTGCTCATACTCACTTTCTTATCTAACATAACTTCTTTTCTTGCATTTTAGCTTCAATGATTGTTTTTAGCTTTATGTCCATATATGGTTAATTCATTGTTAATTTGTACTGTTATCCTCAGATGTACAATTATTCGACATTATTTATATATAATCAAACCGTGCCCATGATTGTAGGCTTTCCCAAAGGATTTTGTCTAAGGGTTGTAAACGGATATTCAAGTATCAAAATCATCTTGTATTTGAGTTTGAATTATGTGGATATTTATTGATCAAATGAATATTTAAGAAAGAGGATTTGGATAGCTCATTTGAAAATCCGGGAAGACGATAGCAAGATTATCCCTAAAATTTCATGACGCCACTAAAATAAAGCGCTTTGATATAGCCCAAGTGCAGGCACGTCAAGTTGTAATATAGTCTTGGAAGTCCGAGTGTCGAACCTCAGGGATAAGTGAAAAGGGATGGAATGGATTACGGATTAAGTGGTTTTCAGATTTTGTGAGTTGGATTTGTTGTAAAACAACGGAAATGTAAAACGGTTTGAAAATTAATAAGAAAGCACTAAGGTAGGTGGAGGTTAGTTACGATTTAAGAGACGGTGATCGATAGCTCGTACAAAGATTTCAACACAAGGTTTCTCAAGATAAGGGGAATGTGGGTGTATCTCTCAATAGCAAAGGGTGCGATGCTAGGCGCCTCATTCCCGGATTGAAGCTATGTCAAGAGAGAAACAAACAACATTCCACCAAAGACGAGGTTATTGTTCCTATCTCTTAGCTACGGGTGTGAAGCAAGGCAACCCATTCCCGATGAAGCTAATCCGAGATAGATATGACAAACTCATCATAAAAAGATTTAACATAAAGCAAGTGTATGAAATCTCATGATTTAAAGAATGAAAATTGTAAAGTAAATCCGAACAATGAAACGGAATGAAGTTTATGGGATAAATTTGTCAACTCATCGTTTATCACTTAGGGTAGAAAATAAAGAGTCTAAGTATTACATAAAGTGTAAGAAGCACTCAATATATCAATAAATGAATCAAAGATGAGCTAAATAAATTCATAATCCATCTATGGAGTTTTAAGAACTATTCATAATTTCTATGAAGAGGGAAAAACTCCATGGATGGGGGAAAGAGACTACAAGCTTTCTAGAACCATATAAATATGTTGTATGTTCAATAACAAACAAGAACTAAATATACAAGGCATATAAAGTCTTAACTTAAAATGAAAATATCTAGAAAGCTTGAAAATGGTAGATATGATGAAAAAGAAAAGGATTCACAAATATTTATCAAACTTTAAACATGGATTGAGCCATTAATCACCAAAAATCATATCGCAATCAACCTCCGTAACCTTAGTAATAGACTACTCCATAATAGATGCAAAAACAAATATTATAGATGAAGAAATCATTCTTACAAATCAAAACACTTACAAGGGAAAATGAAGAACAACACACTTTAGCTCCTCCTTCTCTCTAGAACTTGCAAGTGTATAAAAAACTAGATCCTGATCTATTTTCCATCTCCCTAGACTAAACAATAGCTAAAGGAGTACTTAAATTAATAAACTATCCAAGGGAAAATATCTAGGAACAAGGTTCCCCAAAATAAGGCTAAAAGCAAAAGATAGTTGGTGCACTCGCGGGGCCATGATCGATCATGGCTTTGCCCATGATCGATCATGGAAGTGTTCTGCCAGAAATTTTTGTAAGCCATGATCGATCATGGCTTTGCCCATGATCGATCATGGGTCTGGAACTTGTTCACTCAGCACTTTGCAAGCCTCCGAGCTCACTCTTGATCAATCTATGCAACACCATTGTACTCCAATCCTACAAACACATGGAATACTACAAAATACACACCAACTTGGGCCATGTTAAATACAAAACTCGCTACGACACTATTCTCAAGATAAGTGGATAATTAGGCAGAATTAAAGCAACAAACGCGTCAAGCGACTCCGGGAAAGAGCTTAAACATGACAATATTATGCGTTTATCAACTCCCCTCAACTTAAATCTTGCTAGTCCCTTAGCAAGACAAAAATATATAATTACAAAAGAATTACGCTATACAAAAAGTTGTTAACTTCTAAGTTCCCAAAGAAGACGAGTTGCATCTCGTGAAGGTTTTCAGAAATGATACCTACAAACATCAGAAGTTTGATCATGATGAATGATGAAAATGAAGATTCAAGTTTCAATTTGCAAAGAAAGAGGCATTACTATCAATTTTCCAGAACGACGGACTTTTGAATGATTATCTAATTCACCTATCTCCTTTAGAACACAATCCCATATTCTCCAATGCTCACATACTAGACTTCGATTCAAACAATTCAATATAAACACAAAGAGTCATAATCATTCAAGAAGGAAGAGAGAACTTTTTTTTCAAAAATAAAAGCTCAAAGATTTATCAATTCTAAGCACTTTCTTTATCTTTTCTTGGAAATTCTGCTAAATTAGATCAGGGCGGTTTTCATCTCTATGGGGGGCAGCGGTCTCACTTATCGAATTTTTTCATTACTGCTCATTCATTGGAGCTTGAAGGAAGCTATTCACCCTTTCCCATATGGTAACCTTTACCCATCCGTAATATTAGACCAAGAGACTTAAGATTTAGTCAAGTGAAGCTTTAAGTCAATATTAGGATAAAAGTCATCCAAGTTATCAAAGTGCTATGCTTTTGTCCTCTCATTGGAGGATTTTTTCGAAAGAGCTTCCATCATTTTTGGACAAAAATTTCTCTTCTCTCAATGAAAATAAATCTAAGTGTTACAACCGAATTGAGAACAATCTAGTATGCGGAACAAGCAAATATGACGGGATATGAGACTAAGCGGAGCAAGGAAATTTAGATTATCATTCAACATCTTATCTAGATCAAAGAATTCAAGCCAAAAGCTAATGAAACAATAGTCTTCATCAAACAAAATATCAATCAATCATCAATTTTCAAACTTCTCAAAAAAAAATGGAATACATCTCTTCTTCTCATGGAAATAGACAATAGCAAGCCAAAACAAAAAGAAATCACAAAACGTACCCCCCTCAACTTAAAACACACATTGTCCTCAATGGAAAGAGAACAAGAAAATGCACGGGCGCTACTTTGGCTTTGCTTTCCATGATACAAAAATAAGAGATAAACAACAACTATTCACAAAACGGGTTAGAATTAGAATTCAAAAGCAAAAACCATAACATTCAACCATTAAAACTAAGTTCTAATGTTAACATCAAGTCTAAATTCTAATACAACCCAAAAGAAAATAAAGTAAACTAAGCATAAATATAGTTAATTAAAGAGTTTTCAGGCTATCACATCATCATCACATATCAGGGGGTGGGGGTGGGGGAAATCGACTATAGAACTCCTCGAATTGACGGTGTATAAAATCCTGTTGAGCCGCCATATGAACTTCCACCCTAGAAGCAATCTCCGCCTCCATATGATCTTGGCGGACCAGCATATCATCCACCCTCGAATTAAGAGCATCAAACCCAGCGTGCATCGTGGCATTCATTTGCTCGAATTGCTCTCTCAAAAACTCCATGTTATTGACGCGCCCGAAAATACTTCCGCGCTTAGGAACCCAAGTGTAGGTCGTCAAGTTATAATACTTGGTAAGTCCAAGTGTCGAACCACAAGGATAGTCGGAAAGACGATGTGGTGATTACGAGTCCAAGGCTTTGTTCAAGAGAATTTGTTTGGTTGATTTTAGTTGTTGATTTTAAAGTCTTGCAATAAAAATTAAAGTGGTGTATCAATTGATAAGAAAAGGCTAAGGCATTATAGAATTCATTTGCTATGCAATGTTATGTAAAATTAATCTCATTCAAAATTCTCAATGCAATTCCTAAGTGTTGAGTACCTTACACTTTTCTAAGCAAAAGGGTGTGAAGCAAGAGCAACCCATTCCCATATAAATGCCATATAAAGAAAGGGTGTAAGTAAAACTCAACACAAATGTATCTCTCATTTTTATCTTGTAACAAAGGGTGTGAAGCAAGTGCAACCCATTCCCATATAATGTCCAACCAAGATGCAAACTTGAGATACACCAAAAGAAAAGGCATAAAATTAAACTAGGCATTGAGAATTCATTGTTAGTTTCCCCTAGGCAATTGACTTGATTATGAAAATGGCCAACTAAAAAGTTTAGCACAATAAATCATAACATTTCATTTGCCTAAGATTGGGAGGTCTAGGTGGAGATTAAATCATCCGATTTAGACACATTTGATAAATACAAATTGAATCCTTATGGTGATTAGTGTAGTTGATTATGGCATAAACTTAAGAAATCCTCCTTGGCAACACTCTAACTAAGAAAATATTGAGTCTCAAAATCACATAAAGTGTAGAAAGCACTCAACATATCATTAAAGCATTCAAGGATTGGAATCTCAAATTTATGGTATTTCTATGAATACTCAAAGACTAAACATGCTTGGCAATGTAAAGTATCTCAATCATAGAAGGAATGGACATAGGCTAATAAGAAATACACAAGTGCATCATCTTCTCATTAATGCTTGAGATCTATGTATACAAGGCATACAAAGTCAAATCACCTTATGAGGATTATCTTACTAGCTTATGAATGGTTGATTGAATGGAGAAGATGAAGGATTCAAGAAGTATTTAACAACACTAACAATGGAATGAGAAACAAACTTACATAATTAATGCAATGCAAACTTCATCTTCTAGCCTTAGCAATGAAACTACTCCATGATAGTTGTATGAACAAAAACCATTAAAGGGATTTCCATTTCTCTCAAGAGTTTCTCTCTCTAGATTTCTTACAAGTGATAGATGATAAAACAAAGTGCAGGAAAATAATACTTATGCTACTTGAATCTAGATCTAGAAAATTACCTACATTACATGAGGGACAAAGAGCAATTAAATAATGGGAGAGCAATGCCCAAAAATGGGTATTCTAGCACACTTTCTAAGAGACCCCTGGGTAAACACCTGAGCCTAGAACAAAAATAGAAAGTCCAGCACTTGTTGGTGAGTTTCAATGCATCAAAAGGGGAGAAAAGCTGCTTTTGGGGGCTGTGCTGTGCATTATGGGAGGTCTCTGATCGATCAGAGGCTCCTCTGATCGATCAGAGGGGAGATTTTGGCTTGTAAGGTGGGCTCTGATCGATCAGAGCACCCTCTGATCGATCAGAGGGCATGTTTTGCATTAAAAGGTGGCCTCTGATCAATCAGAGGCTCCTCTGATTGATCAGAGGACACTTCGGGAGACTTTTTTTTCTTCTCTTTTGGCTTCTATCTCTCTTGAATCCTTCCCAAAGCTTCCCAACTTGCTTCCAAAATCTATGAGCACAATCAAGACACTAGAAAAGGCTACTTTGAGCCATGTTAAAGCAATTCTTGATATTTTGAGTGTGTGTGCAAAAGTGGGTTAATTTAATTAATCTAGGCTAAAATAAACGCGATAAACACAATCAAAAGAGCGTTAGCGACTACAAAATTACGCGTTTATCAACACCCCCCAACTAAACTCTTGCTAGTCCCTTAGCAAGCAAAATAAAAATAGCTATGTATAATATCCGAAAATGCATTTAGCACATGCATTAAGCCTTTGAACCCCTAAGTTCCCCTAGAAGACGAGTTGTGTCTCGTGAGGGTTTACAGTGATGGTACCCACAAACATCCGAAGTTTGAACTCTAAGTAGTAGAATTGAAGCATTTCCATGAATTGATTCAAGTGTTTGGCATTACTATTACAATTTTCGGAATGTTGGCATTTGAATAACGATCTCCATTGCTTACAATCTCCTTTAGAAACTAGCTCCACATTCCCATATGAACACACTATGCATATGGATCTTTGACACAATCATTTTTAATCACAAATAGTTCTATTCATCAATAGTGGAAGAGAGAAATCTTTCAAAAACAAAAGCTCAAGAACTTTGTCAATTTTAAGCACTTTTCTTTATCTTTTACTTGGACTTTTTGCTAAATTAGCTCAAGGTGGTTTGCATCTCTATGGAGGGCAGCGGTCTCACTTTGTGATTTTGCATTCATAGCTTCTTCTTTTCTTTTTTTTTTCTTTTTTAAATGCACAAAGGAAGCTATTCACCCTTTTTCCATATGGTAACCTTTGCCCATCCTTAATATTAGACAAAATGACTTATGAATTTAGTCAAGTGAAGCTTAAAGTCAATATTAAGTTTAAAAGTCATCCAAGTTCTCAAATTTTTTGTAAGTGCCATGCATGTGTCCCCTCTAAGAAGGATCTTTTCGAAAGAGCTTTTATTGCATTTGAACATTACTTCTCTCTACACAAGATGAAAATCACTCTATGTGATACCAAAGACTAAATCAAGCCACAACATTATGCATATTCATAGAAAACTACAAGGCTTAAGAATCTAAATGAAGCAATGCCATAGAGATTATCACTCAACTACCTATCCAAATCAAGAATTTCATGCCAAAAACCATCAATCCATGGACAATTCTAAAAAAATTGATCATCATTTTTCAAACTTCGATGAAATGGTGAAATCGATCCTAGCATGGAGAAAATTAACATGGAAGAAGGCATGCTTGAGAATTTGAGATTTGAAAGTGCTCACCCCCCAACTTAAAGTTGGCATTGTCCTCAATGCTTTTGAAGACGGAAATGGGCGAATGCTTGGAAAATTGCTTTCCAATTTCTCCAAAAATAAGCTAGGATCAATTTCAAAGCTACAATATATACAAAAATCTAAACAAAGTGGGTTAGCATTAGTCAAACATAACATGCAAAATTAAAGCTCAAGCCATCACAAGTAGTTATATTTAGATAATCCAATAACCCAAAAAGAAAATAATAAAAAAAATAAAAATAAAATAATAAAAAAAATAAAAAAAATGGAGTTTTCAAAGTTAGGAGGAGTGACCATGCTTCTTCTTGGACTTGGGTTGGTAGAGGATGATGCCATTGGAGCTTGGGACAAGTGGGTTTCGAAATTGGGGATCTATGGGGTCAAAATTCAAGATTTGGGTGGAAATTAATGGATGAGAGTGAAGGTTATGTGCTTGAGATGATAAATGGGTAGAATAGAAGGCACAAATCTGAATTTTTGGTGAGGATTTCGAAAATGGAGGTGGGGTGAAAGGTTTGAATTTTTAGTGAGAGAAAGTGATGGGTTTGATGATTTTTGGGTAAAAATGGAGAGATTGGTGAAGGATTAGAAGGATTTAATGGATGGATGATTTTTAATGGAGTGTTTGGTGGAGGTATTTTAGTGTTTGGGGTGATGAAGAGAGGGTTAATGGAGGATGGGAGAGAGAGGAGCTCGAAATGGGGAAGAAAGGGGCATTTTGGGGCAAAAAAAAAAATTATATATATATATATATATATTTTTTTTTTGCGGAAAAAAATACCCTCTGATCGATCAGAGGGTGTGGCTGATCGATCAGAGCTCTGGCAGTGGACTCCAAATTTTTTTGAAACTTTGATTTTTTGGCTTTTGGTCCATTCACTCTAGTACCTCCAAGTTTGCTGTTTTTGCGTTTTAGTCCATGAACTTTTTCCAACATGTGACGATCGTCCTAAAACTCCAGAAAATAAACAAAAATTATATACAAACATGACCTACGCTTGTTAGGCGTAGGTCGGGTCGCTTAGAGGGGTGGACTCCTCTAGCGTTGGAATTTCCAAAAACGATTTCAATCTTTGCCCGTTAACTTTGAATTCGAAACCCGTTTTTGGATCAACCACTGTCACGGCCCCAAATGGAAATAGATGTTTGACAATATAAGGGCCGGTCCAACGAGACTTTAATTTTCCGGGAAAAAGGTGGAGACGAGTATCATAAACAAGGACTTTTTGACCAAGTTTGAAATCTTTTCTCAAAATCGATTTATCATGAAATTTTTTCGCCCTTTCCTTGCTTAATTTTGAATTTTGATACGCATCCCTCCTCAATTCCTCCAATTCCTCTATTTGCAACATCCGGTTTTTACCGGATTCCTCAAAACCACTATTCAACAATTTTATTGCCCAAAACGATTTATGTTCCAATTCAACGGGCAAGTGACAGGCTTGCCATACACAATGCGATATGGCGACATCCCGAGAGTTGTTTTGAAAGCGGTTCGGTAGGCCCAAAGAGCATCGTTTAGTCGCAATGACCAATCTTTGCGATTCGGATTTACCGTTTTTTCTAAGATTTGTTTTATCTCTCGGTTTGCAAGCTCCGCTTGCCCGTTTGTTTGTGGATGATAAGCGAGGGACACTTTATGGTTTACACCATATTTTTGCATTAATGATTCAAAAGGTTTGTTGCAAAAATGTGAGCCTCCATCACTTATTATTGCCTTTGGGGTGCCAAATCTTGCAAGAATATTATCTTTTAAAAATCGGATCACAACTTTGTGATCATTTGTTTTGCAAGCTAAGGCCTCCACCCATTTAGAAACATAATCAACCGCAAGAAGGATATAGAGATTACCAAAAGAAGATGGGAACGGTCCCATGAAGTCAATGCCCCAACAATCGAAGATTTCAACCACAAGGATCGGGTTGAGAGGCATCATGCTTTTTCTTGTGATTCCTCCAAGCATTTGGCATCTCGGGCAAGCTTTGCAAAAGGCATGGGCATCCTTGAACATTGTTGGCCAATAAAGGCCACATTGTAAGATCTTGGCGGCCGTCTTCTTGGCCGAGAAGTGTCCACCACAAGCTTCATTATGGCAAAAGCTTAGAACTCTTTCGAACTCGTCATTGGGAATACATCGGCGAATGATTTGATCCGCCCCATACTTGAACAAATACGGGTCATCCCAATAGAACCGGTTGACCTCGAACAAGAATTTTCTTCGATCTTGGGCATTCCAATGGCTTGGCAACTTTCCGGTGACAAGATAATTCACGATATCGGCATACCATGGTGAAGAGGAGATTGTGAATAGTTGCTCATCCGGAAAAGAGTCTTTAATAGCATTCTCTTCAATGTGGTCGGTGAATGAAAGGCGAGATAAATGATCCGCCACCACATTTTCGACACCCTTCTTATCCTTTATGAAAAGATTGAATTCTTGTAGGAGAAGAATCCATCTTAGAAGCCTTGGCTTTGCATCTTTCTTTGTGAAGAGATACTTGAGGGCCGCATGATCGGTGAAAATGACAATATGTGACCCTATGAGGTAAGACCGAAATTTGTCGAGGGCAAAGACAATAGCCAAGAGTTCTTTCTCGGTGGTGGTGTAGTTCATTTGAGCCTCATTGAGAGTTCGGCTTGCATAGTAAATGACTCCGGGCTTTTTGTCTTTTCTTTGACCGAGGACCGCCCCAACGGCATAATCACTTGCGTCGCACATGAGTTCAAATGGCAAACTCCAATCGGGGGTTTGCATGATGGGTGCCGTAGTGAGCATGTGTTTGTGTTTTACAAAGGCTTCTTCACATTCCTTGGTCCATTCAAATGGGGCATCTTTCAAGAGCAACTTGCACATGGGTTTAGCAATGGTGCTAAAATTTTGAATGAACCTTCGGTAGAATCCGGCATGCCCCAAGAATGAACGAACATCCTTGATTGACTTGGGGGTGGGGAGCTTTGAGATAAGCTCTATTTTCGCCTTGTCTACTTCAATGCCTTTGCCCGATATAACATGGCCCAATACAATGCCCTTTGTCACCATGAAGTGGCATTTCTCCCAATTGAGGACGAGTTGCTTCTCGATACACCTTGCTAACACATGTTCAACATTGAGCAAACAATTATCGAACGACTTACCGTAAACGGTAAAATCGTCCATAAAAACTTCTAGAGTTTTCTCTACCATATCACTAAAAATGCTCAACATACATCTTTGAAAAGTGGCCGGTGCATTGCACAAGCCAAAAGGCATTTTTCGATAAGCAAAAGTACCAAACGGACATGTGAAGGTTGTTTTTTCTTGGTCCTCAAGATCAATTTCGATTTGGTTGTACCCGGAAAATCCGTCTAAGAAAGAATAGAACTCATGACCCGCTACTCTTTCAAGTGTTTGATCTAAAAACGGGAGTGGGAAATGGTCCTTTCTAGTGACTTCGTTTAACTTACGGTAGTCTATGCACATTCGCCACCCGGTGGTGACTCTTTGAGGTATTAACTCATCATTTTCATTCTTTACTACCGTAAGTCCGGATTTTTTAGGTACAACTTGGGTCGGACTCACCCATTTGCTATCCGAAATTGGATAGATGATCTTGGCATCAAGCAATTTCAACACCTCGGTTCTTACTACTTCTTGCATGTGAGGGTTTAACCGGCGTTGAAATTGTCTTGATGGCTTTGCACCTTCCTCCAAGTGAATTTTGTGAGTGCAAATCAATGGACTAATTCCTTGGAGGTCGGCTAACTTCCACCCAAAAGCTTTTCGATACTTACTTAGCATACTTACCAACCGTTCTTCTTGATCCTTTGAGAGTTCGGAGGAAATTACCACGGGGTAAGTTTCGAGAGTACCTAGGAAAGCGTACTTCAAATTGCTAGGAAGAGGCTTGAGTTCCATCTTTCCTTCAAGCTTTGGTGGCTCTTCTTGTGCATTTTCTTCATTCTTCAAGAGTTCTTCCTTGTTCCTATCATCCAAAGAAAACAAATGTACACATTCCTCGGGATCATTGGGAGTGGTTAGCAAATCCTCCAATGATTCCGATTCATAAGTGAAAGAAAAATGGTCTTGTATTAATGACTCTATCATGTTGACATGTTCAATTTCATCATCAAAATCTTCTTGTTTGTTACTTATTGAAAACACGTTGAGCTCAAGAGTCATATTTCCAAAGGCCAATTTTACAATCCCATTCTTGCAATTGATGATAGCATTTGATGTTGCAAGAAAGGGTCTCCCCAAAATTACGGGAATTTCATTTCCGGGATTGGATACCGGTTGCATGTCAAGAACTATGAAATCCACGGGAAAATAGAATTTATCAATTTGAACTAGCACGTCTTCTACAATTCCCCTTGGAATCTTGACCGATCGATCCGCCAATTGGATCGTGACTTTCGTGGGTTTCAACTCTCCTAAACCCAATTGTTGGTAGACCGAAAATGGCAAAACATTAACACTTGCCCCCAAATCAAGCAATGCATTTTTGATTCTAAAGTTGCCAATCAAACAAGAAATGGTGGGGCAACCGGGATCTTTGAATTTTGGAATTCGAGTGCCTTGCATTATTGAACTCACTTGTTCCGCCATAAATGCCTTCTTTTTAACATTCAATCGCCTCTTAGTGGTGCACAAATCTTTTAAAAATTTTGCATAAGAAGGAATTTGTTTTACCGCATCAAGCAATGGAATGTTAATTTTCACTTGTTTGAACACATCAAGAATTTCGGCATTTTGGGTCTCCTTGAAAGGTTGAGATAACCTCTCCGGAAAAGGGACTTTGACACTATTCTTGATTTTCTCTAAATCCTCTTTTCCAACTTTCTCTTCTTCCCTCATTCTCTCTTCTAAGGTGATCTCCTCAACTTGACTTGACTCGGCTATGTCCACCGGCTTTTTGGCCTTAGGAACTATAGTTTTGTCAATTTCTTTCCCACTCCTAAGGATGGTGATGGATTTCAATTCTTCGACATTCCCACTCGACTCACCCTCATTGATCACTAAAGCTTGGCCTCTTGGGTTAGCTAAGGGTTAAGATGGAAATTTCCCTTTTTCT
This sequence comes from Lonicera japonica, assembly GCA_021464415.1. Lineage (NCBI taxonomy): Eukaryota > Viridiplantae > Streptophyta > Magnoliopsida > Dipsacales > Caprifoliaceae > Lonicera > Lonicera japonica. The sequence continues at coordinate 60,417,186 of CM038470.1, forward strand.
TGAGTGGACAAAGCGGTTGTGAGTTTGGACATTTAGGTTTTCAAATCACTAACCTCTCTATCGGTCTTGTCTATAAATTGCCGCAAAAGAGACTCCAAATTTGAATTTGGGTTTGGGTTAGTTTGACCAAAAGAGTTGTTTTGGGGTGGAGGTGGTCTTTGTTGGTAGAAATTTGAATTTGCATGAGCATTTTGGTTTCCCCCCCAACTAAAGTTAGGATGATTTCTCCACCCTTCATTGTACCTTTGAGAAAATGGGTCATTGTGTGGCCTAGAGTATGAGTTCATAGCATTGACTTGTGAGGGACTTTGAAGGACCTCTTTGAAGGCCGGAATCGTGTGACATTCTTCCGTGGAATGTCCCACCTTCTCACAAATGACACAAACGGTGCTAGTACCTACACTTCCTTCTCTCATTTTACTAGACTCCATGGCTTCGACTTTCTTTGACAATTGAATAAATTTAAACTCAATGTCATCACCTTTTGACAATTGGTACAAACCCCCTCTCTCGGAAACTTTACCCTTAACCTCATCCGTGTAGGTGTTCCAATTTCGGGCACCTTCGGCTATTTCATCAAAGTATAACAAAGCTTCCTCCGGACTTTTGCTCAAAAAATTTCCATTACACATCGTTTCCACAAACGTGCGCATGGCGAGAGTGAGTGATTCGTAAAAATAGCTAACAATACTCCATGTCTCATGTCCATGATGGGGGCAAGAATTCAAAAGTTCTTTGTATCTTTCCCAACACTTGTAAAAACTTTCATTTTCTTTAGGAGAAAAATTTGAAATTTGCCTTCTCAAAGCATTGGTTCGATGAACGGGAAAGAATTTCTTTAAAAATTCGGTTTGTAATTCTTGCCAACTTCGAATGGAATTGGGACGTAGAGAATTTAGCCATATTTTGCCTTTGTCCTTTAAAGAGAATGGAAAAAGTTTTAACCTCATTACTTCCTCATTTGTGTTAGTTTCTCTAAAAGTAGAGCAAACTTCCTCAAAATCTTTTAAATGCAAGTAAGGGTTTTCAGAATCCATACCATGAAATGATGGTATATGTTGTAACATGCCCGGTTTGAGAGTGAATGTTCCGGCTTGACCCGTGGGAATGACAATGCAAGAGTTTGAAGTGCCTCGAGGAGGTTGAAGGTAATCTCGCATTGTGCGGACCGGACGATTGTGATCATTGTTCTCTCCGGCATTTGACTCAATGTCTTCGTTATCCATCTCGGATGGAGGAGGTGATGGAGAAGGATGCCTTGGTGGTGGTTCACCTCTTGGTGGACTTATGTGAAGATCAATGTACAAGTCCCCGAGCATAAGCCCGGGAAGGTGATCTTAAAGAAAATTGTCACCTATAAAAGAAGAAAATAATAAGCAAGAAAAACTTATTCACAAAAGGAGAAGATATACTTACAAAGTGGATTTTTGTACAAAACCCGTAATCCGTCTTTCGCCGTATCCCCGGCAACGGCGCCAAAAACTTGACGCGCCCGAAAATACTTCCGCGCTTAGGAACCCAAGTGTAGGTCGTCAAGTTATAATACTTGGTAAGTCCAAGTGTCGAACCACAAGGATAGTCGGAAAGACGATGTGGTGATTACGAGTCCAAGGCTTTGTTCAAGAGAATTTGTTTGGTTGATTTTAGTTGTTGATTTTAAAGTCTTGCAATAAAAATTAAAGTGGTGTATCAATTGATAAGAAAAGGCTAAGGCATTATAGAATTCATTTGCTATGCAATGTTATGTAAAATTAATCTCATTCAAAATTCTCAATGCAATTCCTAAGTGTTGAGTACCTTACACTTTTCTAAGCAAAAGGGTGTGAAGCAAGAGCAACCCATTCCCATATAAATGCCATATAAAGAAAGGGTGTAAGTAAAACTCAACACAAATGTATCTCTCATTTTTATCTTGTAACAAAGGGTGTGAAGCAAGTGCAACCCATTCCCATATAATGTCCAACCAAGATGCAAACTTGAGATACACCAAAAGAAAAGGCATAAAATTAAACTAGGCATTGAGAATTCATTGTTAGTTTCCCCTAGGCAATTGACTTGATTATGAAAATGGCCAACTAAAAAGTTTAGCACAATAAATCATAACATTTCATTTGCCTAAGATTGGGAGGTCTAGGTGGAGATTAAATCATCCGATTTAGACACATTTGATAAATACAAATTGAATCCTTATGGTGATTAGTGTAGTTGATTATGGCATAAACTTAAGAAATCCTCCTTGGCAACACTCTAACTAAGAAAATATTGAGTCTCAAAATCACATAAAGTGTAGAAAGCACTCAACATATCATTAAAGCATTCAAGGATTGGAATCTCAAATTTATGGTATTTCTATGAATACTCAAAGACTAAACATGCTTGGCAATGTAAAGTATCTCAATCATAGAAGGAATGGACATAGGCTAATAAGAAATACACAAGTGCATCATCTTCTCATTAATGCTTGAGATCTATGTATACAAGGCATACAAAGTCAAATCACCTTATGAGGATTATCTTACTAGCTTATGAATGGTTGATTGAATGGAGAAGATGAAGGATTCAAGAAGTATTTAACAACACTAACAATGGAATGAGAAACAAACTTACATAATTAATGCAATGCAAACTTCATCTTCTAGCCTTAGCAATGAAACTACTCCATGATAGTTGTATGAACAAAAACCATTAAAGGGATTTCCATTTCTCTCAAGAGTTTCTCTCTCTAGATTTCTTACAAGTGATAGATGATAAAACAAAGTGGAGGAAAATAATACTTATGCTACTTGAATCTAGATCTAGAAAATTACCTACATTACATGAGGGACAAAGAGCAATTAAATAATGGGAGAGCAATGCCCAAAAATGGGTATTCTAGCACACTTTCTAAGAGACCCCTGGGTAAACACCTGAGCCTAGAACAAAAATAGAAAGTCCAGCACTTGTTGGTGAGTTTCAATGCATCAAAAGGGGAGAAAAGCTGCTTTTGGGGGCTGTGCTGTGCATTCTGGGAGGTCTCTGATCGATCAGAGGCTCCTCTGATCGATCAGAGGGGAGATTTTGGCTTGTAAGGTGGGCTCTGATCGATCAGAGCACCCTCTGATCGATCAGAGGGCATGTTTTGCATTAAAAGGTGGCCTCTGATCAATCAGAGGCTCCTCTGATTGATCAGAGGACACTTCGGGAGACTTTTTTTTCTTCTCTTTTGGCTTCTATCTCTCTTGAATCCTTCCCAAAGCTTCCCAACTTGCTTCCAAAATCTATGAGCACAATCAAGACACTAGAAAAGGCTACTTTGAGCCATGTTAAAGCAATTCTTGATATTTTGAGTGTGTGTGCAAAAGTGGGTTAATTTAATTAATCTAGGCTAAAATAAACGCGATAAACACAATCAAAAGAGCGTTAGCGACTACAAAATTACGCGTTTATCAGTTATCGTCCATCGGCCCCATACTTGCTCTTCTTCTTCTCCTCGAAGGACCCGGAGCGTCGGTTCCTGCCTCTTCTGGTGCTTCTTCCTCGGACTCAACTGGAGGAGGTGCGGCCGAAGAACTTGGCCTGTTTCTGAGTTGGCCGGCGGCTCTAGCTTGGGTGGACCTGTTTATCGGGGCCCGCTGGATCTTTCTGACATCGGCGTCCCGTTCTTGGACACCCGCTTCCAAGCAAATGCGGGTCAAAAGCACACCAAACTTGATTGTTTCGTTATGGGCTACCGTGTCATAGACTTTCATGATTTTTCGCATTATGTAGCGAACCAAACAACACGGCCTATTCCGAGCAATGACATATAAAACATAGGCATGATAGGTGTACAAATGTTGAATGTGCGAGGTGGGATCTAACGCATTGGCTACAACAAGCCACAGGGTCCTGAATTGTGGTGCTATATTGTTCCTATCGAATTGCGTGCCAATCCAAGTCATTGGACGACCGGCTAAGAACGTAGCCAACTCGTCATCAGTGGGGTAAACAATACGGGCTGAATGAGGGAGGTCATAACTGCCATCCGGCAATGCCGGAATCCCCGTCACTCGACTAACTACCTCGAGGTTGAACGGTATAGTCCTCCCACGCACGTGGGCAACATAAGCATAAGCAGCATTAGGCACACGCACCAAGCTTGCAACGAATTCACGACATAGAGTGAGATTGCATTGGTTACCTGTTTGTCGCAAATATTGCACCCACCCCTCGTGTCGCTCGAATGCTCCCATTTGCGGGAAATCATCTAATGCACCAATAATGACGGGCCTCTCGATCATCACAGCCTAGTTCCTGAAAGCATAACTCCACCAACGTACTCCTGACGGCTACGGAACCCGCGGTACCCACCCCTTGCAGCTTGAAGCTCTTCTGTCTTGTTAACTGGAGCAATGACAGCCATTGATGTGGGGAGAGGGGAGAAATAGAGAGAAATTTCGAAATTTTGGGGAATATGGCTCGAAATTGGGGGTTTGGGGTTTTAGAGAGAGAAAGAGGTGTTGATGATATATGGGTGTGGAGTTTGGGGGTGAAATTGAGGGTTTGTGGAGGTGGAAAGGCTAGGGGAGGGTTTGATTTGATGAAGAATGAAGGTTTGGAGAAGGGAGATGGAGAGAAATGGGAGTTAGAGAGAAGATGGGGCATGATTTTGGGCAAAAAGAAACGGCTGCTCTGTTTTAATTGGGACCATGATCGATCATGGCTTTGCCCATGATCGATCATGGTAGTGCACTGCCGCAGGAAAAGTTCACCATGATCGATCATGGCTTTGCCCATGATCGATCATGCCTTCAACAAACATTCTCCCATGAATTTTCTTCACTTGAAACACCTTTCCACTCCCCTCAACTTGGTCTGGTTCGATCCAATTTCACCCGATCCTCCGAAACAAATTCCTGAAACTCAAAAATTCTACAAAAAACATTATTTACACAATCGACCTATGCTTGTTAGGCATAAGTCGGGTCTTCAAGAGGGATGGACTCCTCTCGACTTGGGAATTCCAAAAATGGCTTTAAACGTTGTCCATTAACTTTGAAAACATAGCCGGTTTTGGGATCCTCAACTTGCACAGCCCCAAAAGGAAATACATAACGGACAATGTATGGGCCGGTCCAACGAGACTTCAATTTCCCGGGGAAGAGATGCAAACGAGTATCATAAACAAGAACTTTGTGCCCAAGTTTGAATTCTTTCCTTAAAATAGATTTATCATGAAAGATTTTGGCACGTTCCTTGCTTATCTTCGCATTATCATATGCATCTCTTCTCAATTCCTCGATTTCAGCAATTTGCAACTTACGGTCAAGCCCGGCTTTTTCGAAATCACAATTAACCATCTTAGTTGCCCAGTATGATTTGTGTTCCAACTCTACTGGCAAATGACATGGTTTTCCGTACACCATACGATAGGGGGACATATCTAGAGTTGTTTTGTACGCAGTACGGTAAGCCCAAAGTGCATCGATCAGTCTTAACGACCAATCCTTGCGGTTCGGGTTTACCGTTTTCTCTAGAATCTGTTTGATTTCCCTATTTGCCAGCTCGGCTTGACCGTTAGTCTGAGGGTGATAAGCGAGCGATACTTTATGGTTTACACCATACTTTTGCATTAATGATTGAAATGGTCTATTGCAAAAGTGAATACCACCATCGCTTATTATTGCCTTAGGAGTGCCAAAGCGTGCAAGAATGTTGTCTTTCAAGAATCGGATCACCACTTTGTGATCATTTTTCTTGCACGCTTGGGCTTCCACCCATTTTGAAACGTAATCTACGGCAACTAAAATGTAAAGATTACCGTAGGAGGATGGGAACGGTCCCATGAAGTCGATGCCCCAGCAATCGAAGATTTCAATCATCAGGATGGGATTGAGTGGCATCATGTTCCTCTTAGAGATCCCTCCAAGCATTTGGCATCTTTGGCATGCCTTGCAAAAATGTTGTGCGTCCTTAAAGAGCGACGGCCAGTACAGTCCACTTTGCAAAATCTTAGCGGTTGTCTTCTTTGATGAGAAATGTCCTCCGCAAGCTTCAGAATGGCAGGGAGACAGAACTCTCTCCACTTCTTGGTCTGGAATGCACCTCCGGATAATTTGATCCGCACAATATTTAAATAGGTACGGTTCATCCTAATAGAATCGCTTCACTTCACTCAAGAACTTCTTTCTATCTTGTGCGCCCCATGCTTTTGGTATCTTGTCGGTTACAAGATAGTTTACAATGTCGGCATACCATGGGAGTGTCGAGATTGTCAACAGTTGCTTATTCGGGAACGAATCTTGGATCGGGCTTTCTTCAATGTAGTTTGTAAAAGTGAGACGAGACAGATGATCGGCCACCACGTTCTCGACTCCCTTTTTGTCCTTGATGCTCAAATGAAATTCTTGCAATAGGAGTATCCACCTCAAAAGCTGCGGCTTGGTATCTTTCTTTGTGAATAGATACTTCAATGCCGCGTGATCCGTGAAAATCATAATTGGCGATCCTATCAAATAGGATCGAAACTTGTCTAGGGCGAAGACAATTGCTATGAGCTCTTTCTCTGTCGTGGTGTAATTCATTTGCGCATCATTCAAAGTTCTACTTGCATAGTATATCACACCCGGTTTCTTGTCTTTCCTTTGACCAAGAACCGCTCCTACCGCATAGTCACTTGCGTCGCACATGAGCTCGAATGGCAAGCTCCAATCCGGTGCCTGCATAATCGGTGCAGTAGTGAGCATATGCTTTAGAGAGACGAAGGCTTCCTCGCACTTGGCATCCCACTCAAAGGGTGCATCCTTGAGTAGTTGTGAACACCCCAATCCGCGACTCTCGCGTGAACCAAACAAGCATTCTGCATCAAGTCTTGAGTCATCATGCATACGAGAGATCGTTAGGAAAAACCCTGTTTTTCGAGCGCGTTAGAAATATACCGCAACCTTTGTTGCCACTTCGCTTACTAGGACGGGGATCGACCTGTCGCATACCGCCGCCGCCTGTCGTACACCCAACCGTACGGCTACCTGCCAACCGTATGGTTGGCATACCCTTGTCGCACACCCTAGCCGCACGCCATGCGGCTACCCCCTGCGGTTGGCCTCTTTTGGAGCGTTTTTGGCGAGATTTTTGCTATAAATAGGACCTTTGGGCTCCCATTTTAGGGACATCAACACTCAATAGTGTTTTTAGTAAGTAGAAACTCTGTCAAAATCTTTAGAGAGTCATTTTTAGAGAAATTCTGAAAGAGAATTTCTAGAGAGAGAAAGTTTTAGAAAGAGAATATCTAGAGAGAGAAAGTTTTAGAGAGAGAGAAGGAAGCAAGCAAGGCAACTAGGCGAGGCTCTTATTTCTTCCTCAGGCGCATCAGGTACGTCTTTCTACCAAATCCTTAATTTCAGTACCGCATTTAATTTCACTTTTTAATACAGAAAATTAGATAACTTGCAAAGAAGTTCATTGCTTTCAAAACAAATCCTTTCTAAGTTTTACAAGAAATCTAAAACCTGTTTTGACACGTTTTCAAAACAAACAAAAATATAAAAACAGTTTCCAAAAGAATGGAACTACGAGACTCTGATTTCATTCTACGAATGAATACGTAGGCGCTCGCAAAGCTCGAGTCTGATTTCAAAATATTATTTTAAACTGAATTTATCCGGAAAGGACTATTCTGAAAACCATTCGAACTACTTGCAAGATATCTAAAATAGGAATTAGATGCATGATCCATTAAGAGACCGAAAGGGTGAATTGGGTGCCTAACACCTTCCCAATTCGTAACGTAGTTCCCGAACCCTAGCAAAGTCAATTTTCAAAATAAATCTCTGGTTTCAAACGTAAGAAAGATAGTTCGTTTTCGAATTATCCTTCGTACGATCTTTTGTTTGTTTTCTCGTAAAACAAACTGGCGACTCTACAAAACACGTTTTCAAATGAAACCGAGAACGAGGACACTCTTTTCTCCTTCTCGGGGTATGGGTCCGGATTCTCACAGTAGTAGATTACACATCGGCTTGGAAATGGAACTGAAGTTCTTGATAAACCTCCTATAAAACCCGGCATGTCCTAGAAATGATCGGACATCTTTGACATTCTTGGGCGTAGGAAGTTTGGCAATCAAATCGATTTTTGCTTTATCCACTTTAATTCCTTCAGACGAAATGAAGTGCCCCAAAACAATTCCCTTGGTAACCATAAAATGGCACTTCTCCCAATTCAATACCAATTGCTTTTCCACGCATCTTCCCAAGACCTGTTCCAAGTTAGTCAAGCAATTGTCGAATGACTTACCATAGACGGTAAAGTCATCCATAAAAACTTCCAAAGTCCTTTTCACCATATCGCTAAAAATACTTAGCATGCACCGTTGGAAAGTGGCCGGTGCATTACATAGACCAAAAGGCATTCTTCGATATGTGAAGGTGCCAAAAGGACATGTAAAGGTGGTCTTTTCTTGATCATCTAGGTCAATCTCAATTTGAATGTACCCGAAAAAACCATCGAGGAACGAGTAATATTCATGACCCGCTACCCTCTCTAGAGTTTGATCCAAAAAGGGGAGTGGAAAATGATCTTTACGAGTTGCCTCATTGAGTTTACGGTAGTCAATACATATTCGCCACCCGGTGGTGACTCTTTGCGGAATCAACTCGTTTGATTCGTTCTTGACTACCGTAAGACCCGATTTTTTTGGTACCACTTGAGTTGGACTAACCCATTTACTATCCGAGATTGGATAGATGATCTTTGCATCCAACAATTTCAACACCTCGTTCCTAACCACCTCTTGCATGTTAGGATTCAACCGGCGTTGAAATTGTCTCGATGTTTTTGCCCCATCCTCCAAGTGAATTTTATGTGTGAAAATCAAAGGGCTTATTCCTTGGAGGTCGGCAAGAGTCCAACCAAAAGATTTTTTATATTTACCAAGCAAATGAACTAACCTTCCTTCTTGGTCATCCGAAAGTTCGGACGAGATGATAACAGGGAAGGTATCTGAAGCTCCCAAAAAGGCATACTTCAAATTGCTCGGTAATAGCTTGAGATCCATTTTTCCTTCAAGCTTTTTGGTGGGAGATTGTGTGTTTTCCTCTTTCTCCAAAAATTCAACATGTTTGCCACACAAGGAAAACACTTGCATACAATCCCCGGGTTCATCGGAAGTGGTTAGATAACCTTCCGTTGACTCCGATTCGAAGTTCGCCACAAAGTGGTCTTGGATACATGACTCTATCATGTTCACGTGTTCATTTTCCTCATTATCATCGTCATCTCTTTGATTGCTCAAAGAGAACACGTTTAGCTCTAGAGTCATGTTGCCAAATGTTAACTTCACGATTCCATTCTTGCAATTTATTATGGCATTAGAAGTGGCAAGAAATGGTCGTCCAAGGATGACCGGAATCTCGTTGGCGGAATTTGACACGGGTTGCATGTCGAGGATGATGAAATCAACCGAAAAATAAAACTTGTCGACTTGGACAAGCACATCCTCGACTATCCCTCTTGGGATCTTAACGGATCGGTCCGCTAATTGAATAGTAACCCTCGTGGGTTTTAACTCGCCTAACCCCAATTGTTGATATACCGAGTATGGGAGCACATTCACACTTGCTCCCAAATCTAACAATGCATTCTTGATCCTACAATTTCCTATGACACACGAAATTGTGGGACACCCGGGGTCTTTGAACTTAGGGGCTCTTGTGCCTTGCATGAGGGAGCTCACTTGCTCCGCCATAAAGGCCTTTTTCTTGACATTCAACCTTCGTTTGGTAGTACACAAGTCCTTGAGGAACTTAGCGTACGAAGGTATTTGCTTGACCGCGTCAAGCAATGGAATATTGATTTTTACTTGCCTAAAAACATCTAAAATCTCGGTATTAGATTTGGACGGTTGGTTCAATCTCTCCGGAAATGGAACTTTGATCCCATTTTTGATTTTTTCGAGATCCTCTTTTCCTTGTTTCTCTTCCTCTCTCTTCTTCTCTTCACTCACAATTTTTTCAACCTCCGACTCCTCAACATGCGTGGGATCAACTATGTCCGCCACCTTGGGGGCTTTAGGAACAATAGTTTTGTCTACGTCCTTCCCACTTCTCAAGATTGTGATAGATTTGAGTTTTTCTATCTTGGAGCTAGACTCTCCTCCCTCTACTACTTGAACTTGACCTCTAGGATTCGCTAAAGGTTGAGAGGGGAATTTTCCCTTCTCTTGGGTAGCTAGGGCGGTGGTGAGTTTAGACATTTGAGTTTTTAACTCACCCACATCATGATCCCTTTTGTCCACAAATGATCTCAACAAAGCTTCCAAATTTTGGTTGGGATTTTGAGTCTGAGGTGGAACAAAAGAGTTTTGAGGTTGTTGTTGTTGCCTTTGGTTCTGATGATATTGGTTGTGGTTCTGACTTTGATTTTCTCCCCAACTGAAATTGGGGTGATTCTTCCATCCCTCATTGTACCTTTGAGAATAGGGATCGTTTTGGTTACGGTTTTGGTTGTACTGGTGTAAAGCATTGACTTGGGCGGGATTTTTGAGGACTTCCCGAAAAGCGGGAATGGTAGGGCAATCCTCGGTAGTGTGTCCTGAATTTTCGCAAATGACACACAACTGGCTCGAGGATACTACATTGACCTCCTTAAGCTTACTTGCTTCCATTACCTCTACTTTCTTAGACAATTGGAATAACCTCACACCCAAGTCATCCTCATTGGACACTTGGTACAACCCACCCCTTCCCTGAGTTCTGGCTTTGGGTTCCTCGGAATAGGTGTTCCAATTTTTAGCACCTTCCGCTAATTCATCAAAATACAATAAAGCCTCATCGGGATTCTTACTCAAGAATTGACCATTACACATGGTCTCAACAAACGTATGCATATCGGGGGTGAGAGATTCGTAGAAAAAACTAACAAGGCTCCACGTTTCGTGACCATGGTGAGGGCATGAGTTTAGAAGTTCCTTGAATCTATCCCAACACTTATAAAAGCTTTCATGTTCTTTTGGTGAAAAATTTGATATCGCCCTTCCTAAAGCGTTGGTTCTATGAACAGGAAATATTTTTTTTAGAAACTCTCCTTGAAGCTCTTGCCAAGACCGAATTGATTGCGGTCTTTGAGCATTTAGCCAATTTTTTCCTTTATCTTTAAGAGAGAAAGGGAAGAGTTTTAAACGCATGACATCCTCATTGACATTTGCCTCATGAAATGTGGAGCAGACTTCTTCAAAGTCTTTCAAATGCAAGTATGGGTTTTCCGACTCCATACCATGAAAGGAAGGGATATGTTGAAGCATACCCGGTTTGAACGAGAACGCACCGGCTTGGCCGGCCGGAAGGACAATGCATGAATTCGATGTTGCCCGAGGCGGTTGAAGGTAGTCCCTCATTGTCTTAACAGGAGGAACATTGTTGGCACCTTCCCCTTCATTATCACTCTCGTGATCCGCAGCCCTTCCTTGATTTGCCATTCTTGGCGAAGGAGGAGGGCTTATTCTTGGCGAATGAGGAGGGCTTATTCGAATGTCCAAGAACAGTTGCCCTTGCATGGGCTTGGAAAATAATTCGAATAGCTCCTTGGGAAATCTACAAAATCAAACAAAAAATAAGGGAGAAAAATAAATTAATTAAATAGAGAGAAATACTTACAGAATGGTTTTATACAAAACCCGAGATCCGCCTTGTGCCTTATCCCCGGCAACGGCGCCAAAAACTTGACGCCACTAAAATAAAGCGCTTTGATATAGCCCAAGTGCAGGCACGTCAAGTTGTAATATAGTCTCGGAAGTCCGAGTGTCGAACCTCAGGGATAAGTGAAAAGGGATGGAATGGATTACGGATTAAGTGGTTTTCAGATTTTGTGAGTTGGATTTGTTGTAAAACAACGGGAATGTAAAACGGTTTGAAAATTAATAAAAAAGCACTAAGGTAGGTGGAGGTTAGTTACGATTTAAGAGACGGTGATCGATAGCTCGTACAAAGATTTCAACACAAGGTTTCTCAAGATAAGGGGAATGTGGGTGTATCTCTCAATAGCAAAGGGTGCGACGCTAGGCGCCTCATTCCCGGGTTGAAGCTATGTCAAGAGAGAAACAAACAACATTCCACCAAAGACGAGGTTATCGTTCCTATCTCTTAGCTACGGGTGTGAAGCAAGGCAACCCATTCCCGATGAAGCTAATCCGAGATAGATATGACAAACTCATCATAAAAAGATTTAACATAAAGCAAGTGTATGAAATCTCATGATTTAAAGAATGAAAATTGTAAAGTAAATCCGAACAATGAAACGGAATGAAGTTTATGGGATAAATTTGTCAACTCATCGTTTATCACTTAGGGTAGAAAATAAAGAGTCTAAGTATCACATAAAGTGTAAGAAGCACTCAATATATCAATAAATGAATCAAAGATGAGCTAAATAAATTCATAATCCATCTATGGAGTTTTAAGAACTATTCATAATTTCTATGAAGAGGGAAAAACTCCATGGATGGGGGAAAGAGACTACAAGCTTTCTAGAACCATATAAATATGTTGTATGTTCAATAACAACCAAGAACTAAATATACAAGGCATATAAAGTCTTAACTTAAAATGAAAATACCTAGAAAGCTTGAAAATGGTAGATATGATGAAAAAGAAAAGGATTCACAAATATTTATCAAACTTTAAACATGGATTGAGCCATTAATCACCAAAAATCATATCGCAATCAACCTCCGTAACCTTAGTAATAGACTACTCCATAATAGATGCAAAAACAAATATTATAGATGAAGAAATCATTCTTACAAATCAAAACACTTACAAGGGAAAATGAAGAACAACACACTTTAGCTCCTCCTTCTCTCTAGAACTTGCAAGTGTATACAAAACTAGATCCTGATCTATTTTCCATCTCCCTAGACTAAACAATAGCTAAAGGAGTACTTAAATTAATAAACTATCCAAGGGAAAATATCTAGGAACAAGGTTCCCCAAAATAAGGCTAAAAGCAAAAGATAGTTGGTGCACTCGCGGGGCCTAAAGCCATGATCGATCATGGAAGTGTTCTGCCAGAAATTTTTGCAAGCCATGATCAATCATGGCTTTGCCCATGATCGATCATGGGTCTGGAACTTGTTCACTCAGCACTTTGCAAGCCTCCGAGCTCACTCTTGATCAATCTATGCAACACCATTGTACTCCAATCCTACAAACACATGGAATACTACAAAATACACACCAACTTGGGCCATGTTAAATACAAAACTCGCTACGACACTATTCTCAAGATAAGTGGATAATTAGGCAGAATTAAAGCAACAAACGCGTCAAGCGACTCCGGGAAAGAGCTTAAACATGACAATATTATGCGTTTATCATTTCACTATCAATCTTACAAAGCAATTAGAACTTTCTACATCGATCTCAAACTAGTTGATTAAGCACACTTTATATATCTAGCTTAACAAAACCCTTCATTATTACATCAGAATCATCAACGCTTAAGAAATGCTCATTTTTAAAATCCAAATTAGCCTTGTAATCTGCCCCTGCATTAATTACTTATCTCCTTCTCATATTCAATTTAAAACAGCCAAAAAAAAATAACATTGTAATATCGATGAGTTCCGAATAATAGTTTTAGGAGATGTATATAAACTAGCAGGATCTTCAATGCATATCTAACCCTGGGAAGAAATGCTGCTACTATTACTGCTAGATAATCTAAAGATTTTTGTGAAGTAAGAACATGCATCAGCATTAGCATCGGTAGTCGATGATCAGTACAAATTCAATTTTATCATACACTCATTTTCGAACCATGTTTTATCGTACACATACTATCTATTGTGTATACTCCTGAGATAAATATAACATATTTATTCTATCTATACTACGCATTGTGAATTCTTTGACAATAACTAAACAATTTGATTATCGTTGATTTATTTTTAAGAACCTTGATGTGAATGGCTAATAGTTGAATACTAAGCCACAAGTGGTTGTTAGATATCCACATGATAATTTAGTATTGAGGCGCGTGATAATGACTATTTTGTATCCACTAAATAATTTAGTATATATTAATGATGGGTGTCGAATCCAACAAAAATAATTCCTACTCAAATTTAAATTAAATGGTATATAGCGGTGAGCAGGGTCGAATCCACAGAGACTGGTTAGACTTAATCCTTCAAATAATAAAAGAAAGGGGGTTTTGGAATTTTTTAATTTAAAAGAAATTAATTGAAAGCAGTTAAAGAGGAGATATCAATATTTATGAAAGATCTAGCCCAAGGTAGATTCTCAGAATTGATTCACTGAATTGATCATCGATGCAAAAATAAATCTTTTATCCTTTACTAAATTGGTTATAGTTATTGATACGATCTAATAACCAATCTCTCCTTACTTTGTCGATAATCAAGGTACGACCGTTAATTACTTCTCTAATCAATAAACAACCCTAGAAAAGCTCATAGGATTTAATTTACCAATAGCATTAATAACTAGAGAGACCCAATTCTAATCAGTGGATACAAAAGCAGGATCCATTTAAACTAGATTATATATATCCACAACATAAACCTTGTCTATGTTATTTTACCACTAATATTAAAATACCTAAACAATTACGGATTTAGGTTTTCTAATTGGTAGTATATTGTTTCATCAATCAAGACAACGTGCACTTTGTATTAATTAATCAACAATAATATAATGAAACATAGAAGATATATAAATAGCAGAGAATAAAAGAGTAATATAAATTAATTAGATCTCACAATTCTTGAAGAATCAAAACCTTGAATAACCTTGAACTAGAATAATAGCTTAGCAATCCATAGAGCAAAGAAAGTCTTCTAACTTGGAGAAAGGAGAAGGAAAATAATATATTGTTGTGTGTTCTCTTCTCCTAACCCTTACCTAATATTTATAGTCTAAAAACAAGAGCCATAATAAAACTCTAATTCCTCCTAAAAATAGGAGTCCTAAAAGAAAGCAACTAAATATTGTTTCCTAATTAAAATAAAAAACTACTAAGGAAATAAATAAGATACCAAAATAATTACAAAAACTAATTAAGTTATTCTGCCAACTAGGAGAACACGCTAGAAATTAGAATTAAATTTCGGAATTGGAGCGCGCCCACGGCTTAACAAAACAGCACTTCTGTCTTTTGGACACAGCTTCTAGCTTTGGCATGCCCACGGCTTACGCAGTTACTTCTTCTGGTTTTTCACTTTTCCAACTTAGCTTCTTTCATCTTAAACTTGGGCTTTTAGCTCATTTATCTTTATATCCATCATCTTTCCTACACAAAAACGATATGCAATTAATATTCGCAATTTAAGCATTTAAAACTAATAAATCACAGGAATATGTCTCAAGATAATTAACAATTATGCGTCTTATCAATAAAGTTGTTAAACTTTAATTGTTATGTGTTTGCACTAACATAATATTCCAGTGTTTATCCAATTGATCATAGATCTGCTAAATTAATATAAAGTATTTTTCTGAATAGTTTTTGATAAAGCTTTAAACAAAATTAGCAAATCAAATTAATATGAAAGAGTAATATAATTTGGAATCTAGTTTAAATTAAAAGTAATTAATTGTTGGATGCACTTCCAAATATCCAAAAGGATAATTGGGAGGTGTTTTTTCTTATACTAGATGAACAATTTTGGGTACAAGAGTTTGGGCAATAAGAGTCCCGAGATCCCTTTTTCTGTAGGCCAACAATTTTGGTTACATAGGATTAAAGTTTACCATTCAAAATATGATAGTTTTTTATTAGAAAACCATCTATACAAGGTAGGTAGCTGACTAAAGGGATAATTTGTATAAGTTAGGACACCTTTCTATTACCTTTCCGGCTAATTTCATTTAATGAGGTCTAGTTTGAGGGCAAAACAGATGAATTCTTTCATGAAATTTGGTTTAGCTGATCTCTATGATGAGTAGTAGATAATTGCTCAAAATTTCATTAGAAGATTCAATCTAGAAACGGGAGAGTTCTTATGGTCGAAAATGAACATATATATCGAACTTTTATGACACCAACTTCCGGTTTGAATTTCATAATAAAATTTTGTGGAGACGGAATTGAATCGAAAAAGTAATAAAAATGAGGCAAGTCCATGAGATTGGGGTATCTCTGGCACATTCGAAATTTGAATAATGTTACCTTTTCTAGTTGAACACCTTTAGATTTTGCTGTGAGCTCAATTAAAGCTGTTGCATGCAGTGCATTTGATCGGCACAGTGAGGCTAACTTGGGGAGGTCAACTATAACTCTTATGGTCCGCCATTTACTTTTAGCCTCCCTCAGTTAATTACTATAACAAGGTTTTAATGTATAAGTAAGTGATAAAAGTGCTATTAATACCAATAAAATTCAACACAACACACGTGCATAGTCTTTCAATGGTTGTGTATAATTATATGTAAAATCTTATGATTCGTTTTGCAAATAAATTATGCATAGTTCACTTCGTACTCTGATCATTTACGTTTGAACTCTTATGTAAAACTTGAATGGGTATTTATTTTTAACACTCACAATAGATCTCACTATACAAATTTTGACGACAGATTTCATATATATATATATATATATTATTGTAGTCAAAATTTTAGATTAAAAGTTATGTCATTTTAAAGATTTCGAAAAATGTTTGAGAAAAAAAGGTGATGTGCACATTTAGAAAGTGTTTATTATATAGATTTAAAATTAGTTGGCAAGATGTTTTACACGCTCGCAGATGGATTAATTTTTTGTGAATTATGTAAATTTTAGACATTACTCAAGTGACAATAAATTTGTAATGGGAGATGATATATCAACACGGAAGACATATTCTTTGTGAAATGTTTTTCCGCATAAAAATGTCAAATCTACCGGCCCTACATTTTAGTCGTTAAGAATCTTTAGATAAAGCAAGAATTGAAATTGAGAATTGAGAAAGACCCATTACTAGTCTCAGTATAACAAAATCAATAATGGTATAGTTAGGTAACATTGTCAGTCTTTTAATATGATTTTATGGCTACCTCTGCAATATTAATTATATGGGTGTTTGAAAAATCACCTAACCCGCGAGACATTCTCAGTCTTTTAATATGATTTTATAGTTAAATCCGACCATTATTGAACGTATATATATACTATATTACTCCCTCTGTTCCAATTTAATTGTCCAGTATTTTATTTTTGGATATCTTAAAATAATTGTCTACTTTTTATATTTAGCAAGTCATTAATTAAAGCACTTTTTATTATTTTCAATATTACCCTTTAAACTCTCAACACTTTGTTTATTATGGGTCCTACCACTTTTTTTATTAAGAAAAAAGTAAATGTCATTTTTGAAAATAAGCATTTTTCTTAGAGTAATCATTATGTCTCCTTAATTTTTAATTTTTCAAAGTTGGACAATTAAATTACGACGCAGAGAGTAACATAAAGTGTGAGCCTAGTTGGGATGTAATCCACTGACTACTCTTTGAGAATTAAAATAGTGTATCTAGCTGCGGTGCGATTTAAAAATTTAGCACTATCGGACCAATCTTTCTCAAAAGTATCATAAAATTTCCTCTGCTTCAAATGTAGAGCTCATTGTGATAAAGGCCAATTTAAAGAAATCTTTTCTGAACATGATTAATGTATTGCAATATTTTATTTTATTTTTGTATTTTACACCATTGATTAGTTTCATAATTAAATGGCTTCAAGTTTGATTTTATCAATTTAATTAGAGCATTTCTAATGATTGTAGAAAAACTAATGTATATATCCTATGTGTCAAATAATTTTTATATAAAATTTGAAGTTTTAAAGAAATATGCTACAATGGGAATTTTATAAACTTTTGCGTAAAATTGAAAAAAAAAAAAAAAGCAATAAGATATAAATAAATGTTAGATGTTATTTTATACATAATATTATAATCACAATGAATATTGATTTACAGGTCATGACGAGAATATTTCAATTAAAATTCATGTTTCATATTAAAAGTTATTACATCCTAAAGTTTTATAAAAAATAAAAAATTGAAGAGTGAAAAAATTGACGTATTGTTGTAAATTAAGGGTTATTTTACATTTTCATTTTACACAAAACTCATTTTCAAAAGATTGCTAGAGATGAAATTTTTAACAAGTTGTATAAATTTTACACAAAACAAAATTATACACTACTATTGGAGATGTAGATTTTAACAACTTTATATTTGTTTTATTGGATAAGAACAAGAAAACTCAATAAATAAATTGATACAGGCCCGCTTAATTACCTACCTCTGCATTATATGGTTGTTTGAAAAATTAATTACCAAACCCGCAAGACATTCTCAGTTTTTTAATATGATTTTATAGCTCTAAATCTGACAATTAATGAGGAAGATCCATTTACCTATATATATATATTATAGCTAGTAGTTTTGTGCAAATATAGTATAGTACAGTACAAGTAGAGAAGCCAAGCTTTTGTGCAATCTGGTGTTACGTACCTTTGTCTTTCAATTAAGCTTCATCAGCAGGTTTTTCCTCTACAACTCTAACTAGCTTTTCATTCTAAACGTTTTTGCCTTCTATTGCACTTTTTATTCATATATACATGTTTTCTTTGTAATTTGTATTATATATGTGTAGATTGACAACTTTATGTAGGAGGAAATTTAGATCAGTGAGAGAATGAGAGTGGTTTTGGAAGAGAAATACATTGATAAATTAAGATGGTGTAGAGTATATGTACACAAATTTTGTGAAAATTAAGAAAAACTTGTTCTAGGTATGATTGAAATGACCAAAAAAAAATTTGTCAGTCAAAAAGGGACACTTATAAGACTCGAAATCTTGGTGAAAACAAACTTTGCCTAGCATAAAATTTTTCTATCCAGGTTTTATCTTTCAATTCGTTTGATTTTCTGTTTTCTTCAATTCGTGCCTTGCTGTTGCTATTCATTTGTTCTTAAATTAGGGTTCTTATATTCGACTGTGAAAAGTCCACTAACATGTTAACTTTACTTATCGGTGGTTTTCACTTTAATTAGCTGACAACCAACTTATCATAAATCATATATATTCTTTTGCTTAATTGGGTCATTAAGGCTTTTCTATGATTCTTTCATGTTTTTGTTCCAACTAATTGTTTTCTTAAAATATTTTTACACGTGTCAACGTATTTTGTAGCTCCTTAACTCAAGAGATTATATATATATATATATATATATTTTTGGTTTGAAATATTTTTCCATTATTCAAGGAGACACTCAAAGACAATCCATTGGAAAAAGGCCTAAATAATTGTACCCAAAACTCTCACTACGCTATCTTTTTTTATTATACCTATTAATTTTTCTGTACATATGTGAATAAAGACATGAACCATTATAAATACTTTTTTATAAGGTATTCATTGATACAAAAATGTTACAACTAATTCCAATATAATTATGATTAAAATTGAAATTTATTTGCTATGAATAGATATGATATATTCCATCCCTTAACGTGCCCATTTGTATGAGCAATGGATAGTGATACCATTTAAGCTACTGCCCGTATTGGTAAAAATTTTACTTGTATATATAGTTAATTTGAGTTGTGTACACTTTATCGCTATGAAATTTGACAAACTCTTCACTTTGATTGATCAAGTTTTATTTTGCCCATTCCAATATGTAAAGTATAGTTTTATTGTCACGTTAATCCAAAATCTAACGTGCCATTTGTTTCTTGGACGAAAAATGCCATGTACAACTAAATTTGGCTTGAAATCAAAGTGTCACGTGTTATTTAACATTCAAGAGGCAAATGGCAAGTTTGAATTTGGACCAAAAGTGACAACATGATCAAACTTTTATGTATGAAATTGGTTCATGGATCAAAGTTAAAAATCAGTCAAACTTTTATGCATGGGAAAAGTGTAAATAACTCAAAGTTATTAATTGAACGATATAAAAGCAACATTTATCCAATAAACTACAAGCCCAAATACACTAGGATTGAAAAGAATGATTCTCATTAATTTTCATATATGACAAAAATATTGAAAAACAAATTCCTTCCGATAACATTTTGAGTGCTCTTGCTTATTAAGAATGATTTCTTGAAATATTACCATGATAAAAAATATTTTTCTTACTTATAAATCTTACCACCTATTTTTACCAGGTGCATTAAGCTGGTTGTACTCTTGTTATATCTTGTAAAGGTACAACACATATATAATGTACCCAGTAAGAATATGTGAAAAGATTTATAGGTAAGTGTAGCATTACTTAGAGAATAGTATTGGATATAACTGTTCAGTGGTCTAATTCTTAAGTTTGTCATTTAAAATTTAGTAATATATAAATTTGTTCAATCATTTTAATATAAATTCTCAATGTAACCAATCTCTATATACTATAGCTATATAAGGATAATATGGTTAATTAAATGTGTTATTCCTAATTTTCAGTATGGAAAAGAGATCTAGAGGTGGAGTAGATGGAAAGGAAAATTACACTTCAACTTCCATTGATGCATTGGCAACTTTTGTTAGAAATAAGATGGAAGAATTGCTCGAAATACCACCCGAATGTTGCATTTACAAAGTTCCTCTAAAACGCAAGGTGTCAAACAAAAAGGTTTATACGCCTCAGGTAATTTCTATTGGCCCATTTCACTGCAATAAAAAGGAATTACAAGGCATGGAAGAGCATAAATTGAGATATATGAAGGTATTCCTTACTCGTACGAACATAAATTTAGATGATTTTATATCGGTGATGATGAGAATGGAAAAAAGAGCTCGAAATTCTTATTTCGAGAAAATTGATCTTAGTGTTGACAAATTTGTGAAAATACTAATCATAGATAGTTTTTTCATCTTTGAGAACATTATTGGGGAGCTACGTGTTGATCCTCTTGACCAAGCTTTTTATCTTCCAAACCAGGTCTCTCACTTTAAAACAGATTTAGTCTTACTCGAGAATCAAATTCCATTCTTTGTACTCAATAATTTATTCAATTTGGTCTTTCCTCAAGGTCCGCCAACACTATTCCTTGAACTTTCTATCAAATTCATGGCTAGTAGCATAGTTCCAATTAAGGACTCTGGGAAATTGCAGAGAAAAGTGGTGGAGTACTTAAACTTAGGTCACGAAATAAAACATTTCGTTGATCTACTAAGGATATTTCACTTACCATCAACCTTGAGGACAGCATCAGCAATGGTAGATGAGCTAATATCAATGCCTAATGCTGTGCAATTGCAAGAGGCTGGGGTCCAATTTTTGAAGGTGAGCTCAAGTGATTCTTTACTTGATATAAAATTTTCCAAAGGCGTGTTGGAAATCCCAGTGTTGATAGTTCAAGAATGCTTTGAACTTGTAATGAGCAATATCCTTATCCTTGAGAGATGTCACTATTCATATCAAAGTTACATTGGACATTATGCTAGTCGACACAGATAAAGATGTGGATTTACTTATTCATAATGGTATTATTGAGGATTGGCTGGGTAAAAACTCGATTGTTGCGGAACTATTTTCATAAAGTTGGACGTGAAGCTTGGATTTATATTCCATCATACTACTTATATGATATATCTAAAAGTATGAATGCTTATTGCAATGTTACTAGGCATAAGTGGAAGGCAGCCTTCAGACGTGATTATTGCAGCTCGCCATGGATGATTGCTTCTACGACTGCTGCTGTTATACTTCTCACATTAACTTTCTTATCTACCATAGCTGCTTTTCTTGCGCTTTAGGTTCAATGATTGTTGTTTTCTTTTTGTCCACATATGGTTAATACATTGTTAATTTGTAGTGTAATCCTGAGATGTACAATTATTCAACATTATTTATATATAATCAAAGTGTGCTCATGATTGTAGGCTTTCCCCAAGGGTTGTGTCTAAGGGCTTTATACAAGTATCATAATCGATCTTATATTTGAGTATAAATTGTGTGTATATTTATTTGATCAAATGAATATTCACGGAAGAGGAGTTGGATAGCTCATTTGAAAATCCCGAAAAACAATAGTTAGGGTATCCCTAAAAGTTATCATAAGGCAATTAGAATTAGTTAAACCCACACTATTCAGAAATCTCGTATACTAAATTTCAAACTTCCCTGTAAAAATAAGATTATAATATCGATGAGTTCTTAATCGAAGTGGATGGCTATTGGTCAGATGAGCAATCTAAACTTTGGCTTTCTATTTTTTGGAAATGTATATAAACTAGCAAATTATTCAATGCATATATACCCTGGGAAGAAAATATACTGCTGCTATTACTATATAATCTAAAGGTTTTAGCGAAGTGAGAACATGCATCAGCATTAGCATTAGCATTAGCATCAGTAGTCAAAGATCAGTACAAACTCAGTTTTATCAGAAATCTATTTTTCAAACCATGTTTTATCCTACTTATTATATCTATTGGGTATCATTGTAAGATAAATATAGCCTACTTATTTTAGCTATACTACCCATTGTGGAGATAGGAGGTCCACCAGCAAATTTGCATCAATCTTGTTGAAATTCATCCCATCATTGTTAAAACCTTGAAGTAATTAAAGTAGTTTTCAATTTCAAATAACCAATTTACAAACTGTTGTTTGTTAAATTTGCCATTGAAAAATTTTCATTTATTCTTATTAGTATGGATGTTCACTCACATTGATCATACCATAAAGAGTAACGAGGCAAATCCTTAATATTAAGATGGTTGTTGAACTGTAGGATATCCACCTTGGGGCAAAAAACGTCGAACTAGTGAGCGTTGTTTGCAGCTTGGCTTCAACAAGCATTTCCTATTGGTTAATATTTTACATTGTTGTCTGATACACAATATCCGTGGTTAACGGGCTGGCCTCGAGCAAATCATCTAGCACGTGCGCCATCAATCTCTTGCCAAAGGTTGGTATTTGTGGTCAATCCAGCAATCAATTTGACGATTTCTTGTCATAATTCCTTCCATTGTCGCTGCTAACCTTCGATCGCTTTACTTAAGGCGTCAACCCTCTAACCGACATCACCTAGTTTGTTGTTACCACCAACTCCATCACTTGCCATCTTCGAAGGCGAATCCTCCTCTAATACCACCTGGCACAACATGTTTATTGGATAAGGAACCTATCGGCATAGAATTCCAAGAACATTTTATCTCTAACAGAGAAAGAGTAAAAACTCTAAATCTTTATTAAAGAAGAATGATAATGTAATTGATAAAAGATTGAATTATTACATTAAATGGACATAACTCATTTATATTACTAGAATCCTAGACATATCATAAGTTTGGAGGCTACTCCAAATAAATCTTTAAAATAAGGGAAACCTAAATTACCAAAAATAAGAACATACCAAAACCTAATATTCTAGACTTACTAAATCTCTAATACTTAAAAAGGTAATAATCACACCTAAGATAATAAAATAAAAGCACATAAAGAATAAATTAAAATAGTCTTGACGCATTCCGCATCATGTGTGATCAACTTCAAGAGAGTCTCTTTTTACTAGACTTTGTCTATGTCTCTCTTTAGAGTTTAATTTTTCTCTTTAAGTAAAAAACTTTCATTCAACTTCTTAATTTATGACGAAAGGATTAAATTTTTTTTATGCGAATTTATACAGAGAAACTTCAATAACTTTGAATGGTGACCATACCAATGCATGCATAACAATAAGAAAATCAAACCTTAACATTTTGCTCGATTTGGTGTGCTGGTGTGAATGGAATTAGGAAAACTTTTCAAGATGCTTGCTTAAAAAATTTCGGCCAACCTTCTGATGAGGAGAAGAATTTGATATATGTAAAATAGGCATCGACTTGGTACCAAGCGACTTATCTCATCCTTGTTGGGTACGTTAAAAAGACAATGGAGTTGTACAAAGATAGGGAATTGGATGTGGAGACTGATCTTAAGTTTTCGATGGACCGCAACGAATTACCTTCCATGGATCAAAATTAGGAATAGGGGAGTTAGGAGTGTTGATTCCATGAAGCCGGTTGATTAGCTGGCGAGGTTCCTTGCTGATCGGATATGACAGGTATATATGCGAGTTTAACATTGCTTAACGGATGATTGTAGTTAAATGAATTCAGATGAAAGATTTGGTTTTTTTTTGAAACTTTTTGGCTATAAGGCCACTCTACCATTGTTGATTGTCACGTGCAATTGTAATCTTTATTTTATAATTTCTAGTTGTTTCAAGTTCTATGTAATGTTTAATGATTCTTTGAATTTTGGTTTTTATTACATTTTTCTAATATTGTGTAAAACTGCATACCATGGGAAAATAATCCTAATCGATTTTCTAATCCGTCATATTAAACACACCACAATATTCTTACCTACAGTATATACATAATTTGTCTTATTCGTGTTTTGAGTATTCGACACTTTAGTCCCTTGAAGTTTACCTCAATCGTCACTTTCGTCCCTAAACTTCATTTCCCGATTTGTCACACACCAATGTTTTAACAACGCTTCACTTTCCGTCAATCAATTGGACGGAGCACGTTATGTTGGATGGATATTTTGGTATTTCTTCCATTAAACTTAATTTCCCTCCAAAATTAATATGTTTGCTCCTAATATTCCCTCTAAGTATTTCCATCTATAAAAACAAAGCAAGAGAGAGAGAGAGAGATCAGCAAGAACCTAATTAATTTTTATTTAAGCAATGTTTGTAAACAAAAATTATTTAGTATTATGAAATTTAGTACATCTGTTATGTCCCAAAAATTGTTTTATCTAAAAATCCAGAAAAAATAACTTATTCAAAAAATTCACCAAAAATTGTCTATCTTAAAACAAGTACAATTAATTCTTCAATACTAAAAAGTTAAATTAAAATAAAGCAGGACGGTAAAATTTTCAATACCCAAAATTTTTTAATTTAAAGAATCCAACGGTTAGATGTTCATTACCAAAAAATCTATTTTTTTGTTTTTGGCTTTCTTTTTTGGTAAATTCATACTAGTGGGAAGAAAAAAATTCTAGTTATTTACCTTTCATTAAACACAGTTTGAAAACTATTTTTACATAAAGAACTCCGATGCAATTAGGATTCTGTATAAACGAATTAGTGTTGTAGTGGGCACTTCTGTTTTCATTATATATATTTTTTGTATCTCAAAATCAGAATTCACATCATAAGAAAAAATAAATTATTCTCCCCTCTACGTTCTCTTTTTCCAGTGGCGCCGATTGCCGCAACAGAATTCCTTACCACTCCTACTATCATCTACATTAACCCTCGCACCAAATTTTCCCTCTTCGCCTACGCCTCTATTTCCAGCTAACACCGGCCCACCACCATTGTCAGATCCTCCTCATCCTATCAATCAACCCCCTTAAAACCTTCCTATCTCTCTCAGTTGCCTCATCCTCCATCATCATGTTCACCTTAATTAGCCTCCCTCCTTAGACATGGCAACGAATGTGGTGGAACACATGCTCGAGCTGTCTGTCCACCGTGTTACTGGGTTGTCATATGTCCATGATATCCTCACAATAGTTGGTATGCAGCAATAGCAATACATTTCTCTCTATTTCTTGTTGATCGGTCTTTCTCTCTCTTTTGCTATGTGTTTTGTAGATGGAAATACTTGAAGAGAATATAAAGAGCAAACATATTAATTTTGGAGGAAAAGTTTAATGGAAGAATGACCAAAATACCCATCCAACATGACGTGCTTTGTCTAGTTGATTGATGGAAAGTAGAGCGGAGGACTAAAGTTGATGATGTTAAAATCTAGAAGTAGATAATTAACTAATTAATAAATGAATATCGGTGAATAAAGAGTAAATGCAGCGCAATGATGAACATGTGACATTTTTTGGTAAGGCAGGTTCCCCTAGTAGCGCTTATGCTATTCCGGCAGTACATCCTCCTTTTGTGTGTGCTTGCTTTGTATTAGCTCAAAGGCAATCAATTTGGATGAAAATACAAGCTACCAACTTCTCTCTCTATAATTTCACTAATTCTATTTATAAGTATAAAATTAGGATTACAAATATTTCACTAGGATAAATGGGGCTTTTAGTTATAAGGCCAATAGTTCCTTTCTCTATCTACTCAAGGACGCATATTTTTGGCCAATTATTTGAAGGCCAAAACTTTTATCAAAGGACGACATTTTGATTTTAGGACAAAACTTTTTTAAATTATATAACAAAATAAATTAGATAAAAATATAGGATGAATACCATTTATGCCCTCTAGCTATAACAAATTCAAACACTTAAAAAACGGAAACTAAAATTCAAATTATCTATAATTACAACAAACATTAAATGCATATGATAAGTCAACCCATTCAAAAATATTCAAACAATAACAAGTTAATCCAATTATGCCATCTAGCTATAATAAAATCAAACACTTAAAAAACGGAAACTAAAATTCAAATTATCTATAATCACGACAAACATTTAATGCATAGGATAAGTCAACCCATTCAAAAATATTCAAACAAGAACAAGTTAATCCATCAAAAATTCAAAATTAAATACATGAAGAAGCATCTAGCTATAATAAATTCAAACACTTAAAAAACGGAAACTAAAATTCAAATTATCTATGATCACGACAAACATTAAATGCATAAGATAAGTCAACCCATTCAAAAATATTCAAACAACAGCAAGTTAATCCATCAAAAATTCAAAATTAAATACATGAAGAAGCAGCAGGCATATAAACGAAGAATAGGCATCGTAGACATTTTATACAACAAAGAACAGGCATATAGACATTATAACAGACATTTTATACAATAAAGAACAGGCATAGCAGACATTTTATACAACAAAAAACATGCATTATATCAAACACATATAGACATTACAAAATCAATAGATATTATAAATCAAACAGGCATTTTTCCTCTAAGGTGAAAATTATATCAGACATTATAAATGAAAAGATATTTACACAGATGAAAAATTAAAATTATAAATTTTCTTAGAAAATTAAATCAAAACAAGGAAAAGGTGAAAAACATTCAATCTTTTTATACCTTGAATGTCATAAAATTCATCTCTTTGGAGCTTCTAAAATTCATTACCCACAAACCCCTCAAATCCTCCTCCACCATGTCCAACTCTCCAAAACCTAAAAAGTTGCCCTAAAACCCACACAAAATACGCAATTACTTTAGATTTGTGTTCCGTCGATCTAATTGGAATCGAGATGAGAGATGCCGACCGATTGCAGAAAGTTGAAAAGGATTGATAAGATGTAAGAAACGTAGTAGGCAATGATGGCTACAAGTACAAGGAGGATTAGTATGGATTCTGATGAGATGTAGCTTAGTTGGATGTGTAGCTCCATCTTTTCTTGAATATAGGAACATTTATGATTGGGATAAAGGAACGGGTAATGATAAGGATGGGGGAGTCAATGAATAGCATTATTTCTTATTATTAATGATGGGGATGGGGATGGGGGATAATGCTTGCAATTCATATATTTATTAATTTATTAGAAATATTAATTAGTTAGTAGCAATTATCAATTAATGCATTAGCATTATTACTTTTACTTTCTTCTTAATATTTATATGTTGAAAATATGAAATATTAAATAATATATAAGAAGGGTAACATTGACAAAGTACATGAAAATAATAATATAATTATAATTAAAAATATCAAAAAATAAAATGTCCTTTAGGCATAAAATCGTCCTAATTCCAAAAGATCGGATCTTAAACAATAGCTCAAAACTTCTTGTCCTTGAGTAGATTGGTTCAAAAAATACTGGACCTGTGACTAATTTTCCAAATAATAAAATGTGTAGGAGAAAGAGCGTTTAAGGGTTGTTGGTATTTTTGGGGTATAAAAAGAGAGAGTATTAGACCCTTCTTCTTTAATTGAGAGAGAGAGAGAGATAAAGAGAGCAGTAACTTCTCTTTTCTCTTAAGAAGAGAGAAAGTATAAGACCCTTCAATCTTCTTCTTGAATTGGCTTATATTTGTATTGGCAATGGTTTTGTATCTCTTGGATGAGATGGGTAGTTGTTGTTGTGTTTTGTTGTCTTGAATGAATAAATGAGAGGAGATATTTATAGGTTAATGGAGAATGATAGAAAGGTAAATTTGATGAAGATGAGGGGTAAAAAGGTAATTTGGCAAAGGTTAGTGGAGGTAAGTGAAATTTTAGTGGAGGTTAGTGGAGGTGAATGAAATTTTAGTGGATGTTAAAAATGGGATTTTACTGGAGGTAAAAGTGTTGAATTATCTTTGTAAGCCAATGGTAAAATCAGTATTTAACCCAATCAAAAGTGAAGCACTGTGAAAATATTGAGGGTGTGACAAATAAAAATATAAAGTTTAAGGACGAAAGTGACAATTGGAATAAACTTCAAAAGACTGAAGTGTCGAAAACTCTCATGTTTTAATTGAAACTCTAGCTTCACCTCAATATTTACATTTACCTCTTTTCTCGCCTACTTTTTCGCATCCAATCACATCTTAATTTGACTATAAAATTAAGTAATGTTTCAACTATAAAGTTACAAAGATAATATAAACTAACCTGAAAAAGTCTTAGCATTAAAAAAAAATTTCCTGGCTAAACCAAAGAACATACAATAAAGTTGCAAAAATAAAATAATGAGAAAAGGGTAATTTATTTATTTATCACGTGAAGAAGAGTTGGTACGAAGAATATATAACAAAGTCGGATAAGGAATAAAAAATATTTTGGCCGGATTTCTAATATCTAGCCATTGATTTACCAAACATTATATCTCGAGGAATCGGTTTTTACACACCCCCCCTATTGACACTATATTCCCTATCTTATCCTTAGGCCTCGTTCGGTTCACGAAAGGGAAATCAATTCCCTTGTATTTTCCATGGATGTGGAAAACTAAATCTCCTGTCAATATTCCTTTCTTGTATTTAGTAAAGTATGGAAAGTATTTAGGTAAGGGTATTGTTGTTCCAAAAATTTATAATAAATGCTTGGAAATCACATGGAAAAATTAATTTCATGGGTTTTGAGAGGAATGGTTTTACCCCCCTACTTTCCCTCTATCGGGAAAGTATTTTCGGGATTTGTGCTTACCAAACAAAGGAAAGGAAAGACTTTCCTTTCTCGAGTCCTCAAATCCGTGAACCAAATGAGGCCTTAGTTTAGAGGACTTCTTAAACTTGACATCAAATATGGAGAGAAATTCCAGACATTTGTAAATGAAGTAAACTCAGTTGAGAGAGGTCCCTGCAAAAATCGCCTGATAGTACCTCGAGAGATTAATCTTTCTTGTCGAGCGAGGGATACCTTGGTGAGAATGATTGTTGGTGTTTGAAAACCTCTATACTTTTTTTTTGAAATATAGCAATCTACTTCATATTCAGTTTCGATCTAATACATAAATTTGCATGGAAATAACCCTCATATTGTACTAAATTGAAACCAAGCAGGAAGTAGATTGGTATATTCGAAGAAAGAAAGTATATTATATTGAATAAAATTTCCGTACTAGTACAATGTATTAAAATGTAGTTAATAATAAAAAAAAAAGAATAGAGATTTTCAAACACCAACAATCATAACACGGAAGTACAAATTTAATTTAATTTTTTTTAAAAATAATTAACGCACAACAACTCGAAAAATTTTAATAGGGGGAGTAGATTGGAGAGCTCATTGTTAAATACGACTTTTTAATCAAACTTATTCTCAAATTTGACGAAAATATAAAGAGATCATGGATTGGAGTTGTTGTAATTGATACAAGTGACTATTAATTAGGATCTAGTTCCACACAGAGAATTTTTTTAGAATGTAATCCACAATATTTATTTTTATAAAAGATGCTCCCCCCCAAAAAATAATAATAATATAGTTTTGGGTTATTTGTACTTTGATACCGAGAGTTTTCAAAAATTGGGCTTTGACCCCAAATTTTAATAGCACCGTCAGTTCCCTTTTATCTTCATTCTTCTCTTGCATTCTTCACATCTATATTATAAAACAAAGATTTTTTGCAATAAAATAATAAATCAATCCAACGTCTCATATTAATTTGTAATGGTGTTAACACTTTTAGACCATTAGATCATTTTTATACATCACAATAACATGTCAAATCAACTTAACATTTACTCACACACTAAACATATACACAAATATAACTCTTACATCTCTCTATTTTTCTACAACATTTCTCTCTCATCAAATTTTTAAAAAACTTTTAAATGCCATAACTTTAAATTTACAAATTTAACTTTAATAAAATTTATATATTTGAAATATGTTCATCAACATCTACAAAACAAGATCCATTGTGATTATTAAATTATGTATAAAAAAATTCAAGAAAAAGTTATAAAACATTACAAATATAATGGCATATAAAACTTATAAAACATTACAAATATAATAGTTATTGAAAATATACATTTCTCTCTCATCAAATTTACAAATCCATTAGTTATTGAAAATATTACACAATGAATAAAAGATACTGAAATAAAATTAAAAATAAGTGTCCAACCTACCTCGAATATGGGCTGAATTTTTTTTATATTAGTGTCCAACTTACCTCAAATATACTATTTTTTCTTTTAAATATACTAATAACACCATTACAATATAAAATGATCGAAGCAATTTTAGGGCGATAATTTTTTATATGGCTATTATCTGCCTCGAATATAATATTTTTTTTCTCTTTTAAATACACTCATAACATCATTATATTATAAAACGGTCGATGCGATTTCAGGTCTAATTGAACAAGTAAGACAATCATACACATCTTTAATCATAAGTAATATACAATCATACACATCTTCAATCCTCACATTTTTCACGTAATTATATTTTATCTAATTATTATTTTTTATTCTTTTTATCGTGCCGGACGGCACGGGTATACCCTAGTTACATATAGGTAATTATCTAAAAGAATAATTTTAAAAGATAATTTGATATAAATCACATAAAAATTTGATCATAACCCATAGTCCTAAAATTATTTTTAAAGAGGTCGCGTATTAGTACAATGTGCAAAACAAATTTGGCATCACCAGTCTTTTCGAATTTTGATATGAGACTTGTTTCAATTTATTTTTTTAATTAAATATTTATGTGTCCATCAATTTCTTACACGTTAAATTGAGTTCAAAAAACTAAAACATGATCAATTATTATCATAAACTTCATATCATGGGTGAAGGTAGATACTCTCTATTTTAATACTTTCAGACTTCAAATTTAATATTTTGTTACATTCTTTTTGGTGTCTTTGACTAAAGCATCATTTCTTAAAATAACATAATATCAGTGGAGAGTCAAATATGTTGTAGAAATTCATAATTATTAGTTAAAAAGTAATTATTAATTGAAATTTTAGCGTCTTTGACTAAAGCATCACTCTCTCTCTCTCCCTCCCTCCCTCCTCGTAATTTCTCTGTCAAAATCTTTCGTCTCTCTTCACATTTCTCTCTCATCTCTTTCTTCATTTACTTTTCTCATCAACTTTGGCTTTCAAATTTTAGAAAAAAGTTTGGTGTTCTAAATGGGTGGGTAAAGTGTGGTTCATAAAAATATGAGGAGAGTTATGTGTATGATTTTTGTACTCTGTTTGACAAAGATGAATTATTCTAGGGTTTTTTCGATAGATTTTTGGTCTAATAGAAAGGGAATGAGGAAGTAAAGAGGGAGTGGAAAGTGTAAGAGTGCCAACTAGGTTGTGTGTATAAAGGGTATATGGGCAAAACATGTACGTTTAGTCAAAACTTTTGTTCACTTTGGAAGATATTGTGGCTAGTCTTTTTCACAACTTTTATTGACGCCCCCATTACACCATTAGGCAATTTATGACAATTTACTTACTTATTTAATATTACGCGAGCTCCTATATTTGAAAATCTGATTGACTTCTAACCAAGTTAGAATAAAGTTACAGATGACAATAGTGTAAGGAATTTAATATATTTTTCTTTTTTAGTATCTTCCCCCAAAAAGTATTTAGATAAATTAATATTATGTAGTAAATATTTGTATTTGTCAATCGCGTATAATAATTTGCAAAACTAACGAAGAAAATTAATATCTTTTCCTCGGGGTACCAAAAATTAGTGTCCGTGATTTTCGCGTTTAATTTGTCTTGATGCATAAAAAATGAAAGCAACTGTAATAACATATGACATAAAGTTCACTTTAACCAAAAGAAAATGACACAAAAGTCACTCACACTCATTTCTTATCTCTTTCCTTCTTACTCTTTTCTATTTTCACTCACTTTTCTAAAAGAGTCACTTTAATTTGTCTTCAATCATCAGCACTGCTCAGATAATATATATATTTTTTTTTATTATTTTTCTTTTTTGGTTTAGTAAGACAAACCAAACGTGAAACACGTTATATTACTCATTGATACAACTAATAATCGCCTCTCTCCAAAATAATAATAAAAGTAATAAGGGTGATTTAGACTTTGGTTACTATTTTTTCTTATATATCAGACGTTGGACCTTAAAATTTTGTATAATAGATGTTTGGGTGTCATTTTGGATGGAATCTGTTAATTAACGTGATCAGTCATTAGCTCCGATAATTTTTTACCCAATTTACTCATTTTACTCCTAGAAAAAGACAAAACATATTACACTTGTTTAAGAGTAAAATGGTTAAAAATTAACGGAACTATCGGTTGATCACATTGGCTAACAGATTATGTCCAAAGTAGCACGCAAACACATATTAGTCAAAACTTTTATCACCTAACATCTGATAGGTAAGAACAAACGACATCCAAAGTTTAAATCACCATAATAATAATTAGTATAATAATTTGTCTCACAAAATAAAACACTATTCTATAAACTAATGATATTATTAAAGAAAGTTGAAACAAATTTATTATCGAAAGACGATGTCCAGTAGAGCACAAGCCGGATATCAGTACTGAACCTTCTCTCACGCTCCCAAATATTTGTCGCCCATATTCAATTTCTTCGTTGAGCAAATTTTTTCTACCATACTATTATTTCTCATCTCAAATAATTAAGTCATTTTCATAATCTATGGAAGGCTGAAAAAGTGGGGTTGGACGGTTTTGGTGGATATTGATAGTGACGAGTGGAGAGAGAAAGGAGTGACGTTTGTTTTCAATCATCAGCATATATTGCTCAGATTTTTTTCTTTATTTAAAGGATAAGGTAGGAGCACACCCAGAAATTTAATTAAGCCAGTATAAACACAAAAGACCATAATTTTTTTTGTGCTGCATATATAAAATTTACTACAGCAGCCAGCATACAACCTGGAGACTCCCAGTCAAATATGAATTAAACTCAATCTGTTATTACTGAGTAACTTTATCAAATTTATTCTCAAATTTGAGAAAAATATAAGGAGATGATGGACTGGCCGGCATTGCTCCAATTGATACAGGGATCTATTTGAATCTAATCTTTGAAATTGGAACTTTGTAGGATGCAGTTTATAATTTTACTTTTGAAAATGATGCGATCCATGTCGAAATAGGTTTTTTTGGTAGGGGAAAATACATTAAAGCACATCAAATCAAGCACCACGTTGTCGTTTTGGGTAATAAAGGCGACATACTCCATCATTTTTAGTCTAGCGTCACGTGGACGAAGCAGATCAATGGTGTGCGAACAAGAGTGGGGAGCAAGTTGAAATAAACTATCTCAAGAGTAGTTAGAGTTAGTGGGACACGTGAAATCTCCTCCCTAAGCAGCTCGGCCAGTAGCTCGAGTGATTATACCTGAGAGTAGTGGCTAGGTTGTCCAAGAGTAGTGGCCGGGTTGTCGCTACTTACACAAGTATATATAAATTAGGGGTAGTAATATTGTCAAAGCATATTTTCTTCGTCAGATCAAGCATAGTATTGCTTTGAAAAATTATATTTTATACCTTTAAAGTTGCACGTTGATGTGACAACGTAGATTAGTGCTTTAAAATACATAAACACATCAACAACTAATTAAACACTTTTTGAGTATGAGTTATTTTATTTTATTGTCATTTATGTTTTGAAGGAACCTTTTTGTAATGAACACTAGTGCGCAATACAAGCGAGCATTTCTTCTTCATTTATCTCTATCTTTTTGCACTTGCTTCACTTAATTTCTTACTTGAATTTATTTGATTAAGGGTGAGCTGGGGGCATCAATTTTTTTAAATTAAATTTCTGAAAGACCTGTTGATTGAGGCAGCCAACGATGCACAATCGCTTATTTCTATTTGCTAAAAAATAGAATTAACCTTTGTCAATACTCTCAAACCCTTGACTGCATACCCCAATCTTGTTATATTTTCATTAAATAAAAACCCAAGTGTAAAAATTAAACCATACAGTTCTGAAATAATATAATATATATCAAAATTTTAGCATACAGATATGCTCAGTCTTTCAATATGATTTTATAGCTAAATCTTTTGGGGCCACACTTTTACTAGAAAAAAAATTAAATTTTCTATTTTGGTTAACCAGGGTTCAGATTAAATTTTAAAGGGGTCACAGTACAAAATTAAGTTAAACCAAGATAAATATGCTATATATAAAAGTGAGTCGCAAAATCCAACAATTATTGAGGCAGATCCATTTACCTATATATATATTAACCTAGCTAGTACTAGTGTGCACATATAGTAGAGTACAAAACAAGTAGAGGGGCCCAACCTTTTGTTCAATTTGGTGGGTCAGAGTTATTTATAATTTATCTCTTTGAAGTTTACCCGTTTTTGCACTTTCATACATGAAGTTTATTTTGCATAATGTTCATCTTAAAGTTTGTTTTTGTTTTCACTTTAGTCTGAAACTCTACATGCTGTTAAGTTTTTTGGCCAGAAAAGAACATGTACTTTACAGTTGGTCACTGTAGCAGGGTAAAATGGATAAGCCACTATAATACTCTCATATATGTTTATCTCAAGACTAAATTAAAGCAAAATTAAAGCGTAGAGTTGAAAACAGCAGAGAGAAAAAATAAACAAATTAAAGCGTTTTGTTCCATTATAGGCTTTAATTATGGCAAAACGAGTTGGGAATTGGAGCATTATAGTATCTTGACCGTTTTACTTCGCTGCAATGCCTAACTACAACACATGTGATATTTTTCATCCAAAAACCTGACGACGAGTGGAGTTTTCGGACTAAAGTGAAAATGGAAGCAAACTTTAAGAAAGGGTGTTATGCAAAATAAACTGTTGGTCGAAAAACAACCCTAGAGGGGGGGTGAACAGGGTTTTAAAAACTTAAAGCAGAATTAAAACGTTTTTAAAACATTTAAGTAAAGTAACTTAGCTAAGCAATAATATCAAGAAAATAATAAATTTCAAGTAATCAATACCAAGACAAGCAAATTAATAAGCAATCTCAAAATACAAGCAATAATATAGCAATAAAAAGAGAGCTTGAGTTTAGAAAGATTAAACCAATTTGAAGCTCGAGACTTTTTGTCCTCACAGTTCGGTTTCCTAAACCATACGTCCACGCTCGGTTAATTCTCCAAGAATTTTCACTATTCAATCTTCTTCGGGTGAAGATCAAACCTCAATAAAAATGTTGTTATGCACACAATACTCACAATGTAGTTATACACACTACACTTCTCGCAAGATATGCTCTCTTGCTCTACAAAGAGACAAACTCTCTTTTGAAATGAAGAATGAATTATTTGTGGTGATACACACCAATACAATAACTCTCAAGTATATTTGAAGATTACAAATGAAGTTCACACTAGAGTTATCAAGATTGATAAAAAATATATAGCTCAAAAGATGAAAGATTGATCAAAATGTGTTCTTGAATCTTTGTATATTTGAATATATGAATAATAGAGTATTAGAATGATTCAAGGTATGTTAAAATATGTTGAAGACAACATATATATAGCTTGCAAAATCATATGGCCGTTGGGGATGATTAAGAAAGGTTTTGGGTCAAAGTTATACATTTTCAAACTTTCCAACAGATAGTTTTGATAAACAATTCAAATTTGTTTTGATAATTTCTCCCAATTAGACCGTTGGATCATGCTCAAATTTTAGTCAAAAGTGACAAGAGATGTTGTCTAACTACTGTAAAAATTTTAAAATGATCGGAGTTCGGGAAGGCCTCCATATTATCGTTAAATCAAAACTGGGCAAAAATTGAGCGAATTTTAGATGTAAAATAAAAATATTTTTTTTTTGCAATTGAACAATTTAGTTCCAAATAAAATTCTAATGATTTTTGAACCTCAAAGATATGTTTCTAAGATACCTATTTTTATTAGAGCTTAAAATATGATCATTTAAAATTAATATGAATTTATTTTGAAATTCGGTCTTTGTAAAATGATGTTTTTCAAATAAATTCAATTTCAAGCTTGTTTGAATCAATTTTTAAAATATGTATGAATACATTTGAGCTATAGGAATTTGATTAATAAAGTAACTTTACATAAATCTTAAGCACTCACTCAATTACTGAATTAACGAGTCTTCGAATGTTTTTATATATTTCTTCGGATTGATCTTCATTTGAAACTTTTTTCTTGATGCTTTTCTTATAGTCTTTTGATTCCTTGTGCTTCATGATTTGGATTGAGAGATTTGATCTTCCTTATCTTGTCCAGTGATCGAATAGTGAAAGATTGATCATTGTCATGTTTTTCTTGAATTTTCCAAGTAAATGAACTGTATACTTATATCAAGAAACATGTTAAATTACACATGACTAATTTATTGTTATTATCAAAATAAGATTAAGACCTTAGGTCAACAATCTCCCCCTTTTTGATGATGACAATAAATTAATGTGTGTTTACAATAACAAGTATAAATAGCATATAAATGTAAATAAATAATATGCTCCCCCTCAATTTATGCAAAGATGACAATTAAAAAATATTGCAAATATTTGAGATATTTTTAAAACCAAAACTAATATATATATATATATATATATATATATATATATATTATAATTTTTTTTTTCAAAAGTATGAATGTAGAAAAGCATTTAAAATCTTACCACATTTAAAATCTTACCACAACACCAACACCAACCACACATTTTCTCCCCTTATGGCAACATCAAAAAGAGATCTAGGCCATGCGAAGGCAGTGGATTCTAGATACACACGGGAGGCGCTGTATATTTTGACTTTTTTTTTTGAAAAAAAAGACAGCTTTCCGTCTTTAAAAAAAAATATATATATATATATATATATATATATTTAATTAAACTAGATGTCTCAAGCTCTAATCATACCGAGTTCACGATGTATAGTACAAAAACGATCGTTCGGTAGTAGTTTAGTGAAAATATCCGCAAATTGTGATTCGGTGCTAACGAATTCAATATCAACATCACATTTTTGCACATGATCACGAATAAAATGATGTCTTATCCCAATATGCTTAGTACGTGAATGTTGTATGGGGTTCTTAGTCAAGTTAATTGCACTTGTGTTATCACATTTAATGGGAATATGGCTAAGACTAATTCCAAAGTCTTCTAATTGTTGTTTAATATATAAAGTTTGTGCTCAACAACTTCTGACCGCCATGTATTCGGCTTTGGCCATTGAAAGGGCCACCGAATTTTGTTTCTTACTTGACCAAGATACTAGTGCTTGTCCTAAAAAATGACATATGCCACTAGTACTTTTCCTATCGATTTTGCAACCTGCAAAATCCGCATCGAAATAACTTATTAAGTCAAATATGTTCTCTCTTGGATACCACAAACCCAAAGAACTAGTGCCGGAAAGATAACGGAATATACGTTTTACGGCGTGTAAGTGGGATTCTTTTGGATTCGCTTGGAATCGTGCGCATAAACAAATACTAAACATGATGTCCGGCCTAGAAGTCGTCAAATAAAGTAAGCTACCAATCATACCTCGATACTTCTTTATATCGACACACTTACCACTTTCGTCT
Source organism: Lonicera japonica (assembly GCA_021464415.1). NCBI lineage: Eukaryota > Viridiplantae > Streptophyta > Magnoliopsida > Dipsacales > Caprifoliaceae > Lonicera > Lonicera japonica. Next base: position 60,455,077 of record CM038470.1, read on the forward strand.
TTGTCAAGTTTCAACGTTGAACTCATAGGCGTACTCATTGATTTAGCGCCTTCCATGTCGAACTTCTTTAAGAGTTCCTTCACATATTTTTCTTGATTGACAAAGATTCCATCTTTGCATTGCTTTACTTGCAATTCGAGAAAATAATTCATCTCTCCCATCATACTCATTTTAAATTCTTTTTGCATACAAGTAGAAAATTCTTTGCAAAGATTGTCGTTAGTAGAACCAAAAATAATATAATCAACATAAATTTGCACAAGTAGCATATCATTGGCATGATTCTTAATGAATAAAGTAGTGTCTACTTTGCCTCTAACAAATTCATTATTAAGAAAAAATGAACTTAATCTATCATACCATGCTTTAGGTGCTTGTTTCAAGCCATATAATTCTTTAGACAATTTAAATACGGAATCCGAATGCATATAATTTTTAAATCCGGGAGGTTGTTTCACATATACTTCCACTTCAATAAATCCATTCAAGAAAGCACTTTTCACATCCATTTGATATAGTTTGAAATTTTTAAAGCAAGAGTAAGCAAGTAGCATGCGAATAACTTCTAAACGTATAACGGGTGCATATGTTTCTTCATAATCAATGCCCTCCTCTTGATTGTATCATTGGGCAACGAGTCTAGCTTTATTTCTAACAATAACACCATTTTCATCATTTTTATTTCGAAATACCCATTTAGTGCATATAATAGTATGATTATTTGGTTTGAGAGCAAGTGTCCACACTTTATTTCTCTCAAATTGATTGAGCTCTTCTTACATAGCCATCATCCAATATTTATCTTGTTCGGCTTCATTTATGTTTTTAGGCTCACATTGATAAACAAATGCCACATTATTGCAAACATTTCTTAAGGATGATCTAGTCATGACCTTACTAGATGGCTCTCCAATAATTTGATCAATAGGGTGGTTGGATACAAATTTTCAACTCTTAGGTAAATCATTCGAGTTTTGCTCGGCCTTACTTTCTATCTCCTTAGAAGAAATTTGAGCACTCGCTGATTCTTCCTTAGATATATCATTAATTTGAACATCCGAGATTTTTTGGAAAATTTCAACATCATCATCGGAATGCACTATGGGTGCAAAAGGATTAGATTCATCAAAAACAACATGCATAGATTCTTGAACAACTAAACTTTTCTTATTATAAACACGATAAGCTTTACTATTAGCAGCATATCCAAGAAATATTCTTTCATCGAATTTAGCATCAAATTTTTTTAAATGATCACGATCATTTAAAATGAAACATTTAAAACCAAAAACCTTAAAATATGCAATATTAGATTTCTTGTCATTCCATAATTCGTAAGGTGTCTTATCTAACTTTTTACGAATAATAACACGATTAGTTACATAGCATGTGGTATTAACGGCTTCCGTCCAGAAATATTTCGGTAAAGAATGTTCATGTAACATAGTTCTAGACATCTCTTGAAGAGATCTATTTTTCCTTTCAACCACACCATTTTGTTAAAGAGTTCTAGGTGCCGAAAAGTTATGATTAATACCATGCTCACCACAAAAATTCTCAATATAAATATTATCAAATTCTCTACCTCTATCACTTCTAACACGTATAATAGAAGCACCCTTTTCATTTTGAACTTTTCTACAGAATTTAGCAAATATATGAGGTGTTTCACTTTTATGTGCAAGAAAGAATACCCAAGTAAATCTAAAAAAATCATCAACAATCACAAAGACATACAATTTACAATCTAAACTAGCAACGAATTAGGTCCAAATAAATCTAAATGTAACATATCAAGTGGTCTAGTAGTAGTAATATATTTCTTAGATTTAAAGGAAGATTTGTATTGTTTACCAAGTTGACATGCATAACAAATTTTATCTTTAACAAATTTAGTTTTAAGAAATCTTTGAACTAATTCCTTTTTAGATAATTTATTAATTAAATCCATATTAGCATGACCTAATCTTCTATACCATAACCAAGAAGTATCATTTAACACAGATAAACATTTAACATCTTGTTGAGACAAATCATCAAGTTCAAGAGTATATACGTTATTAGATCTATAAGCAACAAACAAGATAGAATTATCACTAATATTTTTAACAATGCAACATTCGAATTTAAAAATAACTTCATAACCTTTATCACACAATTGACTAATACTAAGCAAGTTATGTTTTAAACGGTCAACAAGTAAAACATTATCAATATAAGAAGATTTATTACCAACTTTACCTATACCAATGATTTTACCTTTGACGTTGTCTCTAAATGTGACGTTGCCTCCTTGTTTAGGAGTGAGACTCAAGAAATTTTTCTTTTCTCCCATCATGTGTTTCGGGCATCCACTATCCAAGAACCACTTTGTTTTGCTAACTTTTGCTCTCATGCAAACCTACACCAAAATCTTAAGTAACTTTTCTTTTGGTACCCAAAATAAGTTGGGTCCTTTGGGGTTAGTGTACATAGTGATTCCTTTAGGAATCCAAGCAAGTTTGTTCTTAGCAAAATTCTTTTCTTTATAATAACAAGAATGTGCACTATGAGTATTTTTTTCACAAAATGAACAAAGATTAGTGGGATTATGCGGTGTGTATGTTTTGAAGAAATTTTTGTAATCCTTTTGGTTATGGATTTGATTATAACCCAAACCAGCTTTATTAAAGACACGCCTTTGTACTCCCAATAGTTTATCCAAGTTATCTGTTCCATTTGTGAACTTGGTTAAACTATTAGTTAAATCATTTACTTTTTCTTTCAAATCCTCATTTTCTAGTGCAAGTAAGTTTGAAGTCTCATTTTCTTTTCCCTTTTTCAAATAATTGATTTCCATTTTAAAATTAACGTTTTCCTTTTCAAAAGTTTCACATTTGGTAGAAGTAATGAAATTTTCTTTCTTGAGACTTGCATATCTTTTCGAGAGAATTTCAAATTTAATATGTAATTCTTCAAACATGGTATATCGCACACTTTCATTATCATCAAAATTATCACTAAATGAGCTATAGTTAGAGTTTACCTCATCTTCATTTGCCATAAGACAAAGGTTAGCCCTTTCTTCATCCTTAGAATCGACATCCAATTCTCCTTCTTCGGAATCACTCCATGTTCCTTTTAGTGCATGCTTCACTTTTTTCAATACTTTATCTTGTTTATCCCTTTTCTCCTTCTTTCTAACTGGACAATTTGGCTTGATATGACCGGATTCATGGCAATGATAGCACTTTTTGATTTCTTCATTTTCTCCTTTTTGTTGATTTGATCGATCGTTGTTTCTTTTAGAGGATGATGGATATTTGTTATCTTTTCCTTGAGAATTTTTCTTCCTATAGAAATTTTATAAATTTTCTAGATAGAAGCACCATGTCTTTATCACCATCCATTGATACATCATTATCTTCATGTTGAATAGTTTTAAGAGCTAAAGTTTTCTTTGATTTTGTATCTTCTTCTTCTTCTCTTTGAAGTTCATTCTCATGAGTTTTTAGAGATCCAAAAAACTCGTCCATGCTGCGTGTTTTGAGATTCTTTGCTTCTTAAATCACTGTCACTTTTGGACGCAACTTCTTTGGAAGAATCTTAAGAATTTTTCTTATCCTATCTTCATTAGAATAAACTTTTCCAAGAAGATCGAAATCATTAGTAATAATAGAAACTCTACTATACATGGAAGCAAGAGATTCATTAGGCTCAATTTTAATTAATTCATAATCATGAATAAGCATATTTATGTTATCATCTTTAACTTGAGTGGTTCCTTCATAAGTAACCTCAAGTTTATCCCAAATTTCTTTAGCCATTTTGCAACTAAAAATTTTGTTATATTCATCCATGCTTAATGCACAATTTAAAGCATTTAAGGCTATATCATTATATTGAATTTTCTTAATATTATTTTCATCATACTCAGACATTTTCTTGGAAACAATTTTTCACTATCATCTCTTTTGGTAATTTCATAGGGTCCTTCAAGTACAACTCTCCATTGTTCAAAATCACTAGATTGTAAAAATATACTCATTCTACTTTTTCAATAACTATAATTTTTACCATCAAATAAAGGTGTTCTATGGGTGGAGAGACCTTCGGAAAAAACGGTTCTTTGATATATAGACATGATCGTAAACTCTAAAATTTTTAAATCAAAATAAGAGTACAACCTCTGATACCAATTGTTGGTCGAAAAACAACTCATGAGGGGAGGTGAATAGGATTTTAAAAACTTAATGCGGAATTAAAAGTTTTTTAAAATATTTAAGCAAAGTAACTTAGCTAAGCAATAATATCAAGAAAATAATAAATTTCAAGTAATCAATCCCAAGACAAGCAAATTAAAAAGCAATCTCAAAGTACAAGCAATAATATAGCAATAAAAAGAGAGTTTGAGTTTAGAGAGATTAAACCAATTTGAAGCTCGAGACTTTTTGTCCTCACGGTTCGGTTTTCTAAACCAAACATCCGCGCTCGGTTAGTTACCCGAAAATTTTCACTATTCAATCTTCTTCGGGTGAAGATCAAACTTCAATACAAATGTTGTTATGCACACAATACTCACAATGTAGTTATACACACTACACTTCTCGCAAGATATGCTCTCTTGCTCTACAAAGAGACAAACTCTCTTTTGAAATGAAGAATGAATTATTTGTGGTGATACACACCAATACAATAACTCTCAAGTATATTTGAAGACTACAAATGAAGTTCACACTAGAGTTATCAGGATTGATCAAAAATATATAGCTCAAAAGATGAAAGATTGATCAAAATGTATTCTTGAATCTTTCTATATTTGAATATATGAATAATAAAGTATTAGAATGATTCAAGGTATGTTAAAATATGTTTAAGACAACATATATATAGCTTGCAAAATCATATGGCCGTTGGGGATGATTAAGAAAGGTTTTGGATCAAAGTTATACATTTTCAAACTTTCCAACAGATAGTTAATTTTGATAAAAAATTCAAATTTATTTTGATAATTTCTCCCAATTAGATCGTTGGATCATGCTCAAATTTTAGTCAAAAGTGACAAGAGATGTTGTCTAACTACTGTAAAAATTTTAAAATGATCGGAGTTCGGGAAGGCCTCTATCTTACCGTTAGATCAAAACTGGGCAAAAATTGAGCGAATTTTATATGTAAAATAAAAATATTTTTTTTTTTGCAATTTAACAATTTAGTTCCAAATAAAATTATAATGATTTTTGAACCTCAAAGATATGTTTCTAAGATACCTATTTTTATTAGAGCCTAAAATACGATCATTTAAAATTAATATGAATTTATTTTGAAACTCGGACTTTGTAAAATGATGTTTTTCAAATAAATTCAATTTTAAGCTTGTTTGAATCAATCTTTAAAATATGTATGAATACATTTGAGCTATAGGTATTTGATCAATAAAGTAACTTTACATAAATCTTAAGCACTCACTCAATTACTGAATTAACGAGTTTTCGAATGCTTTGATTTGTTTCTTCGGATTGATCTTCATTTGAAGCTTTTTCCTTGAAACTTTTCATATAGTCTTTTGATCCTTTGTGCTTCATGATTTGCATTGAGATATTTGATCTTCCTTATCTTGTCCAGTGATCGAATAGTGAAAGATTGATCTTTGTTATGTTTTTCTTGAATTTTTCAAGTAAATGAACTGTATACTTATATCAAGAAACATGTTAAATTACACATGACTAATTTATTGTTATTATCAAAATAAGATTAAGACCTTAGGTCAATATAAACTTCATGGACGAAAGTGCAAAAATAGATAAACTTTAAGGGGGAAATTTTTTAAAAAACTCGGTGGTGCTTTCGTCATTCAAGTTTCATTAGGAAGGGAGATGGAGCAGTTAGGTTTTTCTTCTAACACACTAATCATTTTTCTCATTCTAATCGTTTTTGCCCTTCTATTACACTCTTTATCCACATATGTTTGCTTTGTATTATGTGTAGATTGAAAACTTCATTTGGAGGGAGTTTTTGAAAGAGAGATACTTCGACTAATTGAGACAAGCATAGAGTACATGTAAGTTTAGACTCGATGCAGGTTTTGTTCTCAAAAATTTGAATATCTTCGTTTTAATCTGCATAAGTCTAGACTCTATGCTCAACTCACGTTTGACAATATCGCGTTGTAGTTATAAAATATTAAAAGGGCGTCTAAAGAAAAAATATTATATATATATATATTTAGGGCATCCAGAATTATTTTGTTGGGCATTATGACGGACGGTGGTGGGACAAAGAAGTGTGGCCACTTCTTTCGTTCACTTTTGCTGCTTTTAATTTGTTTATTATTATTATTATTATTATTATTTCACCATGTGGTGATTAATGATTTGTTGGGGATTTTACAAAGAAAGAACGGTCAATTGTTGGTCAACCATTAAAATAGATTATTTTTATCATTTGATACATTCTGTTACTTTATGTTTACGCATTCTTTTGGGTTGGTAGACGAGGGGGTTTATTGTTGATTATCTTTCTTTAGGGGGCAAAGTGAAAAAGGATAACCATTAAAATAGATTATTTCTGCCATTTGACACATTCTGTTACTCTACATTACTCATTCGATCTTTTGGGTCACTAGACGAGGGGGTTTATTGTCGACTATCTTTCTTTATAAGGGGGCAAAAAGAAAAAAGGTCAACCATTAAAATAGATTATTTTTGTCCTTTGACACATTCTGTTACTCTACCTTACTCATTCTTTGGGGTTGATAGCTAGATGAGATGAGGGAGTTTATTGTCAATTATCTTTCTTTAGGGGGCAAAGTGAGAAAAGGTCAACCATTAAAATTGATTATTTATGTCATTTGACACTTTCTGTTAGTCTATATTACTCATTCTTTCGGGTTGATAGAGGAGGGGTTTTATTGTCGAATAAAAAGGTCAACCATTAAAATAGATTATTTCTTTCATATGAAACATTTTGTTACTCTACGTTACTTATTCTTTCGGGGGTTGATAGACAAGGGGGATTATTGTAGACTATCATTGTTTATGGGGCAAAGTGAAAAAAGGTGATAGTTGAAGCGGGTTTAGTATAGTTTACCCCCAAAAGAACAACATAATCCAACTACAGAAAGGAAAACCAAACACTTGGGAATTAGGGTTGGTCAATTTGATCTATGGGAACGTGTTTTCTACCCGATCTCTTTTTCGGTGTTCAAGTAGGTATATCAATGTATCGACTGTAATTAGAAAAAAAAAAAAGAATTAATTTTGTATACGGGAGCTAAAAAAATTCCCGGCTACATTATTTATAGTACAAAATATCACCACAATTTTTTTTTATACTAAGAATAATATTACTCCCGAAGCTCAATTCATGACTTCATCCCCCGCTTGCAAGATCGGCCAGACCTCTTCATTAGGTGGTAATAAAGTGGCTAGCTAGTTACCATCTTCTCTTTAATTTCAAATAGGTAAAGAGCTCTGATAATTATGTTTTTGTTTTTTTTATGTTTTTTTTTTCAACCCATCTTCTTTCTTCAAAGCTACACATAAAATGGAATCATATCATCTTTCTTGAAAGCTTTTGAAAAGTGGAATCCTCTTTCTTCAAAGTTACACGCACTTTGTACTCTCTCTCTCTCTCCCTCCCTCCCTCTCCCCAACTTTCACTATATATATACACACAATTAAAGCCCGTGCCAACTATCTTGGTAAATTAATCAAGGGTTCAGATTAAATTTTGGAGGGGTCATTGTACAAAATTAAGTGGCCAAAGCTTTTGTTCAATCTGGTGGTGCCTTCGTCATTCAAGCTTGATCAGGGAGGGAGACGGAGCAGTTAGGTTTTTCTTCTACCTCACTTATCATCTTTTTCATTCTAATCGTTTTTGCACTTCTATTACACTTTTTATTCAAATATATTTTCTTTGTATTATGTGTGGATTGAAAAAAAAATTTAGGGGGGAATTTAGATAAATGAGATTATGAGAGTGGTTTTGAAAGAGAGATACTTTGATTAGTTAAGACAAGCGTAGATTATATGTCAATTTACAGCTAACTGGTGTAGGTTTTGTTTTCAAAATTTGAACCCACTTTGTTTCAATATGCATAAGGCCGGACTCTATGCTCGACTCTCGACCCTCAATGTCACAATGTAGTTATAAGATACTAAGCGGGCTGGTAATTAAAAAAAAATAAAAATTGTTATATATATACTAGGGATCGATAACCCATGCCTACCGGACTATGGTGTTTGTTTTTTCTTTTTACCCCACGTCACCGGTGCAAGCACCAGCTGAAGAGAGAAGTGAGAGGGTAAAAGAGAGAGAGGGGGAGAGGAGATATTTTACCTTGTAATAGAAAGAGTGATAATACACATCTATATTATTTTAAATTAAATTCACAAATTTACCATTCAAGTTATACTACTTAATCTTAGCCATAACCATGCAAAGTTTTAACCTTTATACATTTTCTCCCTTCTATTTATTATTATAAATATACCTTGGTCATCCATAATTATTTGGGTAAATTGCAGATGCCCACTTGAACTATTATCCAAGTAACACTTTATCTACCAAATTATTAATTTTTACAATTTTTACTGCAAACTACTTATTTTGTTACAGTTTATCTCAAATTGCTCATGTAAAAAATAAACGGAGTTTGAGGGCAAAATTGGAAAATTACACCGGGTAAATTACACCTTGCCCACGTGAACTATTGTCCAAATAGCATTTTGCCTACCAAATTATTAATTTTAGCAATTTTTACTATAAACAATTGATTTTGTTACGGCTTATCTCAAATTGCTAATGCAATGAAAAAACATATGAAATTTAAGTCATTTGTTTTTTGGTCCATTTAAATAGAGAGATTTGAAATTAAAGGTGCATAAAATGAGAGAGTGGTGAATATTATATGTAAATTTTCATATTTGCCTTCAAATTATATCCATCTTCTTAACCCTGTTTGTAATTTGGGGTACAGTGTAACAAAAATAACAGTTCGTGGTAAAAATTACTAGTTAGTAGGCTAAGTGCTACTTGGATAATAGTTTTGATGGGTAATCTGCAATTCACCTTTTGACCTTAAATTTTGTCTTTTTTTTACCCCATTAAACTGCAATAAAGTCAGTAGTTTGCAGTCAAAATTACTAAAATTAATAGTTTAGTAGGTAAAGTACTACTTAGACAATAATTCACATGAGCAAAGTACAATTTACCAAATTGTTTACATCGGAGGGTGGTGGGAGAAAGAAAGTTGCGGATATATATATATAAAAATTGAGAGAGTGTGGAAGTGGGTTCTCTGAGGAGAAAGACTATGTTTTGTAAGAAGAGGAAAAAAAAATCCATTACCCCAACTTTATCCATCCCCCCCCCCCCCCCTCTCCCCTTCTTCTCTGTCTCTCACTTTTTCATTTATGTTCACGGGGTCAAGTATACATTCTACTTAATAAAATTTGATTACACTATATATATCTGTTAAATGATAATTCATATCAAAGGCACGATAATCACTCAATAAACATTATTAATATTAATCACACAATTTTTTTATCCCATTATACATTTTCAAAATTCAAAAATAGTGACCCTTATAGATTAAATATTATAAATTGATTGGAGTCAATATACCCATAGCCATAAACTAGCCCACATCCCCTACACATATGCTCAGTCTTTCAATACGATTTTATAACTGAATTTGACAAGTCTCCCGATTTTGAGTAGGTGCCTCCCCAATTAGGCCAACTCTGGCGCACCTTTAATCCAATTATTGAGACACCTTTTTGTCAATCAAGCTTCGTCAGACACTAGCTTGCTCCAATTATTGAGGTACCTTTGTCATTGAAGCTTCATCACACCCTCCAATTATTGAGTTACATTTTCCATTCAAGCTTCATTTGAAAGGGAGACGAAACAGGTTTTTCTTCTACCACACTAATAATCTTTTTCGTTCTAAACTTTTTTGCTTGATATTACAATTTTTATTCATTTTTGTTTGCTTTCTATTTGTGTAGATTGAAAACTTTATATGGGAGAGATTTAGATCAACGAGATTGAGTATGAGAGTAGTTTTAGAAGAGAGATACTGTGATTAATCAAGACAACATAGAGTACATTTCAGTTTACAAATTTTGTAAAAGTTCAGGAAAAAAAATTATTGTAATTGCGAGGGAGATGACCATAAATAATTTTAATGGTCCAAATTTAGACATTTATATCAATTTTTCAAAAAGATATTGACTCTTAAATATATAAAATAAATTTAGAATCATTACATATAAATAAATAAATAAGACAATTGTAAATGAAAATTAAATTAAATTATTTTGCTAAAGGATATTGACTTTTAATGGAAATTTTTTAACATGAATTTCATATTTAGAAGAAAAAACATAAAAAAATTATGATAATATATCTTGTTTTGTTTCTTCTTTTCGCCTTTTTTACATACAACATATTTCTTTTCCATGGGTAAGACTGTTTTGACAAAAAGACTATTGTTATATATACAAGATAAGTTGTGGCATAAGAACTCAAATTTTTGTACATAATTTTTTACGCAAAATAATATTAAAACCTCTATATATCATTATATTTGAATACCTCATAAGTTAGATATCGTTAATAGTAGATTTATGATTTAATTGATATAGACAAGAAATACTTTATCATTTGTGACGCGAAATTAGTCGTAGAATTTCTTTTTATTAATATAGACATAAATCACAAAATAATGAACATGTACTCAATATAGACAATATTTTTTTCGTGTAAACCTATAAAAATATGTTATACTAAAAGTATGGAACCAAAGATGGATACTATAATTTCATAAAAGAAAAAAAAATTGCACATAAATGTAATTTTGATATTATATATAATACACATATATAGTTGAAGAAAATTTAAACTATTAGAAAATTTTGGTATTTTAATAAACAACATAATTCAGTAGGTGAATTTTACATACCACGTACAAAAATGAACTTTTTTGATGAGTAATCAAATAATATTTATTAATATCAAAAGTAACAAAAGCACAAACACATCCTCTGTTTATAGCATACCAAATCCAGTGTAACTCAAATTTTGTTAATTCCTAATGAATCTGAAATAATCAGACTTGTTAATTTAAAATATAATCAAAGTAATAATTTAGTAGAAATACCACTCCAACGAACATTCATTAATCATTATAGACATGACAATAATTAAATAAATTAATACTTGATGGTTCATATATAATAAATTGTTGGCAGAATAATTACAATAAGTTCACAAGAAATTAAACCCAGGATTTTTGTAAGAATCTCAATTTTAATAAAATATTTTGTACTTTAATTCACAGTTTTTGTATGCTAATGGAAATGGCATAGACATTCGAAATACATTAAATTAAAGACTATTTGATTGTTTTAAGAACAAATAGAATAGGATCTAATGTATAAGATTTTAACTATGGCGAAAGTTCAGTAGCCGAAAGCATCACTAGCTTACGCTCTGACCCAAGTAGTATGGGGCACGTGGAATCCCGTGTGAATCAGCAAGGGCCACCTTGCAAGGCTAAATACTCCTGGGTGACCAATAGTGAAGTAGTACCGTAAGGGAAGGGTGAAAAGAACCCCATTGGGGAGTGAAATAGAACATGAAACCAAAAGACTATAAGGAGTAAGATTTTGAGTAGGATAAATATTCCTAACTTAAAAAACCCAAACATATTAGAATTTTAACTGAAACAGATAAATTAAAATACGGTTTTAGTTCCTAAACAAAAACCAAATAGACTAAAATTTTGAGTAGAATAGATATTCCTAACCACAAAATCAAATAGAGTATAATTCACAAGATTTTCTTTTTAGATTTATTAATATATTAATTAATTCGATCATTTCAACATAAATTTTCAATGTCCAATCTCTATATGCTATAGCAATGTAGGGATAATATTATTAATTGAATGATATAAAATATATGGCTATTGACACTGCAAATAAGACATAGTATTTCCAAAACGAATCATTATGCTAATTAAATATGATATTCCTAATTTTCAGTATGGAAAGGAGAGGTGGAGTATTGGATGGAAGGGACAATTATACTTCAATTTCTATTGATGCATTGGCAACTTCCTTTAGAAATAAGATGGAAGACTTGCTCGAAATACCGCCCGAATGTTGTATCTACAGAGTTCCTCTTAAACGCATGGTGTTAAACAAAAAGGTTTATACGCCTCAAGTAGTTTCAATCGGTCCTTTTCACTACAATAACAAAGAACTACAACGCATGGAAGAGCATAAATTGAGGTACATGAAGGTATTCCTTAGTCGTACTGACAAAAATTTAGATGATTTTATATCGGTGATAATGGGGATGGAAAAGAGAGCTCGAAATTGTTATTTCGGGAAAATTGATTTTAGTGTCGACGAATTCTTAAAAATACTAATCATAGATAGTTTTTTCATCCTCGAGACCATGATGGGGGAGGAAGGTGGCCAAGCCTTTTATTTTCCAAACCAGGTCTTTGACTTTAAAACAGATTTAGTTCTACTCGAGAATCAGATTCCATTCTTTGTTCTTGATAATTTATTCCAATTCGCCTTTCCTGGAGATCCACCAATGCGATTCCTTGAAATTTGTGTCAGCTACATGGTTGGTAACATAATTCCAATCAAGGACACGAGCAATTTGTTGAAGAAAGTGGCGGAGTACTTAAACTTGGGTCACGAGCTAAAGCATTTCGTTGACTTACTAAGGATATTTCACTTACCATCAGCCTTGAGGATAGAATCAGATTTCGTAGATGAGATTATTTCAATACCCAACGCCGTGCAATTGCAAAAGGCTGGGGTCCAATTGTTGAAGGTGGGCTCAAGTGATTCTTTAATTGATATAAAATTTACCAAAGGCGTGTTGGAAATCCCTGTTTTGATAATTCAAGACTACTTTGAACTTGTAATATGCAACATCCTTGTCCTTGAGAGTTGTCATTATGCAGATCAAACTTACATTGCACATTATTATTTTTTCATGAAAATGCTAGTTGACACAGATAAAGATGCTGAATTACTTATTCAGAACGGTATTATTGAGGATTGGCTGGGTAAAAGCTCGACTGTGGCGAATATATTTAATAAAGTTCGATGTCAAGGTGTGATTTATATTCCGACATACTACCTTTATGATATATCTAAAAGTCTGAATGCGTATTGCAATGTTACGCGACATAAGTGGAAGGCAACCTTCAAACGCGATTACTGCAGCACGCCTTGGATGATTGCTTCTACCACCGCTGCTGTCATACTGCTCATACTCACTTTCTTATCTACCATTGCTTCTTTCCTTGCACTTTAGAGTTCAATGCTAGCTTGTATTTCACTCTATGTCCATACATGGTTCATAAGTATGTTGTTTGTAATTTTATCATGAGATGTACTTTATTCAACATTTGTTATAATCAAAGTATGCTCATGATTTGTTGACCTTTCCCAAGGATAGTGTATAAATATACTCTGGGTATGGGAAAGACTATGATATGTTCTAGTTTTCTTAAAAGTGTTATTTTCCTTCTTTTTTTTAATTTTTAATGTGATATTATACTTTCACCCATCCTTTTATATTTCCCATGTAATATATTAAAAAATAACATAAAAAGTTAAAAATAGTCTAATATTTTTGTGCCATATATTTTTAAGGTATCCCATCATACAAGGAACTATGGAAAAATATTATAAAAACCAGAGTTAAGAATAGAGGAGAAAGTTAAGTGCTTGAGAGTACGATTATTGACATAGGAGCTCTAGGTTCGAGCCCCGCCTTCCTTGATCAGGCTGCTCCTCAAACCATCAAAATTTAATCACCGCTTATGATGATGATGATGATGATAATAATAATAATAATAATAACAATAATAATAATAATAATAATAATAATAATAATAATAATAATTCTTCAAAGAAACACTTTATTTATTGTTGTTGGAAAATAGTACACTTGTCTAGAAAGATATTGAACTTTAAGTACCAAATGGGTTGACCGGATTGTTTAAAGGACATAGCGTTTTAGGCCATTGTTTTGGGTCAAATATTTTGAAAAAAGGAATAATTTTGTATAAAGTCTCGATTATTATTTTATTTCTTAAAATTAATTAATTAATTTGTTTATTTATAAATATAATGTCAAGTATACCCTTATTTACTCTGTTTATATGTGCATAAAGGAGTTAGGCTATAAAGAGGGATTCCCTAACTTTAGCAAAATGAAGGGATTCTCATTTAGAGGGGTAAATTGATGAATTACTTTTTAGAATTTTGTAGAGATGATCTATATTATGAATATCATCTCCACCAAATTTCATTAAAAAAATAACTTAAAAGTGGATCAGATGGTTATCAAAATTTTCAACGGTCGAAAATTCGCATATATATCAAATTTTCAATACACCCACTTCTATGTTGATTTTTTCTATAAAATTTGGTGAAGGTGATCTACTCATTATATAAATCATCAGTTCTTTTAGTTAAAGTGAGGGAATCCCTGTTTATAACCTAACTCTATATAAAGTATGTCATTTCTCTTTTTCTAATATTTTACTGCCACATTTATTAGCTGGCAGCCAAGGAAACAAATTGGCCCATTTTGTTTCTAAATTGAATCCAAATATATCTCAGAAAACTGTTCACCACTGTTCACCACTCCCCCCCCCCCCCCCGTTGCAAATATTCACGCCGTCCTCTGCAAATCTTCATTAACGCCTCCCTCTCCAAATTTTCTTTAGGATCTATATGCCTAATTTATCATGATTTAGATTTGTTTTCCTTTCTACTTTAAACCCCGGAATCGCCAAACCGACAGTGGCCCGAAATCAGCTATCTTTCCTCTCCTCGGTTCGGTTATTAGTCGAAATTCTGGAGAAACTGACAAGTTATATTCGGTCTTGAAAACACTTTCACAAGTCAGATAGCCGACCAGCGCATACCCTAAGATTTCATGGAGGGTGCGAGGGAGGCCAAACCAAAGCTTTAGATGTGAAGGATATGGAGTTTTGAGGTGGATTTTGTTTATCTACAACTTAATGTCGCCATATCTGCCTATTTATATATTTGAAGCTAATGCATATTGGTTAGGACTCTTATTTCTGTTAAGTTTACACTGCGCTAATACCCAAACACCAAACATTCATTTCTTTACGTTGATCTATCTCCACTACACATTCTCTCTATTTCTCTCTTTCTCAGTTGTCTCCAACGAACACACATAGCTCTCTCCCCATCAACAATTCCTCTTTATACTGTTATAAGTGATGATTTCTTGCTCTCTCTACTTGTATAAGAATATAAGGCTCATTTGTATTCTGAATTTGTTGATTTGAGTTTGAAATTCTTTGATTCAATTTTAAATTTTTCTCATAAAGTCGTTGATGGGGAGAGAGCTGCTTGTGTTTATTGAAGAAAGCTATGGGAGAGATACTTGCACCTATGTTTTTCGAATAATGAACGAAGAGAGAGGGGGTAGAGGACAGAGAGCAACGTAAAGAAATGTGCGTTTGACTATTGGTGCAACGTAAACTTAACAAAAATAAATGTCCCAACCAGGATGCACTAGTGCATATGCCATAAAATGTTTGACTTTTAACTTTTTAATTTGAATTTATGTTACGTTATGGATATTATCCAGATTTTAGGTTATTATTTCTAAAAAACTCTAGTCAAGGACTAGAGTGAATTTTTTTTCCTAAGAAATCGTAATGATAAACGCATAATATTAACATGCATATGCTTGCTTCTAATTTACTAACTTTCCCAAATTATCGACTTATCTTGTGATTAATCCCCTAGCACGTTTTGTTTTAATAAGGCCCAAGTTGGTGTGTTTTTGTAGTTAATTTATGTGTTCGTAGATAGCCATTTTGCCCAACACCATGATCGATCATGCTCGTCTTTTTGCTTTTTTCACACTACTTTTGGGCTATTTTTCTTGTTTGAGTTATTTTAGATATTTAGTTAAATATTTTGTAATTCTCTAGTATATAATATAATGCTTAGATTTACAATCCTTTTAAGAATGAATTATTCTTCTATAATCTTTGTTGCTACAATTATTATGGAGTAGTCTTTTTGCTAAAGTTACGCAAGTTAATCGCGATGTAATTTGTAATTAGTATCTCAAACCATGTTTAATTATTGCTTAATAGTTGTGAATTATTTTTCCCTTTCAAAACAGCCATTATACAAGCATACAAGGTATTTTCATATAATGATTAGATTTCACATGTCTTGAATGTTTAGTTCTTCTGCATAAATGGAAATATAATACACCTGTGTAGTTCTTGAAAGCTTGTAGCCCTTTTTCCCTATCTATGGATCTTTAATTTGTTTGTAAAGATTACAATGAGTTCTTGAAGATCCTTAGATGAAACATAAATTTGTTATTCTTATCCTTAATTTACTTAATGATAACTTGATTGCTTTATACACTATATATGATTTTTAGACTTGTTATTGTCTTGCTTAAATGATTATCGATTAGACAACGAATTCATGCTATAAGCTTCATCTAGTTTCATTGTAAGGATTTAACATTTAATTTTCATTCATTTAAATCATGAGATTTCAAATACATGCTTTATGTTAAACCTATTTATGATGAATTTATCATCACTATCTCGGATTAATTATGTCCGAGAATGGGTTGCCATGCTTCACACCCATTGGCAACAAATAGTTATGATAACTTCATACTTGGTGGAATCTTGTTATATTCCCTCTTGATATAGCTTAAATCAGGGATTGAGTTTCCTAGCTTTGCACCCTTTGCTCTTGAGGATTAAACATGTTCCCCATTCCCATGAATATTGTATTGAACTCTTGGTATGAGATAGTAATCCCATTTCTTATGTCGTAAGAAACTTCCACAATCCTTAGTAGTTTCTTAATCCGTTTACAACTGTTTTACTTTTATGTTGCTTCATAACCAACAAATTTACAAAATCAGAAAATCATAAATCTGTGATCTTTTTCACTTTTTTCCAACTATTCATCTGGAGTGACGCTCGGACTACCGAGAATAAATTAATACTTGACGGACCAGCACTTGGGTTAACGCAACTATTTCTTTTTAATTAATTTCTTTTTATTTCTTATTTTTGTTTCTTTTGTAGCAGTGTCGAATGCCCTATTAGAATTTTGACGTCCGAGCCCATGCTCGGACAATTGTACATAGATCTTCTAATCAGTCCACCCAGAACTTCGATGGCTTTCAATAAGGAGAGTTATAACAAGGCGGCTGGAGCTAACATGAATCCTCCGGTTAGAACCATGAAGGATTATCTTCAATCGTCGTGGACAACTTCCAACTCTTGCATCGTTCTTCCTCCGAATCATCCGAGAACGTTCTCTTTTAAATTAGGTATGCTTCAATATATCCCATCTTTCTGGAGTCTGAAAATCCATATTTATATTTGAAAGATATCGAGGAAGTATGCTCCACATTTTGTGAACCAAACACTAATGAGGAAATAATGCATTTGAAACTCTTTTCATTCTCCTTAAAAGATAAAGGAAAAATATAGCTAAATGCTCAATGACCGAACGCGATTCGGTCTTGGCAAGAGTTTAAATTGAAATTTCTCAAAAAAAAAATTCCCATTCACCGAACCAATGTTTTAAGGAGGGCAATATCAAAATTTTCGCCTAAAGAAAAATTAAAGTTTTTATAAGTGTTGGGAATGCTATAAGGAACTTTTAAACGCATGCCATCATCATGCTTACGAAATATGGAGTCTTGTAAGCTATTTCTATAAATCCCTTACTCCCGATATGCGAACATTTATAGAAACCATGTGTAATGGTCAATCTTTTAGTAAAATCCCCGAGGAGGCCTTATTGTATTTCGATCAAGTTGCAAAGGGTGCCCAAAATTGGAACACCTATACTGATGAACCTAGTGCAAAACCTCCGAGAAGGGTGGGTTGTGCCAAATCTCCAATGATGATGATATGGGTGTTAGACTTTTTTGTCTAAGAAGGTAGAAGCAATGGAATCAAATAACCTTGGAGAAGTTAATGTGGTAGCCTCGAATGCGTTGTGTCTTATTTGTGAAAATTCGGGATACTCAACCGAGGACTGCCACACCATTCCAACTTTTAGGGAAGTCCTTCAAAACTTAGCTTAGGTTAATACCATGAACCAGTAAAATTATTCACAAAAAGACCCTTTCTCTTAAAAATACAATGAGGGGTGGAAAAATCACCCTAATTTCAGTTGGGGAAGGAATAAAAACTAATACCATAACCAAAACCAAAGACAACAGCAACCTCAAACTCAAAATTATTTCGCTCCACCACCAAATCGAAACTTAATTATAAGCACTTTTGCTAAACTTTGTCGAGAAAACTGATTGTGATGTGGGTGATTTAAAAACTCAATTGTTTAAACTCACCACTGCCCTAGCTACCCAAGAGAAAGGAAATTTTTTTGCTCATCCTTTAGTTAACCCTAGAGGACAAGCAATGGTAGTTAAGGGAGGAGAGTCTAGTAGTAGTCAATTAGAATCCATCATGACCCTTCGGAGCGAAAAGGTCATCGATAAAACTATAGCTCTTAAAACCCCCAAGCTGGCGGACATAGTTGAATCACCAGGTGTTGAGGAGTTAGAGGTTGAGAAGGTTGATAAGAAAGAGAAGGAGGGGGAAGAAGAGAGAATAGGAAAAGAGGACATTAAGAAGATAAAAAATGGAATCAAAGTCTGTTTTTTGGAGAGATTGAATCAACCATCAAAAGTTAACATTGAAATTTTATATGCATTCAGGCAAGTTAAAATCAACATTCAATATCATATGATTAAAGAACTTGGTAAGTAAAAGAATAACAATAGCAATACTTTACATAACAATATTCAATAACTAGGTATTACAAATGAATTTATATTAATACCCAACATTGGTGATAGATAATTTAATCACTAAATATTTGCTCAGAATTAGTCAATGCATGACCATAAAAAATATTATCACCATGAAAAAATTTATAATAAAGTCGTATTTAGCGCCAAAGTAAAATATCACAATGTGTTTTATCTTTTGATTTTGTGATGAATTGACATTAGAACTTGTTTATAAGAAGTTTTATTCCTCCATCAAAAGTAAATGATAATGGAGTTAATTTTTACTAGGAACCCAAAACTTTTTCCTATAAAAAAGCTCATTTAATTTTCTTTTTCCAATTATTTCTAATCATTCACACAACCGTAAGCATGGAATATTGTATAAGTCTTTGAAAACACTTTGCCATCTCACTACACCAACCTATTCCCCATTAATAAATTAGGTAACTTGATACTCCAAATTGGGAGATTGTAAATTTAGATACGTATTAGGTGGAAAATCAAATTCTTTGCTTTAAAATCAAAAGAAACCCCATCTAAAATCAATTCCTGAATCTAAGCTCTACTAATGTATTGATCTATTGTGTTATTATGTGATTGTTAAAGATACTTTGCATGAAAATTAAAGCATGGAGAAACATGTGAAGTAGTGTCCTTGTTCATTATTATTGAATAAAAAAATATTAAAAGCAAAAGCAACAACAAAATATAAGATATGAAAAAAAAATATTGAATCAAAAGAGATGGCTCAAAAGCGAAAGCAATAACAAAATATAATTAATATTACATGTCATTGGATTACTTGTTATATAAAAAGTGACAAAGAGTATTAAACAATTATCACTATCTTCCTTTTAATAACATTTATTATTATGTCATATAATTTTGCCATGCTAAAAACTTCTAGTGGCTTTAATATGTGTGTTAAAGATAAGATACCCGTGTTCCATTTTTTAAGTTCATTTTTTTGCCTTAAGCCTTGTTAATTACCGTTACAGCGTGAAATCTTGGTTTTGGACTCTTCGTAATGGACCCAACACTTTTGACATGTCATATTAGGCATACGAAGATTTAGGGATCAATCGTTTCGTTATTCGGATGGCTCGAATCGAAATCGAGGCAAAAATCGCAAGTTTTGATTTTACGCGATTTGTAAATTTGTGGCCAACTTTGGGAGGCCATAAATTCTTTGCTCGATATCCGAATGAGCCCCCGTCAGTACCCAAAGTTCTGTATGGTTCTCCTCTACAACTTCCGTGTTTGGCCCGGAACGAGATTCCAATATCTCGGGGGTTCAAGAGGTCAAAAATCAGATGAACTTTGTGCAGTGGTTCCAAGATTGATCTTGGCCTTCCCAAGATCGATCTTGGGCTATGTTGGGAGGAAATATTTTGGCTGAGAGCTCCCAAGATCGATATTGGTGCCCTAGAGTCAAATTTTGACTAGTTTTTAGCCGATTTTTCTCCCATTTAGCCCTATTTTCTCTACAACTTCGACCCATACGCTCCAAACATATCTAGAGGATTCTAGAGAGAGAGGGAGACGAGATCCTTGAGTGTTCATGTGATTTCTACACCAATATTTAAGATTCAAGCCCTAAATCCTCCATTTCTTCACTATTCATCATCTCCCACCTTCATTCCTTCCATTGAAGCACAAGGGTGAGCTGGGGTTTAGGAATTCATGGAGTCTAGCCTCCTCCAACACTCTAAATCTTATGGAATATCATCACTCAAGGTGGGAACACTAGTAGTTTAACTCTTGTTTAAGTGATTACACTTTATATGCTTTGAATCAAACAAACTTAGGGTTTTTATCACAAATTGCATGTTCATAGGGGTTGGGCTTGATTTCTTATGATTATTTGGTTTAATTGCATCATATAAGACTTCATGATGATAATTTTACGAGAACCCCTAATCGTATGTTTGTTTTATTAAAGATTGGTGTGAAACCCTCACTATTGTTACGATAGTGAATAGTAGAATGTGATGTGCACATATGATCATATAGAAATGGGTTTGAAGTATGAATTAGTATTTATTTCATAAGTATATAATATTATCATGATACATAACTATGGATTACCCTTTGAGAAAAGTTGTTGAATACGAGCCAGTCCTTAACTATGCCCAGCAATACTTGAATATGCCTTTGGCTGAGGAATAACGTGAAAATCACATGGGGAAGTTTTTAGGTAGTTAAATAATTATAAAATTATGCCTTGTACTCGGTTTGGACCCAATTTACTGATATATCAAAAAGTTCCCCTATTGGTAAAGATTTGTGAATTGAATTTCTAAACGAGGTACTATTTAACGGACTTGACGAATCTATTTTCATGTACATCGATGATATTATTACACGACAAGATGAAGAGTATATGAATTGAGATACATACGATATACATATATATTTTACATATCTAAAACCCTGTAAATGTAATATACACTATTTTATGTGTAGACAATATATTTATAAATGAGATTTCAATGTTTGAGACTTATGAACAAGATGCATTGATTTAGTACTAGTTGGTGTGTTGGCCCTTTTATGTTTTATCATTATTTCGTGGTTTCAAGGTTTTCGCTCCATTATCTACGTAGGTAATAATTTAAGGTTGTAGTCATCCTTAGTGTGGGTTGGAGCCCATTTACGGTTGTAACCGTAAGCGGATGTAGCTGCTATGTTTAAGTACCTGTACTAGTTATAACTGGAGTGGAGCCACCCAAAGCGAACAAGGGAAAGGGCTACCCAGTACGTTGGAGTGGAGTCACCCAAAGTGGTCAAGGGAAAGGGCTATCCAGTATTGTGCTGTGGTAGTTGCCTATTTATATTATCATATTGAGGTATAGTGCCTTCCCACTGATGAGTTTTGTAGTCCTATGTTTTATAGCTTCCCTGGCTTACAGATTAGATCATGTGGCTATATCCCACGGGTATTCTTCTTGTTAAGTATTTGGAGTGCTGTCCTAAGAAAAATGTCTTGTGTGGGTTTATCTCCAAATGAATTACAAGTTAGGACCGAGTCCCTGGATAGTTCGCTCACTTGGAGGAGACACGATTAGTTTAGAGCTTAGGGTCTTTCGGGAACCGATGCTCTAAGCCTAGTGACCGCAGTGTGTAAGCTTAAGGCTTTATAAGAGATATGAGGAGATGAACCCTTATACGAGGGTTGTAGCCTCTTGTTAGTGGTTGTAGCCGTTAACACAATGGGTTAGAGCCCATTGCATATAAAGGGTTATACCTCTTTTCGGTTGCCTTTGAGATGAGACCTAGCGTAGGATAATTGGAGTTTGTTATAATTCCCAGCACATTTTTCGGTTAAGGATTATGTATTTTTCGTTATGGAAGGTTTCATATATGATATTTAGGGAACATGATCACGTGGTGTGCATGGCATTAGTTTTAAGTTTATTGCATGTGCTTGACATATGAACTGACGAATTACGCATTGTAGCAAACCTTATTTTAGTATGGCACAATGCATCATTTTAAAAACATGTTTTTATATATACAAAACCTTATAATTTCCACTGATCTCGTGTTTGGCTCACTCCCATTTTTTAAACCAGTTTTGCAGGTATATCTTCGGGAACAGCACGTACATAGAGTCTAGTAACCTTTGATGTTGATGAACTTACTATCTAGTCCTTACATTAAGGATTATGTTGTATACAAATTTGGATATATATATATATGTGTGTGTGTGTGTGTGTAATTGGTATGTAAACCATTTAAGTTACGAACTAGACTTCAGAATGGATGTATTCGATGATTCAAATGGAGTTATATGAAAGATTTTATTTATGTGGAGTGATTTATATTCCAAGACTTGTTATGAATGTATGAAATGGCTTTTATTATCACATGTTGATTTATTAAACAAATGGACTCCACATGCCAGAATTTTATGAAAAGGATTTTTAACTGAAACGGGGTTTTCTTGATGATTTGTAAAGAAAAATTTGTTGGAAGGTCTAGTTTTGTAAATTTAAATCTCGCCGTCGTGTACGGCACTGTGATTAACCGGGTTTCGCAGGGGAAATCCCCTTAACGGGATTTGGGGCATCACATTATTATTGTAGCCATAGATACCTATATAAAACATCTCTCCAATTGTTCATTGTCCATTGTATAAATATACATTAAAATTCATGATTGTTTATAAAAAGAGGTAGTAAATAGAGTTGTGGGACCCATTTTTTAGTGATACATTATATTCATATCGTGTATCAGCCTCTCTATACAAAACTCCACATTGGCATTGGAGGTGTTTTCTTTTCTTCTTCTTCTTCTTCTTTTTTTTAAAAAATAAAATTAAAATTAAAAACATTTGAATGTCCATTATTCAACCCCTCAAAGACAATCCATTGGAAAAAGCCTAAATAATCGTACCCAAAACTCTCTACGCTCTTTTTTTTATTATTATTATATATATGAATTTTATGTACATATGTGAATATAAACATGAACCATTACAAATATATTTTTAGAGGATATCCATGGCAACAAAAAGGGTACAATTAGTTCCAATAAAATTATGATTAAAAATGAAATTTATTTGCTATGAACAGATCTTACATATTCCATCCCCTAAGGTGCCCACTTTTGTACAATGATTAGTGATACCATTTAAGCAAAAGCCAATTGGGATAAATACTACTCGTATATATAGTTAATTTGAGTTATGTACACTATATCGCTATGAAGTATGACCAAATCTTCACTTTGATCCATGAAGTTTTATTTTACCCAATCCCATCTATAAAGTTTAGTTCCACTGTCACACTAGTCTAAAATCTAATGTACCGTTTGTTTCTTGGACAAAAAACGCCAAGTACAATTGACCCTACCACGAAATCAAAGTGTAACATGTTATTTTCCATTCAAGAGACAAATGGCAAGTTTGAATTTGGACTGAAAGTGACAACATGATCATTATTAAACATTTATGAATGAGATTTGCGAAAACGAAACTCATGGATCATATCAAAATGAAAAATGGATCAAACTTTTAAGGGTAAGTGTAAATAACTCAAAGTTATTAATTGAACAATATAAAAGTAGGGGGCTACTATTGATACTCACCAAAACACTTACTAATACTCCAACATTGGCTAGGGCCCTAAGCATTGAGTATGTGCACACTTGGCCCCTAAGCACTAAGTATGTGTGCACATACTCGGTGCTTAGGGGCCGATCGACATAGTATTTACAAAAGTAATCGTTGAGCTAATTAAATTTGTCATTCTTAATTTTCAGTATGGAAAGTAAAGGTGGGGTAGATGGAAGTGAAAATTATACTTCAACTTCCATTGATGATTGGCAACTTTTGTTAGAAATAAGATGGAAGAATTGCTCGAAATACCGCCCGAATGTTGCATCTATAAAGTTCCTCTTAAACACATGGTGTCAAACAAAGATGTTTGTACACATTAGGTAGTTTCTATCGGCCCTTTTTACTGCGATAAAAAAGAATTACAAGGCATGGAAAAGCATAAATTGAGGTGCATGAAAGTATTCCTTACTTGCACTAACAGAATTTAGATGATTTATATCAGGGATGATGGGGATGGAAAAAAAATCTCGGAATTCTTATTCCGAGGAATTTGATACTAGTGCTGACGAATTTGTGAAAATACTAATCATAGATAGTTTTTTCATCCTCGATGCCATGATTAGAGAGCTAGGTATTGATCCTCTTGACCAAGCTTTTTATCTTCCAAACCAAGTCTTTCACTTTAAAATAGATTTAGTTTTACTCGAGAATCAAATTCCATTCTTTGTTCTCAATAATTTATTCCAATTGGCATTTCATGGACGTCCACCAATGCTAGTCCTTAAAATTTTTGTCAATGACATGGCTAGGGGTGGATTTTTATACCTTTATTACCGAACCAACTCGTACCATTACAAAAGTCTACCAAGTTTTAGTAATGTTACAGTACCGATCGGTATTTGTACCGTACCGAAATAGTATGGTATGGTACTAGTTTTGAAAATCAATACCAATGGATACTATACCATACTAAAATTTGGTACGTACCATGGTATACCGTACCATACTATACCAATTGCACCGTTAATACTAAATATTATTTCATTTAGATTTAATACCAAATACCAAATGTACCACATGGTCCACATGGTCCACACGCACGAGTCATGACTCACCTCACTTGGTTATATATATATACATATAAAATATATAATTAGTTTTGCTCTTAGGTAGTTTCTATTTGACCCAAAATCTCCTTAATTGTGGGATTAGAAACCTTTACCCCTCTCTGTTATACTTTTTCAATTGCTTTAGTTATAATTATTATTTCTCCATTCATAACTATGTATTAGTTATTCAAGGATGCTAAAGAAAAAGAAAGAAATTAAAAAGGAAAAGAAGACGTGAAAAGATGATTACAGAAATTAAAAAATTGAAGAATGGAAACTTATTGAATATGTTGACTGACGCCGCTATAAATATAGCGTTTCGATAGAGCCCAAGTGCAGGCACGTCAAGTTGTAATATAGTCTCGGAAGTCCGAGTGTCGAACCACAGGGATAAGTGAAAAGGAATGGAATGGATTACGGATTTTACGATTTTCAGATTTTGTGTGAGTTGGATTTGTTGTAGAACAACGTTAATGTAAAACAGTTGTGAAAATTAATAAGAAAGCACTAAGGTAGGTGGAGGTTAGTTACGATTTAAAAGACGGTGATCGATAGCTCAAACAAAGATTTCAACACAAGGTTTCTCAAGATAAGGGGAATGTTGGTGTATCTCTCGATAGCAAAGGGTGCGACGCTAGGCGCCTCATTCCCGGATTGAAGCTATATCGGGAGAGAGACAAACACATTCCACCAAAGACGAGGTTATCGTTCCTATCTCTTAGCTACGGGTGTGAAGCAAGACAACCCATTCCCGATGAAGCTAATCCGAAATAGATATGACAAACTCATCATAAAAAGGTTTAACATAAAGCAAGTGTATGCAATCTCATAATTTAAAGAATGAAAATTATAAAGTGAATCCCAACAATGAAACGGAATGAAAATTATGGGATAAATTCATCAACTCATCATTTATCACATATGGTAGAAAATAAAGAGTCTAAGTATCACATAAAGTGTAAGAAGCACTCAATATATCAATAAATGAATCAAAGATAAGCTAAAAAAATTTATACTCCATCTATGGAGTTTTGGGACCTATTCATAATTCCTATGAAGAGGGAAAAACTCCATGGATGGGGGAAAAAGACTACAAGCTTTCTAGAATCATATAAATATGTTGTATGTTCATTAACAACCAAGAACTAAATATACAAGGCATATAAAGTCTTAACTTAATATGAAAATACCTAGAAAGCTTGAAATAATGGAGGATATGATGAAGAAGAAGAAGATTCACAAATATTTATCAAACTTTAAACATGGATTGAGCCATTAATCACCAAAAATCATATCGCAATCAACCTCCGTAACCTTAGTAATAGACTACTCCATAATAGATGCAAGAACAAATATTATAGAAGAATAAATCATTCTTACAAATCAAAATACTTACAAGGGAAAATGAAGAACAATGTTCCAAGAGCTCTCCCTTCTCTCTAGAACTCTAAAAGTGTCCCAAAAACTAGATCATGATCTATATCCATCTCCTAGACTAAAAACAATAGCTCAAGGAGTACAAAAACTAATAAAATAAACAAGGGAAAATATCTAGGAACCAAAACCCCCGAAATAAGGCTAAAAGCAGGAGTTGGTGAATGTCCCCGCCAGGCCATGATCGATCATGGCCTTCCCATGATCGATCATGGGGTTCTCTGCCTGAAGACAAGTTTGCACCATGATCGATCATGGTCTTCCCATGATCGATCATGCTTCTGGGAAAATCCTCAAATCACCATTTTGCGAGCTTTTTACTAGCGCGTGATCGATTCTTCGAAGGCCATTGCATCCTATGCCTATATACACATAGAAACACAACAAAAGCACACCTAGCGGGACGATGTTAGATACAAAACTTGCTAAGATACTAATCTTGAGATAAGAGGACAATTAGGCAGAATTAAAGCAACAAACGCGTCAAGTGACTCCCTAAAGTGCTTAAACATGACAATATTATGCGTTTATCAACTCCCCTCAACTTATCTCTTGCTAGTCCCTTAGCAAGACAAAAATATAATAATTACAAAAGCACTACGCTATACAAAAAAAATTGTTAACTTCTAAGTTCCCAAAGAAGACGAGTTGCATCTCGTGAAGGTTTTCAGAAATGATACCTACAAACATTAGAAGTTTGATCATGATGAATGATGAGAATGAAGATTCACGTTTCAATTTGCAAAGCGAAAGGCATTACCATCAATTTTCAAGAATGACGGACTTTTGAATGATCATCTAATTCGCCTATCTCCTTTAGAACACAATCCCATATTCTCCAATGCTCAC
Organism: Lonicera japonica; assembly: GCA_021464415.1. Classification (NCBI taxonomy): domain Eukaryota; kingdom Viridiplantae; phylum Streptophyta; class Magnoliopsida; order Dipsacales; family Caprifoliaceae; genus Lonicera; species Lonicera japonica. The sequence goes on from CM038470.1 coordinate 60,482,389, forward strand.
ATACTAGACTTTGATTCAAACAATTCAATATAAACACAAAGAGTCATAGTCATTCGAGAAGGAAGAGAGAACTTTTTCAAAAACAAAAGCTCAAAGATTTATCAATTCTAAGCACTTTCTTTATCCTTTCTTGGAAATTTCGCTAAATTAGATCAGGGCGGTTTTCATCTCTACGGGGGGCAGCGGTCTCACTTATGAAATTTTTCAAAATTCTGCTCATTCATTGGAGCTCAAAGGAAGCTATTCACCCTTTCCCATATGGCAACCTATACCCATCCATAATATTAGACAAAGAGACTTAAAATTTAGTAAAGTGAAGCTTTAAGTCAATATTAGGATAAAAGTCATCCAAGTTATCAAAGTGCCATGCTTTTGTCCTCTCATTGGAGGATCTTTTCGAAAGAGCTTCCATCATTTTTGGACAAAAATTCCTCTTCTCTCAATGAACATAAATCTAAGTGTTATAACCGAATTGGAAACAACCAAAGCAATCTAGCATGTGGAGCAAGAGAATATAACGGGATATGAGCCTAAGTGGAGCAAGGCAATTTAGATTATCATTCAAATTCCTATCTAAATCAAAGAATTCATGCCAAAAGCTAATGAAACAATGGTCTTCATTAAACAAAACATCAATCAATCATTCATCAATTTTCAAACTTCTCAAAAAAATAAATTTGAACACATCTCTTCTACTCATGGAAATAAACAATAGCAAGCCAAAACAAAAATCAACACACAAAATAACGTACCCCCCTCAACTAGAAAGAAACATTGTCCTCAATGGAAAGAGAACAATCAAATTGCACGGAAGGGCTACGGCAGCTTTGCTTTTCATGAGACAAAAATAAGAGATAAACAAAAACTATACACAAAACGGGTTAGAATTAGAATCTAATAGCAAAAACCATAACATTCAACCATTAAAACAAAGTTCTAAAGTTAACATCATGTCTGAAATCTAATACAACCCAAAAGAAATAAAAGAAAACTAAGCATAAATATAAGTACTTAAAGAGTTTTCAAAATTATCAACTATCATCACGGGCCGGGAGGTGGGGGGAAACGACCATACAATGCCTCGAACTGCTGGCGTATGAACTCCTGCTGGGTCGCCATTTGTGCCTGAACTCTAGCTTCAATTTGGGCTGCTATGTCTGCCTCCAAACGATCCTGTCGCAACACCATGATCTCAACCCTCTCATTGATGCTAGCAAACCTAGTCTGCATCAAAGCAGTCATCTGCTCAAACTGCTCTCTCATGAATTCCCTATTGTCATCTACTGCCCCAGAACTTACTCTTCTTCTACGCCTCGACGGACCCGGGAGGTCTGCTCCTGCTTCCTCTGCTCCCTCTTCTTCAGACTCAACTTGTGGAGGTGCGGTTGAAGAACCTGGCCGGTTCCTCAATTGACCAGCGGCTCGAGTTTGGGTTGATCGGTTAAGTGGTGCTCGAGGCATCTTCTTCACATCCTCATCTCTTTCAGTTACCCCCGCTCGCAAACACACCTTAGTGATCAAAGACCCAAATTTGATTGTTTCGTTGTGGGCAACCAAGTCTATGATTCTAGCAATTCGCCCAATGATGTGACGAAGCAAACAACAGCGCTTGTTTGTTGCAATAGCGTATAACACATACGCTTGAGAAGGGTACATGTGTTGGGTATGCGAGGTCGGGTCAAAAGCGTTGGCAATTACTAGCCACAGAGTCCTAAATCCCTCAAGTATGTTATTCCTATCCAATTGGTTCCCAATCCATTCCCTCGGTTCATCGGTTAGAAATGTGGCTAAATCATTAGCCGTTGGCTCTACATAAGGGGTACCATCCGAGTAGGGGAGGTCATAAGCATTGGGAGGCAAAGCTGGGATTCTCGTAATCTCACTCAAAACCTCGAGGTTAAAATTGACCGTTCTCCCTCGAACATGAGCAACATATGCGTACGGGGTATTTGGAACTGGGATTAAACTTGCAACAAATTCACGACAAATGGAGAGATTACATTGAGTACCTTGTTCACGCAAGTAGTTAATCCACTCCGGATAGCGCTCAAACGTTGCTCGTTGAGGGAAATCGTCCAGCGTACCTATGTAGACCGGCCTCTCTATCACCACTGTCCTCGTCTTGAAAGCATAATTCCACCAATCGAATTCTTGGCGGCTTCGAAAACCGCGGTAGCCACCCCGTGCGGCTTGAATTTCAAGAGGCTTGGTGGGAGGGTTAGAGGAAGCCATTAAAGAGTAATGTGTTGCTTTAGACTAGGGAGAGATGAGAAATTTCGAGATTTGATTTGATAGGGCCCGAAATTGGTGAGGAGAGAGAGAAAAAAGGGGGGGTTTTGGGATGGGATTGATGATTTAGGTTTGAAATTGGAAGATTTGAGGGTTGATTCTAGGTGGGGGAGGTTTTAAATGGTGTTTGGGGAAGGATTTGGAATCAATGGGGGAAGAGGGGCTAGGGTTTGGAGAGGATTTGAAGGAAGGGGAAGTGCAAAATGGGGGTTGAGAAACGGCGCCCCTGTTTTATTACGGGACCATGATCGATCATGGGATACCCATGATCGATCATGGGTCATTCTGCCCAGTTGATCTTTTGTACATCTCCATGATCGATCATGCTGCCTTCTTCCCAAATGCTCCCTCTTCCATGATCGATCATGGAATTGCCATGATCGATCATGCTCTATGCTGCTTGAGAAAATTTTCTACCATGATCGATCATGGAAAGGGCATGATCGATCATGGACCAATCTGCCAGAAAATTTTTCTTTGCCTTCTTCGCACCGAAACACCTTACTGCTCCCCTCAACTAGATTCGTTCAGACTCAATGACACCCGATTCTCCGATGATGATTCCTGAAACTTAAAGACACTAACAAAAACATTATTTACAAAATCGACCCATGCCTCTTAGGCATAAGTCGGGTCTTCGAGAGGGGTGGACTCCTCTCGAGGCGGGAATTCCAAAAATGGCTTTAAACGTTGTCCATTTACTTTGAAAACATAGCCAGTTTTGGGATCCTCAACTTGCACAGCCCCAAAAGGAAATACTTGACGGACAATATAGGGGCCGGTCCAACGAGACTTTAACTTTCCGGGGAAGAGATGCAACTGAGTATCATAAACAAGAACTTTGTGCCCAAGTTTGAATTCTTTTCTCAAAATAGATTTATCATGAAAAATTTTGGCACGTTCCTTGCTTATCTTTGCATTGTCATAAGCATCTCTTCTCAGTTCCTCTATTTCATCAATTTGCAACTTACGGTCAAGCCCGGCTTTTTCGAAATCACAATTAACCATCTTAGTTGCCCAGTATGATTTGTGTTCCAACTCTACTGGCAAATGACATGGTTTTCCGTACACAATGCGATAAGGAGACATATCTAGAGTTGTTTTATACGCAGTACGGTAAGCCCAAAGTGCATCGGTCAGTCTTAACGACCAATCCTTGCGATTCGGGTTTACCGTTTTCTCTAGAATCCGTTTGATCTCCCTATTTGCCAACTCGGCTTGACCATTAGTTTGAGGATGATAAGCGAGCGATACTTTGTGGTTTACCCTATACTTTTGCATTAATGATTGAAAAGGTTTGTTACAGAAGTGAGTACCGCCATCGCTTATTATTGCCTTGGGGGTACCAAAACGTGCAAGAATGTGTTCTTTCAGAAATCGGATCACCACTTTGTGATCATTTTTCTTGCACGCTTGGGCTTCCACCCATTTTGAAACGTAATCTACGGCAACTAAAATGTAAAAATTACCGTAGGATGATGGGAACGGTCCCATGAAGTCGATACCCCAGCAATCGAAGATTTCAATCATCAGGATGGGATTGAGTGGCATCATGTTCCTCTTTGAGATCCCTCCAAGCATTTGGCATCTTTGGCATGCCTTGCAAAAGCGTTGTGCGTCCTTGAAGAGCGACGGCCAATATAATCCACTTTGCAAAATCTTCGCGGTGGTCTTCTTTGCCGAGAAGTGTCCTCCGCAAGCCTCAGAATGACAGAAAGACAGAGCTCTCTCCACTTCTTCCTCTGGGATGCACCGCCGGATAATCTGATCCGCACAATACTTGAACAGATACGGTTCATCCCAATAGAATTGTCCCACTTCGCTCAAAAACCTCTTTCTATCTTGTGCGCCCCACGACTTTGGTATCTTGTCACTTACAAGATAATTTACTATGTCTGCATACCATGGGAGCGTCGAGATTGTCAACAATTGCTCATCCGGGAACGAATCTTGGATCGGGCTTTCTTCAATGTTGCTAGTAAAAGTGAGTCGAGATAGATGATCGGCCACCACATTCTCGACTCCCTTTTTGTCCTTGATGCTCAAATGGAATTCTTGCAATAGGAGTATCCACCTCAAAAGCCGCGGCTTGGCATCTTTCTTTGTGAATAGGTACTTCAACGCCGCATGGTCCGTGAAAATCACAATTGGTGATCCTATCAAATAGGATCGAAACTTGTCTAGGGCGAAGACAATTGCTAGGAGCTCTTTCTCTGTCGTGGTGTAATTCATCTGCGCATCGTTCAACGTTCTACTCGCATAGTATATCACACCCGGTTTCTTGTCTTTCCTTTGACCAAGAACCGCTCCCACCGCATAGTCACTTGCGTCGCACATGAGCTCAAATGGCAAGCTCCAATCCGGTGCCTGCATAATCGGTGCAGTGGTGAGCATATGCTTCAGAGAGACAAAAGCTTCCTCGCACTTGGCGTTCCACTCAAACGGTGTATCCTTGAGAAGCAGATTGCACATCGGCTTGGAAATGGAACTGAAGTTCTTGATAAACCTTCTATAAAACCCAGCATGTCCTAGAAATGATCGGACATCTTTGACATTCTTGGGCGTAGGAAGTTTAGCAATCAAATCGATTTTAGCTTTATCCACTTCAATTCCTTCAGCCGAAACGATGTGCCCCAAAACAATTCCCTTGGTAACCATAAAATGGCACTTCTCCCAATTCAATACCAATTGCTTTTCCACGCATCTTCCCAAGACCTGCTCCAAGTTAGTCAAACAATTGTCGAATGACTTACCATAGACGGTAAAGTCATCCATAAAAACTTCCAAAGTCCTTTCCACCATATCACTGAAAATACTTAGCATGCACCGTTGGAAAGTGGCCGGTGCATTACATAGACCAAAGGGCATTCTCCGATAAGCGAAGGTGCCAAAAGGACATGTAAAGGTGGTTTTTTCTTGATCATCTAGGTCAATCTCAATTTGATTATACCCGGAAAAACCATCGAGGAACGAGTAATATTCATGGCCCGCTACCCTCTCTAGAGTTTGATCCAAAAAGGGGAGTGGGAAATGATCTTTACGAGTTGCCTCATTGAGTTTACGGTAGTCAATACACATTCGCCACCCGGTGGTGACTCTTTGCAGAATCAACTCGTTTGATTCGTTCTTGACTACCGTAAGACCTGATTTTTTCGGTACCACTTGAGTTGGACTAACCCATTTACTATCCGAGATTGGATAGATGATCTTTGCATCCAACAATTTCAACACCTCGTTCCTAACCACTTCTTGCATGTTAGGATTCAACCGGCGTTGAAATTGTCTCGATGTTTTTGCCCCATCCTCCAAGTGAATTTTATGTGTACAAATCAGAGGGCTTATGCCTTGGAGGTCGGCCAGAGTCCACCCAAAAGCTTTTTTGTATTTACCAAGCAAATGAACTAACCTTCCTTCTTGGTCATTCGAAAGTTCGGATGAGATGATAACAGGGAAAGTATCTGAAACTCCCAAGAAGGCATACTTCAAGTTGCTCGGCAACAGCTTGAGATCCATTTTCCCTTCAAGCTTTTTGGTGGGAGATTGTGTGTTTTCTTCTTTCTCCGAGAATTCAACCTGTTTGTCAGACAAAGAAAACACTTGCATATAATCCTCGGGTTCATCGGAAGTGGTTAGATAACCTTCCGTTGACTCCGACTCGAAATTTGCGACAAAGTGGTCTTGGATACATGACTCTATCATGTTCACGTGTTCATTTTCCTCATTATCATCGTCATCTCTTTGGTTGCTCAAAGAGAACACGTTTAGCTCTAGAGTCATGTTGCCAAATGTTAACTTCACGATTCCATTCTTGCAATTTATTATGGCATTAGAAGTAGCAAGAAATGGTCGTCCGAGAATGACCGGAATCTCATTGGCGGGATTTGACACAGGTTGCATGTTGAGGATGATGAAATCAACCGGAAAATAAAACTTGTCGACTTGGACAAGCACATCCTCGACTATCCCTCCTGGGATCTTAACGGAGCGATCCGCTAATTGAATAGTAACCCTCGTGGGTTTCAACTCACCCAACCCCAATTGTTGATATACCGAGTATGGGAGCACATTCACACTTGCTCCCAAATCTAATAATGCATTCTTGATCCTACAATTTCCTATGATACACGAAATTGTGGGACAACCGGGGTCTTTGAACTTGGGGGCTCTCGTGCCTTGCATGAGGGAGCTCACTTGCTCCGCCATAAAGGCCTTTTTCTTGACATTCAACCTTCGTTTGGTAGTACATAAGTCCTTGAGGAACTTAGCATACGAAGGTATTTGCTTGACCGCGTCAAGCAATGGGATGTTGATTTTCACTTGCCTAAACACATCCAAGATCTCGGTGTTAGATTTGGATGGTTGGTTCAATCTCTCCGGAAATGGGACTTTGATCCCATTTTTGATCTTTTTAAGATCCTCCTTCCCTTGTCTTTCTTCCTCTCTCTTCTTTTCTTCACTCACAAATTTTTCAACATCCGGCTCCTCAACACTAGTAGATTTAACTATGTCCGCCACCTTGGGGGTTTTAGGAACAATAGTCTTGTCTACCTCCTTCCCACTTCTCAGGATCGTGATAGATTTGAGTTCTTCTATCTTGGTGCTAGACTCTCCTCCCTCGATGACTTGAACTTGCCCTCTAGGATTAACTAAAGGTTGAGAGGGGAATTTTCCCTTCTCTTGAGTAGCTAGGGCGGTGGTGAGTTTAGACATTTGAGTTTTTAACTCACCTACATCACGATCCGTTTTGTCCACAAATGACCTCAACAAAGCTTCCAAGTTTTGGTTGGGGTTTTGATTTTGAGGTGGAACAAAAGAGTTTTGAGGTTGTTGTTGCCTTTGGTTCTGATGATATTGGTTGTGGTTCTGACTTTGATTTCCTCCCCAACTGAAATTGGGGTGATTCTTCCATCCCTCATTGTACCTTTGAGAAAAGGGATCGTTTTGATTACGGTTTTGGTTGTACTGGTGTAAAGCATTGACTTGGGCGGGATTTTTGAGGACTTCCCGAAAAGCGGGAATGGTAGGACAATCCTCGGTAGTGTGTCCTGAATTTTCGCAAATAACACACAACTGACTCGAGGATACTACGTTGACCTCCTTAAGCTTACTTGCTTCCATTGCCTCTACTTTCTTAGACAATTGGAATAACCTCACACCCATGTCATCCTCATTGGACACTTGGTACAACCCACCCCTTCCCTGAGTTCTGGCTTTAGGTTCCTCGGAATAGGTGTTCCAATTTTTTGCACCTTCCGCTAATTCATCAAAATACAATAAAGCCTCCTCGGGATTCTTACTCAAGAATTGACCATTACACATGGTCTCAACAAACGTACGCATCTCAGGGATGAGAGATTCATAGAAAAAACTAACAAGGCTCCATGTTTCGTGACCATGGTGAGGGCATGAGTTTAAAAGTTCCTTAAATCTATCCCAACATTTATAAAAGCTTTCATGTTCTTTTGGTGAAAAATTTGATATCGCCCTTCTCAAAGCGTTGGTTCTATGAACAGGAAATAATTTTTTTAAAAATTCTGCTTGAAGCTCTTGCCAAGACCGAATTGATTGCGGTCTTTGAGCATTTAGCCAAATTTTTCCTTTATCTTTTAAAGAGAAAGGGAAGAGTTTTAAACGCATGACATCCTCGTTGACATTTGCCTCACGAAATGTGGAGCACACTTCTTCAAAGTCTTTCAAATGCAAGTATGGGTTTTCCGACTCCATACCATGGAAAGAAGGGATATGTTGAAGCATACCTAGTTTGAACGAGAACGCTCCAGCTTGTCCGGCCGGTAGGACGATGCATGAATTCGATGTTGCCCGAGGCGGTTGAAGGTAGTCCTTCATTGTCCTAACAGGAGGAACATTGTTGGCACCTTCCCCTTCATTATCACTCTCGTGATCCGCAGCCCTTCCTTGATTTGCCATTCTTGGCGAAGGAGGAGGGCTTACTCGAATGTCCACGAACAGTTGCCCTTGCATGAGCTTGGGAAACACTTATTCGAATAACGCCTTGGGAAATCTACAAAATCAAACAAAAATAAGGAAGAAAAATAAATTTAATAAATGGAGAGATACTCACAGAGAATGGTTTTATACAAAACCCGAGATCCGCCTTTTGCCTTATTCCCCGGCAACGGCGCCAAAAACTTGACGCCGCTATAAATATAGCGTTTCGATAGAGCCCAAGTGCAGGCACGTCAAGTTGTAATATAGTCTCGGAAGTCCGAGTGTCGAACCACAGGGATAAGTGAAAAGGAATGGAATGGATTACGGATTTTACGATTTTCAGATTTTGTGTGAGTTGGATTTGTTGTAGAACAACGTTAATGTAAAACAGTTGTGAAAATTAATAAGAAAGCACTAAGGTAGGTGGAGGTTAGTTACGATTTAAAAGACGGTGATCGATAGCTCAAACAAAGATTTCAACACAAGGTTTCTCAAGATAAGGGGAATGTTGGTGTATCTCTCGATAGCAAAGGGTGCGACGCTAGGCGCCTCATTCCCGGATTGAAGCTATATCGGGAGAGAGACAAACACATTCCACCAAAGACGAGGTTATCGTTCCTATCTCTTAGCTACGGGTGTGAAGCAAGACAACCCATTCCCGATGAAGCTAATCCGAAATAGATATGACAAACTCATCATAAAAAGGTTTAACATAAAGCAAGTGTATGCAATCTCATAATTTAAAGAATGAAAATTATAAAGTGAATCCCAACAATGAAACGGAATGAAAATTATGGGATAAATTCATCAACTCATCATTTATCACATATGGTAGAAAATAAAGAGTCTAAGTATCACATAAAGTGTAAGAAGCACTCAATATATCAATAAATGAATCAAAGATAAGCTAAAAAAATTTATACTCCATCTATGGAGTTTTGGGACCTATTCATAATTCCTATGAAGAGGGAAAAACTCCATGGATGGGGGAAAAAGACTACAAGCTTTCTAGAATCATATAAATATGTTGTATGTTCATTAACAACCAAGAACTAAATATACAAGGCATATAAAGTCTTAACTTAATATGAAAATACCTAGAAAGCTTGAAATAATGGAGGATATGATGAAGAAGAAGAAGATTCACAAATATTTATCAAACTTTAAACATGGATTGAGCCATTAATCACCAAAAATCATATCGCAATCAACCTCCGTAACCTTAGTAATAGACTACTCCATAATAGATGCAAGAACAAATATTATAGAAGAATAAATCATTCTTACAAATCAAAATACTTACAAGGGAAAATGAAGAACAATGTTCCAAGAGCTCTCCCTTCTCTCTAGAACTCTAAAAGTGTCCCAAAAACTAGATCATGATCTATATCCATCTCCTAGACTAAAAACAATAGCTCAAGGAGTACAAAAACTAATAAAATAAACAAGGGAAAATATCTAGGAACCAAAACCCCCGAAATAAGGCTAAAAGCAGGAGTTGGTGAATGTCCCCGCCAGGCCATGATCGATCATGGCCTTCCCATGATCGATCATGGGGTTCTCTGCCTGAAGACAAGTTTGCACCATGATCGATCATGGTCTTCCCATGATCGATCATGCTTCTGGGAAAATCCTCAAATCACCATTTTGCGAGCTTTTTACTAGCGCGTGATCGATTCTTCGAAGGCCATTGCATCCTATGCCTATATACACATAGAAACACAACAAAAGCACACCTAGCGGGACGATGTTAGATACAAAACTTGCTAAGATACTAATCTTGAGATAAGAGGACAATTAGGCAGAATTAAAGCAACAAACGCGTCAAGTGACTCCCTAAAGTGCTTAAACATGACAATATTATGCGTTTATCAACTCCCCTCAACTTATCTCTTGCTAGTCCCTTAGCAAGACAAAAATATAATAATTACAAAAGCACTACGCTATACAAAAAAAATTGTTAACTTCTAAGTTCCCAAAGAAGACGAGTTGCATCTCGTGAAGGTTTTCAGAAATGATACCTACAAACATTAGAAGTTTGATCATGATGAATGATGAGAATGAAGATTCACGTTTCAATTTGCAAAGCGAAAGGCATTACCATCAATTTTCAAGAATGACGGACTTTTGAATGATCATCTAATTCGCCTATCTCCTTTAGAACACAATCCCATATTCTCCAATGCTCACATACTAGACTTTGATTCAAACAATTCAATATAAACACAAAGAGTCATAGTCATTCGAGAAGGAAGAGAGAACTTTTTCAAAAACAAAAGCTCAAAGATTTATCAATTCTAAGCACTTTCTTTATCCTTTCTTGGAAATTTCGCTAAATTAGATCAGGGCGGTTTTCATCTCTACGGGGGGCAGCGGTCTCACTTATGAAATTTTTCAAAATTCTGCTCATTCATTGGAGCTCAAAGGAAGCTATTCACCCTTTCCCATATGGCAACCTATACCCATCCATAATATTAGACAAAGAGACTTAAAATTTAGTAAAGTGAAGCTTTAAGTCAATATTAGGATAAAAGTCATCCAAGTTATCAAAGTGCCATGCTTTTGTCCTCTCATTGGAGGATCTTTTCGAAAGAGCTTCCATCATTTTTGGACAAAAATTCCTCTTCTCTCAATGAACATAAATCTAAGTGTTATAACCGAATTGGAAACAACCAAAGCAATCTAGCATGTGGAGCAAGAGAATATAACGGGATATGAGCCTAAGTGGAGCAAGGCAATTTAGATTATCATTCAAATTCCTATCTAAATCAAAGAATTCATGCCAAAAGCTAATGAAACAATGGTCTTCATTAAACAAAACATCAATCAATCATTCATCAATTTTCAAACTTCTCAAAAAAATAAATTTGAACACATCTCTTCTACTCATGGAAATAAACAATAGCAAGCCAAAACAAAAATCAACACACAAAATAACGTACCCCCCTCAACTAGAAAGAAACATTGTCCTCAATGGAAAGAGAACAATCAAATTGCACGGAAGGGCTACGGCAGCTTTGCTTTTCATGAGACAAAAATAAGAGATAAACAAAAACTATACACAAAACGGGTTAGAATTAGAATCTAATAGCAAAAACCATAACATTCAACCATTAAAACAAAGTTCTAAAGTTAACATCATGTCTGAAATCTAATACAACCCAAAAGAAATAAAAGAAAACTAAGCATAAATATAAGTACTTAAAGAGTTTTCAAAATTATCAACTATCATCACGGCCGGGAGGTGGGGGGAAACGACCATACAATGCCTCGAACTGCTGGCGTATGAACTCCTGCTGGGTCGCCATTTGTGCCTGAACTCTAGCTTCAATTTGGGCTGCTATGTCTGCCTCCAAACGATCCTGTCGCAACACCATGATCTCAACCCTCTCATTGATGCTAGCAAACCTAGTCTGCATCAAAGCAGTCATCTGCTCAAACTGCTCTCTCATGAATTCCCTATTGTCATCTACTGCCCCAGAACTTACTCTTCTTCTACGCCTCGACGGACCCGGGAGGTCTGCTCCTGCTTCCTCTGCTCCCTCTTCTTCAGACTCAACTTGTGGAGGTGCGGTTGAAGAACCTGGCCGGTTCCTCAATTGACCAGCGGCTCGAGTTTGGGTTGATCGGTTAAGTGGTGCTCGAGGCATCTTCTTCACATCCTCATCTCTTTCAGTTACCCCCGCTCGCAAACACACCTTAGTGATCAAAGACCCAAATTTGATTGTTTCGTTGTGGGCAACCAAGTCTATGATTCTAGCAATTCGCCCAATGATGTGACGAAGCAAACAACAGCGCTTGTTTGTTGCAATAGCGTATAACACATACGCTTGAGAAGGGTACATGTGTTGGGTATGCGAGGTCGGGTCAAAAGCGTTGGCAATTACTAGCCACAGAGTCCTAAATCCCTCAAGTATGTTATTCCTATCCAATTGGTTCCCAATCCATTCCCTCGGTTCATCGGTTAGAAATGTGGCTAAATCATTAGCCGTTGGCTCTACATAAGGGGTACCATCCGAGTAGGGGAGGTCATAAGCATTGGGAGGCAAAGCTGGGATTCTCGTAATCTCACTCAAAACCTCGAGGTTAAAATTGACCGTTCTCCCTCGAACATGAGCAACATATGCGTACGGGGTATTTGGAACTGGGATTAAACTTGCAACAAATTCACGACAAATGGAGAGATTACATTGAGTACCTTGTTCACGCAAGTAGTTAATCCACTCCGGATAGCGCTCAAACGTTGCTCGTTGAGGGAAATCGTCCAGCGTACCTATGTAGACCGGCCTCTCTATCACCACTGTCCTCGTCTTGAAAGCATAATTCCACCAATCGAATTCTTGGCGGCTTCGAAAACCGCGGTAGCCACCCCGTGCGGCTTGAATTTCAAGAGGCTTGGTGGGAGGGTTAGAGGAAGCCATTAAAGAGTAATGTGTTGCTTTAGACTAGGGAGAGATGAGAAATTTCGAGATTTGATTTGATAGGGCCCGAAATTGGTGAGGAGAGAGAGAAAAAAGGGGGGGTTTTGGGATGGGATTGATGATTTAGGTTTGAAATTGGAAGATTTGAGGGTTGATTCTAGGTGGGGGAGGTTTTAAATGGTGTTTGGGGAAGGATTTGGAATCAATGGGGGAAGAGGGGCTAGGGTTTGGAGAGGATTTGAAGGAAGGGGAAGTGCAAAATGGGGTTGAGAAACGGCGCCCCTGTTTTATTACGGGACCATGATCGATCATGGGATACCCATGATCGATCATGGGTCATTCTGCCCAGTTGATCTTTTGTACATCTCCATGATCGATCATGCTGCCTTCTTCCCAAATGCTCCCTCTTCCATGATCGATCATGGAATTGCCATGATCGATCATGCTCTATGCTGCTTGAGAAAATTTTCTACCATGATCGATCATGGAAAGGGCATGATCGATCATGGACCAATCTGCCAGAAAATTTTTCTTTGCCTTCTTCGCACCGAAACACCTTACTGCTCCCCTCAACTAGATTCGTTCAGACTCAATGACACCCGATTCTCCGATGATGATTCCTGAAACTTAAAGACACTAACAAAAACATTATTTACAAAATCGACCCATGCCTCTTAGGCATAAGTCGGGTCTTCGAGAGGGGTGGACTCCTCTCGAGGCGGGAATTCCAAAAATGGCTTTAAACGTTGTCCATTTACTTTGAAAACATAGCCAGTTTTGGGATCCTCAACTTGCACAGCCCCAAAAGGAAATACTTGACGGACAATATAGGGGCCGGTCCAACGAGACTTTAACTTTCCGGGGAAGAGATGCAACTGAGTATCATAAACAAGAACTTTGTGCCCAAGTTTGAATTCTTTTCTCAAAATAGATTTATCATGAAAATTTTGGCACGTTCCTTGCTTATCTTTGCATTGTCATAAGCATCTCTTCTCAGTTCCTCTATTTCATCAATTTGCAACTTACGGTCAAGCCCGGCTTTTTCGAAATCACAATTAACCATCTTAGTTGCCCAGTATGATTTGTGTTCCAACTCTACTGGCAAATGACATGGTTTTCCGTACACAATGCGATAAGGAGACATATCTAGAGTTGTTTTATACGCAGTACGGTAAGCCCAAAGTGCATCGGTCAGTCTTAACGACCAATCCTTGCGATTCGGGTTTACCGTTTTCTCTAGAATCCGTTTGATCTCCCTATTTGCCAACTCGGCTTGACCATTAGTTTGAGGATGATAAGCGAGCGATACTTTGTGGTTTACCCTATACTTTTGCATTAATGATTGAAAAGGTTTGTTACAGAAGTGAGTACCGCCATCGCTTATTATTGCCTTGGGGGTACCAAAACGTGCAAGAATGTGTTCTTTCAGAAATCGGATCACCACTTTGTGATCATTTTTCTTGCACGCTTGGGCTTCCACCCATTTTGAAACGTAATCTACGGCAACTAAAATGTAAAAATTACCGTAGGATGATGGGAACGGTCCCATGAAGTCGATACCCCAGCAATCGAAGATTTCAATCATCAGGATGGGATTGAGTGGCATCATGTTCCTCTTTGAGATCCCTCCAAGCATTTGGCATCTTTGGCATGCCTTGCAAAAGCGTTGTGCGTCCTTGAAGAGCGACGGCCAATATAATCCACTTTGCAAAATCTTCGCGGTGGTCTTCTTTGCCGAGAAGTGTCCTCCGCAAGCCTCAGAATGACAGAAAGACAGAGCTCTCTCCACTTCTTCCTCTGGGATGCACCGCCGGATAATCTGATCCGCACAATACTTGAACAGATACGGTTCATCCCAATAGAATTGTCCCACTTCGCTCAAAAACCTCTTTCTATCTTGTGCGCCCCACGACTTTGGTATCTTGTCACTTACAAGATAATTTACTATGTCTGCATACCATGGGAGCGTCGAGATTGTCAACAATTGCTCATCCGGGAACGAATCTTGGATCGGGCTTTCTTCAATGTTGCTAGTAAAAGTGAGTCGAGATAGATGATCGGCCACCACATTCTCGACTCCCTTTTTGTCCTTGATGCTCAAATGGAATTCTTGCAATAGGAGTATCCACCTCAAAAGCCGCGGCTTGGCATCTTTCTTTGTGAATAGGTACTTCAACGCCGCATGGTCCGTGAAAATCACAATTGGTGATCCTATCAAATAGGATCGAAACTTGTCTAGGGCGAAGACAATTGCTAGGAGCTCTTTCTCTGTCGTGGTGTAATTCATCTGCGCATCGTTCAACGTTCTACTCGCATAGTATATCACACCCGGTTTCTTGTCTTTCCTTTGACCAAGAACCGCTCCCACCGCATAGTCACTTGCGTCGCACATGAGCTCAAATGGCAAGCTCCAATCCGGTGCCTGCATAATCGGTGCAGTGGTGAGCATATGCTTCAGAGAGACAAAAGCTTCCTCGCACTTGGCGTTCCACTCAAACGGTGTATCCTTGAGAAGCAGATTGCACATCGGCTTGGAAATGGAACTGAAGTTCTTGATAAACCTTCTATAAAACCCAGCATGTCCTAGAAATGATCGGACATCTTTGACATTCTTGGGCGTAGGAAGTTTAGCAATCAAATCGATTTTAGCTTTATCCACTTCAATTCCTTCAGCCGAAACGATGTGCCCCAAAACAATTCCCTTGGTAACCATAAAATGGCACTTCTCCCAATTCAATACCAATTGCTTTTCCACGCATCTTCCCAAGACCTGCTCCAAGTTAGTCAAACAATTGTCGAATGACTTACCATAGACGGTAAAGTCATCCATAAAAACTTCCAAAGTCCTTTCCACCATATCACTGAAAATACTTAGCATGCACCGTTGGAAAGTGGCCGGTGCATTACATAGACCAAAGGGCATTCTCCGATAAGCGAAGGTGCCAAAAGGACATGTAAAGGTGGTTTTTTCTTGATCATCTAGGTCAATCTCAATTTGATTATACCCGGAAAAACCATCGAGGAACGAGTAATATTCATGGCCCGCTACCCTCTCTAGAGTTTGATCCAAAAAGGGGAGTGGGAAATGATCTTTACGAGTTGCCTCATTGAGTTTACGGTAGTCAATACACATTCGCCACCCGGTGGTGACTCTTTGCAGAATCAACTCGTTTGATTCGTTCTTGACTACCGTAAGACCTGATTTTTTCGGTACCACTTGAGTTGGACTAACCCATTTACTATCCGAGATTGGATAGATGATCTTTGCATCCAACAATTTCAACACCTCGTTCCTAACCACTTCTTGCATGTTAGGATTCAACCGGCGTTGAAATTGTCTCGATGTTTTTGCCCCATCCTCCAAGTGAATTTTATGTGTACAAATCAGAGGGCTTATGCCTTGGAGGTCGGCCAGAGTCCACCCAAAAGCTTTTTTGTATTTACCAAGCAAATGAACTAACCTTCCTTCTTGGTCATTCGAAAGTTCGGATGAGATGATAACAGGGAAAGTATCTGAAACTCCCAAGAAGGCATACTTCAAGTTGCTCGGCAACAGCTTGAGATCCATTTTCCCTTCAAGCTTTTTGGTGGGAGATTGTGTGTTTTCTTCTTTCTCCGAGAATTCAACCTGTTTGTCAGACAAAGAAAACACTTGCATATAATCCTCGGGTTCATCGGAAGTGGTTAGATAACCTTCCGTTGACTCCGACTCGAAATTTGCGACAAAGTGGTCTTGGATACATGACTCTATCATGTTCACGTGTTCATTTTCCTCATTATCATCGTCATCTCTTTGGTTGCTCAAAGAGAACACGTTTAGCTCTAGAGTCATGTTGCCAAATGTTAACTTCACGATTCCATTCTTGCAATTTATTATGGCATTAGAAGTAGCAAGAAATGGTCGTCCGAGAATGACCGGAATCTCATTGGCGGGATTTGACACAGGTTGCATGTTGAGGATGATGAAATCAACCGGAAAATAAAACTTGTCGACTTGGACAAGCACATCCTCGACTATCCCTCCTGGGATCTTAACGGAGCGATCCGCTAATTGAATAGTAACCCTCGTGGGTTTCAACTCACCCAACCCCAATTGTTGATATACCGAGTATGGGAGCACATTCACACTTGCTCCCAAATCTAATAATGCATTCTTGATCCTACAATTTCCTATGATACACGAAATTGTGGGACAACCGGGGTCTTTGAACTTGGGGGCTCTCGTGCCTTGCATGAGGGAGCTCACTTGCTCCGCCATAAAGGCCTTTTTCTTGACATTCAACCTTCGTTTGGTAGTACATAAGTCCTTGAGGAACTTAGCATACGAAGGTATTTGCTTGACCGCGTCAAGCAATGGGATGTTGATTTTCACTTGCCTAAACACATCCAAGATCTCGGTGTTAGATTTGGATGGTTGGTTCAATCTCTCCGGAAATGGGACTTTGATCCCATTTTTGATCTTTTTAAGATCCTCCTTCCCTTGTCTTTCTTCCTCTCTCTTCTTTTCTTCACTCACAAATTTTTCAACATCCGGCTCCTCAACACTAGTAGATTTAACTATGTCCGCCACCTTGGGGTTTTAGGAACAATAGTCTTGTCTACCTCCTTCCCACTTCTCAGGATCGTGATAGATTTGAGTTCTTCTATCTTGGTGCTAGACTCTCCTCCCTCGATGACTTGAACTTGCCCTCTAGGATTAACTAAAGGTTGAGAGGGGAATTTTCCCTTCTCTTGAGTAGCTAGGGCGGTGGTGAGTTTAGACATTTGAGTTTTTAACTCACCTACATCACGATCCGTTTTGTCCACAAATGACCTCAACAAAGCTTCCAAGTTTTGGTTGGGGTTTTGATTTTGAGGTGGAACAAAAGAGTTTTGAGGTTGTTGTTGCCTTTGGTTCTGATGATATTGGTTGTGGTTCTGACTTTGATTTCCTCCCCAACTGAAATTGGGGTGATTCTTCCATCCCTCATTGTACCTTTGAGAAAAGGGATCGTTTTGATTACGGTTTTGGTTGTACTGGTGTAAAGCATTGACTTGGGCGGGATTTTTGAGGACTTCCCGAAAAGCGGGAATGGTAGGACAATCCTCGGTAGTGTGTCCTGAATTTTCGCAAATAACACACAACTGACTCGAGGATACTACGTTGACCTCCTTAAGCTTACTTGCTTCCATTGCCTCTACTTTCTTAGACAATTGGAATAACCTCACACCCATGTCATCCTCATTGGACACTTGGTACAACCCACCCCTTCCCTGAGTTCTGGCTTTAGGTTCCTCGGAATAGGTGTTCCAATTTTTTGCACCTTCCGCTAATTCATCAAAATACAATAAAGCCTCCTCGGGATTCTTACTCAAGAATTGACCATTACACATGGTCTCAACAAACGTACGCATCTCAGGGATGAGAGATTCATAGAAAAAACTAACAAGGCTCCATGTTTCGTGACCATGGTGAGGGCATGAGTTTAAAAGTTCCTTAAATCTATCCCAACATTTATAAAAGCTTTCATGTTCTTTTGGTGAAAAATTTGATATCGCCCTTCTCAAAGCGTTGGTTCTATGAACAGGAAATAATTTTTTTAAAAATTCTGCTTGAAGCTCTTGCCAAGACCGAATTGATTGCGGTCTTTGAGCATTTAGCCAAATTTTTCCTTTATCTTTTAAAGAGAAAGGGAAGAGTTTTAAACGCATGACATCCTCGTTGACATTTGCCTCACGAAATGTGGAGCACACTTCTTCAAAGTCTTTCAAATGCAAGTATGGGTTTTCCGACTCCATACCATGGAAAGAAGGGATATGTTGAAGCATACCTAGTTTGAACGAGAACGCTCCAGCTTGTCCGGCCGGTAGGACGATGCATGAATTCGATGTTGCCCGAGGCGGTTGAAGGTAGTCCTTCATTGTCCTAACAGGAGGAACATTGTTGGCACCTTCCCCTTCATTATCACTCTCGTGATCCGCAGCCCTTCCTTGATTTGCCATTCTTGGCGAAGGAGGAGGGCTTACTCGAATGTCCACGAACAGTTGCCCTTGCATGAGCTTGGGAAACACTTATTCGAATAACGCCTTGGGAAATCTACAAAATCAAACAAAAATAAGGAAGAAAAATAAATTTAATAAATGGAGAGATACTCACAGAGAATGGTTTTATACAAAACCCGAGATCCGCCTTTTGCCTTATTCCCCGGCAACGGCGCCAAAAACTTGACGCCGCTATAAATATAGCGTTTCGATAGAGCCCAAGTGCAGGCACGTCAAGTTGTAATATAGTCTCGGAAGTCCGAGTGTCGAACCACAGGGATAAGTGAAAAGGAATGGAATGGATTACGGATTTTACGATTTTCAGATTTTGTGTGAGTTGGATTTGTTGTAGAACAACGTTAATGTAAAACAGTTGTGAAAATTAATAAGAAAGCACTAAGGTAGGTGGAGGTTAGTTACGATTTAAAAGACGGTGATCGATAGCTCAAACAAAGATTTCAACACAAGGTTTCTCAAGATAAGGGGAATGTTGGTGTATCTCTCGATAGCAAAGGGTGCGACGCTAGGCGCCTCATTCCCGGATTGAAGCTATATCGGGAGAGAGACAAACACATTCCACCAAAGACGAGGTTATCGTTCCTATCTCTTAGCTACGGGTGTGAAGCAAGACAACCCATTCCCGATGAAGCTAATCCGAAATAGATATGACAAACTCATCATAAAAAGGTTTAACATAAAGCAAGTGTATGCAATCTCATAATTTAAAGAATGAAAATTATAAAGTGAATCCCAACAATGAAACGGAATGAAAATTATGGGATAAATTCATCAACTCATCATTTATCACATATGGTAGAAAATAAAGAGTCTAAGTATCACATAAAGTGTAAGAAGCACTCAATATATCAATAAATGAATCAAAGATAAGCTAAAAAAATTTATACTCCATCTATGGAGTTTTGGGACCTATTCATAATTCCTATGAAGAGGGAAAAACTCCATGGATGGGGGAAAAAGACTACAAGCTTTCTAGAATCATATAAATATGTTGTATGTTCATTAACAACCAAGAACTAAATATACAAGGCATATAAAGTCTTAACTTAATATGAAAATACCTAGAAAGCTTGAAATAATGGAGGATATGATGAAGAAGAAGAAGATTCACAAATATTTATCAAACTTTAAACATGGATTGAGCCATTAATCACCAAAAATCATATCGCAATCAACCTCCGTAACCTTAGTAATAGACTACTCCATAATAGATGCAAGAACAAATATTATAGAAGAAGAAATCATTCTTACAAATCAAAATACTTACAAGGGAAAATGAAGAACAATGTTCCAAGAGCTCTCCCTTCTCTCTAGAACTCTAAAAGTGTCCCAAAAACTAGATCATGATCTATATCCATCTCCTAGACTAAAAACAATAGCTCAAGGAGTACAAAAACTAATAAAATAAACAAGGGAAAATATCTAGGAACCAAAACCCCCGAAATAAGGCTAAAAGCAGGAGTTGGTGAATGTCCCCGCCAGGCCATGATCGATCATGGCCTTCCCATGATCGATCATGGGGTTCTCTGCCTGAAGACAAGTTTGCACCATGATCGATCATGGTCTTCCCATGATCGATCATGCTTCTGGGAAAATCCTCAAATCACCATTTTGCGAGCTTTTTACTAGCGCGTGATCGATTCTTCGAAGGCCATTGCATCCTATGCCTATATACACATAGAAACACAACAAAAGCACACCTAGCGGGACGATGTTAGATACAAAACTTGCTAAGATACTAATCTTGAGATAAGAGGACAATTAGGCAGAATTAAAGCAACAAACGCGTCAAGTGACTCCCTAAAGAGCTTAAACATGACAATATTATGCGTTTATCATTGACAACCATTTGGAGCATTGAAGAGCAACCCTATGCTTAAGTAAAATTAAACATAGCATCATTAGTTACAAAACAAGTTCTCTGTTGTTTATATTAATTTGGGCTTAACTCGTTTTTATGTGGCTAATTAATTTATGATCCATATAGACCTGAAAATTGACTCGGGTTTGACTCAGTTTTGTATTTTCTTGTTTCAATCTTTTGTTGGCCTGTCCTTTTTTTAATTGGGATTTATATTAAACTAAGACACCAGTATATATAGAATTAGGCGATTAGCCATAGTTTCCACTCATTAGGTCCTAAAATAATAATCTCTAGTTATAAATTGGAAAAAAGCATTGCTGGTTTATATATTAAAAGTAACTTTAACTTATACTTTTGAATTTTTTGTTGTATGCTTTTGTGTGAGCTTGTTTTATGCCACTCTTATAATTGGATAGTGCGTATAACCTTGTTTTGTGCCCACTATTTTCTGTTTTGTGCACATTGTTGGAATTCCTATAGAGAACTTTGGTTTTGTGCCTTTCATAGGTGTTTTCTATTTTTTATTGTAAGTGTTTTATGTTTTGTACCCACTGTTGGAATTGGTTTACAAAAAAGCCATTGTTTTTATTTTTTCCCCTTATTTATATTTTGTAAGCTTGATTTTTTAGTAATCTACCGTACCATACTGTACCATACCAATTTTTGGTATACCGAATTCAGCATACTAAAAAGTTTGGTACGATAGTGGTAATAAATTTTGGCGTACCAAATTTTCGGTATGGTACAGTGATGTACCAAATCCACCCCTAGACATGGCTAGTAACATAATTCCAATCAAGGACTCAGGCAAATTGTTGAGGAAAGTGAAGAAGTACTTAAACCTAGGTCACGAAATAAAGCATTTCGTTGATTTACTAAGGATGTTTTACTTACCATCGACCTTATATCAATATCCAATGCGGTGCATTTGCAAAAGGCAAAGGTCCAACTGTTGAAAGTGAGGTCAAGTGATTCTTTACTTGATATAAAATTTGCCAAAGGCATGTTGGAAATCCTACTATTGATAGTTCAAGAATACTTCGAACTTATAATGATCAATATCCTTGTCCTTGAGAGTTGTCATTATACATATCAAAGTTACATAAATGCTTGTCAACACAGACAAAGATACAGATTTACTTACTCAGAACGGTATTATTGAGGATTGGCTTGGTAAAAGCTCAATTGTGGTGGATCTATTTAATAAAGTTCGACGTGAAGCTTGGATTTATACTCCATCATACTACCTTTATGATATATCTAAAAGTCTTAATGCTTATTGCAATGTCACTCGGCACAAATGGAAGGCAACCTTCAAATGTGATTACTGCAGCACGCCATGGATGATTGATTCTACGACTTCTGTTGTTATACTGCTCACACTTACTTTCGTATCTATCGTTGCTTCTTTCCTTGCACTTTAAAGTTCAATGCCAGCTTGTATTTCACTTTAAGTCCATATATGGTTAGTAAGTACATTGTTTGTAATTTTGTCGTGAGATGTTTCATTATTCAACACTTGTTATAATCAAAGTATGTGCATTATTTGTTGGCCTTCCCTAAGGGTAGTGTATAAATAGACTTGGGGAAGGCAAAGACTATGATATGTTATAGTTTTATTAAAAGGGCTCCTTTCCATTTTTTTACTTTTATTTTATTTTCAATGTGATATTATACTTTCGCCCATCCTTTGATATTTCTTAGAATATGTATCGCGCATGCATGTAATATCTTCAAAAATAATATAAAAATCATACGTAAGTCAAAAATTTGCCTAAAAAGTTAAAAATAGTCTAATATTTTTGTGCCATATATATCTTTAAGATATCCCATCATACAATGAACAATATAAAATTATTATGAAAACCAGAGATAAGAAACGAGGAGAAGGTGACATGCTTAAGGGTACAAGTATTGACATAACAGCTCCAGATTCGAGCCCCACCTTTCTCGATGAGCCCCCTTCTCAAACCATATGAATTTAATCACCGCTTGTGACGATGGTGGTGATGATGATCATGATGATCATGACAATTCAAAGAAACTCTTTATTTATTTTTGTTGGAAATTAATACAATTGTCTAGAAAGATATTTAACTTTAGGTCCCAAATGGATTTGACTGGATTGTTTAAAGGACATAACGTTTTAGGCCATTGTTTTAGGTCCAACATACGTTTTGAAAAATGACACAATTTCGTATAAAGTCTGTATTATTACTTTACTTTTTAAATTAATTAATTAATTTTTTATTTATAATATAATGTCATGTATACCCTTTTTTATTCTATTTATGTATGCATAAAGTCTGTCATTTCTCTTGTAATATTTTATTACCACATTTATTAGTAGACAACCAAGGAAATAAATTCGCCCATTTTGTATCTAATTTGAATCCAAAGGATGAAAATACTTTATCATCTCTCTCAAAAAACTCTTTACCTCTCTCTCTCTCTCTACCCTTTTGCAAACATTCACGCCGATCTCTGCACTCCAAATTTTCTTCGGGATCTATATGCCTAGTTTCTCATGAATTAGAATTCTTTTCCTTTTATATTTTGAACCCCGGAACCGACAGCAGCCTGAAATCGGCTATTTTTCCTTTCCTCAGTGCGGTGAGCATTTTAAATTATAGAGAAAGTAACAAGTTCTATTCGGTCTTGAAAATACCTTCACGGGTCAGATTGCTGACTCGTGCATACCTTGAGATTTCTTGGAGGGTGGGAGGGAGGCTAAAACCAAAGCTATCGATGTGAATGAGATGGAGTTTCGAGGTAGGTTTTGACTATGTATAACTTAATGTCGCTATATCTTTCTATATATTTATAGGGTAGTGATAATATGTGCCCTTAGGGCACATGTTAAAGACCTAAATATAGAAATAATAAAAACTTAACATGCATTTAATGCTACACTAATTTTTATACAAACACTAATTTCTTTCCATATTTAGGTCTTTAACATGTGCCCTAAGGGCACATGTTATCACTACCCATATTTATATAGAGCCTTTCCCGTACGCACTAATGTTTATAGGTTGGGACTCTTATTTTCGTTAACATGCATTTCTTTACGTTTGCTCTATCTCCACAACTCCATTCTCTTTCTCTTCATTCATTTTTCCAAAAACATAGATACAACTCCCTCCCTCTCTTTCTCTCTCAGCTCTCTCCAACAAATACAAGCAACTCTATCCCCATCAGCGTATAGTTTTTATCACATGCTGCCTTATGTTTGAGGACAAATGATGTTTTAATGCATTTCCCGACACTTTACATCGAGGTAATAAATATAGTGTTTCTGCTAACATTTACGGTAAATGTCGCAAAGTATATGGTTGTAGTCCCAAATTCTCGACATTTATTAAAAATCGCACAAATGTCGCAATAGTTTCCCAACAATTCTAAAAATTGTTGGATAATTTTTCGACATAGGAAATGTCGACATCTGTACCAAACATCAAATAAATGTCGCCATAGGCTATACCAATGTATATCCTACTTTTGCCAATATCTACAAAATGACATCAAAAATCATTTTTCTTGTAGTTAACAAGCCAATCGCATTAAGGGGGTGGAAAGAAGGAGGGGGGGGGGGATGGACATTCGTAATGGAAGAAGCAACTTAACATATAATAGCAACAAATGAAACCTAAAATCAAAAATGTAATGCAGATTTTGGTTCATGGTTTGTCTATGTACGTAGATGTCAATGAATGAATTTAAGATACATCCACAACCAATTATTTGTCATTAATTGTAACACATCATATTTCTTTTTATTAAACACCTGTAAAAAACCAAAACAAACCCAAGAATCCACCATACTGAATGAAATTAAGAACTCAATCAAAGCAAAAAATCTACTAATTTAGACACAAACTGTAATTCAAGATTTGAAAATGTAAGAAAGAAAATTTACTATAAATTTATACCAACATTTCGATGAATAGACCAAACACTAATTCAATGAATTACATGCGTAATAGGCGCCTAAGTGGATTCGCTGCATTGAAATCAAAAGAAGAACCCCATCCAAAATCAACTCCTGAATCTGAATCTCTGGTAACATATTGATCTATTGTGTTATATATACTTCGTTACTGTTGAAGATGCCCTACCTCAAAGTTAAAGCATGGAGAAATAGGTGAAGTAGTGTATTGCAACAACAAATTGAAAGCAAAAGCAATAAAAAATGAAGCAAAAGAGATGGCTCAAAACGTAACCTATGGGTTTTTAACTTCAGTTTGGTATTTCCCACAAACCGCTAATGTGCAAAGCTGTGAGCGCTAGTCAATGGCCTCTCTCATGCCAAAAAAAAGAAAGAATTATTTAACCAAATTACAATTATAAACAAAGGAAGTAGATAATAAAATAAAGGTGATTTTAAATGCATCCACCAAAATACGCCTCAAAACCCCATTTGGAGGGAACTTGCTCCCCACTAATGGTTGTAGAAAACTTTTACCCCTCAAGTGTTGTGAGTTTATTAAGACTAATATCACTATGGAAGAAAACATTAGTAATAGATAATTTAATCGCTAAATATCCACTAAGAATTATTCAATGACGATAAAAAAAATATTATCACCATTAAAAAAAATGATAAAAATTACAATAAAGCCATATTTAGCGACAAAGTAAAATCTCACAATGTGTTTCATCTTTTGATTTTGCAATGAATTGGCGTTAAAACTTGTTTATCGGAAGTTTTATTCCTTCATTGAAAATAATGATAATGGTGATAATTTTTACTAGGAGCCAAAACTTTTTCCTACTAATGCTCATTTGATTTTCTGTTTCCAATTGTTTCTAATCAACCACACATCCGTAAGCATGGAATACCGTATAAGTATGTGAGATTGTGAATTTAGATGCATATTAGGTGTTGAATCGAATTCTTTACTTTAAAATCAGAAGAAGAATCCCAATCCAAAATCAACTCCCAAATCTGAATCCCCTCCCACTCTTTTATCTTTTGTTTGACTACGTGACTATTGAAGATACTCTGCCAAAATTAAAGTATGGAGAAACATGTGAATTAGTGTCCTTGTTCTCTAGTATTGATACAAAAAATCGAAAGCAAAGGCAATAACAAAATATAAGATTTGAAACAAAAATATTGAATCAATGGAGAGAGGACTCAAAACGTTGCCTATGGGTTTCTAACTTCCATTTGGCATTTCCTCAAACTACCTTCGTGCAAAAGCTATAAGAGCTAGTTAATGGCCTCTTTCATGGGAAAAAATAAGAAAAAAAGAACTATCTAATCAAATTACAACTGTAAAGAATAAAGCACCCTTACTTCTTGCGTTTCGTAATATTAGTAACTGTTCATTTTTTCTCTCTTCAAATCAAAGTATCAAACAAACCCATACTATTTCCAAAGAATTTGCCTTGAACTTGCATATTCTAAACCTCCATTAATGAAAATGGTATCCTCTTTCTTCAAAGCTACACACTCTTTATATTCTCTCTTTCTCTGTACATCTGACGCCGCTTAAATAGCGCGTTGCGATAGAGCCCAAGTGCAGGCACGTCAAGTTGTAATATAGTCTCGGAAGTCCGAGTGTCGAACCACAGGGATAAGTGAAAAGGAATGGAATGGATTACGGATTAAGTGATTTTCTGGTTTCTGTGAGTTGGTTTGTTGTAGAACAACGTAAATGTAAAACAGATGCGAAAATTAATAAGAAAGCACTAAGGTAGGTGGAGGTTAGTTACGATTTAATAGACGGTGATCGATAGCTCATACAAAGATTTCAACACAAGGTTTCTCAAGATAAGGGGAATGTTGGTGTATCTCTCAATAGCAAAGGGTGCGACGCTAGGCGCCTCATTCCCGGATTGAAGCTATATCAAGAGAGAACCAAACAATATTCCACCAAAGACGAGGTTATCGTTCCTATCTCTTAGCTACGGGTGTGAAGCAAGGCAACCCATTCCCGATGAAGCTAATCCGAGATAGATATGATAAACTCATCATAAAAAGATTTAACATAAAGCAAATGTATGCAATCTCATGATTTAAAGAATGAAAATTATAAAGTGAATCCTAACAATGAAACGGAATGAAGTTTATGGGATCAATTTGTCAACTCATCATTTATCACATATGGTAGAAAATAAAGAGTCTAAATACCACATAAAGTGTAAGAAGCACTCAATATATCAATAAATGAATCAAAGATAAGCTAAACAAATTTATAATCCATCTATGGAGTTTTAAGAACTATTCATAATTTCTATGAAGAGGGAAAAACTCCATGGATGGGGGAAAGAGACTACAAGCTTTCTAGAACCATATAAATATGTTGTATGTTCATTAACAACCAAGAACTAAATATACAAGGCATATAAAGTCTTAACTTAATATGAAAATACCTAGAAAGCTTGAAATAATGGAAGATATGAAGAAAAAGAAGAGGATTCACACATATTTATCAAACCTTAAACATGGATTGAGCCATTAATCACCAAAAATCATATCGCAAACAACCTCCGTAACCTTAGTAATAGACTACTCCATAATACTCGAAACAAGAATTATAGAAGAAGCATTCATTTCTTAAAATCAAAGTAAACTTACAAGAAGAAGAAGAAATTACAAGGTTTTAGCTCCCACTTCTCTCTAGAACTTGTACAAAAACTTAGATGTCTTAGCCTAGAAGCTAAGAGAAATAATATATATTAAAAGGTTGCAAAATATCTAACTAAATATCTAAAATAGCTTGAACCACTAAAATAGCCCATTTTGGGTGTGAAATGGACAAGTTGCCAGGGCCATGATCGATCATGGTTATGCCCATGATCGATCATGGAAGTGTTCTGCCAGAAAAAATGGTTCCATGATCAATCATGGTTATGCCCATGATCGATCATGGACATGCCTATGATCGATCATGGTTATGCCCATGATCGATCATGGTTATACCCATGATCAATCATGGTTCTGGAATTTCTTCACTCAGCACTTTGCAAGCCTCCAAGCTTGCTCTTGATCACTTCATGCAATGCCATTGTATCCCAATCCTACAAACACATGGAATACTACAAAATACACACCACTTTGGCCATGTTAGATACAAAACTCGCTAAAGCACTAATCTCGAGATAAGTGGATAATTAGGCAGAATTAAAGCAACAAACGCGTCATGCGACTCTGGGAAAGAGCTTATGCATGACAATATTATGCGTTTATCAACTCCCCTCAACTTATCTCTTGCTAGTCCCTTAGCAAGACAAAAATATATAATTACAAAAGCACTACGAATTACAAAAAGTTGTTAACTTCTAAGTTCCCAAAGAAGACGAGTTGTATCTCGTGAAGGTTTTCAAAAATGATACCTACAAACATCAGAAGTTTGATCATGATGAACGATGAGAATGAAGTTTCAAGTTTCAATTTGCAAAGCAAGAGGCATTACTATCAATTTTCCAGAATGACGGACTTTTGAATGATCATCTAATTCGCCTATCTCCTTTAGAACACAATCCCATATTCTCCAATGCTCACATACTAGACTTCGATTCAAACAATTCAATATAAACACAAGAATCATAATCATTCAAGAAGGAAGAGAGAACTTTTTCAAAAACAAAAGCTCCAAGATTTGTCAATTCTAAGCACTTTCTTTATCTTTTACTTGGAAATTTTTGCTAAATTAGATCAGGGCGGTTTTCATCTCTATGAAGGGCAGCGGTCTCACTTATCGAATTTTCTCATTACTGCTCATTCATTGGAGCTAGAAGGAAGCTATTCACCCTTTCCCATATGGTAACCTATACCCATCCATAATATTAGACAAAGAGACTTAAGATTTAGTCAAGTGAAGCTTTAAGTCAATATTAGGATAAAAGTCATCCAAGTTGTCAAAGTGCTATGCTTTTGTCCTCTCATTGGAGGATCTTTTCGAAAGAGCTTCCATTATTTTTGGACAAAAATTTCTCTTCTCTTAATGAAAATAAATCTAAGTGTTATTACCGAATTAGAAACAACCAAATCAATCTAGCATGCGGAACAGGCAAATATGACGGGATATGAGACTAAGTGGAGCAAGGCAATTTAGTTTATCATTCAAATTCCTATCTAGATCAAAGAATTCAAGCCAAAAGCTAATGAAACAATAGTCTTCATCGAACAAAATATCAATCAATCATCAATTTTCAAACTTCACAAAAAAAAAAAATTAGAACAAAAGTTCTAATCCCATGGAATTTTTACAAGCATAAATAGAAAAGCCAACCAAACAAAAATGAAAAGCGTTTTGGAATACGCATACCCCCCAACTTGAAGAAGACATTGTCCTCAATGTGAAGAGATTGGTGAAAAGTGGAGGAATCCACTTTGGCTTTTCTAAATCCATTTAGATAACGAGCTTGAAAAGTTCCTAAGAAGGCATGCTTTGAATTGCTCGGTAATGGCTTTAGCTCGATTTTTCCTTCAAGCTTCTTGGTGGACGTGGGTGTGTTTTCTTCTTGATCATCGGATGAATTAACCTGTTTATCCAACAAAGAAAACACTTGCATACATTCCTCGGGTTCCTCGGAAGTGGTTAGAAAACCTTCCGTAGAATCCGATTCTACATTGGCAACAAAGTCGTCTTGGACCAAAGATTCTATCATGTTGACGTGTTCACTTTCTTCATCATAATCATCTTTTTGATTATTTAAACGGAACACGTTAAGGTCTAGAGTCATGTTACCAAAAGCTAACTTAACGATTCCATTCTTGCAATTGATAATGGCATTGGACGTCGCAAGAAATGGTCGGCCAAGGATGACCGGAATCTCGTTAGCGGGATTCGACACGGGTTGCATGTCAAGGATGATGAAATCAACCGGAAAATAAAACTTGTCAATTTTGACAAGTACATCCTCGACTATCCCTCTTGGGATCTTAACAGATCGGTCCGCTAATTGGATAGTAACCCTCGTGGGTTTCAACTCACCCAACCCCAATTGTTGATATACCGAGTATGGGAGCACATTCACACTTGCTCCCAAATCTAACAATGCATTCTTGATCCTACAATTTCCTATGATACACGAAATTGTGGGACAACCGGGGTCTTTGAACTTGGGGGCTCTCGTGCCTTGCATGAGGGAGCTCACTTGCTCCGCCATAAAGCCTTTTCTTGACATTCAACCTTCGTTTGGTAGTACATAAGTCCTTGAGGAACTTAGCGTACGAAGGTATTTGCTTGACCGCGTCAAGCAATGGAATGTTGATTTTTACTTGCCTAAAGACATCCAATATCTCGGTGTTAGATTTGGATGGTTGGTTCAATCTCTCGGAAATGGGACTTTGATTCCGTTCTTGATTTTCTCAAGATCTTCCTTTCCTCGTCTCTCTTCCTCTCTCTCCTTCTTTCTCTCACAACTTTTCTAACCTCCGACTCCTCAACACTCGTAGATTCAACTATGTCCGCCACCTTGGGGGTTTTAGGAACAATAGTCTTATCTACAAACTTTACCACTTCTCAAGATTGTGATAGATTTGAGTTCTTCTAATCTTGGAGCTAGACTCTCCTCCCTCTACTACTTGAACTTGACCTCTAGGATTCGCTAAAGGTTGATGACGCAACCGAAATAGTGTGTTGTGTTAAAGCCCAAGTGCAGGCTCGTCAAGTAGTAATATAGTCTCGGAAGTCCGAGTGTCGAACCACAGGGATAAGTGAAAAGGAATGGAATGGATTACGGATTAAAGTGTTTTCTGATTCTTGTAAGATGAAATGGTTATCGAACAACGTAAATGTAAAATGGTTGTGAAAATTAATAAGAAAGCACTAAGGTAGTTGGAGGTTAGTTATGATTAAAGAGACGGTGATCACTCGCTCATACAAAGATTATAACACAAGATTTCTCAAAATATGGGGAATGTTGGTGTATCTCTCAATAGCAAAGGGTGCGACGCTAGGCGACTCATTCCCGAGTTGAAGCTATATCGAGAAAGAGACAAACGACATTCCACCAAAGACGGGGTTATCATTCCTACCTCTTAGCTACGGGTGTGAAGCAAGGCAACCCATTCCCGATGAGGCTAATCCGAGATAGATATGACAAACTCATCATTAAACGATTTAACATAAAGCAAGTGTAGTAATCTCATGATTTAAAGAATGAAAATTATAAAGTGAATCCTAACAATGAAACGGAATAAAGTTTATGGGATAAATTAGTCAACTCATCGTTTATCACATATGGTAGAACATAAAGAGTCTAAGTATCACATAAAGTGTAAGAAGCACTCAATATATCAATAAATGAATCAAAGATAAGCTAAACAAATTTAAAATCCATCTATGGAGTTTTAAGAACTATTCATAATTTCTATGAAGAGGGAAAAACTCCATGGATGGGGAAAGGGACTACAAGCTTTCTAAAACCATAGAAATATGTTGTATGCTCATTAACAACCAAGAACTAAATATACAAGGCATATAAAGTCTTAACTTAATATGAAAATACCTAGAAAGCTTGAAATAATGGAAGATATGATGAAGAAGAAGAAGATTCACAAATATTTATCAAACTTTAGATATGGATTGAGCCATTAATCACCAAAAATCATATCACAATCAACCTCCGTAACCTTAGAAATAGACTACTCCATAATAGATGCAAGAACAAATATCATAGAAGAAGAAATCATTCTTACAAATTAAGCACTTACAATGGAGAAATGAAGAACAATCAACAAGTGAGCTCTCCCCTCTCTCTAGAACTCTAAAAAAAAAGTAAAAACTAGATAATCATTCTCTTAAGGTAAAAGAAATAATATATATTAAAAGGTAGCAAAATATCTAGCTAAATATCTAAAATAACTTGAACCACTAAAATAGCCCATTTTGGGTGTGAAATGGCCAAGTTTCCAGGGCCATGATCGATCATGGCCAACCCATGATCGATCATGGGGTCTTCTGCCTGAATATTATTTGCACCATGATCGATCATGGGATTCCATGATCGATCATGCTTCTGGAAATTCTCCAAATCAGCACTTTTGTAGCTTTTGGCTAGCGCTTGATCAATCATTCGAAGGCCATTGCATCCTATGCCTATAAACACATAGAAACACAACAAAAGCACACCTAGCGGGACGATGTTAGATACAAAACTCGCCAAGACACTAATCTCGAGATAAGTGGATAATTAGGCATAATTAAAGCAACAAACGCGTCATGCGACTCTGGGAAAGAGCTTATGCATGACAATATTATGCGTTTATCAACTCCCCTCAACTTATCTCTTGCTAGTCCCTTAGCAAGACAAAAATATATAATTACAAAAGCACTATGCTAAACAAAAAAAATTGTTAACTTCTAAGTTCCCAAAGAAGACGAGTTGCATCTCGTGAAGGTTTTCAGAAATGATACCTACAAACATCAGAAGTTTGATCATGATGAACGATGAGAATGAAGTTTCAAGTTTCAATTTGCAAAGCAAGAGGCATTACTATCAATTTTCCAGAATGACGGACTTTTGAATGATCATATAATTCGCCTATCTCCTTTAGAACACAATCCCATATTCTCCAATGCTCACATACTAGACTTCGATTCAAGCAATTCAATATAAACACAAAGAGTCATAGTCATTTGAGAAGGAAGAGAGAACTTTTTCAAAAACAAAAGCTCCGAGATTTATCAATTCTAAACACTTTCTTTATCTTTTCTTGGAAATTTTTGCTAAATTAGATCAGGGCGGTTTTCATCTCTATGAGGGGCAGCGGTCTCACTTATGAAATTTCTCATTACTGCTCATTCATTGGAGCTTAAAGGAAGCTATTCACCCTTTCCCATATGGTAACCTTTACCCATCCGTAATATTAGACAAAGAGACTTAATATTTAGTCAAGTGAAGCTTTAAGTCAATATTAGGATAAAAGTCATCCAAGTTGTCAAAGTGCTATGCTTTTGTCCTCTCATTGGAGGATCTTTTCGAAAGAGCTTCCATTATTTTTGGACAAAAATTTCTCTTCTCTCAATGAAAATAAATCTAAGTGTTATTACCGAAATGAAAACAACCGAAGCAATCTAGCATGAGGAGCATGAGAATATAACGGGATATGAGACTAAGTGGAGCAAGGCAATTTAGATTATCATTCAAATTCCTATCTTGATCAAAGAATTCATGCCAAAAGCTAATGAAACAATGGTCTTCATTGAACAAAGTCAATCAATCAATCATCACTTTTCAAACTTCTCAAAAAAAAATTCTACTACACATGGAAATGAACAATAGCAAGCCAAACAAAATAAACACAAAATAACGTACCGCTTCAAGTTTCAATTTGCATCTCGTGAAGGTTTTCAGAAATGATACCCCCCTCAACTTGAAACACACATTGTCCTCAATGAAAAGAGAACAAATAACAACGCACGGAAGGGCTACTTTGGCTTTGCTTCCCATGAGACAAAAATAAGACATAAACAAAAACTATTCACAAAACGGGTTAGAATTAGAATTCAAAAGCAAAAACCATAACATTCAATCATTAAAACCAAGTTTTAAAGTTAACATCATGTCAAAGTTCTAATACAACCCAAAAAGAAATAAAATAAAGCTAAGCGTAAATATAACTAATAAAAGAGTTTTCAGGATTTGGCAAATCGCATCACATGTCGGGAGGTGGGGGTGGAGGGAATCGACCGTACAACGCCTCGAACTGCTGGCGTATGAACTCCTGCTGAGCTGCCATCTGCTCTGCAACTCTTGCCTCGACTTGGGCTGCTATCTCTGCTTGAAGACGGTCCTGTCGCGATATCATAATCTCCACCCTCTCATTGAAACCCGCGAATCCGGTGTGGATCAAGGCAGTCATTTGTTCAAACTGCTCTCTAATGAACTCCCTATTGTCATCCACAGGCCCAGAGCTTGCCCTTCTTCTACGCCTTGATGTACCCGGAACATCCGCTCCTGCTTCTTCAGCCCCTTCTTCTTCGCTATCACCCTGTTGTGGTGCGGCTGTGGAAGAACTCGGCCTGTTCCTCAGTTGACCAGCGGCTCGAGTTTGGGTGGACCTATTCAGCGGTGCCCTAGGCATTTTCTTCTCATCGTCGGCTCTCTCAATTACCCCCGCTCGCAAACAGACCTTAGTGATCAACGACCCAAATTTGATTGTTTCATTGTGGGCGACCAAATCGATGATTCGCGCTATTCGCCCAATGATATGACGCAACAAGCAGCAGCGCTTGTTCGTTGCTATGGCGTATAGTACATAAGCCTGAGACGGGTAAATGTGCTGGGTATGGGAAGTTGGGTCCAAAGCGTTGGCAATTACCAGCCAAAGAGTTCTAAATCCCTCACGTATGTGGCTCCTATCGAATTGGTTCCCAATCCATTCTCTGGGTTCACCGGCTAGAAATGTGGCTAGATCGTTAGGCATCGGCTCTAAATAGTTGGTAGTGTCCGAATAGGGGAGGTCATGAGCATTAGGTGGCAAAGCTGAGATTCCCGTAATCTCAGTCAAAACTTCGAGGTTAAACGGAACCGTTCTGCCTCGAACATGAGCTACATATGTATATGGTGTATCGGGAACTTGAATCAAACTTGCAATAAATTCACGACAAATGGTGAGATTACATTGAGTACCTGGTTGACGCAAGTAGTTAATCCACCCCGGATATTGCTCAAACGTTGCTCGCTGGGGAAATCGTCCAGCGTACCGATGAATACCGGCCTCTCTATCACTACCGTCCTCGTTTTGAAGGCGTAGTTCCACCACTCAAATTCTTGACGGCTCCGAAATCCGCGATAGCCGCCTCTCGCGGCTTCAATGGTAAGCGGCTTAGTGGGAGGGTTTGAGGAAGACATAATGGAGGAGTGCTATGCTTTAGAGGAGGTGGAGAGGAGGAATTTGAAGCCTTGAGATGCTAGGGCTCGAAAATGGTGATGAGAGAGGGAAGAGGTGATTTTTGAGATGGGTTTGATGATTGGGGTTTGAAATTGGAAGATTTGAGGGTTGATTCTAGGTGGGGGAGGTGGTAATGGTGTTTGGGGAAGGTTTGGGATCAAAAAGGGGGGGGGGGGAAGCTAGGGTTTGAAAGAGATTTGGGAGAAGGGGAAGTGCAAAATGGGGGTTTTAGAAACGGCGCCCTGTTTTATTACGGGACCATGATCGATCATGGTATACCCATGATCGATCATGGTCATTCTGCCCAGTTGATCTTTTGTACAATGATCGATCATGGGATTTCCATGATCGATCATGCTGCCTTCTGACCAAATGCTCCATCTTCCATGATCGATCATGGAATTACATGATCGATCATGCTCTATGCTGCCTGAGAAAATTTTCACCATGATCGATCATGGGTAGGGCATGATCGATCATGGACCAATCTGCCAACCAAAAATTTTCTTTGCTTTCTTTGATCTAAAACACCTTATTTCTCCCCTCAACTTGGTCCGTTCAGACTTAATGACACCCGACTCTTCGATGAAAATTCCTGAAACTCAAAAACACTAACAAAAACAAACATTATTTACAAAATCGACCCATGCCTTTAGGCATAAGTCGGGTCTTCGAGAGGGGTGGACTCCTCTCGAACTGGGAATTCCAAAAACGGCTTAAGACGTTGTCCATTCACCTTGAAAATGTAGCCGGTTTTGGGATCCTCAACATTCACAGCCCCAAAAGGAAATACTTGACGGACAACATAGGGGCCGGTCCAACGAGACTTTAACTTCCCGGGAAGAGATGCAATCGAGTGTCATAAACAAGAACTTTGTGCCCAAGTTTGAATTCTTTCCTCAAAATGGATTTATCATGAAAGATTTTGGCACGTTCCTTGCTTATTTTTGCATTATCATAAGCATCTCTTCTTAACTCCTCAATTTCATTAATTTGCAACTTACGGTCAAGCCCGGCTTTTGTCAAATCGCACTTAACCATCTTAATTGCCCAGTATGATTTGTGTTCCAACTCTACTGGCAAATGACATGGTTTTCCGTACACTATACGATAGGGAGACATATCTAGAGTTGTTTTGTACGCAGTACGGTAAGCCCAAAGTGCATCGGTCAGTCTCAACGACCAATCTTTGCGGTTCGGGTTTACCGTTTTCTCTAGAATCTGTTTGATCTCCCTATTTGCCAACTCGGCTTGACCATTAGTTTGAGGATGATAAGCGAGCGATACTTTGTGATTTACACCGTACTTTTGCATTAATGATTGAAACGGTTTATTGCAAAAGTGAGTACCGCCATCGCTTATTATTGCCTTGGGGGTGCCAAAACGTGCAAGAATGTGTTCTTTCAGAAATCGGATCACCACTTTGTGATCATTTTTCTTGCACGCTTGGGCTTCTACCCATTTTGAAACGTAATCTACGGCAACTAAAATGTAAAGGTTACCGTAGGATGATGGGAAAGGTCCCATGAAGTCGATGCCCCAACAGTCGAAGATTTCGATCATCAGAATTGGGTTGAGAGGCATCATATTCCTCTTGGAGATCCCTCCAAGCATTTGGCATCTCTGACATGCCTTGCAGAAGCGTTGTGCATCCTTGAAGAGCGACGGCCAGTACAATCCGCTTTGCAAAATCTTAGCGGTTGTCTTCTTTGCTGAAAAGTGTCCTCCGCAAGCTTCGGAATGGCAGAAGGACAGAACTCTCTCCACTTCTTCGTCTGGGATGCACCGTCGGATGATCTGATCCGCACAATATTTAAATAGGTACGGTTCATCCCAGTAAAATCGACCCACTTCCCTCAAGAACCTTTTTCTGTCTTGCGCAACCCATGACTTCGGTATCTTGTCGGTCACCAGATAATTCACGATGTCTGCATACCATGGGAGTGTTGAGATTGCTAACAATTGCTCATCCGGAAACGAGTCTTGGATCGGGCTTTCTTCGGTGTTGTTCGTGAAAGTGAGTCGAGATAGATGATCGGCCACCACGTTCTCGACTCCCTTTTTGTCCTTGATGCTTAAATGAAATTCTTGCAACAAGAGTATCCATCTAAGAAGTCGCGGCTTGGCATCCTTCTTTGTGAACAGGTACTTCAATGCTGCGTGATCCGTGAAGACAACGATGGGCGATCCTATCAAGTAGGATCGAAACTTGTCCAAGGCGAAGACAATTGCCAGGAGCTCTTTCTCTGTCGTGGTGTAATTCATTTGCGCATCATTCAAAGTCCTACTTGCATAGTATATCACACCCGGTTTCTTGTCTTTCCTTTGACCAAGAACCGCTCCAACTGCATAATCGCTTGCATCACACATGAGCTCGAATGGCAAGCTCCAATCCGGTGCCTGCATAATCGGTGCAGTGGTGAGCATATGCTTCAGAGAGACGAAAGCTTCCTCGCACTTGGCGTTCCACTCAAACGGTGCGTCCTTGAGAAGCAGATTGCACATTGGCTTGGAAATGGAACTGAAGTTCTTGATAAACCTTCTATAAAACCCGGCATGTCCCAGAAATGATCGGACATCTTTTACATTCTTGGTGTAGGAAGTTTAGAAATCAGTTCGATCTTTGCTTTGTCTACTTCAATTCCTTCCGATGAAATGATGTGCCCCAATACGATTCCCTTGGTGACCATAAAATGGCACTTCTCCCAATTCAATATCAATTGCTTTTCCACGCATCTTTCCAGGACCTGTTCCAAATTAGCTAAGCAATTGTCGAATGACTTACCATAGACGGTAAAGTCATCCATGAAAACTTCCAAAGTCCTTTCCACCATATCACTAAAAATACTCAGCATACACCGTTGGAAAGTGGCCGGTGCATTACATAGACCAAAGGGCATTCTTCGATAAGCGAAGGTACCAAAGGGACATGTAAAGGTGGTCTTTTCTTGATCATCTAGGTCAATCTCAATTTGATTGTACCCGGAAAAACCATCGAGGAAAGAGTAATATTCATGGCCCGCTACTCTTTCTAGAGTTTGATCCAAAAAGGGTAGTGGGAAATGATCTTTACGAGTTGCCTCGTTGAGTTTACGGTAGTCAATGCACATTCGCCACCGGTGGTGACTCTTTGCGGAATCAACTCATTTGATTCGTTCTTGACTACCGTAAGACCTGATTTTTTCGGTACCACTTGAGTTGGACTAACCCATTTACTATCCGAGATTGGATAGATGATCTTTGCATCCAACAATTTCAACACCTCGTTCCTAACCACTTCTTGCATGTTAGGATTCAACCGGCGTTGAAATTGTCTCGATGTTTTTGCCCCATCCTCCAAGTGAATTTTATGTGTACAAATCAAAGGGCTTATGCCTTGAAGGTCGGCCAGAGTCCAACCAAAAGCTTTTTTGTATTTACCAAGCAAATGGACTAACCTTACCTCTTGGTCATCCGAAAGTTCGGACGATATGATGACAGGGTAAGTGTCTGAAGCTCCCAAAAAGGCATACTTCAAGTTGCTCGGCAATAGCTTAAGGTCCATCTTTCCTTCGTGCGTTTTGGTGGACGACGATGTGTTTTCCTCTCTCTCCGAAGATTCAACCTGTTTGTCAGACAAAGAAAACACTTGCATACAATCCTCGGGTTCATCGGAAGTGGTTAGATAACCTTCCGTTGACTCCGATTCAAAATTTGCCACAAAGTGGTCTTGGATACATGACTCTATCATGTTCACGTGTTCATTTTCCTCATTATCATCGTCATCTCTTTGATTGCTCAAAGAGAACACGTTTAGCTCTAGAGTCATGTTGCCAAATGTTAACTTCACGATTCCATTCTTGCAATTTATTATGGCATTAGAAGTAGCAAGAAATGGTCGTCCGAGAATGACCGGAATCTCATTGGTGGGATTTGACACAGGTTGCATGTCGAGGATGATGAAATCAACCGGAAAATAAAACTTGTCGACTTGGACAAGCACATCCTCGACTATCCCTCTTGGGATCTTAACGGATCGATCCGCTAATTGAATAGTAACCCTCGTGGGTTTCAACTCACCCAACCCCAATTGTTGATATACCGAGTATGGGAGCACATTCACACTTGCTCCCAAATCTAACAATGCATTCTTGATCCTACAATTTCCTATGATACACGAAATTGTGGGACAACCGGGGTCTTTGAACTTGGGGGCTCTCGTGCCTTGCATGAGGGAGCTCACTTGCTCCGCCATAAAGGCCTTTTTCTTGACATTCAACCTTCGTTTGGTAGTACATAAGTCCTTGAGGAACTTAGCGTACGAAGGTATTTGCTTGACCGCGTCAAGCAATGGAATGTTGATTTTCACTTGCCTAAAGACATCCAAAATCTCGGTATTAGACTTGGACGGTTGGTTCAATCTCTCCGGAAATGGGACTTTGATCCCATTTTTGATCTTTTCAAGATCCTCCTTCCCTCGTCTCTCTTCCTCTCTTCTCTTTTCGTCACTCACAACTTGTTCAACCTCCGACTCCTCAACACTTGTAGATTTAACTATGTCCGCCACCTTGGGGGTTTTAGGAACAATAGTCTTGTCTACCTCCTTTCCACTTCTCAGGATCGTGATAGATTTGAGTTCTTCTATCTTGGTGCTAGACTCTCCTCCCTCTATGACTTGAACTTGCCCTCTAGGATTAACTAAAGGTTGAGAGGGGAATTTTCCCTTCTCTTGAGTAGCTAGGGCGGTGGTGAGTTTAGACATTTGAGTTTTTAACTCACCTACATCACGATCCGTTTTGTCCACAAATGACCTCAACAAAGCTTCCAAGTTTTGGTTGGGGTTTTGATTTTGAGGTGGAACAAAAGAGTTTTGAGGTTGTTGTTGCCTTTGGTTCTGATGATATTGGTTGTGGTTCTGACTTTGATTTCCTCCCCAACTGAAATTGGGGTGATTCTTCCATCCCTCATTGTACCTTTGAGAGTAAGGATCATTTTGGTTACGATTTTGGTTGCTATTTTGGTTGTACTGGTGCAAAACATTGACTTGGGCGGGATCTTTAAGGACTTCCCGAAAAGCGGGAATGGTAGGACAATCCTCGGTAGTGTGTCCTGAATTTTCGCAAATGACACACAACTGACTCGAGGATACTACATTGACCTCCTTAAACTTACTTGCTTCCATTGCCTCTACTTTCTTAGACAATTGGAATAACCTCGCACCCATGTCATCCTCATTAGACACTTGGTACAACCCACCCCTTCCTTGAGTTTTTGCTTTGGGTTCCTCGGAATAGGTGTTCCAATTTTGAGCACCTTCCGCTAATTCATCAAAATACAATAAAGCCTCCTCGGGATTCTTACTCAAGAATTGACCATTACACATGGTCTCAACAAACGTACGCATCTCAGGGGTGAGAGATTCATAGAAAAAACTAACAAGGCTCCACGTTTCGTGACCATGGTGAGGGCATGCGTTTAGAAGGTCCTTGTATCTATCCCAACATTTATAAAAGCTTTCATGTTCTTTTGGTGAAAAATTTGATATCGCCCTTCTTAAAGCATTGGTTCTATGAACGGGGAAGAATTTTTTTAGAAATTCCGCTTGAAGCTCTTGCCAAGACCGAATTGATTGCGGTCTTTGAGCATTTAACCAAATTTTTCCTTTGTCTTTTAAGGAGAAAGGAAAGAGCTTTAAACGCATGACATCCTCATTAATATTTGCCTCACGAAATGTGGAGCAGACTTCTTCAAAGTCTTTCAAGTGCAAGTATGGGTTTTCCGACTCCATACCATGAAAAGAAGGGATATGTTGAAGCATACCAGGTTTGAAAGAGAACGCTCCGGCTTGGCCAGCGGGAAGCACAATGCACGAATTCGAAGTTGCCCGAGGCGGTTGAAGGTAGTCTCTCATGGTCCTAACAGGAGGAACATTGTTGGCCTTTCCCTTCATTATCGCTCTCGAGATCCTCGTTTCTACCTTGGTTTGCCATTCTTGGAGATGTGGGAGGGCTAATTCGAATGTCAACAAACAGTCGCCCTTGCATGGGCTTGGACAATGATTCGAATCGCTCCTCGGGAATTCTACAAAATCAAACAAAAATAAGGGAGAAAAATAAATTAATTAAATGGAGAGAAATACTTACAGAATGGTTTTGTACAAAACCCGAAATTCGCCTTTTGCCTTATTCCCCGGCAACGGCGCCAAAAACTTGACGCAACCGAAATAGTGTGTTGTGTTAAAGCCCAAGTGCAGGCTCGTCAAGTAGTAATATAGTCTCGGAAGTCCGAGTGTCGAACCACAGGGATAAGTGAAAAGGAATGGAATGGATTACGGATTAAAGTGTTTTCTGATTCTTGTAAGATGAAATGGTTATCGAACAACGTAAATGTAAAATGGTTGTGAAAATTAATAAGAAAGCACTAAGGTAGTTGGAGGTTAGTTATGATTAAAGAGACGGTGATCACTCGCTCATACAAAGATTATAACACAAGATTTCTCAAAATATGGGGAATGTTGGTGTATCTCTCAATAGCAAAGGGTGCGACGCTAGGCGACTCATTCCCGAGTTGAAGCTATATCGAGAAAGAGACAAACGACATTCCACCAAAAACGGGGTTATCATTCCTACCTCTTAGCTACGGGTGTGAAGCAAGGCAACCCATTCCCGATGAGGCTAATCCGAGATAGATATGACAAACTCATCATTAAACGATTTAACATAAAGCAAGTGTAGTAATCTCATGATTTAAAGAATGAAAATTATAAAGTGAATCCTAACAATGAAACGGAATAAAGTTTATGGGATAAATTAGTCAACTCATCGTTTATTACATATGGTAGAACATAAAGAGTCTAAGTATCACATAAAGTGTAAGAAGCACTCAATATATCAATAAATGAATCAAAGATAAGCTAAACAAATTTAAAATCCATCTATGGAGTTTTAAGAACTATTCATAATTTCTATGAAGAGGGAAAAACTCCATGGATGGGGGAAAGGGACTACAAGCTTTCTAAAACCATAGAAATATGTTGTATGCTCATTAACAACCAAGAACTAAATATACAAGGCATATAAAGTCTTAACTTAATATGAAAATACCTAGAAAGCTTGAAATAATGGAAGATATGATGAAGAAGAAGAAGATTCACAAATATTTATCAAACTTTAGATATGGATTGAGCCATTAATCGCCAAAAATCATATCACAATCAACCTCCGTAACCTTAGAAATAGACTACTCCATATTAGATGCAAGAACAAATATCATAGAAGAAGAAATCATTCTTACAAATTAAGCACTTACAATGGAGAAATGAAGAACAATCAACAAGTGAGCTCTCCCCTCTCTCTAGAACTCTCCAAAAAAAAAAGTAAAAACTAGATAATCCTCTCTCTTAAGGTAAAAGAAATAATATATATTAAAAGGTAGCAAAATATCTAGCTAAATATCTAAAATAACTTGAACCACTAAAATAGCCCATTTTGGGTGTGAAATGGCCAAGTTTCCAGGGCCATGATCGATCATGGCCAACCCATGATCGATCATGGGGTCTTCTGCCTGAATATTATTTGCACCATGATCGATCATGGGATTCCATGATCGATCATGCTTCTGGAAATTCTCCAAATCAGCACTTTTGTAGCTTTTGGCTAGCGCTTGATCAATCATTCGAAGGCCATTGCATCCTATGCCTATAAACACATAGAAACACAACAAAAGCACACCTAGCGGGACGATGTTAGATACAAAACTCGCCAAGACACTAATCTCGAGATAAGTGGATAATTAGGCATAATTAAAGCAACAAACGCGTCATGCGACTCTGGGAAAGAGCTTATGCATGACAATATTATGCGTTTATCAGTTGAGAGGGGAATTTTCCCTTCTCTTGGGTAGCTAGGGCGGTGGTGAGTTTAGACATTTGAGTTTTTAACTCACCCACATCACGATCCGTTTTGTCCACAAATGATCTCAACAAAGCTTCCAAGTTTTGGTTGGGATTTTGATTCTGAGGTGGAACAAAAGAGTTTTGAGGTTGTTGTTGTTGCCTTTGGTTCTGATTATATTGGTTGTGGTTCTGACTTTGATTTCCTCCCCAACTGAAATTGGGGTGATTCTTCCATCCTTCATTGTACCTTTGAGAATAAGGATCGTTTTGGTTACGGTTTTGGTTGTACTGGTGTAAAGCATTGACTTGGGCGGGATCTTTGAGGACTTCCCGGAAAGCGGGAATGGTAGGACAATCCTCGGTGGTGTGTCCTGAATTTTCACAAATGACACACAACTGACTCGAGGATACTACGTTGACCTCCTTAAACTTACTTGCTTCCATTGCCTCTACCTTCTTAGTCAATTGGAACAACCTCACTCCCATATCATTGTCATTGGATATTTGGTACAACCCACCCTTTCCTTGAGGTTTGGCCTTAGCTCTTCGGTATAGGTGTTCCAATTTTGGGCACCCTCCGCTAATTCATCAAAATACAACAAGGCCTCATCAGGATTCTTACTCAAAAATTGACCATTGCACATGGTCTCTACAAAAGTACGCATCTCGGGAGTAAGGGATTCATAGAAGTAACTTACGAGGCTCCATGTTTCGTGACCATGGTGAGGGCATGCGTTTAAAAGTTCCTTGTATCTTTCCCAACACTTATAAAAACTTTCATTTTCTTTTGGCGAAAAATTGGATATCGCCCTTCTCAAAGCGTTGGTCCGATGGACGGGAAAGAATTTTTTTAAAAACTCCGATTGAAGTACTTGCCAAGACCGAATAGATTGCGGTCTTTGAGCATTCAACCAAATTTTTCCTTTATCTTTTAATGAAAAAGGGAATAGTTTTAAACGCATAACCTCCTCATTAGTGTTTGCCTCACGAAACGTGGAGCATACTTCTTCAAAGTCTTTCAAATGTAAATATGGGTTTTTCAGATTCCATACCATGGAAGGAAGGGATGTGTTGAAGCATACCCGGCTTGAAGGAAAAAGTTTCCGCTTGACCGGCGGGAAGAACAATGCACGAGTTGGACGTCGTCCGAGGTGGTTGAAGATAATCCCTCATAGTGCGAACCGGAGGAACGTTGTTCACTCTTCCCCCTCGTTATCACTTTCGTGGTCCGCCATTCTTCCTTGATTTGCCATTCTTGGTGACGGGGGAGGACTAAATTCGAATATCCACAAACAATTGCCCTTGCATGGGCTTGAAAAACTATTCGAATTGCTCCACGAAAACTCTACAAAATAAAGCAGAAAATAAGGGAGAAAAATAAATTAATTAAATAGAAAGAAATACTTACAGAATGGTTTTGTACAAAACCCAGAATCCGCCTTTTACCTTATCCCCGGCAACGGCGCCAAAAACTTGAGGCCGCTAGAATAACGCGTTGCGATAGAGCCCAAGTGCAGGCACGTCAAGTTGTAATATAGTCTCGGAAGTCCGAGTGTCGAACCACAGGGATAAGTGAAAAGGAATGGAATGGATTACGGATTAAGTGATTTTCTGGTTTCTGTGAGTTGGTTTGTTGTAGAACAACGTAAATGTAAAACAGATGCGAAAATTAATAAGAAAGCACTAAGGTAGGTGGAGGTTAGTTACGATTTAATAGACGGTGATCGATAGCTCATACAAAGATTTCAACACAAGGTTTCTCAAGATAAGGGGAATGTTGGTGTATCTCTCAATAGCAAAGGGTGCGACGCTAGGCGCCTCATTCCCGGATTGAAGCTATATCAAGAGAGAACCAAACAATATTCCACCAAAGACGAGGTTATCGTTCCTATCTCTTAGCTACGGGTGTGAAGCAAGGCAACCCATTCCCGATGAAGCTAATCCGAGATAGATATGATAAACTCATCATAAAAAGATTTAACATAAAGCAAATGTATGCAATCTCATGATTTAAAGAATGAAAATTATAAAGTGAATCCTAACAATGAAACGGAATGAAGTTTATGGGATCAATTTGTCAACTCATCATTTATCACATATGGTAGAAAATAAAGAGTCTAAATACCACATAAAGTGTAAGAAGCACTCAATATATCAATAAATGAATCAAAGATAAGCTAAACAAATTTATAATCCATCTATGGAGTTTTAAGAACTATTCATAATTTCTATGAAGAGGGAAAAACTCCATGGATGGGGGAAAGAGACTACAAGCTTTCTAGAACCATATAAATATGTTGTATGTTCATTAACAACCAAGAACTAAATATACAAGGCATATAAAGTCTTAACTTAATATGAAAATACCTAGAAAGCTTGAAATAATGGAAGATATGAGAAAAAGAAGAGGATTCACACATATTTATCAAACCTTAAACATGGATTGAGCCATTAATCACCAAAAATCATATCGCAAACAACCTCCGTAACCTTAGTAATAGACTACTCCATAATACTCGAAACAA
Organism: Lonicera japonica; assembly: GCA_021464415.1. NCBI lineage: Eukaryota > Viridiplantae > Streptophyta > Magnoliopsida > Dipsacales > Caprifoliaceae > Lonicera > Lonicera japonica. The sequence continues at coordinate 60,527,204 of CM038470.1, forward strand.
GAATTATAGAAGAAGCATTCATTCTTAAAATCAAAGTAAACTTACAAGAAGAAGAAGAAATTACAAGGTTTTAGCTCCCACTTCTCTCTAGAACTTGTACAAAAACTTAGATGTCTTAGCCTAGAAGCTAAGAGAAATAATATATATTAAAAGGTTGCAAAATATCTAACTAAATATCTAAAATAGCTGAACCACTAAAATAGCCCATTTTGGGTGTGAAATGGACAAGTTGCCAGGGCCATGATCGATCATGGTTATGCCCATGATCGATCATGGAAGTGTTCTGCCAGAAAAAATGGTTCCATGATCAATCATGGTTATGCCCATGATCGATCATGGACATGCCTATGATCGATCATGGTTATGCCCATGATCGATCATGGTTATACCCATGATCAATCATGGTTCTGGAATTTCTTCACTCAGCACTTTGCAAGCCTCCAAGCTTGCTCTTGATCACTTCATGCAATGCCATTGTATCCCAATCCTACAAACACATGGAATACTACAAAATACACACCACTTTGGCCATGTTAGATACAAAACTCGCTAAAGCACTAATCTCGAGATAAGTGGATAATTAGGCAGAATTAAAGCAACAAACGCGTCATGCGACTCTGGGAAAGAGCTTATGCATGACAATATTATGCGTTTATCAACATCTCTCTCAATATTATATATAAAGATTGGGGGCCAAAGAAGTTATCAATTCCTTCTTATATTATATATAAAGTTTAGAGCTTCAACTTTGGGGGTTAAAGAAGTTATGTATCACAGTCATATATTTCAAGGTTAAATAGGTTCGTGTATGTATATATATATGCTTTTTGCTTAATTTAGTCATTAAGGCTTTTCTATCATTCTTTCATGTTTTTCTTCTTTATAAAAAAATATGAGAGAACTCTCGCATTTATTAGCTAAAAGTACTGAATATAAATGTTAAATGGTCTAATTTATAAAAGTTATTTCATTTTTATATTGAGTGTTGTTATTGTCAAATCAATTGCGGTTATTCCTTGTGCAATATATAATTTTGAAATCATATGGTACAACTTTTGAAAGGAATATTATACTCTGGCAAAGTTATAATTATGTTGGCGATACAGATAGCTTTTAAATTTAGGACATACATAAATTTGTTCATTTCAATCGATATAAATTTTGTAAGTTTTGATCCGACAAATTAAGCTGGTCAGTGTTTTCTTTTTTATCTTAGCAATATCTGTTGAATGTATTTCCTCCTGATTTTCTTAATATATTTTTACACGTTTTAACATGTTTTTTTTCTTTAGAGTAAGAGGAGGCAATAGCCCCTAGAAAATTTTATTAAACGTGTGTCAACATGCTATTAACTATATAAGAATGATAGACTAAAAACAATAAAAATTTATTGGTATAGAAATGTCAACGCACCATTCATTAAAATGGGGTGAGAAAATATAAAATTTTACTTTATTTATTTATTTAGTTATGCGCTTTGTTTTAATGTGTTCGTATTGTAACTTCCATTATTATTTGTGCATAATTAATATTACATGTCAATGCATTACTTGTTAAAAAAAAAAAAAAGAGGGACTAAGAGTACTGAACAATTATCACTATCTTCCTTCTATATAAATAAATACGTGTATTATTGTCATAAAATATTCACCATGATGAAAATTATTGGGGCTTATATTTGTGCATCAAAGATATGATACGAATTGTCTATGTACAGATCGATCTTTTAACAACAAATTTTCATAGCCTAAAACATCTGTCAATATTTTAATGATCAATAGTTGCACATATGCAAACCCCCCCCCCCCCCCCCCCCACCCCCAAAACACCCACGCACACACAAAATCAACTGCTTTTCCTCCTTTTCTAAAAGGGCCCAACTGCATGGACGTTATAAGGGCCGGTAAGAAAGCCCACTCAGGATCAGATCTGGACATAAGCGGTCCAGGCGGTTGCATAGCCCAGCCGGTCAGCTCACAATCAGCTGGGTCCATCTTCCTCAAACTTTGTGAAAAGAAAAAATTTATGAGCTAGCTGCCCGGATACAAGAAAGAATAAAAAAAAAGGCAAATAAATTGAAAAGTTGTTTGTGGCTGCCAAAGAGCGCCCCCTCTCTCTCTCTCTCTCTCTCTCTCTCTCTCTCTCTCGAGCAAATTGTTGAGGAAAGTGGAGGTAAACTTAAACTTAGGTCATGAAATAAATATTTTGTTTATTTACTAAGAATATTTCACTTTCAATCGGCCTTGAGGACAGCGTCAACAAACATAGATCAATTTATATTAATTCCCAACATAACATAGGTGATAGATAATTTAATCGCTAATTAATATCCACTAAGAATTATTCAATGACCATAAAAAAAAATTATCATCATTCCATGCTTACGGTTGTGTGAATGATAAGAAATAATTGGAAAGAGAAAATCAAATGAGCTTTTATAGGAAAATGTTTTGGGTTCCTGGTAAAAATAACACCATTATCATTTACTTTTGATGGAAGAATAGAACTTCTTATAAACAAGTTTTAAAATCAAAAGAACCCCCCCCCCCCCCCCCCACCACACACACACACACATCCAAAATCAACTCCCGAATCTAAGTCTCTACTAATGTATTGATCTGTTGTATTGTATTACTACGTGACTGTTGAAGATATTTTGGTTCAAAATTAAAGCATGGAGAAACGTGTGAAGTAGTGTCCTTGTTCACTATTATTGATAAAAAAAAATATTGAAAGCAATAACAAAATATAAGACATGAAAATAAAATATTGAATCAAAAGAGAGGGCTCAAAACGTAGCCTATGGGTTTCCTACTTCCATTTGGTATTTCCTCAAACTAGTAACGTTCAAAAGCTGTCAGAGCTAGTCGATGGCCTCTTTCATCCAAAAACTAACAATAAAAAAAAAAAAGAAAGGATAATAATTATCCAATCAAATTATAACTATAAAGAATAAAACACTCTCTCTACTTGCATTTTATGATATTAGTAATATTAATATAAGATAACAAAATTAATTTGCCTAACTGTTTCCAAATAATTTGCCTTGAATTTGCATATTCTAAACTTCCATTAATGAAAATGGAATCCTCTTTCTTCAAAGCTACACACTCTTTTATATTCTTTCTTTCTCTCTCTACATCTCTCTCTATATTATATATAAAGATTGGGGGCTAAAGAAGTTATCAATTCCTTCTTATACTTTCAAGTTTGGGCGCTAAAGAAGTTAAATATCACGATCATATATTTCAAGATTTAACAGGTTCGTGTATGTATATATATATATATGTTTTTGCTTAATTTAGTCATTAAGGCTTTTCTATCTTTCTTTCATGTTTTTCTTCTTTAAACAATATATATATATATGAGAGAACTTTCGAATTTGTTAGCTAAAAATATTAAATATAACTGTTAAATGGTCTGATTTATAAAAATTATTTCATTTTAATTTGTTATTGTTAAAGCAATTACGGTTATTCCCCATACAATGTAGAACTTTGAAATAATATGGTACAATTTTTGAAAGCAGGATTATAGTCTGTCAAAATTATAATTTTTTTGGCAATTAATATATATTCATAGCTTTTAAATTTAGGGAATATATAAATTTGTTCATTTCGATCAATATAAATTTTGTAGGGTTTTTAGGTTTTGATCTGACAAATTAAGCTGGTCATTGTTTTCCGTTGTATCTTAGCAATATTTGTTGAATGTATTTACTCCTTATTTTCTTAAAATATTTTTACATGTTTCAACATATTTTTGTTTTAATTTTTTTTAAAAGCCAAAGGATGCAATAGCCCCTTGAAAATTTTATCAAATACGTGTCATCATGCAATTAACTATATAAAAATGATAGAATAAAAAAATAAAATTTTATTGGTATGCAAATGTCAATGCACCATTCATTAAAAAAGGGTGACAAAATATAAAATGTAACTTTTATTTATTTATTTATGCGCTTTCTCTTCGATTCAATAATTCCTTTCAGGGATGTGTTCTTATTGTAACTTCCAGTATTATTTGTGCATGTATTAAATGTCAATGCATTACTTGTTATATAAAAGAGGGACGAAGAGTAGTGAACACTAAACAATTATCACTATCTTCCTTCTAAATAAATAAATTACGTGTATTATTATGTCATAAAATATTCACCTCAAGTTGAGAAAGAGGGCTAGGCCGACTAGCCCCGGGAGGGCTTTCTTTCAGGGACTAATCAACTACTTTATCTCCTTTGTTCAAAAGTGCCCAACTGCGCCCAACTGCGTAGACATTATAGCCTTATAGGGGCCGGTGAGAAATCCTAATAGAGGATAGAAACTATAAAGTATTAGTAAAGGGCCCTGCACCATGAATGCGCATGGCCTATTAAGTTCCTCTCCAATAACTAATCGTGTATGAAGGTCGCTATGAATTATAGATAGTTAACTAATAGTAATCATTATAAATTTTATAGCTATTGACATTGAAAATAAGACAGTATTTCCAAAAGTAATTGTTGAGCTAATTCAATTTGTTATTCCTAATTTTCAGTATGGAAAGGAGAGGTAGGGTAGATGGAAGGGAAAATTATACTTCAATTTCCATTGATGCATTGGCAACTTCCTTCAGAAATAAGATGGAAGAACTGCATGAAATACCGCCCGAATGCTGTATCTATAGAGTTCCTCTTAAACGCATGATGTCAAACAAAGAGGTTTATAAACCTCAGGTAATTTCTATCGGCCCTTTTTACTACAATAACAAAGAACTACAAGGTATGGAAGAGCATAAATTGAGGTACATGAAGGTATTCCTTAGTCGTACTGACAAAAATTTGGATGATTTTATATCAATGATGATGGGGATGGAAAAAAGAGCTCGGAATTCTTATTCCGAGAAAATTGATCTTAGTGTCGACGAATTTGTGAAAATACTAATCATAGATAGTTTTTTCATCTTCGAGGCCATGCTTGGGGGGCTAGGTATTGGTCCTCTTGACCAAGCTAATTTTTATCTTCCAAACCAGGTCTCTCACTTTAAAACAGATTTAGTTTTACTCGAGAATCAAATTCCATTCTTTGTTCTCAATAATTTATTCCAATTGGCCTTTCCTGGAGATCCACCAACGCTATTCCTTGGAATTTGTGTCAATTACATGGCTAGTAACATAATTCCAATCATGGACTATAGAAAATTATTTAGGAAAGTGGAGGAGCATTTAAACTTGGGTCACACAATAAAGCATTTCGTTGATTTACTAAGGATATTTCATTTAGCATCGGCTTTGAGAACAGAGTCAGCAAACGTAGACGAGCTTATATCAATACCCAACGCAATGCAATTGCAAGAGGCTGGGATTGAACTGTTGAAGGTGAGCTCAAGTGATTCATTACTTGATATAAAATTTACCAAAGGCGTGTTAGAAATCCCAGTGTTAATAGTTCATGACCACTTTGAACTTATAATGAGCAACATCCTTATCCTTGAGAGTTGTCATTATCCGTATCAAAGTTACATTGGACATTATGTATTCTTTATGCAAATGCTAGTCGACACAGATAAAGATGCAGATATACTTATTCAGAACGGTATTGTTGAGGATTGGATGGGTAGAAGCTCGACTGTGGCTGCTCTATTTAATAAAGTTCGACGTGAAGCTTGGATTTATATTCCATCGTACTACCTTTATGATATAACTAAAAGTTTGAATTCATATTGTAATGTTACAAGGCATAAGTGGAAGGCAACCTTCAAACGCGATTACTGCAGCATGCCGTGGATGATTCTTTCTACAATTGCTGCTGTTATACTGCTTATACTCACATTTTTATCTACCATTGCTTCTTTCCTTGCACTTTAGAATTCAATGATACCTTGTATTTCGCTTTAAGTCCTTATATGGTTAATTAGTACGTTGTTTGTAAATTTATCGTGAGATGTATCTTTATTTAACACTTGTTATACTCAAAGTGTGCTGGTGATTTGTTGGCCTTTCCCAAGGGTAGTGTATAAATATACCTTGGGGAAGGCAAAGACTATGATATGTGCTCGTTTTCTTAAAAGTGCTATTTCCCCTTTTTTACTTTTATTTTATTTTAATGTGATATTATACTTTTATCCATCCTTTGACATTTCTTAGAATATGTTTCGCTCATGTAATATCTTCAAAAATAACATAAAAATAGTGGGTAAGTCTAAAATAGTCTAATATTTCCATGCCATATATATTTAAGATATCACATCATACAAGGAAAAGTGGAAAATTATTATGAAAACCAAAGACATGAATAGAGGAGAAGGTGAAGTACCTTGAGAGAACGAGTATAGACATAAGTGTTCCTGATTCGAGCCCTGCCTTCCTTGATCAGACCCCTCCTCAAACCATCCAAATTTGATCACAGCTTGTGGCGATGATGGTGGTGGTGGTGATAATAACAACAACAACAACAACAACAACAACAACAACAACAACAACAACAAAAACAACAATGCAAATAAATTCTTTATTTATTTTTTTTGGAAATTAATACGCTTGTCTAGAAAGCTATTAAACTTTAGGTCCCAAATAGATCAATCGGATTGTTTAAAGGACACAATGTTTTAGGCCATTGTTTTAGGTCCAATGTTTTGAAAAAGAAAAAACTTTGTATAAAGTCCACATTATTAATTTTTTTTTAAATTAATTAATTAATTTGTTTATTTATATATATAATTCAAGTATACCATTATTTACTCTATTTATTTATGCGTAAAGTTTGTCATTTCTCTTTTTGTAATATCTTACTGCCACATTTATTAACTGGCAGCGAAGGAAACAAATTGGCCCATTTTGTTTCTAATTTGAATCCAAAGGATGAAAACACCTTACCATTTCTCTCAAAAAAGTCTTCACCACTTTCTCTATCCTTTTGCAAATATTCACACTGACCTCTACAGATCTTTATCAGTGCCTCCTTCTCCAAATTTTCTTTAGGATTTATATGCCTAATTTCTCATGATTTAGATTTGTTTTCCTCTTCTATTTTGAACCCCGGAACTGACATGGCCCAAAACCAACTATCTCTCCTCTCCTTGGTTCGATTATAGTTCTAAATTTTAGAGAAACTGACAAATTCTACTCGGTCTTGAAAACACTTTCATGAGTCAAATAGCTGACCCATGCATACTCCTTAGATTTCATGAAAGCCTACGATGTGAAGGAAATGGAGTTTTGAGGTGGGTTTTTTTTTATGAACAAATTAATGTCGTAAAGGAATATATTACTATGTATTAGGGTTTATTTGATGTTGCTTTAGAGTTACATGAGTGACACATAAAAAAATACTAGTTAAAAAATATAAACATATCATGCAAAATAAATTTGCATTAATTTTTTTGGATTGCAAAATTAAGTTTACAGAAAATACAACTTTTGGTCAAAGTTCTAATTTTAAAACATAATTGATAAAGAATCCCTTACTTTAGAAATTTTTTATTAAAAAAAAACAACAAACAACCCTTGTTTCAAAAAATTATTATTCCCTAGATTTTTTGCTAAAATCTTTGTCACACAAAACCTTTTGTCCCATTTTCAGATGTCGCAATATATTCCTATATATACACGAAGCCTTTCCTATATGCATTAATGTGTACAGGATGGGACTCTTATTTCCATTAAGTTTATGTTGCGCCAATAGCCAAACATCAAACACGCATTATTTCCATGGCTCTATCTCCACTACCCCATTCTCTCTCTATTCTTTTATTCTTCCAAAAACAAAGCGCAGCCCCCCTCTCTCTCCCAACCAACACACGTAGCTCACTCCCTGTCAACAAATCCATTCTTTACTGATGTAACTGATGATTTCTCTTTCTTTCTCTACTCGTGTAAGAATCCATGGCTAATTTGTATTTCAAACACCAAAGACCTGTAGGGCAACTCCAACCCTTACCCATTCCTTAGTGGAAATGGGAACATGTCACTATGGATTTTGTCTCAGGATTACCAAAAACATTAGGAGGCCAAGATACCATCTGGATAATCATCGATAGATTAACCAAGTCGGCCCATTTCCTTCCCATTCGAAACAACCAAAATATGGAGAGTTTGGGAAAACTCTACGTTTGGGAGACAGTTAAGCTTCATGGAGTTCCGTTGACCATTGTATCGGATGATAAACGCATAATATTGCCATTAATATGCTCATTTTCGGAGTCGTTTAATGCGATTAACTCTCTAAAAGCATTCGGTTTGCTAATTTATCTCGCGATTAGTCTCGTTGCATATTTTGTATTTAACATTGCTTGGAAAGGCATTTTTGTGTTTATTTTGTTGCTTTTAGATCTTGAGAAATTTATTGAGTAAAAGAATAATAATCAACCAAGCAATTTTTGGCCTTTAAAGCAAAAAGTCAACAGAAAGTCAAATAGTCAGATAAATCAAGCTTATTACTTGATCTATCAAGAGTTAACAATAAGAGTTAGATTTATCTAGCTTTTTGCTAGATCAATCAAGGAATTTTTTTCATCACTTGGATCCATCTAGCTCAAGCCAAAATTAATCTAGATGGCTTGCTTTGTCTTTTATGTCACCTCCCCTATTTTGCTCATCTATCTCATAGCTAGCTTGGAGATTAAAAAGTGGTTTAAATCTATATCTCCTAAAATATTATATTTTATACAAAAATGGCTATTTTCCAATGGTCAAAAGGGATAGTTTCTCAAGGGATTGAAACATTCTATTTGAGAGAATATGTACCATCTGAATCACGATAGTGTTACTAAAGTCGTGAGAATGGCGATGAAAGTTGAACAAGAAAGGATTGACGCTCGTAGATTTCTTGAGAAGAAAAAGGGTACTGAGGGAAAGAAGGGAGGTGTGGTCAGGGAAAAAAATACAAAGGTGATTCCGGGTCTTCTAATGGGGGTTACGGTAGAGGTCAGTCCTCAGGATCGGGAAATGAAAATCAAGGGTTCAGACCAAGAGTCTATTATGGGTGTGATCAAGTGGGGCACTTTAAGAGAAAGTGTCCAAATATGAGTTAAGAACAACGACAACCATCTTGGTCTTTCAATAGCCGGCCACAATTTCAAGGCTCGAGCCACACAGGTGGCGAAGGCTTATCCTTCCCTAACAAGCAGGGTAGTCAGGGTCCTGGACAGAACTAAAGCAGGTCTCGTGGAGGTGGAGGTTCATACTCTTGAGGTGGCGGCAAAACTTCTGGTCAAGTATATGCTTTGAATCAGGTGGAACAACCCGAGGTTAAAGTAATTTACTTGTGACGTACATGCTACCTTAATTTCTTGTTTACGTTAACACCCATTTTGGTCAATCCATGATGGGTTAGTAACGCTCCAGGTCTTAATTACGAGTGTTATCTCATTAATTAAGGCAGGAGTGTTACACCATGCGTTTTAGAATTTGTATTCATTTTTTTTTTTTTTTGTGATGTTTGAATATTAATGAATGATATTATTTTTTTTTTCAAATTAAGATGATTGTTTCATTAGCTAATGGCATCAATTCTTTAATCTAGACATAAATTTGAATGATAATACAAATTGCCTTATTCCACTTAGACTCATATCCCTTGATATTTCCTGTTTTATATGCTTGATGTTTTGGTTTTATAAATTATGTGATAACATTTAAAGTTATTTTAATTTTGAGAAGAGAAAATTTTGTCCAAAAATGATGGAAGCTCTTTTGTAAAGATCCTCCAATTATGAGGACAAAAACATAGCACTTTGTAAAACTTGGATGACTTTTATCTTAATATTAAATTCAACAATTTCTTGGTAATATTAAAAGTTATTCTTGTCTTAAAATTTAGTTAAAGAATATGCAAGCAATTGGGAAAAGGTGAATAACTTCATTTTTGCTTGAAAAATAAGCATTGAAACTCTTTGTTTAAGTGAGACCGCTACCCCCCTTTACATGCAAGCCTCCTTTACTATTTTGGCAAAAATTCCAAGTAAAAGATAAAGAAAGTGCTTATAATTGACAATTTCTTGAGCTTTGTTTTTAAAAAAATTATCCCATCCTTCTCTAATGATTAAAACTCTATGTGTTTATATTAGAATTGTTTGAACATAAGTCTAGTACGTGAAAATGGGGAAATATAGAATTGATTTCTAAAGGAGATATGTGAATTATATAATCATTCAAATGTCCATTATTCTGGAGATAATGATAGTAATGCTTCATGCTTTGCAAATTGAACCTTGAAATCTCCATTCTTGTCATTCATCATGATCAAACTTCTAATGTTTGTAAGTATCATTTCTGAAAACCTTCACGAGACAAAACTCATCTTCTAAGGGAACTTAGAAGTTTAAATGGCTTTTTGCATAGCTTAATGCATTTATGAATATTTTAATTTTTGTTTATTTTGCTTGTCTTGCTAAAAGGTTAATAAGAGATAAGTTGGGGGATTTAATAAACGCATAATATTGCCATGCATATGCTCTTATCAAAATTGTTTAGCGTGTTTAATTCACCAACATTCCCGAATTATCATTTTATCTTGCGAGTCTGTTTTGTAGTTGTTCTTTGCGTTCATAGGTATGGAATGTAATGACATTCAAGTGATTGACGAAAAATGCAAGCCTATTGTGCTGATTCTTCAAAATCCTGCATTCATGATCCATCATGGTTGCTCATGATCGATCATGAATCAAGTCTGAGCCATTTTCCCAACACCATGATCAATTATGCTCCTGTCTTTTTGGCCTTTTCACACTACTTTTGGTTATTTTAGATATTTAGTTAGCTATTTTGTAAAACTTTAATATATGTATATATATATTAAATCTTAATTTGTTGGCTAAGATAGCTTGGATCCTGAAGGAAAGGAAAGAAAAATAGTGAAGAGCTCTTATTTGTATTTTCTATTTTATCTTGTAAGTTACAATCCCTTTAAAAATAAATTATTCTTCTAAAATCTTTTTTGTTATAATTATTATGGAGTATTCTTTTTGCTAAGGTTACGAAAGTTAATCACGATGTAATTTTCGATAATTAGTATATCAATCTTTGTTTAAATATTGCTAAATAGTGGTGAATCCTTTTTCCCTTTAAAAACAAGCATTATACAAGCTTACAAGGTATTTTTACATGATGATTAGACTTTACATGCCTTGTATGTTTAGTTCTTATGCATAAATGGAAATATAATACACTTGTGTAGTTTTTGAAAGCTTGTAGTCTTTTTCCCCATCTATGGATCCTTCATCTTGTTGTAGAAATTACAATGAGTTCTTAAAGATCTTTTTCCTATGCTAATCTTTGATTTACTTAATGATATTTTGAGTGCTTTATACATTACATATGATATTTAGACTCGTTATTGTCTTGCATAAGTAATTATCGATATATTAGATAACGAGTTCATGCCAAATGCTTAGCCTTTTTTCATTGTAAGGATTCATCATTTAGTTTTCGTTCATTTAAATCATGAGTTTTCAAATACATGTTTTATGTAAACCTTTTTATGATGGATTTATCATCACTATCTCGGATTAGCTTTGTTTGGGAATGGGTTGCCTTGCTTCACACCCGTTGCTAGAAGATAATTTTGATAACTTTATACTTGGTGGAATATTGTTGTAGTCCATTCTTATATAGCATAAATTAAAAAATGAGTCGCCTAGCTTCGCACTCTTTGCTATTGAGGAATATAACTGTGGGAGCATAAAATTATGAAGATAATAATGGGCCTGGACATGAGCCAGCCCAAACTCTATGAGAGAATTTGTAAAGGGGAAGATGAAGTCCTTTTTAGTCTTTTACCCTTAACCCTAATGTAACATATGTAACCCTAATTCTATGAATATAAATAGAATGAGGGATAGCCAGAAAAAGGGGCTGCCTCCTAGATCCTAGAGAGAGAAAATATCAACTTGTATTCTCATTTCAATGGCCTTTGAGCTAATATAATAAAACACACACACAAATGGAGGATGTACTCCCGGAATAGCATAAGCGCTACCGGGGGAAACCTACCATACCAAAAAATATCTTGTCTCCTTCACCATCTCCATCTATTACTCCATTGATTTAACTAAGAACTTCATCTTGTGGGTTTGCCCTAATTTTTGGCCGCCCACAATTGGCGCCGTCTGTGGGAAACGATTGATCGGTGGAGTATTCTTAAAAAGGCTAGTCAACAAAGCAATCTTCAAAGAAGGTCTCAACAAAGGCAACAAAAAATATATTATGAGCATCAGATAAGGCTTTTTCCCTCATTAATTATATGTTGGCATTCTTTTAATATTATTTGACCATTCTTAGTTTTGTTTTGCCGAGCTTACTTCAAAAAAGTACATTTGTGTAAAAAAAAAAAAAAAATTAAAAATTCGATTATTTTGAGATCTTGGCCCTTGTAGGCCAAAAAGGCATATTTCAGCATAAAAGAAAAAGGCGCAACACAAATACCATGTCGCTGTCTAGCTCGGCTGGTCGGCACCCCTTTAAAACAAAAGTGGCAGGTTCAATACTCGGCAGTAACAAATATTTTTAGCCGAGTATATTTGCTTCAATGGCCAAATCTATTAAAATAGGCCAAAACACATTAAATCTCAAAAGTATGCCTAGTCGAGTTGGTCTGGCATTCGGCGTGTAATCAATAGCACGAGGTCGTGTTCGATTCTCGGCCAAAACAAACATTTTTGCCGAAGTCATTTATTTCAATGACCAAAGCTTGGCCGATTAAATTATATCATATAAATACATATTTTCAAAATTGACTCCAGCCGAGTTGGTTGACTCTAATTCTCATTTTGTAGCTCGGAGGTCGCGGGTTCAATACTCGGCCTCCACAAGTAATTTTTGCCGAGCTCAATTTGCCTGGGAAGCTTGGTGCACTTGGTGATATAAAAGAAACGCGAATAAGATTTCAATATTGTATGTTGCCGAGATGGTTAGCTGTTCGGTTCATAGCTCGGAGGTCGTGGGTTCAATACTCGGCCGCAACAAGTATTTTTGCCGAGCTCAATTTGTCTAGGAAGCTTGGCCGACCTAGTGATATAAAAGAAAAGTGAATATAATTTCAATATTCTATGTTGCCAAGATGGTTAGCTATTCAGTTCATAACTCGGAGGTCGTGGGTTCAATACTCGGCCGCCACAAGTATTTTTTGCCGAGCTCAATTTGCCTGGGAAGCCCAGCCGACTTAGTGATATAAAAGAAACGCGAATATGGTTTCAAAATTGTATCTTGCCGAGATGGTTCGCTGTTCAGTTCATTACTTGGAGGTTGTACGTTCAATACTCGGCCGCCACAAGTATTTTTTGCCGAGCCCAATTTGCCTGGGAAGCCCAGCCGACTTAGTGATATAAAAGAAACGCGAATATGGTTTCAAAATTGTATCTTGCCGAGATGGTTCGCTGTTCAGTTCATAACTTGGAGGTCGTAGGTTCAATACTCGGCCGCCACAAGTATTTTTTGCCGAGCTCAATTTGCCTGGGAAGCCCAGCCGACTTAGTGATATAAAAGAAACGCGAATATGGTTTCAAAATTGTATCTTGCCGAGATGGTTCGCTGTTCAGTTCATAACTTGGAGGTCGTAGGTTCAATACTCGGTCATGATATAATATTTTTACTCGGCATATTACTTGCCGAGCTCACACACAAGTCTGGACGAGTTATCAGATAGAAGTACAAATAAAATTTCAAAGATGTTCTTAGCCGAGCTGGTCAAGCGCCGAGCTCACAAGCCCGAGGTACAAGGTTCAAATCCTGCCGACGATAGAATATTTTTACTAGGCATATTACTTGCCGAACTCTGGACGAGTTATCAAATAGAAGTACGAATAAAATTTCATTGATGTTCTTAGCCGAGCTGGTCAAGTGCCGAGCTCACAAGCCCGAGGTACAAGGTTCAAATCCTGGCCACGACAAAATGTTTTTAATTCGGCAGAATAATTGCTGAGCTTGCACAGGCCGAACTGATCTATAAAGATAAAGCGCGAATAAATTTTCAACAAAGTATCTAGCCGAGTTGGTGTGCAGCTTAGTGTGTGACATTGAGGTTGCATGTTCAATACCCAACCATGGCAAAATTATTTTTACTCGGCAGATTGTTGAGTCTTAGGAATATTTCAATTGCCAAAGTTCAGCCGAGCTGGTAATAAATAAAGAAAGGAGAAATTCTCATGTATTGAGACTTAGCCGAGTTGGTATGCAGCGTGATTTATTTACTTTGAGGTTGCTGGTTCAACACCCGACAACGACAAATTGATTTTTCACAACAGATAAGTCCATGACAACTCTTTTAAAGATAAGTTTTATGATTTTCTTACTATATATTATTTAAATTGTATAAGCATGCAAATACATACTTGAAATATAATAGTTTCAATCAAGAATTGAAATTTTGAGCTATATGCTAAAGAGCACGAACATGATATAATGAACATCATAACCTTGAAATCATGATACATTAGAACTCTTATACTATAGTCGGCTTGATTATACCAAGCATATTGCATGTTACTTGCCCCTATGTTGTGAATGCCAATGGCAGTGACAAGACAGATTGCTAGTGATTATACCAAGCATATTGCATGCTTGAAGACCCCTATTGTGCAATTTATTTTGCAATTAGCATTGCTAAAAAAAAAGGGGAGAGAGATGGATAAGGTCATCGTTACTTATAGCCAAATGCTCTCTTTGGTAAGAAAGTTACACATACAGCTATGCAATATTTCTGCGAAAAGATTGACATGATAAATCGCACTTCTAACCCTCATACTATCTTTATATTGAATAGCAGCTTTGTGAAAGCTAAGGAGGCTTGAAGGCTTGTTGTAGCCAAATCTTTATAATCAAAGATTGTCAATTTACAAGGGGTCAAAGCATGGCAGCCACATTTTATTTCGGAACGCCCTGGTGTATCTATTTCGGCAAAAAGACCTTCTTTTACAGAAGGCAAACGTGTAAGACCTTGCTCCGCCAAGGCATCAAAACTAAAGACCTTCTTTTACAGAAGGCAATCGTGTAAAACCTTGCTCCGCCAAGGCGTCAAAACTAAAGACCTTCTTTTACAGAAGGCAAACGTGTAAGACCTTGCTCCGCCAAGGCGTCAAAACTAAAGACCTTCTTTTACAGAAGGCAAACGTGTAAGACCTTGCTCCGCCAAGGCGTCAAAACTAAAGACCTTCTTTTACAGAAGGCAAACGTGTAAGACCTTGCTCCGCCAAGGCATCAAAACTAAAGACCTTCTTTTACAGAAGGAAAACGTGTAAGACCTTGCTCCGCCAAGGCATCAAAACTAAAGACCTTCTTTTACAGAAGGCAAACGTGTAAGACCTTGCTCGGCCAAGGCATCAAAATCAAAATTAAAGACCTTAAACAGAAGGCAAATGTGTAAGACCTTGCTCATTCAAGGTAGCAAAAGTGAAAATGTACAAAACCTTGCTTAGTCGAAGCATCAAAAATTAAAAGGAGGGAGTGTAAAAACCTTACCCGACAAGGCAGTGTATTAAGATCTCTCCTCGTCAAAGGCAAAATTCTACTCAGCGAAGGCAAATTCAATTTAAAACCTTGACCGGCGAGGCAATTTCTTTGAAGCATTCAGCTTGACTGGCAAGACCATCAGCTAACTAGGACCATTGACTAAAAAAGGAGGAACGTAAATCAAAAAATGAGCTCGTCCAACATCAATAGTCATCTGCTCGGCAACAGGTACTTCTCGATTTACAATAGTTAGCCTAACAGCCCGGTCAACATCAACAAAAACTTGTTAGGTCGGCAAAAGAAGATGATTTAACGCGCCGACCATGCATATATCAACGCATCTCACTTCCTCGTCACAGGATCTGAAAATTTTTCAGGAGAGCTTGCTTACAACACTTGGTGAATTACTTCGAAAACTACAAGGATAAGAAAGCAGATGGTCCAAGCACATGAACTCACCTTGGCCACCGAGCTCACGTGCTGGGGGGCAATTGTGGGAGCATAAAATTATGAAGATAATAATGGGCCTGGACATGAGCCAGCCCAAACTCTATGAGAGAATTTGTAAAGGGGAAGATGAAGTCCTTTTTAGTCTTTTACCCTTAACCCTAATGTAACATATGTAACCCTAATTCTATGAATAT
The DNA here is from genome assembly GCA_021464415.1 of Lonicera japonica. Classification (NCBI taxonomy): domain Eukaryota; kingdom Viridiplantae; phylum Streptophyta; class Magnoliopsida; order Dipsacales; family Caprifoliaceae; genus Lonicera; species Lonicera japonica. Next base: position 60,543,269 of record CM038470.1, read on the forward strand.
AAATAGAATGAGGGATAGCCAGAAAAAGGGGCTGCCTCCTAGATCCTAGAGAGAGAAAATATCAACTTGTATTCTCATTTTAATGGCCTTTGAGCTAATATAATAAAACACACACACAAATGGAGGATGTACTCCCGGAATAGCATAAGCGCTACCGGGGGAAACCTACCATACCAAAAAATATCTTGTCTCCTTCACCATCTCCATCTATTACTCCATTGATTTAACTAAGAACTTCATCTTGTGGGTTTGCCCTAATTTTTGGCCGCCCACAATAACATATCCCCATTCTGAGAATGTTGTATTTGAATTCCTTGTATGAAATATTAATCGCCGTTTCTTTTGTTGAAAGCAACATCCGCAAACCTTGGTGTGTTTTTAATCTTTTTACAATCATTTTACTTTTACGTTGTTTCACAATGAACACATTTTCCAAAATCGGAAAACCGTAAATCTGTGATCTATTCCACTTCTTTAAAAGAATCTCTATGAACCGACACTCAGACAACCGATACTATATTACTACTTGACGGACCTGCACTTGGGTTGATGTAACAGGATATTTTTGTGGCGTTAGTGACATATAATTTAATCGCCAAATATCTACCATGAATTATTCAATTAGCAACAAAGTAAAATCTCACAATGTGTTTTATTTTTTCATTTTGTGATGAATTGGCATTAAAATTGGTTTATAAGAAGTTTCATTCCTCCATCAAAAGTAAATGATAATGGTGATAATTGTTACTAGGCACACAAAAAAATTCCTACAAAAGCTCATTCGATTTTCTCTTTCCAATTGTTTTCAATCACTCACACAACCGTAAGCATAGAATACCTTATAAGTCTGTAAAAACAATTTGCCATCTCACTACTCCAACCCTTATTCCTCACAGCCCAATTAGGTTACTTGATACTCCAAATTGGGAAATTGTAAATGTAGATGCATATTAATTAGGTGGCGAATCAAATTCTTTGCTTTAAAATCAAAAGAAGAAACCCCCATCCAAAATCAACTCCCGAATTTGAATCCCTTCCAACGCATTGATCTATTGTGTGACTACGTGACTATCGAAGATACTCTGCATCAAAATTAAAGTATAGAGAAACATGTGACTCGGTGTCCTTGTTCTCTAGCATTGATACAAAAAATCGAAAGCGAAACCAACAACAAAATATAAGATTTGAAAAAAAAAATATTGAACCAAAGCTAGAGGACTCAAAACGTTGCCTATGGGTTTATTACTTCCATTTGGTACTTTCTCAAACTACTTTCGTGCAAAAGTTGTAAGAGCTATTCAATGGCCTCGTTCATGAAAAAAAAAATTAGAAGAATAAGAATTATCTAATCAAATTACAATTATAAATAATAAAACACACTCACTACTCACGTTTTGTAATATTATAAGTGTTCTTCTTCTTCTTCTTTTTTCTTTCTTCAAATCAAAGTATCAAACAAACCCATACTATTTCTAAAGAATTTGCCTTTAACTTGCATATTCTAAACTTCCATTAATGAAAATGGAATCCTCTTTCTTCAACGCTACGCACTCTATATTCTTTCTGTCTCTTTACATCTCTAGCTCTCTATATATTATATAAAGATTGGGGGCTAAAGAAGTTATCAATTCCTTCTTATATATTATATATAAAGTTTGGAGCTTCAAGTTTGGGGACTAAAGACGAAGTTATATATCACAAATTCACAATCACATATTTCAAGCTCAAATAGGTTCGTGTATGTATATATATATGCTTTTTGCTTAAGTTAGTCATTAAGGCTTCCCTATCATTCTTCCATGTTTTTCTTCTTTAAAAAAAAATATGAGAAAACTCTCGCATTTAAAAATATTGAATAAGACTGTTAAATGGTCTAGTTTATAAAAGTTATTTCATTTTATATTTGGTGTTGTTATTACCAAATCAATTACGGTTATTTCCCGGTGTCAGCATGCTATTAACATGTTGACACGTGTAAAAATAGCCTTAGAATTTTTTATTAAACATGTGTCAGCATGCTATTAACTTTATAAGAATGATAGACTAAAAACATAAAATTTTATTGATATAGAGATGTCAATGTACCATTCATTAAGAAAGGGTGAGAAAATATAAAATTTAGCTGACTTTATTTAATTATTTATACGCTTTCTCTTCGATTCAATAATTTCTCTATTGTTAAATTTTGTTATATTCATAAGACAAATTTTGGTATAAGAACTCAAAATTTTGTTTACGCAAAATAATTATGTATATCATTATATTTAAATATATATCTCATAAGTTAGATATGGTTAATAGTAGATTTATGATTTTAATTGATATAGACAAGAAATACTTCATCCTTTGTGATACAAAATTAGTTGTAGAATTTTTTATATTGATATAGGCGTAATTCACAAATTAATTAACATGCACTCAATATTTATCGTTTGTGACATGAAATTAGTCGTAGAAATATTTTTTTTATTGCTTTTCTTTGGAGGTTGATCATCTGCTTTTGATGTAGTTTTTTTTTTTTTCCTCCCCTCTTTTTTACACTCTGGTCTTTTGTTAAGTAACCCTATAAAAACATGTTATACTAAAAGCATGGAACCAAAGATGGGTACTATAATTTCATAATAGAAAAAAAAAATGCCTACACAAATATAATTTTGATATTATATAATAGAGATAGTTGAACAAATTTTAAACTATTAGAAAATTTTGTTATTTTAATAAATATCATCATTCAGTAGGCGAATTTTACATACGAAGCACAAAAATAAACTCGTTTGTTGAGTAATCGAAGAATATTTATTAATATATCGAATAATATTTATTAATATCAAAAGTGAAACAAAAGCACAAACAAGTGCTCTATTTATAGCACAAACAAGTGCTCTATTTATAGCACACCAAATCCAATGTAATTAACTCAAATTTTGTTAATTCATAATGAATCTGAAATAATCAGACTTGTTATAATCAAAGTAAAAGAAGGTGCCTATAATTTACTAGGAATACCACTCCAATGAATATTCATTATAGACATGACAGTAATTAAATAAATTAATACCTAATGGTTCATATATAATACATTGTTGGTAGAAGAATTGATGTAGGTCCACAAGAAATTAAAACAGGGATTTTTGTAAGAATCTAAATATTAATAAAATATTTTGTAAGTTAATTCACCGTTTTTTGTATCCTAATGGAAATCGCATAGAAATTTAAAATACAATAAATTAAAGACTATTTGATTATTTTAAGAACAAATCGAATAGGATCTAATGTGTAAGATTTTAACTAAAAAAAGAAGAGTATTTAGTTCTTGACCAAAAGACTAAAAGAAGTAAGATTTTGAGTAGGATAAATATTCCTAACTTAAAAGACCCAAACATATTAGAATTTTAACCAAAACCGATAAATTAAAATACAATTTTACTTCCTAAAATAAAACCAAATAGAGTAGAATTTTGAGTAGAATAGATGTTCCTAACCAAAAGACCAAATAGAGAACAATTTTAACTTAAAAACAAATAGAATACGTTTTATTCATAGCCAATTGATAAAAGTGTAAATTAATCCACCTCTTCATTCACACTTTTGTAATTAAATAAATAAAATAGCAAAATTATATATAATGTATGTGTGGGGGGCTCCAATAATTAAGAAATAAAATGTTTATTCGGCTAACACCGCATGTTTAGTTAATATTGTAAATGAAGAGACTTAGATTTATCCTTTACCCTTAATTACATTATTTTCTACATTTTGATGCAAACCAAACTGAAAAGCAAGAAGTAATTGAGTTTATTCTCATGATTGCTAATACCAACTAAACAACCATAGACATTTTATATGAGTTGAATTTCCAATGTACCAAATGTAGCCTCAACATTTCAGTAAGACCTGGTATTCTCAAAAGTAATAGTTAAGCTAATGAAATTTGTTATTCCTAATTTTCAGTATGAATAAGGGAGGTGGATTAAGGAAAATTAAGAGCCCAGATGGAAAGGAAAATTATACTTCTATTTCCTTTGATGATGACGGAGAAGAAAATTCATTGGCAATTTCCTTTATGAAACAGATTGAAGAATTGCCCGATATACCACCCGAATGTTGTATTTACAGAGTTCCTCCACCACTGAGAGTGTTAAACGAAAAGGTTTACACGCCTAAAGTAGTTTCTATTGGCCCTTTTCACCATAATCAAAAAGAACTAAAAGGCATGGAAGAGCACAAATTGAGGTGCATGAAAAAATTCCTTGTTCGCACTAATACAAGTTTAGACAATTTCATAATGGCTATAAAGGAGTTTGAAATGAGAGCTCGAAATTGTTATGCCGAGAAAATTGATCTCAGCATCGACGAATTTGTGAAAATACTAATTTTAGATAGTTTTTTCATCTTCGAGATAATGTTTGCATGGAACAGTGATTATCAAGATTTTTATCTTCCCATACAGCCCGAGTTTTGTATGACTGATATAATTTTACTTGAGAATCAAATTCCATTCTTTGTTCTCAACGATTTATACCTATTGGCCTTTCCTGCATCTCCTCGAAACGAATTCCATGAACTTTCTGTTGCCTATATGTTTGAGTTAGTTCTACTCAAGAACAAGAACAAGAACAGTTTATCTTCGAAAGTGCAGGAGTACTTAAACTTGGGTAATGAAATAAAGCATTTAGTTGATTTACTCAGGATATGTCACTTACCATTAGCTTTAAGGAGTCCATCATCAGAAAAGAGAGATGCGAATGAGAATATGTCAGTACCAAATGCAATGCAATTACAAGAGGCTGGAATCCAATTGTTGAAGTTGGACATAGGTGGTGACTCTTTACTTGACATAAATTATAATGAAGGCTTGTTGAAAATCCCACCATTGGTAATCCAAGATTGGTCCGAAATTGTACTAAGTAACATCCTTGTCCTTGAGAAATTTCATTATCTCAATGTTAGTTGTGTAAAAGATTTTGTTGCCTTCATGCTAATGCTTGTCGATACAGATAAAGATATGGATTTACTCATCAAGAAAGGTATTATCGAGGATCGGATCGGTAAAAGCTCAACTATTGCGGCTCTACTTAATAAAGTTGGACAAGAAGTTTTTATTTATATTCCGTCTTACTACTTTTATGATACATCTAAAGGTCTAAATATGTATTGTAGTGTTACTCGGAATAAGTGGAAGGCAACCTTCAAACGTGATTACTGCAGTACGCCATGGATGATTGCTTCTACAGCGGCTGCTGTAATATTGCTTATACTCACTTTCTTATCTACCATTGCTGCTTTTCTTGCACTTTAAGTTCAATGTGTGTATTTCTCTTTATGTCCATATATGGTTATTAATTACGTAGTTTATAATTTTATTCTAAGATGTATAATTTATTCAACATTATTTCTTATGTAATTAAGTTGTGCTCATGATTGTAGGCCTTCCCCAAGCGTTGTGTCTAGGGATGTTAATGGATATTCTATTGGAAATTAATTAAGTCACTCACACACTAAGAAATAATTAAGCTAGCGTAGAAGAGTACTAAGAGTTCGGAGCATCCAACCAAAAACCAATTGTTTATGAGTGGAGTAAACCCTTATTCTTATATATTGCTTTGTAAGGGATTTGTTTTTTGATGTGGAATATGTAGTCTCAACACGCCTCCTCATGCATGGCGAAATTTTTTAGCCTAACACGCGCGTGTACTATTTATCTTCAGTGACGCAGAGTATGCGTGGCTGTTGGACCTTTGATTTTGTGTGTATAACCTTCCTATGATATCATATTAAGAGCTTGGAGCATCCAACAAAAAACCAATTATCTATGAGTGGAGAGTAACCCCTTGTTCTTATATATTCCGTTGTGAGGATCTATTTTCTCAATGTGGGATATGTAGTCTCAACGAGTAGGTAGGTATTTATAGGCTTCATTTTACATGTATAAACCCAAAATATGTATAAGTATTTTATGAAAGACGTACATCTCCTAGACGCCCTTTTAACTAGATACATGGACTTTCAGATACATAAATATCAATTTAAAACAGAAACTAGTCTAGATAACATGATCAATATACTAATTTATTTCGGGACAATTTTATTTGCCCAACATATTCAAATATATATTTGAGTTCAAATTTGGGGATATTTATTTAAATGGAGATTTAAAAAAAAAAGTGTCAAGATGGATTAACCATATATGCATCTAGCTATCCCCTTCTTTTTAATATTTGTATCCAGTATAATACATATATAACTTACAAGACTGACCCCCTAATACATATAATGGGCTTTATATATAAATTGAAACTAGGAACTTTTTACTGTACATTTTGTATCATTATTCTAATAAAAAATTTAAAATATTAGGCTACTTGCATACGGTATAAAAGTCTTTGAAGTAATATAGGCCTTTTGCGGAGCCCACAAAGCACATTTTTAGAGTTGACCATGATATTTTTATTTTTTTTAAAGCAAAAATGGTAGCAAGAGCCTACCCTAAAAAGTTATTAATCAAATCAATTAGAACTTTCTACTTCTCAAACTAGCTAAACCCACTCTATCTAGCTTGACCTACAAAAACTTTCATTACATGAGGCAAGCCCACAAAATCATCAAAGCTACAAAAATGCTCTTCTTTAAAACCAAAATTAGCCATGTATTCTCGCTAAAGGTAAGTGAAGAAGCTTGTAATTCAAATTGCCATCTAAGATGTTATATGTAATGGTCCCTTTCTTTTTTAGGGTGATTTAGAATTTTGGTGTCATTTGTTCTTGTTAATAAGACATTGGTTGATAAAGATTATCATAATATGGCTTTAGGTGTCAATTTGGATGGATTTCACTAGTCAATATCGTCAACCAACTTCTCCTTTAATATTTTACACAAAGTGACACTTTTGCCCATACTTGGGTGCCTCTTTATCTAATTTTTTCTTTCCCCTTCCCTCCCATTTCATTTACTTTCCCTCTCTCCCTCTCCCTACTTCATTTGCATATTTCTCTTTGATCTAATTCTCTATTCTTTTCCTCTTTTTGATAGATCATATTCATCACCATCCCAACCCCTATTTCTTTCTTTCTTTCTTTCTTTCTTCATCAGAAAAATCCCAAGCCATAAGCAAAGAAACACTATAGGCCAACAATTGTGGCTACTCCAATGGGGCTTCGACAGCATCTCTTGTAACGACCCAATCCCCACTTAGCAAGATATTGTTTGTTTTGGTGTAGAGCCGCACGGTTTTGTTTTTGGAGGGAGTCACGAAGACAACCCCAAAAGGCCTCTTGCTAATTGAATACTGAGTGGGTGCATATGAACCAATGATCTACCCACTATATTATAAATGTGGGATATTTTTGGTCATTACAGCTCTGGCGTGAATTATGGTTGGGCTTCGACAGCAGATACAGCAACTTCTAAGGATTTCAATCATAACCACCCGAAAAAAATAAAAAAATAAAAAAAATATGCCCAAAGCAAACCTATCGCCACACAATAGTTACAACCACAAGCCACCAAAAAGCCCAAATTCACCCTCGTCACCTAGATCGAGCTCAGTGCCGAATTCTCCCACCCCACTCCAAAATCATCAAAATGTAAATATATAGTTGATTACAAGTTAGATAAAACTGATGAATCATTTGCTATATATTTTGATGTGCGTACATATATGATGTATGTAAGTGATGAATTCATAATTGTGCTAATGGCTTTATAGGTTGTTGATGGTGGAGGGAGTGGGGGGAGGGTTGCTGTTGGTGGGTACTTCCATCTCCCCCTTTTCTTTAATTCCTTTGGATATTTTTTTTTCTTTTTCCTTTGTAATGGATTAGTTAAGGGTAAAATGGGTAAATTGGATAAAAAATTAAAGGAGTAAACAATTGACCAAGTTGACTAGTGAAATATGTCCAAATTGTGTTATAATATGTGACTACTGAAGATGCCCTACCTAAAAGTTAAAGCATGAGAAACAGGTGAAGTAGTGTATTGCAACAACAAATTGAAAGCAAAAGCAATAACAAAATATAATTAATAGCTGGAAAAAAAATTATTGAATCAAACAAAAGGGCTCAAAATGTAACCAATGGTTTTTATTTTCAATTTGGTAGTTCCTCAAACTACTAACGCACAAAAGCTGTGAGAGCTAGTCAATGGCCTCTTTCGTACAAAAAAGAAAGGGAAAAAATAAGAAAGAATTATTTAATCAAATTAGAATTATAAACAAAGGAAGTAGATAATAATATAAGGGTATTCTTAAATGCACCACAGAATCCGTCTTCTCACCCAATGTGAGAATACTTTCTTCTCACCCGGCCACTAGTTTTCTAAATAGAGTTACAATTCACTCTAGTGGTAGGTATGTTTACTGAAATAATGCAGGTACGATAAAGCTTCATCGCTAAAAGTAAATATATTAAATAATATTAACTTTTGCATTAAATTAAGACATAATAAAGAAAATTTACATTGTTCTTAATAAATTTCATTAAAAATTACGTATAAGTCATAGTACCTATGAAAAAATATAAAATATTAATTTTGATAGATACATTTTTAGCAAGGGTGCTAGTAAAAGCACCCTTAAATTTTAGTTTTAACACCCATAAATATTTAAATTAGTTTTTAATTTTGAAAATGCACCTCTAATTTAAGCACCCTAATAAGAAAACTCTTTTTTTAAAGAAAGAACCAGCCAATGCAGAGGTTCCGACTAGTGGCGTTCACTTTAATCCATTTTGGTGCAATTGGTGATGTTGTTACTTTGAATCCTTCTAAGTTTTATTTTTTATTTTTTGGTAAAGTAAAAATTCAAGAAATCAAACAAAAGCATAACGGATGGATTTTTTAAAAAAGTTTTTTTAAAAAAAAATAAAAATAAAAAAATCCCTAGTATAGGAGGGAGATAATCAATCCGTTGCAATTCATTGAATGATTCTTTGGAGTTTGAAGGTATAAGTTTATATGTTAATGGATTTTGCTAAGCCATTGCAGATGGAGTGTGTTTGCTAGTTATTTAATAATGCTTGAGAGTGTAGATAATAGTGATGTTGTTAAGCTAATGTACCATTACATGAACTCATCAATGAGAATGGATGGTCTTTGCTAAAGTTTGATAAGGGTGTTAAAACTAATGTATGTATAAAAAAAATTAATAAAAAAAGAAAGTGTAAGGGTGCTCAAATAATTAGGGTGATAATAAAGAGAGATCTCCTTCTTCTTTTTTATTAGGGTGCTCAAATAATTAGGGTGCTCTTTCAAAATTAATAATTTAGTTTAGGTGAATAGTGCCTTTACCGACAACCTTTTAGCAATTATATGATATTTCATATAATATATTACTATCCATTACTCTCAAATGATTATTATTCATATTTCAAATTTGTCTATAAATTTTATTTTTGCGAAATAATTAAAAAAGAATTATGTAGGGTGCGAAAACTAGCCAAGAGAGAACAGTTAAAAAAGAAAAAAAATGGGAAGCCAGCAAGATTTGGCTACAACCTTTCTTAATGGAAGACTAAAACAAGTCAATAATTATAAATATCAATGTTAGAATTATGCAGAGAGCCAAAACTAGCTGGTTTTTGCTACCATCACCCACTAAAACCATGAAAGATGAAACCCTATTAGCACAAGGAACAAATGTTCACAATGATCATCCATGCATGGCTGCTAAAACTAAGATTAACATAAAACAACTCTTTGGTAAAATAGAAGATCGGCTTATATTATAAACTTACATTTATGAGATCTAAGTAATTTAGTGAAAATAGTATGTACTTGTTCACCGGAAAGAATGGAGTTTTTTAAATAATTTGTAATTTTTAAAAATTTAAGAGGGTGAAAAGACAAATTAGTGACAATTTTTTCAAAATTTAGAAACCAAGTGAGAATAAAAGGTTTTACGCTAATTTTTTGGTTAAGGTTTATGCAATTTTGACTTTTGGTGAGCTAAGAAGACGGATTATACGGGTACATTTCAGAACACCCCAAAATAAAGGTGATTTTAAATGCATACACCAAAATATACCTTTAACCCCCATTTGGAGGGAACCTGCTTCTCACCTTAATAATGGTTGTAGAAAACTTTCAACTTACCCCTCAAGTGGGGTGAGTTTATTAAGACATATATCACTATGCAAGAGAAACATTGATGATAGATAATTTAATTGCTAAATATCCAGTACGAACTATTCCACTATGATAAAAATAAATATAAAATAAATACAAAAATTATCACCATGAAAAAAATAATAAAAATTACAATAAGCCACATTTAATTAACGACAAAGTAAAATCTTACAACATGTTGTATCTTTCGATTTTGTGATGAATTAACATTAAAAATTGCTTATAGGAAGTTTTATTCCTTCTTCAAAACTAAATGATAATGGTGATAATTTGTACTAGGAACCCAAAACTTTTTCCTACAAATGCTCATTCAATTTTTCTCTTTTCAATTGTTTCTAATCACTCACACAACCGTTGGAACGACCCGAAATATTCCACATCCGTAGAGTAATGGAAAGTTCCTTGGTATATATGTAAGTGCAATTAACCTAATTTGACAACCTAGCCATTTTTGGAAAGAACCCGTAGCATAATGAGAAGTTCCTTGGGTGCAATGAACCTACATTTATAACTTGGGCTAGACATTTGAGTGGAATTAATGAAAGGAGATTGTAACAACCCAAAATATCCAACATCGGTAGTATAATCGGTAGATCTTTCGATCATGTGTACCCAATTAGCAAGAGGCCTTTTAAGGGTGTCTTGGTAACTCCCGCCAAAAACAAAACCGTGCAACTTTATGCCAAAGCGGATAATATCTTACTAAGCTCGAGACCGAGTCATTACAGATGGTATCAGAGCGGGCCCAGGACCACTACCGCATGAGGTGCAGATATTATGGGTCTAGTCCATGTGGCTGACGGCAAGCCGGAATCGCTAGATGCGGCTAGCTAGAGCCAAGATTGTTTGTGTGTGACCCTGGCCTGACGAAGACATCAAGGATTTGACAGGGGGAGATTGTAACGACCCAAAATATCCCACATCGGTAGTGTAATGGAAAGTTTCTTGGTATATATGTGGGTGTAATGAACCTAAATTACAACTAGGGCAAGCCTTTTTGGGGGAGAACCCGAGTATTTACAACCGTGAGCATGGAATACCATACTACTCCACCCTTTATTCCTCACTGATCAATTAGGCTATTCGATACTCTGAATTGTAATTGTAAATTTAGATGCGTATTGAGTGGCGAATCGAATTCTTTGCTTTAAAATCAAAAGAAGAACCCCCTTCCTCCCATCCAAAATGAACTCTCGAATTTGAATATTTACCAACATATTGATCTATTGTGATACTACGTGACAGTTGAAGATACTCTGGATAAAAAAATTATCCAATCAAAATAGAGGGCTCAAAACGTAGCACATGGGTTTCTTACTTCCATTTGGTTGTAAATTCTATATTTTTTTTGGCTTTATTCCTTCGACAAAAACACGATTCTTATAAATTGTTTGAATCGTTTAAGTTTACATCTGAAGAATTACAAGCATACCAAGCTACCGAGACTGTGCATTGAAGGATTACATCGAGATAAATACGATAAGCATTGGCATTTGAATTTAATTTTCTTGGTACTGTTTTCACGAAAACCTTTTGGGTCGAAATTTTTTTTTTTTACTATTTTTGGTAGTGTTTTTCCTACGTCTATAATGTTTAGGCGAATGAATTTATGAGAAAACTTTTGGATTATGTTCTTAATATGTTCCTAGAGTTTTTCCGAAAATTTTGGTTGAATTAAAGCTCAAACAAATTTAATATGATGAAAAACAAAAACAAATAGAATTTAATAATAATAATAATAAATAAAGAATAAAGAAGGTTTGAAAAGTCAAGGTGAGATCTTTTTTTAAAAACTAAACACGTGGTTGAAAGAATTAAGGTCGTGTCCTTTTTAATTACCATGTGTCATTTAATAGTGGTTGCCTTTTTTTAATGTATGTTCTAAATTAAAAACTATGAAAATTTGAATTGGAAAAGGTGGTGGACCGGTACACCTCTTTATAATGTGTGTCGATTCGGCTTGTTTTTGGGGCACAAAATTGATTTTTCAATTTTGGACCGGTACACCTTTTTGGTGTTAGACCAGTCCGGTCTACATTTTTGAAAAGTATGTTTTTATCGCAAAAAACCCCTTTAAGGTTTTTTATTCATGCCAAAGCAAGCATTCTTTATCTAAAGAACAAATCAAATCTCAAAGTGCGTGTGATTTGCAAACAGAGTTGAAGAACGGTGTGATATCGTGCCAAGTGATTCGTTGTGAACCTATTCATGCTATTCAGATAGGAGGACTATACGCGCAGAAGGTCGAGACTTTTGCAAACGGTTTATGTTTTTTAAGTCTGTGTGATTTGTGATTAATCAAGACTATAAACATTTGTGTATATAGTGGATTGTTGAGGATTGGTCTTGCACTACTGGGATACCTCATTAATTCTAGTGTTAGCTTATCGATTTAATTGCTTTATCAATTACTGCGTGCTAGAAAATATTAAACAGATTTTCCATAATCAAAATCAATATAATTCTAAGTTTACTTTCTAATTTGATTAAAATTGGTTTTTGATAATCCAAACGCCGAATAACAAACATAGGGTTAATTAATTTGTTAATTTGCTTCCGCACGCACTAGCCCACCATCATTTTCACTTAGTATCAGAGGATGTTACATTAAGTTGCTAAGGTTAGGTAATAACTTAGGTTTGCGTTGTTTTTGCTTGCATTTTGTTTGTTTGGCTATTATGGGTAAAAATCAAACATTTATCGCTCATATCCTTGATGATTCCAATTATTCATACGAGAAAGCTAGAATAAAAAATTTATTAAAATCTAAAGATAAACGGTATGGCTTGTAGTAGTGAATTATTGGAAAGCACCCACCACAAGTACCACGATTGATAATGTTCCTAAAATTGATATCAAACCTCCTAAATCGTGGACTGCTGGTGAATTAGAATTGGCTAAGTGGAACTTTAAAGGGTTAAATTTAATCCAAAGTCATGTGATGAAAGATGAATTCAAAAAGATTGCCATGTGTGAGACCTCAAAAAAGGCATGAAAAATCTTAGAGGTGGTTTATAAAAGTACAAACACAGTCAAAAATTCTAAAATTCAACGTTTAACTTCAAAATTGGAACAATTAGAATGAAAGACAGTAAAACCATCACAGAATTCCACAGTAGGCTTAAAGATATAGCTAATAATCTTTATAATATGAACGAAATAATTCCTGAACATAGAATTATAAAGAAAATTCTAAAATCTTTGTCAGACCGGTTCATTCCCAAAATTACTGCAATAGAAGAGTTTGAACATAGAAGGATTGGTCATCAAATCAGAGAGGTAACTAAGGGTTTAAACAATAATTCGGGAATAACGGTGCTAAAAGCGATTAATGTTTTGAATGTTATGGGAAAGTTCATTAAACTTGGGAATGCGCGACTAAATTTAACAAGCATAGAAAAGCGAATCAATCTAATTGTGCCATGCATGCTACACTTAGTAATGATGCGGATGATTTGCAATCCCACGAGGAAAAAGAATCTGTGACTTTTGTTGCTAGTTATATGCCACATAAGTCTTCAAATTCTAGGGAAGAAGAGAACATCGCTTTTAACTTATTTCACAAGTCAGACGATCCTTCCAATGAAGAAGTTAAATAAGAGCTTGATCTTCAAACAGCCTATGACCAACGGTATGAAGAATTGATTAAGGCCATGAAGAGAGAAATCTATCTTAATAAAAAGCTGAAAAATTTTAACGAAAAGTTGAAAGTCATTCAAAAGTGCGAGGGTTTTAAAGGTCTTTTGAATTATGAGAAAAACGCACTCTTGGTAAAAGTATTTGAATTTAAAGACCCTTGATGAGAATAAGAAGTTAAAAGACGATCTTGCCTCTTTGGGTAAAGACAACGATAGCCTTAAACTTAAAGTTACGCAACTCGAAAGAAAACCTAATAAGGCTAAATTTGTCAAAGTTGATCTTGAGAATATGTTTTAAAAACTCACTCATATACTTACATGCCCTATTCGCTTCTCGAATCACAAAAATGGGTTAGGTTTTGATAAATTTACTGCTTCCACATCCAATTCCAAAATGGAACTGACTTTTGTCAAGGCATACCCAAAAAGAATTTTGTGAAAGGAAAACCTATTAAGCAAGTCCAAAGCCAATTTCCCTTTGACAAGAAAAAGTTCAAGAAGTGATCCTATTTGAATCTTATAAGCACACACTACCACAACCTTTTTTATATAAGTATTACAATCACAAGGGACACTTGAGAGAATAATTTTGGGGAGCAAAGACTTCATTTCCAAGGAATTCGCCAAAGTTTATCCCCATTAAATGTAAATCCAAACCAAAGACTAGATCTTTCAGTTTTGATGAGGTTAGAGTTCTAGTTTATGAGTCTACTAGTATTATCAAGGAACTTAAGGCTTTATGTTTTGGTGATGGTCCTAAAGGTAGGCAATTTTGGGGATATGGGGAGGTTACAACTCCTAAGGTTTCACAAGTTTGTATTCCTAAAGAACCTTTCACCCACTTAGGTGATTAGGAGTTCGCCTAGTATACAAGGCGTTGGTTGGTTGGCTATGCTACGTTGTGTGGATTAGCTTTGATTTTTTTTGTTTAGCTCCTTGCTTAGAAATTGAAAGCTAACAAGTTGTTTAAATCCAAACAAGTATATAATTGAGAAAGATTTTTGTTTGGATTTTCGTTGCAAAATTTGCTAAATTGTTTGAAATCCATTCTATTTTTTATACTTGCGTGCAATGTGATTTTTACTTTTCAATTTCGGATATCTCATATTTTTCTTAAATGCTTAATTTGATATATAAGTGCTATATTGTCCTAATTGATTAAAACTGGTGGTATGTTATTTCAATCACATAAGAGTATGCTAGTATATCCAACACATTACACTGCATGATCCACATTAGAATATTTGAATAATCACATGGGCTAAACATGGTTATTTAAATTGAAAATTCATAAACTCCCATATATATATTATTTATAGAGAAGTAGTCTAAGTATTGCGATTATATGTAGTAAGTTTTGGTTATGGAGTTTTGAGTGAAAATTTAAAAGACAAGCAAACTGAGGAAAAAATGTAAAGGGGATGTAAAGGGGCTACCATAGTGGAAAGCTAACGGTAGCTCCCAAATGGTGTATAACTGGCTTCCACTAGGGGTGAAAGCCTCCATCAAAATTGAATGATTACTTGCATAAAAATATCATCAATTAAATGCAAAATAAATTGTATGTTTGAGAGAAATTGATTCTGAAGGAGTAAATGTTGAAAATCAAATGACTTAGAGGCTTGCTAAATTTTCATGCATATGGGTGCATGAATTATTCAAGACCTATGTTTATTCGAATTGCATTTGGTATGATTCAATTTACATGCACAACAAGATATATTCGAATACTCTGTGTTGCTTAGCGTATATGTGCTAACTAGTTAATGATTTTTTTTTGCCATAGTACACATATCAATTTAATGAAAATCATAAGTTTTTTATCTTAATTGATAATGTTTGGATTTGATATATGTACATAGCAATGCATGTTAAGTTGTGCTCAAATTATTTTTGTTTGGCAAATTTTTGCTTCGAATCTTCAAACCACTTTTTCTTTGTGAGTTAGAGATAGTTAGGTTTCCCTGTTTTGCTACTTTTCGTGTATTCCTTGTCTGTTCTTGACATTAGGAGAGAAATTCCATATGTTTCGAAAAGAAAGTACATAGTAAGGGGGAGTAGTTAAGAAGGAGAAAATTTGTTTTTCCTGCTTGTTTATGTTTTCCTTTGCCTATGCCTCACAAAATGGGGAAAATAATTGATAAACGGCGTAGAGAATGAATTGTAGGAGATATAAATGTTTAATTATTTTTTAACCAAGATGTTTCTCAAGTATGTTTTTTTGAGCTCTGGTGTTTCAGATTGAAGTATAAGATGAGGAGAAGCATGAATTTGAAGTAATGGCTAAGAGATTCAAGGTATTGGCATGTCTTATGTCTTTAGTTGTTTTGCAATTTGCGAGAATTTATTTTGTTATTGTAATTACATATGGGATAGCGTAGTTATAGTAATCAATTCATCAAGTTTGTTAGGCCGTATGGTGTTTTGTCTCAAAATAGCCAAAGGGGGAGATTGTAAAGTTTATATTTTTGTCGTCTTTATTCCTTCGACAAAAACATGATTGCTTGTAAATTGTTTGAGTCATTTGAGATTACATCTAAAGAATTACAAGCATGTCAAGCTACTGAAACAGTGCATTGAAGGATTATATCGAGATAGATACGATGAGCATTGGCTTTTAAATTTAATTTTCTTGGTGGTGTTTTCGTAAAAACCTTTTAGGTCAAATTAAAAAAAATCACTATTTTTGTTAGTGTTTTTCCTACATCCATAATGTTGATCTAGAATGTCTTAATCTTATTTTGATATTGTTGGCCTATAATGTCTTAATCTTATTTTGATAATAACAATATATTAATCATGTATAGTTTAACATTGTGTTGAATTAAGTATAGGCAAATCTCAATAATCTTCATATGTGGACCGAAACTGATAAAATGAAATTGATATCACTCCTCTAAAAGTATACATATCACATTGGTGTCCATCACTCAATATCTTTGATCAAAGCAAGCATTGACATACAAATCATTAAAGAGCAAAGTCAAAGAACAAGTGAAGAAACAAAGAAACAAATTAAGCATTCGAAAACTCGTTAAATTGCAAATTGAGTGAATGCTTAAGTCTATTATAAAGTTTCTTGGTTGATAATTTTTATAGCCCAAACTTAATCTTACATCATTTAAGAATTGATTCTAACAATCTTGTACTTAAATACTTTTGAAAACACATCTTTTTACAAACCAGTTTTCAAAATAAATTCATATTAAATTCAAACGAAGCGTATTTTAAGTTCT
Source organism: Lonicera japonica (assembly GCA_021464415.1). Taxonomy (NCBI): domain Eukaryota; kingdom Viridiplantae; phylum Streptophyta; class Magnoliopsida; order Dipsacales; family Caprifoliaceae; genus Lonicera; species Lonicera japonica. Next base: position 60,560,262 of record CM038470.1, read on the forward strand.
TATGAAAATAAGTGTCTTAGAAACATGTTTTTAACATATCCTAAGCATTAAAATTGATTTTGGAGCAAAATTGTGAAAGTCCAAAAAAATTAGAATTTTGACCTGATGGACGGAGTCCATCAGTCGACTAATAAGCTTTGCTCAGTCGACTAAGAGTTCAAAATATAGTCGTTGAATTTCTTAATTTTTATCATTTTTGGTACCAACCCTCTAAAACGGACATATCTTGATTCGGACTATATATATGACTTCTAAGATACATTTGAACCACCCTGAATCATTATTTACATCTATTCTTCTTCAATGTTTAATATTCAAAGATTCAAGTCAATTGTTTTGATCAATCCTCTTCATTGAATTATAAATCTTAATCAAACTTGTTAACTTTAGTGTTGTGATCTTTATTTGTAATCTTTAAATACAATTGAGAGTTATTGTATATTGGTGTGAATCACCAAACCACTTTTATTATTCATTTGTGAAATGATTTCTCATAGTTTATTAAAAAGGTTTTCTTGTGTTGAGTGTGGTAAGAAGAAACACACATATTTAAGTGTTATGAGAAAAACAACACTTGTTTAGTGTAGTGAGAAAGATAATATATATACATAATATAATATAATATATACACATACACATACACACATATGTATGTAAATTAATTTAGTTAAATTCAATTTATTTAACTTGAATCTACATGAATTTATTTTAACTTTTTTCATTTTCTTAATAAATACAATTTTTTTGAAAATTAATGATAGTTAAGAACATAATTTATTTAGTATCAAGAAAATTATTATGTTAATTATATTTTAAAAGATAACCGATTCTTTCTTTTGAGACATGCGTTGAAACTCTTATTTCTATTGACATTTAAAAGAAATGAGATTCTTAGTTTTAAACCAAAAATATTATTTGTAATAGAATATGCCCCACCCAAGAGGAAATCCTTATTCATTTTTATTTTTACTTTTGGTCTTTGAAAAAATTATCTATCCTACACACACTGTCAGATTCTCTTTAATCTTTTCATCTTTTAAAATAAGTATCCATTTTATAATAACAAACAAATATCTAGTCTAACATACCTAATTATAAATAAATAATTTCTACAATCACTAATTTTCTTCCATAAAATAGAATTACATTTAACTATATTATTTTTATTTAAAATTTTGAAAACTTCTTTTAAACTTTTTGCTTAGGAAATTGTCATGAGATTTTGTGTTAATTTATCCCACCCCATAAAAAATTATGGGTCCGCCCCTCTATAAAACCTATACATCGATTAGTTTATTGAAGGTTTTTTTTCTTCCTTTTATTGAATAAAACACAATCTTAGTTTTTGTTTTAGCAAAATTTTATATGACTAGGAATTTAATTACTCTTTTTGTTATTTTTCAAATCTCATTGTTTATATTTTTTTATTGGATTTTATTGATATAATTATATTACATGAATATGCAAAAATACAAAAGGGTTCCAAAAACAAAATTCGCTTAAAGCCCCACAAAACTTAGGGCCAGCCTTTGGCCCAATATAGTATAGAAACTAAAAAATATTAGTAAAGGGCCCTACACCATGAATGCACATGGCTTATTAAGTTCTTCTCCAACTAATCATCTATGAAGGTCGCTATGAATGATAGGTAGTTAACTAATAAGAATCATTATAAAGTTTATGGCTATTGACACTACAAAATAAGACATCATTGAGCTAATTAATTTGTTATTCCTAATTTTCAGTAAGGAAAGGAAAGGTAGAGTAGATGGAAGGGAAAATTATACTTCAATTTCCATTGATGCATTAGCAAATTCCTTAAGAAATAAGATGGAAGAAATGCTCAAAATACATCCCGAATGTTGTATATACAGAGTTTCTTGTGGTGATATATTTTAAATACTCACAAATAAACGAATCAGTTTATAGTGTAGCGTGTAAGAGAGGTCGATCCCACAATAATTCAAACAGTATGTTTTATAATTTTCTTGTTAACTTTTAATAGACTCCTAATCCAGCTAGAAAAGTTGATAGAAATCAAACAAATAAAATTAATTAATTTAAATAAAACAAAGCAAAGAAAGTATAGTAAAGTAATGGAAGTAAATTAAATAATATTATGAAAGATAACAAAATTAATGAATTAATTGGCTAGGGTTTCGAAGTCATATATTTAATATCATCTTTCTAAGCATTCATGCGCATAAATTATATTCTTATCTCACACTAATTTGGTCTCTCAACTCTATTAGGTGTGGAAAATAAAATTAATAAAGTTCAATTAATTAATAAAATCTAATTGTAATTCTTTTACAGCCAAACGTTTTTATAAGGTCAAAACACTCACTATATCCGTCAAAACACACACTATATCCGCTCTCAACAAATCATAAGGTGAATCCAACAAAAAATAATGAGAACCCAACTTTATTTTTATCAATTAAAATAGGCATTCAATAGAAAAAATTATTTTTGACATTAAATTAGTAGAGTTAATTGGTAGAAACACATACAATTAAATTAATTAAATATAGTCATCCTAACCCTACCACAAATTTACACTAGCATGAATAAAATTAAATAAATCAAAAATAATAAAGTTAAAGTAAATTTACTTGACATTAAATCAACTAAGAAATAAATCTTCAAATCTTGAAAAATCTCCGAACAATGTAAAAGTTAAAGAAAAACAAAATAAAGTAAAGAGAATGCAGCGGCCACTGTCCACGGCAGATATATCATGTGCATGTGAATGGCCTCTTTTTTATAATTGTGAGATGGGCTTAACTTAAGGGTGGTGATGTTGGCACCCCCTATTTTTATTGGTAACACTCCCATTCAAAAAAAAAGTAAGTTGTTATTTCCACCCCATTTCCTCTATTCTAGTATAAAAGTTAATTAGCCTTAAACTAATTTTTCACTCACTTGTTTTAATTCAAAACAAAAATCCCCTCCAAAGTTAATCAAACATTTATCCCCAAATTAGATTCATCTCCAAAATTCTTCCCTTCTATCATCTCTACCATCTCCAACCGAGTTTAGCAACAAATTTCGGTTGCATCAAAATAGCAACAAAACTTCTCCACCATTGATGCAATAGGGTAAGCTTGAGAAGAATGGAAGGAAAAAATGAAGCTTTGGAACAAGATAAGAAAAACAAGGAGAAAAGAGTTAATCAAAGAGAGGTATACATGTTTTTTTATGTTTCATTGTTTAAATCACTTTCATAAGATAAATAGCATATCTATATACAAACAACACATTTTTCTTCTTAAATCACGAAGAAGGTTTACTCGGTTCCTCGTAACCGAGTTGCAGGCTTGTACACTCGGCTGCTCTCAACCGAGTATGGCTATTGTCATGCACTGTTGAAAAAAGTTCATTCGGTTGTCTGCGACCGAGTACATATGATCTTATTAGGTTATTAATGGCCGATTTTATACTACAACTATCGGTCCTCAAGGGCCGATTTCACTAGTTTTCCAATTATAAATATTAAAATATCTTATTTTCAGGATGTATGCTCTCTTGATTCTACAGTATGGCCAGAGTGTTCATTTCTTGACGAAATTGATTTCTCTGTAATTGACCGAATATCTCAGTGTGGCCAGAATGGTGAACAACATCTTGTGGCAAGTAATCCAACTCCTAATTCAATCAAAAATAATATTGACGGTTGTGATCGCCAAAGTTGTAAGGATATGATTATAGAAGTGCCTCTTGATTCACAATATGATGGTGTTGATAATCCCGATGGCGGTAAATGCAATTCCCATAATGGTGAACAACATCTTTTGGCGAGCAATCCAAATCTTATGGAGAATAATGATAATGAATTTAAAGTTGACGTGACTCCGATTTTTGTAACAGATGAAGTAAGTATAATATAGTATTAATTGTGGTACGATTTAAATAAGTTATCGGTTGAGTTAATTTTCATTAACATTTGTATTTTGCAGTTATTTTCTTCTCGATATACATTGGTGGATTGGTGCCAAAGTCAAGGAAAACGCATTCAAACTATTATCATTACATTGAAATCTGACAAAGGAAATGGTACGAGGAGGCGGCCAAGGCTAACATTGGGTTGTGAAAGAAGCGGGGTATACCGTGAAAGGAAGAATCTCAACAAAAGAGAATATTGCACAAGAAAATGCAATTGCCCATTCAAACTTCGGGGTGTTAATGTTGATGGGGATAAATGGAAGATAAAAGTGGAATGCGGTATTCATAATCACGAGTTACCGAAAACTTTAGTTGGGCATCCGTATGCCGGAAGATTGAGCAACGAAGAGAGAAAGATTGTTGTTGACATGACCCTTGCTGGAATTAAACCAAAAGAGATTCTTAATGCAATTAAACGGCGTCACAAAGAGAATGCGTCTACCGCGAGAACAATTTACAATGCGAAGGCTAATATGAGGACACATGATTTGGAAGGGAGGAGTGCGATGCAACAATTGTTGAAGGTTCTCGTGGAGTTCCATTATGTTTATTACTATATGAGTAATGAAACAACAAATGAGGTCTTAGACCTTTTTTGGGCACATCCCGAAAGCATCTTGTTAGCGAAGTGTTTTCCTTCATTAGTACTTGTTGACTGCACGTATAAGACCAACCGATATAAAATGCCATTGTTTGCTATGGTGGGAATTACGTCCACCGGTAAGACGTTTTCCATCGCTCATTGTTTTATGCATAGCGAAGTGGAGGATAATTATCGATGGGCCCTTTCAAATTTGAAGATGATATATTCACCACATGAAATACCAAATGTATTTATCACGGATAAGGAGAATGCTTGTATTAATGCCATCCATAGCGTTTTTCCTGAAGCTCATCGAATGTTATGTACATTTCATATTTCAAAATGCGTGCAACAACATTGTAAACCGAATTTCAAAAGTGAGTCTATTTGGAACAAATTCTTTCAGTCGTGGAGTAATCTTACCCAGGTGACATCCGAAGCCGAGTTCTTTGAAGGTTGGATGGAATTCAAAAAAGATTGGGCCTCGTTTTCGAAGTGCATTGAATATTTGTCAAAGACGTGGTTCAAACATATAGAGCACTTTGTACTTGCATGGACTAATCAGATAAAACACTGTGGCAACAATACTACGAATAGAGCCGAAGGGTCGCATGGCAAGTTAAAGACTCACCTTAACACGAGCCAAGGAAGTTTTCCCATAGTGTTTGGGGCAATGAATAATATGTTGAATAACCAACTTACCGAAGTTAAAGCCACTTTTGAGAGTAGTCTTGGATCTACAAAATTGTTTCACAATGGCAAGCCATACCGAGAGCTCATGGGGAGGATTTCCCATTTAGCATTAGACTTGATAAGGCGGGAGAACGATAGGGCGATTGAGGATGTTGGCTTAGATCCATCTAAATGTGATCATGTCCTTCGGATGGTTTATGGGCTACCGTGCGCACATGAATTATTGGAGTATGGTCGAGAAAATCGGAGCATACCATTAGTAGCTGTTGATCAACATTGGGCAAAACTCACAATTTTGCCACATAGCGAGCCTTACAAAGAAATTGATAACACGGCAGAAATGATCTTGTTCAAGAAGTTGTACGAGAATTCAACAGATGACCAAAAAAAAGCTCTATTGAGAAAATTAAAGGACCTTGCGACTCCAATGACTACGTCTCTTAGAGAGCCACCCCCCGTTGCTCCCAAGGGTAGACCACGCGGTAGTAAGCAAAAATTGACTCGAAAGGAGATAGTCCATGAGTTATCAACCAAGCGAAATCCTTCGGGGTTTGAATATGCGAACACGATTGAAGATCAAGAATTGGCCGCAAAAGTTCCCGAAAAGTTATCTCATGTTTCAAGGAAGAGGAAGAAGGGGGCGGTTCAATCAATTGTCGAGTGTGGTTTCAATTCCTTTATAGCTTATATCCCTAATTACATGCACGAGTTCATAATCGAAATAATAGATGTTAAAAATGATGGAAATTGTGGTTTTCGGTGTGTTGCAGAAGAATTGAGATTTTCGAAAGAAAATGGGTGGTTAACTGTTAGAAATACCATGATAGCCGATCTTGTGAAGTATAAAGATAAATATAATGGTTCCTGGGGTAATTGGTTCTACCAAGATTTGTTGTCTATAATTGATACTGACAAGAGTCCATGCCTCCAAAGAAATTGGATGGATATGCCCGTGATGGGTTACATCATTGCATCGGCTTTTAATTGTGTAGTGGTGTTCATTTCAAATCAACTGTCTGTAACATTTTTTCCACACTCAGACCCTCCACCGGATGATGGTATACACCGAGTAGTGTGTTTCGCACACGTCCAAGATTGTCATTTTGTTAGAGTAAAGTTGAAGAATGATGCACCATTTCCTCCTATTGCTACATGGTGGGAACTTTTTCGTACCGACGAAGCAATACCTTGGATGAAAGATTATGTTGATAGGTTTGCTCGCTATTTGAAAATTAGGCCGATAAATGATTTAACAACAATAGACTTACCAATTACACTTGATTGATTGTTAAGTCTATTATGAAGTTTTTTGTTTATTTATATGCGAATATGAAAAATCTGTCGCAAAAATAGTATATGTTTGTCATTACATGTAATTTTTTGTTGTTTAGAAAGTGTTAAGGATATAATCTTTTGTACATGAATGACAACTTCTTGTAATCGAATATGTAATTTAATGGATGTATAATTGATAAGTGTGGATTATTATTGACAATTTAGTTAATATTTTTGGTACTCACAACCGAGGCTAATATAGCAACGCTCAATTTCTCTAAACCGAGTGTGAATATATTATGCTCAGTTGTAATCAACCGAATAAAAGTCCAACAAAATGGTAATTTAAAATGCCCTCAGGACCACCATTGGACTTTCATTCGGCTGCTCACAACCGAATTTGTTTGATGTTACTCGGCTGCTCACGGCCGAATATGTTATAATCCCACTCGGTTGTGAGAAACCGAATGAGGGTCCCGAGAGCAATTAAATTTGCCATTTTTTTTGGACTTTCATTCGGCTACTCACAACCGAATTTTGTTGTTGTAACTCGGCTTCTCACGGCCGAATATGTTATAATCCCACTCGGTTGTGAGCAACCGAATGAGGGTCCCGAGAACATTTAAATTTGCCATTTTTTTGGACTTTCATTCGGCTGCTCACAACCGAATTTGTTTGATGTTACTCGGCTGCTCACGGCCGAATATGTTATAATCCCACTCAGTTGTGAAAAACCGAATGAGGGTCCCGAGAGCAATTAAATTTGCCATTTTTTTTGGACTTTTATTCGGCTACTCACAACCAAATTTTGTTGTTGTAACTCGGCTTCTCACGGCCGAATATGTTATAATCCCACTCGGTTGTAAGCAACCGAATGAGGGTCCTGAGAACATTTAAATTTGTCATTTTTTTTGGACTTTCATTCGGCTGCTCACAACCGAATTGTGTTGATGTTACTCGGTTATTCACGGCCGAATGATGGTTTAAATTCGAGATACCATGCCTTAAATATGTGTATACCCTAGACAAAATGTCTAGTTTTTCTTATACAAATAGCAATCAACTAATCAGTCTTGTATATATATCAATACTCAATCAATCATTGAAGACATCATTCAACCAGTCAATCAACAAAACTAAATAATATATAAGCATACATAACTAAGTTTAACAAGATACACAAGTTCAAAAATAAATACGATAGACTTACAAATACCTATAAGTTTAACAAGTTCACAAAAACCACAAGATTAATTAATATTCAAAGCAAACTACTTCTTGGCCTTTTTTTTGGTAGGCCCTTTCTCTTTTGCCGGGGCTTTCTTTTTGCCCGGAGCTTTATCTTTTGCCGACACGGTTGTGTTGCTAGACGGAGAAGCAATATGGCCATTTCTTGCATTATAAATCATGTCTCGTACATTACGAACAATCACACCCATATCTTCTACTGAGACGCAACGGAGCGCTTCATCTAGCATTGGTATTGCTTTATCAGCTATAACTTGCTGCATATATTAATTAGTATTATAAGTAACTATATTACATAGCAATATCAAATGTCAAGAAATGGAAAATGAGTATGATTACTGATACTTACCAACTTAGCAGTTGTGACATCTTCTGCCCCACGTGCCCTTCGCAGCGTTGTTCTTAGACGAGGAACTTGTACGTAAGGATGTGTGATCTTCAAATACCAATCCACATAATTCACCTCACACTCCCACGGAAATTTGGCCGGTACAGAACGACGTGATTCGTTGAGTAAGTGATCACTCCAATTATTTTGTTGCCACCGATTTGCATCGTATATCACCTTATAAGCATTTGATGTTTTTCCTCGATTTATCTTCGTGGGCTTAATCATTGACACTGTGGGGATTGTTTGCACTCGTCCAAATTGTCTAAGGAAGCGGTCGGGGTAGTAAGCCTCGGCGATGTCATAGCAAAACAGTAACCCACAATAATATGAAACTTCAGGGAATGGGCGTGCAACTCTATTGTCCTTATACGGATCCCAACACACCTGTTACAAAATAAGCCAAAATTAATATTTAATCTTAAATTATAGTAATAAAAAAAAGTGACATCTTCTGTTGAGAATGCATTACATCTATCTCACTGAAGTCATCGAGTTTCTCCCTCAACGTTTTAATGGCCGTCATTGTATCGCCGCCACATGGATGGGGTTTCCACCTACACATACGTGGTTGCATCTCAGTGTATTCCATATTGTGAATAGATTGATGACAACCGGGAAAGTGCTCACAAATCCAACCCTGCATTAATTATTTAAAGTTAATAAAAATAATATAAAACAACAATAAAAAAATTAATATTCAAAGTCAAGGCAAGTAATGTACCACAACTAGAGTCAAACATCCAGTCATCCATTTTACTCGGGCTCTCGATGCATGTCCTAATTGACGATACGTATGTGCGAGTATCGCCATTCCCCACCCTATTTGTCCAACCATAGACAAATCTTTCAAACTACCCAAATAATATAACGAAATTTTGGATTTTGTCTTGTCGGGGAAAACTACACACCCAAGCAAGTACATGATATACCCCCTCGCACAACAATCCAACTCCTTATCAGTTGAATCAATCTTAGCCCGATCCTTGCACTTCTCCTTCAACCACTGTAGCTTAACCGCATACGTATCCCCTGTTTCCTTTTTCACGTCGGCTAGACTAACACCTAAATACTTTGATGCCAATTTTCTTGCTACGTCTGCTTCTATTTCTTTTCCTCCCTCATCCGAATTAAAACACTCCCCCTCGATTGGAACGCCAAGTATTTGTTTCACGTCATCTAACGTTATTGTCATTTCACCAAAAGGAAAATGGAATGTGTTTGTTTCTGGGTGCCATCTTTCAACAAATGCTTGCACAGCAACATAATCAATGTAGCGATAATTGTGTTCCATCAAAGCTGTTAACCCAGTCGCTTTCACACGTCTCTGTACCCCCTCAACCTCCTTTGATAAATCCCATTCCTTTAACTTTGCCCAATGTGATATAGTTTTCAGTTTTCTATTTTCATCCTGCATTGATTAATTCAATTAAGGCCAACCATATTATAATTAAAATAAATGTATGTAAAAGTAAGTAATGTAAGTGATGAATACCGGTGTTCGATTCCAAATTGCATATGCTATGTGATCTTTAAATGATGTCAATACACTTTTGTCGACCGGCCCACCATCGTCATTGTCATCTTCATCAGGGGCCACACTACTAGGACCTTCCTCATTTTCGTTAGGAGCTACACCACTAGGACCTTCCCCATCTCCACCGCATCTAGGGTTCTCTAGAGCTACTATCTCCGTTTGAGTTTGAGTTAAACTACCATCAGGATTCTCTTGGTTTTGAGTTTCGGGATTTGTTGATGATGGGGAGTCACTTTTCTCTTTAGATGAACTCGATGATCGTGATGGTTGTGGTGTAGGGGGATTTTTTCTTTTGGCGTTCTCTTTTGCCTTGCCAACAGTTACTGCATGCTTCTTCACTTTTTTTTGCCTCTCAGAGGCCGTCATTGGTTTCTTCTTAGTCATGCCTAAAAAGAGAGAAAAGAGTGTGGGTGAGTCATAATAGAATTTCAAATGTCACTGAGAAATGGAGAACGAGTATATGTATAAAATACAAGCAGGTGGATCAAGAATCTACCACGAAGAATAGACCAATAAACAAACAGAGGGAAAACTAAATTAGCAATTAAAATATATTATATTAGTGGAAGAGAGAATCTAAGAACCATATATACAAGTGCATAAGATAGAAAAATTCTAGTATGGAATATTTTTTATAATTCATCTTTTTTCTAAGAGAATAGATTTAGTGATGAGCCACTATCTGTCAATGTGTTTTTCACATAATTGAAGGCCAATTCACAGTTATATTTTGGAAAGAATAATTGAGAAATATGAAAACGTGCTTGTCCAAAATAACAAAGGAAAATAAACACCAACAGCTCGGTAACCAATATCATAGTCATCGACTTAAAATCTTTAACTAATCATCGCATTTCTTTCTTTTCTCTTTTCCTTGTTCTTCTGATTCTACAGTTTTATTTCTCTATAAATTGGCAATCTAAAATTTTGCAGATAGTAAATGAAATAAGAAAGAGGGAAATGCGTCATATTTATACGATTGTCCCTCGTAAATGAACATCAATTTTTTACTACACGTACCAGTCCGACATCGTTCTTTCAATCCTTGTAGTCCTTCATAATCATAATATGTGAGACCCATGTTTTATTATTAATAATTAAGATTGTTATATCCTTTTTTTTCACCATTGCTCCAAGAAAAGCAACATAATGCATTTCACTTTCTACACCATATTTCAATACCTTATGTTGAAAAAAATTGGTATGAAAAAAAAGAAATGGAGTTGTTTTTAGAGTAATTTTAAATAGGATATTATAATTGTTTGTGAAAAGTTATGGTAAATTTATGTTCACCTTTGTAAGTATATTCAAATCATGTATTGCTCAAAATAATTATAAGATGGATAATAAAATGTCACTCAAAGTGGGAGACGGAATGGAAAGAATGCGAATATGTTAACTCCTAAATAAAAAATTTGTTCAAATTTTGATGTATTTATAAAAAATTATATTTTATAAACTTGTTAGATAATTAAAAAAAAATTACTCTTTATATTAAAAATTCAAGTAACACCTTCGTTTCCTTAGTGTATTTTCTCTCTCTATGACCACCATAAGCATGACAAGGCTGGCCGTGTGTTCTCTCTATTATTGGCAAAGCAAGTTGGGATGATGACAAGCAAACACTCAAAGTAAAGACACAGGTGGGGGGGCCTATGACAAGCAAACACTCAATGTAAAACAAAGCAAAGTGAAACTCCACTGGAACATTAATTTACAGGTGGGGGGGCCTATGACAAGCAAACACTCAATGTAAAACAAAGCAAAGTGAAACTCCACTCGAACCTTAATTTAGACTTTCATTGCTTTACATCACATAAGTCATTATAAGTTCAATGCTTTCTTATATAAATATATACTTCAAATTCTTTAACAATGTAATCATTAACATTATTTTGAAAAGTGAAACTCCTACCATTAAACAGTCATCGCCCCGCACTCCTAAAAATGGTTTTAATTTGAAGATGCAATTTTAAAAGTTAGGGTTCTACATTTTAGGGTATTAATTTAATTTGAAGATGGAGGGAGGTTATAGAACTTACTTTATGAAAATAGAGGCCGATTGAGGAGATGGCGATGGAGAAGGAGAAGGAGGCGACGGCGACGGAGACGGCGACGGAGAAGGAGGCGACGGCGATGGAGAATGCGAACGGCGAGACGGAGAAAGGGGAAGGAGGCGACGGCGATAGCGACGGAGAAAGGGGAAGGAGACGACGGCAACAGAGATAGCGGTTCTCTTCTCTTCGATCGACTCGATTTGAGAGATGGGAGTTTCCTTCAACCGAATAACTGAGAAAGATAGAAGTTAGGATTTGAGTAAGTGCCTTTATTCTCTTTTAATTTAGATTGTTAATTACTTAAGTTAAGGGAGTTTATTTTTAATTAAGTTGAGAATTTGTTTTAATTATATGTTAATAAGTGGGAGTGTTTTGTATAAAGTGGGAGTGTTATTAAAAGAAAAAAGAAAAAAGAAAAAGTGGGAGTATTACTAAGAGTGGGAGTGTTATCAATAAAAATAAGGGGTGCCAACATCACCACCCTAACTTAAAGGCTAGTGGGCCTTTTCTTTAATGGGGAAATAGATTGGCCAATTTTCTTGGAATTTATGACAACTGGGTTGTCGCTAATTTAATTTGGTGGTGGACTTTTCTATTAGGCTCAGTTGAATGGATGTACGAATAGACTTGGGCAGGCCCATTTACTTGATTATAATGAAATTTTACCTTTTTAAGTTGCTCAATTTTGTATCGTAATTTTAGACCCTGAGATGACTAGACTTGGAGAAGTATTGAACTACAAAGTTGTAACTTTTAAAATTGTCTCCAAAATAGGTTCAAGAATCACATAATTTAGAGTTTCGACTAAAAAGTTATGCGTCTAGAGTATTAAACCACTTTACGTCTCTTCACCCACTTTAATTTCTCTATTTTTTCAATTTTCACCAATTCCTTTCTAGCACCTGAGAAAGCATTAAAAATAGAAATATTAGTAATAATATATGCTCTTTGTTAGAATAATAGATAGAAATAAGAGAATAAGGAAGATCGTATTCAACTGGTGTGAAATATGGGTAAGGGTCATCTCTATTTATATTAAGAGTTAAACCTCCCCCCCCCCACCCCCCACCCCCCATTTCTATACAAAACCTATGTGGGGTAATAATAATAATAATAATAATAATAATAATAATAATAATAATAATATAATAATAATAATAATAATAATAATAATAATAATGTGTTAATCACATTTACCCATAATATTAATGTGGCACAAGTTAAACCTATTAACATCACATATGGACATCCACATATCAATATCTTATAACATTCTCCCTTGTATGCCATCATTCAATGACAGTTACCTCATTAAAACCTTTCTCGGGAAAAACCCAGTGGCAAAAAACCAAAGTGAAAGAAAAAGAGTACAACATTCTTTTGAATTATTGAAGTGGTATCCACTGCACATTATGCTACCTCATTAAAACCTTTACTAAGAAAACCTAATAGGATAAAACTTAATCAAAGGAAAAAGAGTACAGCATACAAATCTTGAGTAGCATACTTCAGGATGCTCCCCATAATTATTTACTCTAGTTTGATTATAAAGTCGTCGAATGCCAATATCATAAACTAATTTCTATAATATTGGCTTCAATAATGACTTCATGAATAGATCAACTAAGTTGTTATTGGAACGGATTTGCTTGACTTTAATCTCGTTATTTTTCTGAAGCTTATAAGTGAATAAGAACCTAGTTGAAATATATTAGTCATGTCACCTCTGACGAAACTTTCTTGAATTTGTGTTATACATGCTACATTGTCTTCATAGATAACACTTGGAACATCTGTAATAGAAGATAACTGACAAGAATTACGAATATGATGGATTAGAGATCTCAACCACACATTCCCCACTAGTTTCATGAAAAGCTAAAATTTCAAAATGATTGGAAGAAGTGGCTATTAAAGTTTGTTTAGTAGATCGCCAAGAAATAGTATTATTACCACAAAAAAAATGCATAACCTATTTGAGATCGTGCCTTATGAAGATTAGAACATACCCTAAATCTACATACCCTATTAACTCAAAACTGTTAGAATTATGTAAATAAAATACGCCTAAATCAATGGTTCCTCGTAAATATCTGAGGATATGTTTGACACTAGTCTAATGTCATTTAGTTGGTATTGAGCTATATCTAGCAAGCAAATTAACATAAAATGAAACGTCTGGTGTAATACATTGTGCCAAATATAACAGGGCATTGATTGTAGTTAAGTATGGTACTTTAAGACCTAATACTTTTTCATCATCTTCCTTAAAACATTATGGATCTTTCTTTACATCTAAAGACCGAACAACCATGGGAGTGCTTAATGGATATGCTTTGTCCACACCAAAACATTTTAATACATTTTCAGTATAGTTAGATTGGTGGACTAATATCCCACTAGTACTTCTCTTGATTTGCAAACCGAGACAAAAAAAAAATTCCAAGGTCTTTCATTTCAAATTCCTTCTTCAAATAGTTAACAGTTTTTTCGAGTTCTTCTTAAGTCCCAATTAGATTAATATCATCCACATAAACTGCTAATATAGAAAATCCTTCTAGCTAAGAATTTCTTTGTAAAGACATATGGGTAAATGTGATTGTTTTCATATACTTCTTTAGACAAATACTGATTAAGAAGATTGTACCACATTCTTCCGGATTGCATAAGTCTGTATAGTGAAAGTCTTAGTTGTATCGAGTACGTACTTCTTGACATTGCTTCAGCCAAAGTGAATCCTTCTGAGATTTTCATATAAATATTTGTGTCTAAGTCCCCGTATAAATAAGCAGTTACAATATCCATGAGTCTCATATCTAGTCTTTCAATAACTGCTTAACTTATTAGATATCTGAAAGTTATTACACCCATAACAAGGGAATATGTTTGATCATAATCAATCCCAAGTTTTCGCAGGAAACCTTGTGCAACAAGTTGTGCCTTGTATCTTGTGATTTCATTCTTCTTATTTTTATTTTCTTTATAAGCACCCATTTGTAACCTACAAGGTTAACACCTTTTGGGATTTGTACTATAGGTCTAAATAAACTACGTTTATTTAAAGACTCAAATTCTGCCTTGATGGCAATTTTCTATTTTGGCCAATCTTTTCTTTGTTGACATTCATTTAATGTACGCGATTCTGTATCATTATCATCATTACCCTTTGATACTTTAGTAGCTACTGTGAATGCAAATACGTCATCGATGACCATTTTTTTCTATTCCACATCTCTTTCGAACAACTGTAAAGTATAGAGATATCTTCATTGTTAGGTACCAATGCCTCTTCAGGGGCTTTTATAGTCGATCTCTTCAGGGACTTTTTCTAAAATAATAAGCTCTTCTAGGGCCTTCGAGAAAATGGGTTTTTTCATGACTTCTTCTTAAGTGAAATAAGGAACCTCTTCAGGAGTGTTCTTAGGGCATGATTACTTAATCTTTTTTTTTTAGGAGCTAAAGCTTAGGAACCTATAGGTTTATCACGCATTTGGCGTGGTGCAAATTCATTAGATGCCATATTTTGATTTTGTCCTTTAGGGACATTAATTCTGGCAAGTGCATTTATAGTTGGCACATGTGATTTTGTTAAATTCGCTGCATCATTGAATCCATCAGGTAATTTGTTCACAATTTCTTGTAAATGTACTATCCCCCATACATGGGTCCAGATGAGATAGAGTAAGATTATTCCACGATATTTCTCGCCATTCTTTTAGAACTGGTAGTTCTATACGAACTTTCTTATCTACCCCTAATGGCGGGAATATTGTCTCATCAAATTGATAATCTGCAAAACGTGCAGTAAACAAATCTCCTCTCATTGGTTCTAAATTCCAAATAATGGAAAGTGAATCAAAACCTACATATATCCATAGTCGTCGTTAGGGGCCCATATTAGTACGCTAAGGAGGTGGGATGGAAACATGAAATGCACAACCAAATTTGCACAAATGTGATATGTTTGATTGAAAATCGGTTACTAGTTGTGTAGGAAAAAAAATGTGCGATAGGCTATCGATTTAAATTTGATCAGTTTTAATACATGCAATATAGTACGTCCCTATGTGCTAACAGGTAACCTATATTACATAAGTAAAGGCCTTGCAATAAGTTGAAGACGCTTAATCAAATATTCGACTAAACCATTTTGGGGGCGGACATATCGGACGAGGTGTTCAACTTCTATCTATATAAATAAACAATAATCATCAAAAATTTAAGAAGTAAACTCAGTTGCATTATCAAGTCTTACAGACTTAATAGGTTGATTAAGGAATTACGACCTACGTTTAACGATATGTGTCAATACGTGTGCAAAAGCAATGTTTCTAATAGAAAGTAGGCTTACATCTGACCAGTAGGTGGAAGCATCAATTAAAACCATAAAATACCTAAAAGGTTCACTCAGGGGATCTATAGGGCCACAAATATCTCCTTCTATTCTTTAGAGAAAATATGGTGATTCAAAAGTAATTTTAAAGAATGAAGGTTTTATGATGAGTTTACCTTGTGAACAAGTAGTACAAAAATACTCACTTGGTATGGTCAGTTGATGGTTTGCCAGTGAATGCCCATAAAAGTTATTTATCTTTCTCAACATGGTTGCCCCTCGGTATCCCAGCCTATCATGTATAATCTTAAACCCTAGGGACTATTAAATTTTGATATTTTAGAATTGAGATTATAGCTAATGACTGAGTGTGACTCAACATTAGATAATGTTATGCAATAAAGACCCGCGGAGAACACATTTAATTTTTCTAATGGGAGCTTCTGGCTCACAACACTAATAGTGATACATAAGAATTATTTGTTACCTTCACTTGTCATTTCAATATGATACCCATTCATTCTAATATATTTAAAACTAAGCAAGTTTCTTCATGAACTGCTTGAAAATAATGCATCTTTAATAAATATATGGGTACCATTTGGTAACATCACATGGGCTCTTCCGGAGCCTTCAATTATGTGCAGGTGCTACTATGGTGGATACTTTATGTGTATTAAACACTAACTCGGAGAAAAACTTCTAATTTTTCAATATAGTATGTGTTGTGCCACTGTCTACTAGACAAAAATTATCTTCGATATCATGCATTCCATGATCCATACCTTTAAAAAAATGATAAATAAACTATTTAATAACCCAAATATATTATAAAAGCAATTAATTTATCATATTAATAAATATAAAGACAATCTATAATTCCTAACCAAGAGTGACAAATACCAAAAAAAAAAAAAAAAACTTAAAACATAACTAAATAATCAAATATCTAAGATAATGCATAAAATCAGTAGTGATAATTTAGGTCTTCTGGACCTAATTAGGTGGTGCTCCTAACATCTCGTCAAACTTTTTCTTAATAACAGGATTGCCATCAGCATCTTCAAAACAATCATTCAATTTCAGCTGAATGATATCAGTGACTGATATGTTTACATTGTTCTCTTCCCCATCCAACCAATTTGTCTCCACAGCTTTAATAAAGACTTTGTATTGATCCATCACATGTTTCGGTGCATAGCAAGCACGTGACCAATGCCCACCTTTTCCAGATCTATTGCAAATATTATTTGGTGAATTCTTGTTCTGATCTTGATTCTGATTTTTATTCTGGTTCTCATTCTTCTTACCGGACCACTTCTGGTGGTTTTTGAATTTTGTATTGTTGTGTGAGCCTTTATAACCATCTCTGCTGGGGTAGTTATTACATCCACCTCTTCCAGAGGAGTTCTTGTATCCACCTCTTCTGGGGGGGATTATTATGTCCGTTTTCACCGCCTCTATTCTGATCAAAATTAGCATTTGCTTCAGGAATTGCCTCAGAACCATTTGGTCTAGAATTATGATTTTTTATTAAAACTTTGTTGGTTTGTAGTACAACTAGGAGACAACTTACAAGTTCAGCCTACGTTGAAAAAAGATGCACTCGATTTGCTGCTGCAGAAGTATATTTTGTGCATGAAAAATGGAGAAAGTATTCTCAATCATTTGTTCTTCAATAACTTTTTCACCACATAATATCAGACGAGCAATAATGTTAAAAAATGAAGAGTTATATTCAGGCAATGACTTAAAATCTTAGAATCATAGATTTATCTATTCATTGCGAGCGCTAGGCAAAATTACCAACTTCTGGTAGTCATATCTATCCTTCAGGGATTGTTAGAGACCCAACGGGTCTTCTTCGGTCATGTACTCATTTTTTAAATCATCATGAATATGATGACGCAGGAAGATAAGAGCTAAGGCTTTGTCCAGTGAGGACAATTTATTTCCTGCTATGATAGCATTAACAAGATTTTTGGTAGTTATATGAAACTTTGCATCAAATTACCAATTTAAGTAGTTGTTTCCATTAAACTCAAGCGTCTTAAATTCGAGTTTAGTGATATTCGACATTATGACTGCAAAAGAGAATTATTATAAGGGTCAATAAAGTCAAATATGTTGGCCAATTATAATTTCATGGATAAGAACTTCAAGTTCTTAAATTATGAGACTTCAGGCTCATTAGAAATTGTAATACTTAAGGTTCTTTCTTTTCCATACCAAATCAATTATGATAAGATCTGATCTTTTCTAAGTTAATCAAGCGAGATAATTGATATTATTATCTAAAGAAACAATGTGACGTCTCCAAAATAGCGCGTTGTGTTATAGCCCAAGTGCAAGCTTGTCAAGTTGTATTATAGTCTCGGAAGTCCGAGTGTCGAACCACAGGGATAAGTGAAAAGGAATGGAATGGATTACGGATTAAAGTGTTTTCTGATTCTTGTAAGTTGGATTTGTTGTGAAACTACGGAAATGTAAAACGGTTGTGAAAATTAATAAGAAAGCACTAAGGTAGGTGGAGGTTAGTTACGATATAAGAGAGACGGTGATCACTAGCTCATACAAAGATTTCAACACACGGTTTCTCGAGGGAAATGTTAGTGTATCTCTCAATAGCAAAAGATGCGACGCTAGGCGACTCATTCCCGGATTGAAGCTATATCAAGAGAGAGACAATCAACATTCCACCAAAGACGAGGTTATCATTCCTACCTCTTAGCTACGGGTGTGAAGCAAGGCAACCCATTCCCAATGAAGCTAATCCGAGATAGATATGACAAACTCATCATAAAAAGATTTAACATAAAGCAAGTGTATGTAATCTCATGATTTAAAGAATGAAAATTATAAAGTGAATCCTAACAATGAAACGGAATGAAGTTTATGGGATAAATTTGTCATCTCATCATTTATCACTTATGTTAGAAAATAAAGAGTCTAAGTATCACATATAGTGTAAGAAGCACCCAATATATCCAGAAATGAATCAAAGATAAGCTAAACAAATTTACAATCCATCTATGGAGTTTTATGAACTATTCATAATTTCTACAAAAAGGACAAAAAACTCCATGAATGGGGAAAAAAGACTACAAGCTTTCTAGAACCATATAAATATGTTGTATGTTCATTATCATCCAAGAACTAAATATACAAGGCATATGAAGTCTTAACTTAATATGAAAATACCTAGAAAGCATGAAACAATGGAAGATATGATGAAGAAGAAGAAGATTCACAAATATTTATCAAACTTTAAATATGAATTGAGCCATTAATCACCAAAAATCATATCGCAATCAACCTCCGTAACCTTAGTAATAGACTACTCCATAATAGATGCAAGAACAAATTTTATAGAAGAAAAAATCATTCTTACAAATTAAGCACTTACAATGGAGAAATGAAGAACAATCAACAATGAGCTCTCACCTCTCTCTAGAAATCTAAGTGTGAAAACTAGATAATATCTATCTACCTTGATCTCCTAGACTAAAAGATAGCTAAAAGAGTCCTTTAATTAATAAACTAACCAAGGAAAAATATCTAGGAACATACTTCCTCAAAATAAGGCCAAAAGCAAAAGATAGTTGGTGCACTTGCGGGGCCATGATCGATCATGGCTTTGCCCATGATCGATCATGGAAGTGGAACTTTTCACTCAGTACATTTGCAAGCTATCTAGGCCTTCTCTTGATCACTTCATGCAATGCCATTGTATTCCAATCCTACAAAAACATGGAATACTACAAAATATACACCAACATGGGCCATGTTAGATACAACACTCGCTAAGGCACTAATCTCGAGATAAGTGGATAATTAGGCAGAATTAAAGCAACAAACGCGTCATGTAACTCCGGGAGAGAGCTTAAACATGACAATATTATGCGTTTATCACAATGCCAAATCAATCTCATGATTTCAAAACATATAAGATAAATTTTTGTCATCGATAATCAAACTTTGACAAAACCAAATATCGAATTACGAAATACAAGATTTTCATCAATTTTCCTATTTTTTTCCAAAATCATATTTTTATGAGATATTTCTATAAAGTAGTAAAATATCCGTAAAAGCATCCAAGTTTTCTAACATAGAATAAATATATAAAAGACCACTAGAGACCGAAAAGGCTAAATGGGTGCTTAATACATTCCAAATCTGTAATATAGTTCCCGAACTCTATAAAATCTTGGTTTCATAGACAAACATGTAAAGAAAAAGCTTATTTGTAGCATTTTTTCTTACACAACTCTTTTGTTCGTTTTCTCGTAAAATTTGCTGGTGACTCTAAACGAACCCTCCTGCATCTAGAATAGGATAGAAAGACACTAATATACATTATCACTGTATAGAAGCGAATTAATCAACGAAATTTATTCCAATATTTCAGACCCCCAAACTTAAGGTTGGGACCCGGGGTTATATTCGTAGATTCTCACAATAAGCCAATTAGTATTACTTGGCATCATGTGTATACTCCATTTGAGGTAAGTGGTCTAAGTATTCGCGCATTGGGTCCTCTTAATAGGATAGGCATTCTTCGATTTGTGTGGAACATTATGCACACTAGTCCATTTGGCGGGATTTCATACATGCCAAATTTGGCTTTTCTTTTAAGCCCAAGTATACGACTTTTACTTTGTGGCCGAGTTATCATGAGGTTGTTTCGGTTATTGAGTTGCATGCCAAGTGGATCATTGGCAATGGCTATTCTATCAAGTTATAGTGCTTCAATTGGCTTGATGATACCCTTCCGCACACCCTTCAAATTGAGGATAAGGGAGATTTCATTACACATGTTTGTGATTTCATTACCGACGGGAGGCGGAATATTTCATCTAAGTTTTCGAAGGCTTTCCTTGATATTGCAGATAGCATTAGAAGGGTTCACCTTCCGATTTGAGATGTTGAGGATACTCTTATTTAGCCTTACTTCTCTACAGGATACCTATCTTTCAAAAACGCTTATCATTTTTTCCACCTTTATGTGACTGTTATTGCATAGGTGTCTGTATATTCAGGACCTTTTACAGCTCTTTATGGCCAATAGGTGTCTTGTATGCGAAAGTAGCTTGGGTATATAGTGCATTTGTTTCTTTATTGCCCTTTTGTGGTGGAGGTTTGGCGAGATGCTTGATGAGCTAGCTGCGTAAGATCTCGATCATTGCCAAGGTCACGTTGGTTATGCTGCATTAGATCTTTCTATTCTCTGTTATCTTGGTATGCAGGACATGCAGGCCTCGTCATGCTCCTTTATTTATCCCGATTTTGGCTTCCACTTCAAATTGGATGGGTGAAGCTAATACGAACAAAATGGCTCAGGGTTCTCCGAGTAATGCTGCGACTGGGGGATTTTTCATAGACCACAGAAGGGTTGTTATCGATGCGTATTGTTTTAATGTCAGGATTGTTATGGCCTTCCTTGCAAAAATTTTGACATTTATTCAACTTGTTACGTATGTCTTATCAGCGTGGTTGGCACAGGCTCTGGATTGATCTCAATTCAATAATGGTTCTTCTGTGCTTAAAGTCCTCTTATTATCGGCCTCCTTGGCGTGTTGCCATGAGGTGGGACAACTGTAAGCAGCTTCTTTCTAGCATGCGATTATATTGCTCTCATATCTTCAAATAGGGCGATAATGTGGCAGATCATATTACTTCTATGGGGTTGGATCATCAGACCCCATTTTGGTGGGATTGGCTCCCATATAAACGGTCATTTTAGTGGGGCAGGACATGTCCTTTTTTCCCTAATTATATGTTTAGATTCCATTAGTTATTCTATTACTGTATCTTATATTTCTTTTGCTAGTGATCTTTTTTGGACTGATTTGCTTAGTTTTGATGGGTTGGTATATAAAGTCCATTGGATTCTTTTAGTTTATGCTTTTGTTACTCTCTCAAGGAGGTTGAGTCCATATCCCCTTCTCTTATGCGCCCTCAAGTCTAGACTTTTCAGACTCACTTTATTTTTTTTATTTTAATAAAGTAACGTTCTAAGCTAGTGCCTTGGACTTTTGGGAGTTTGAACTTCTTTTAAAAAATAATAATAATAATTTCTTACCTTGCTAGTTAGGTTAAACCTCTCCTCTCTAGGTTGTAAAAGGGACTAGCCTCTTCCTCTCAACTTCAAATATATATATATATGGCCAAGATCTACTATACACAGTTATTTACGGACCAACTTTTTAACAATTTTTGTTGCTGGAAATATATATCTTTAAATATCTTAACGATGGAAATTATTCGCTAAATGACCGGTCTAGATATGGACGATTCATACCAAATCCATACCCTATACGTATAATTAAAAAAAAGAAGTTAATTTATATTAATAAATTAATTAAGTTTGTTATTTTCTTTCTTCAAAACATAACCTTACATGTTGCCAAATAGTTTGCCCTTGCCCTTGCCCTTGCCCTTGCCCTTGCATATTCTAAAGTTCCATTCATGAAAATGGAATCCTCTTTCTTCAAAGCAACATTTATACTTTCTCGTTATATTATCTTTCTCTCTCTGCATCTTTCTCTCTCTATATATATATATGCCTTTATACATATATACATGCATTCCCAAATAACCCGTTTGAAGGCTACAAAGTTGATTAATTATTTTATATTTTAAAGAGCTTCAAGTCGCCTAATTAAAGAGGATCACATATATTTCAAGCTTAATTAGGTTAGTGTATATATGCTTTAATTTATTTGGTTATTATTTTTTTCAAATTTTTTTTTTTTTTGAAAGGAGAAAAGTCTCCAATATATTAACAAATAAATATTACAGGAATAGAGGGCCATTAGATAAAAATATTGGATATAGATTTATTTATTTTTCATTTCTTAAATTTTGTAGTTTTAAGCTTACATTGTTGGTCATTATTTTCTTTTTCCCTTTTTTTACCTCCTTTTGTTTTGTTTTCTTCTGCATCAGTGCATTGTCATTTCATTTTTCAAAGCATGTGTATAAATGTTAACGCGCTATTCGCTGAAAATGACAAAACATTAAATCTTAACTCCGTATAATAACAACATGAAAAATGAAAATTAAAACAATTAATTTTAGTGAGAAGATGAAAAATAAGTTGAGACTCATACTCATTTTTGTGATTATATGTCTTATATCCTTCTTTATATTTTGTGGAAAAAAATTCTTCACCACTACTTAATTAAAGAAATTTTTTCCATGGAAGAAGTCAAAAAGTAAGAATTAATCTCACCACATCCCTCAACTTATTTTTCATCTTCTCACCTAAATTAATTATTTTTCTTTACATATATTTCTTTTTTATCCTTGCAATATTTTAGTAAGTTCTCGATAAATAAAGGAATTGTTCTTAAATTAATATCGTAAACCCAACCCCCCCTCCCCCTCAAAAAAAAAACCCACGAGAGAGAGTTCTTGTTCTCCCAATTCAGGAAGATCGAAATCTTAAAATATACGCGTAACTCGTTCAATAAAAATTTAAAGGGACTAAAGATACAGAACGAAAGATTACTATTTTTTTTATTTTTTTTGTTTAATTATGTGTATTATTTTTTTTCATTTATTCACAGAAATGGCTCCAAGCTTGCTACACGGGACCCTTTATGCAACCATTTTCGAGGTGGAGAAACTACGTAATGGATTTGGCTTTAATTTATGTCCCAAGGTAACATATATATATATATATATAGCATTGACTACAGATTTTACTAATTCATTTTTCTTAAATGAAGAACTTTTACTTGAGTTTTTTATTTTGTAAGAAAAATATTTATTTTAACAAAATTATGGGTTAAAATAAAAATTATTTTGCTATATATATATTTAGCTTTGAGATATTGACTATGGACTATATATATATGCAATTAACATGTCGCATCATCAAGTTAATTTATTTAATTCTCATATAAAAAAAGTAAAAATTATATTATCCAACAAACAACAGACTAATTGCGATATGAGGCATAAAACTTTTCCAACCGTATGATATATTATTGTGATGAAATATATAAACATATATACATATGATATGGTTCTAGTATGGACCGGATTTTTAGTGGCTAATTTTTGTCGCCAAAGGGTTATTAATATCATTCTTACTTTGTAAGATTTGACCTGCCATAAGACCAAAATTGTATTGATTATTACTTTTAAGATCACCCAGCTTTTACTTTGCAATTTCTTTTTCTTACCTATGGTAATTGATAATCGTCGCTCAATTAAACCATAAAAGTGTCACTATAAATCATCATCATAAAATGTCACTGGGCTATTCTATATAATTGTCGCAACAAGCCAACAACTATGAATTTTGCCAAAAGAAAGTACAAGTATTAAAGGATATTGTACAATACTTTGAATTAGCAAGCCAAATTAAGCCTATTTTATTAACCTTTTGTTTATAGAAAAACCCCAATCCTAGAAAAATCCCCATGGCAAGAGGACTATATCTATTATTATTAAGAGCCAAGCGGTGCTTGAGGCGCGATTTAGTTTTTACATAAAATTTGGAGTCCACGTTTGTCCCTGTATTTTTATTGTTTGTAAATAAGAAAGGAATGCTAGCCGGGCTTAAACCCTCAACGTCTAGGTTGAGGTGTGAAAAATCTTAACATTAGATAATGTGGGGCTAATTACACATACCAAAACACCCTATAACACTTCAACATTGACTCGGCCATATAGGAGTCTACCGAGTATGTGCACATTACCTCAGTCTTATAGGGGCGAGCCATTATATTTTTTTTTTATTCCTAACAATAGCTCGGTCCTATAAGACCTAGGTAATGTGCACATACTTAATGTTATAAGACCGAGTAAAGCGTTGTGTGTAATTAGCGCCCACCTTAAACAACTCCAACATTTGTTATATATTTTTTGTTTTAAATTAGATGATACAAGTTCATAATCAAAAAGCGTGCACACTAGCAACATATCTGGTCATAAAGAAATGAAGGGTTTAAAACGCTCAAAACCGATGGCTTACAAAGAGAAAGAAACAAAACTCGGGAATAAAAACCTATTTTAATACTTGTAATTATCATAATTGGCTCTTAATTGAGGGAATGCATACTGCCAGAATATATACAGTACTAATGTAAAAGGTTGTGCTTTGTGCTTTGATAGTTGTACATTAATCTATTTTTGAATTTTCTACGTTTATATATGTATATTTGTCTTTTAATTGGAAATTTGAAGAGTGCTGGTCCACTAAGAACGACAAAAAAGATTTTATCACAAGTTAAGAGATCTGTGCTGTGCCGGCCTGAGGTAGTACCCTTGATTATTGTACCCATTTGCATCACTTAATTTAGGGCTTGTTTGGTTGTCCTCGTAAAATTTTAGCTTCTTTTTTTGTCATAAAATATTGGATTTTAATAAGCGAATAGTAAAGAAAATAGAATTTGAGTGAATTTGTCGATTTTGGATTTCTAGAAAGTACAAAAACTCAAATCACGCGGTCGTTGAGATGCAATCTAAGTCAAGAGTTCATTCAAATTCTTGGAGACTTCCAAACAAGGCCTTGTACATTTTATTTCTTCCTCTGTTTTGTGCAAACATTATTCTAACTTTTTGGAATATTGAGCAGATAGTTGGTTCGAAACTTTACGCGACCGTTGATCTAGATAAGGCTAGAATTGCGAGGACAAGAATTCTAGAAAACGAACCATCGAATCCTCGTTGGTACGAGTCTTTTCGCATTTATTGTGCCCACACTGTTTCGAATGTTATATTCACAGTCAAGGATCAAGACACCATTGGCGCAACGTTGATCGGAAGAGCTTATTTGCCTGTCGAAGAGATCATAAACGGGTATCAGGTGGACAGATGGATTAAAATATTAGACGAAGAAGGTGATCCTATACAAGGAGGTTCGAGAATTCATGTCAAGATCCAATTTTCCCGTGTTACCCAAGATATTAATTGGTCTAGAGGGATCAAAAGCCTCGACGGAGTCCCTTATACTTTCTTCAGGCAAAGAGAAAATTGTCTTGTAACATTGTACCAAGATGCACATATCCCCAATGACTACTACGCCGAGTTTCTAACTTCTAAAGGGCTTTATAAGCCTCAAAGATGTTGGGAGGATATATTTGATGCGTTAAGTGATGCAAAACATTTGATTTATATAACTGGGTGGTCTGTTTATACTAAGATCACTCTAGTAAGGGACACAAGAAGGCCTAAACCCGGAGGAGATATCACACTTGGTGAGTTACTGATTAAGAAGGCAAATGAAGGTGTGCGTGTACTTATGCTTATTTGGGACGATAGAACCTCGGTCGCACAGTATAAGAAGGATGGTTTGATGGCGACCCACGATCAAGAAACGTGGGACTACTTTCGGAACACAAATGTACATTGCATTTTATGCCCTCGTAATCCCGATAATGGAAGGAGTAGACTTCAAGGGATAGAGGTTGCGACCATGTTTACTCACCATCAAAAGACTATAGTGGTGGATAGTGAAGCTCAAGAAGGATCATCCAAGAGGAGGATTGTGAGCTTTGTTGGGGGCATTGATCTTTGTGATGGTCGCTATGATACTCAAGATCACCCTTTGTTTTTGACTTTGGATACCGTGCATCGCGATGATTTTCATCAACCCAATTTCCCTGACTCGTCAATCAGAAAAGGTGGTCCAAGAGAGCCCTGGCATGACATTCATTGCCGCCTGGAGGGGTCTGTCGCCTGGGATGTACTATACAATTTCGAACAGAGATGGCACAAGCAAGTTGGTAATCAGTTCATTTTTTCACTCAACGAGCTTGGAGACCTCATTGTCCCCCCATCTCCGGTGGCAACCTCACAAGGGTAAATTACAATCAACTCCATAGTCAATTTTGCAGTACCCGTTGAACTAAGTAATCTGACAATAAAAACCCCCTTCACTATAAAAATTGTTGCACTTGATACAATTTTGTTATAATTTCATCCAAAATTAATAAGTGACTTGCACATGACAGGGACAACGAGACATGGAACGTTCAAATATTCCGGTCCATCGACGGTGGAGCTGTAACTGGCTTCCCAGAAAAACCTGAAGATGCAGCCGCAGTCGGCCTTGTT
Organism: Lonicera japonica; assembly: GCA_021464415.1. Taxonomy (NCBI): domain Eukaryota; kingdom Viridiplantae; phylum Streptophyta; class Magnoliopsida; order Dipsacales; family Caprifoliaceae; genus Lonicera; species Lonicera japonica. The sequence goes on from CM038470.1 coordinate 60,587,394, forward strand.
AGCGGGAAGGACAACACCATTGACCGAAGCATACATGACGCGTATATCAATGCCATTCGGCGCGCTAAAGACTTTATTTACATCGAAAACCAATATTTTCTCGGAAGCTCATATGGGTGGAACTCCAACGATATTAAAGATGCGGACATTGGTGCATTACACCTTATACCGAAGGAACTTTCATTGAAGATTGTGAGTAAAATTGAAGCAGGGGAAAGATTTGCCGTCTACATTGTGATACCAATGTGGCCAGAAGGTATACCTGAGAGTGCTTCAGTTCAAGCGATATTGGATTGGCAAAGGAGGACAATGGAAATGATGTACATTGATATTGCTAGCGCAATTAAATCCATGGGAATTGATGCAAATCCAAAAGACTATTTATCATTTTTTTGTCTTGGAAATCGCGAGGCTAAAAAAATGGGGGAGTATATTCCTCCAGAGCAACCTGAGCCCGATACAGATTATAGTAGAGCTCAACAGTCGCGGCGCTTCATGATCTATGTCCATGCAAAAATGATGATAGGTACACGAAATTCTTCATCTTTGATCTATGTTTCTCTTCTTCTTAGGAGGGAATTTAAACTATTAAATGCTAACTAAACGTTCTAATTCTTGACATTCCAACTTCCTTCACAGTTGATGATGAATACATAATCATTGGATCGGCAAACATCAACCAAAGGTCGATGGACGGTGGGAGGGACTCGGAGATTGCAATGGGAGCTTATCAACCCCATCATATCGGAACCACAATACCACCAAGAGGAAGTATATTCGGCTTCCGAATGGCTTTATGGGCTGAACACCTTTACCAGGTGCCCGAGCCATTCCACTTCCCACAAAGTCTCGAATGCATTCGATTGATAAATTCACTTGCTGATGAAAACTGGAATAATTACTCAAACAATACATTCGCTAATGACCTTGTATCCCATCTTCTTCGCTACCCCGTGGTGGTCTCAAGTACCGGGGAGATTAGCACATTGCCTGGGGTCGAGTTTTTCCCTGACACGAAGGCTAAGATTCTTGGTACTAAATCTGAATTTCTTCCTCCAATTCTCACTACTTAAGAGCAAGAGGGTTATAGTGGTAGTTGTAAATAAGGTAGCATGTTTTTAGTAATGGTGCTTGTGAGTTCCTGTGGATGTGGTTGTATATTTCTACAACTTGTTGATAAAGGAATTTATAAATGAATTAGTATCATTAGTAAAAATTCTCATTTTTCCACATTCTTCGGTATATATCTATACTATATATAAAAGTACAAATAACTTAAATGTTTTTCCTCTTTTTTGTAAAAACAAATATGCCCCTTCATTTTAAACAAAAGATTTTAAGATTTACATTAAATAAAATAGTCTAACTCAATATATTTTTATATTAGTATTAGTATTCTAATTAAATTCAAACTCTACTTATTTGGCTTAAAAAATTAAACAAAAATTTTAAACTCGATTTACATTAAATAAAATAGTATAAGTATATAACTCCATATATTTTTATATTAATATTAGTATTTCAAATAAATTTAAACTCTACTTTATTTGACTAAAATAATTAAACAAGTTAAAGTTTGTGTTGAATTAAGAGTTTTGTACAAGACTTCTATATAACTTGATAATAAACTTTCCAAGAAGAAAGCTATTGAATATATTGTATTAAAATTACAAAAATTTTAGCGTGAATTAGAATAATGTTCTTATACTATGAATTAGAATAGCGTGAATTACAAAGCTTAGTATAATGTTCTTATAATTATCAATTGAATTTTACACTTGATCACTATGTTTTGTTTATTTCTTGTTATTTCATTAATGGAATTAATGGGTTTTGTCAAGTACTAAAATCACGTGCAACGCACGTACACAAACGCTAGTATATATATATATATATATATATACATACATATAACCAATATATAAATTCGAGAAGAGGGAGAGGGCCTACCTTGAATCTAGTCGCCTTCATTGAATACTCCCACTTTCAACTATTTGAACTTAAACCCAAAGGATTATCATTTTATATATTTTTGTGTGGGGGTAATAAATGGCTTATTGGGTTCAAAAATGACTTTTTCCACTTAATACATCTACGTATCACTGATATAAATACGATTGTCTGATATGATGCAGCACAGACCTAATGATATGACAAATCTTAAAATAAATAGGATATGATATGGCCAAGATATCGTACAAATATAAATATATAATAATGTTATTAATTTTATAAAGTTTATAAATAAAACAGTCAATATTCTTGAATCTAAGAAATACTAACTAATTAATTACAAAAAACATGAAATAGCTATTTTTATCTTCAATTAGCTCTAAATATTTGACACACCACTCAAAAAATAAAATTTGTAACCGCTATTTGCATATTATTTTTAACTTAGTTAAACTCTATTTTTCATTTGTCCGATGATAAGTGAATAAGTGCATTTTACTCAACCGATAACAAGCGAGGCTTGAAAATGCTTTACTCGACCCATAAACACTAAGTATGTATATTTATACTCCCTTCTCATCAAGCAAGTAACATGCACTTACTCGCTCGTTAGATAACTCGACTGTAATTATAATAAAAAATAAAAAGGAGACCTGTATACACTTTGGACTAAATGTTTAACTAGGATGCAAAGAATGGAAGGGACCACTACAATGTATTTAATATCTTTGTCCGCATGTCCTTGCCATCTTTGTTGTATATCTTAACCGTATCCAAGAAGTATTTAAAAAAAATAAAAAATAATGCAAGAACTTCTAATACGTGACAAGGTGTACCGGGTAAGTATTATTGCAAGATACATATCGGATATGATTACGACCAACCCATACAGAATATCCGTGCTTTAGAGAATATCACCATTATAACTAATCAAGTCACTTAAGCGTCAAGTAAAGGAGTTTGTTCTAGTGGTCAAGACTCTTAGATTTCACCTAGAAGGTTATGGGTTCGATTCTTCCTTCATTGAAATAATTACAAGGAAGAATTGAACACATAATCACCCAAGTGTAAAATAATAGCATTGTCTACTAAAACAAATTAAATTGTTTTAGTTTTAAATCAAAATTAAATATTAAGCAATTTAGACAAGGACGAAGAGAAAAGGGGAAATAAGAAAGTAAAACTAATAACCAGAGATGTTATTTAAGTACAACATTTTCAGCCTTCAAATAAACAAACAGCACCCAATTGTTCTAACAGGGTAGTCTTTATAACAACAGTCAACACAATCCCCAAATTGTTGATCAAACTAGTTTCTAATTAAACCAACACCACATTGACCATCAACAACCATAATTCTACCAAGAACAGACACTTCTCCCAAAATTTTCCCACAGCTTTCTCGATATCCAAACAACTGATGCAAATTTAGGCACGCTTCAGGATATAACAAATAGACTGATTATAGTCCTTAAACTGCTCAACAAGGCTCTAGGATCCAAATTATGACACCAGCATATTTTTAAAAGCAAATGCACATTACACAACCAAACCTTAAAAAGCTGACGACTATGGACAAAGACGGAAATAAAAACCCTTAATGCACCATCATTGAGAAACGATTCCAAGTCTTATTCATACCTGTCAAAATATTTTACGCGAAAATGGGCTCAATAAATACGCATCTGGCTCTTACTGCTCAATGGGTTCTTCCACCAACATGGTCTCACCTTCACCTTCACCTATATGAACATAATTTGTATTGGGCTCAGCTTCGCTTGGCTCAGTGGCTCGAGCTGGCTCTACTTGACCATCAAACACCAGTTCATTCGTTTCACTTGACAAGGCTGTTTCCTGAGCTGCAGGTTCATTTGGTTCACTCGAAACAGTTGGTTTGTGAGCTGCGGGTTCGACCCTTTCGCGGGTTAAGCTAGTTTTCTGAGAAGGTAGCTTAGGAAGAGACTTTCTTATAGGCTTCTTAACGGGGAAGGATGAAGGACCTTTGGTCGGGTTGTTTTGGGACACTTTCTCATCCAAACTTAACCGACTCGGTCTAACAGTGTGGCCACTGGTTCCTTCAGTGTCTTTGGTGGGTGAGTTCTTTTTCCGACCGAGCTTGGGAGATTTGGGTCTTGTTGTCGGTATCTGGTACCATAAAATCAAAGTTTGAAAAAGTACATAAGCAATTTAGATCACATAAAGTTGATAAACAATTCGATTTACTATGATTTGAAATTCATGTCTGAATATGCATACTGAAATTAAAATGAACAAAAAATTTATATAGGGTGTATGTTTGACTGGGAAAGTTTTCCAAAAGAATGGAAGATGGAAAATGTGTTTGATTGCCTAATTTCTAGGCAATTCTAATTCCACGATGCGTAAAAGTAACGCAAATTCTTAGCCTCCCCAACGAAAATAAGTTCTAGGTAAGGTGGAAAAAAGTTCAAAGGGAAAATGTTTGATTCTAGGTAAAAAGTGGACAATAAAACACCAAAAGTTGGAAAATGCCTCGTCATTGCAAGGAAAAAGTACATATTTTCCACCTAGAAAATAATTACAGTCAACACCTTTAAATAGTTTTCCATGGAATTCTGTTGCCTAGAATTTAAACATTTTCAACCCTAAATCCATGTTTGTTGTGGAAGACACCCTAGGTAAATCTTACGATTCACGAGACAATTCAATTGCTATATAGATATCAATTCTTGAATCATTATAAAATCAAATGAAATGTGATTATTAATAACTTTTACATCGTTATAAATTGAATTGGGAAGCATAATGACTTTTTTTCACATGAGATTCAGTTTTTCCATAAGCTTAGAAAATTATTTGCATTGAAGATAACTAAACTTCTGATTTGGTTCAGTAATATTTCAATTATCTTCTTTTCTCAGACTCTTATAACTCTTTATGATATTTATCATGAACATGTGATTTTTATGGGGCACATATTTAATCTGAACTGAAAACTGTGTCATCACAAAGGATTCAAGGAACCTTGGCCTATCCCACAATCCACATCAATAGTGTAATAGCCTAATGGGGTGATCCTTGGCTATATATGGGTCCAATACTCCAATGAACCTAAATAACAACTTGGGCTAGCCATTTGGGGTAAGAACCCGGGTTATTACTCCAGTGAACCTCAATGTGTGGTTATTGTGTTTAGTTCGTGTGTAAGTATGTCAGGGCTTTGACGGGAAATTTTTAACAACCCACATCAGTGGTGTAATGAGCCAACAATGCATATCATGCTCTTCAACACCACCCGCCCCAACACCCCAAAAACAAAAAAAACACTTGCAACCCCCGTTCCCACGTGTAGAGACAAACCAAGGTGCACGAAGTGCACATGCAAATGTGCAACATTAATGCAAATGCAAAGGGGAAACAAATGCAAATACCAAGACTCGACTGAGACCTTGCGCAAACCAAAGCTCTGAGACCATGTTAGGACCCATCTCCCCAAAAGGTTAAGTTCTTAAGTAGTGGACCAACAATGCATACCATGCTCTTCAACAATAACAACTTGGGCTAGCGATTTTGGATGAGAACACAGGTTGTTACATATTCAGCACACTCAACAACTGGGAGCTTCACTTCAAACATATAGTAACTTACCCAACAATAGTGAAGCTTTCGGCACAAATGTTATACATTGCACCCATGTCGAAAGCCAAGAAAATGAGAAATTTGGAGTAGGTGTAGAAGTTGCTAGACAAAGCTCTCTTGAAATTCTACCAACCCCTTTTTAGGTTGGTCAAATATAGCTTCATTTCATATCATAATTCATAAGTTTAAAATCATGAGCTAGATGAAAATAGAACTTCAACTGAAAAGGCAGAAAAATGACAACCCTAACAACTAAGAGGAAAAGAGGGATTGATATACCCCTCAAAGGCTACATTTAGCATGATTGAAGTGGCTAAAGTCCTCATGTTGAATCAAATCCAAACTTCCTGATGACCATGCTGAACAAAACTGGTAGCTACAAGATGCAGTGAGAGATACGAGACAAAAATCAAAGATGCAAAAAGGTGTCTATGTAACGATCAAACGTTACATAAGATTCTTGTCCACATTAGGTAATTACATCAAGAACCTTTTTCACATCTACCATAGTCACCAATCCAAAAACCGAGTCAATTCCACAAATTACCCCGATCTCATGTGATTTGGGCACTTGGCCAAGACTTCGAAGAAATACAATATGTAAAGGTAGTTAAACTTGAATTTAAAAAATCAGGAATTTGAAACCGGACACAAGCCCTTGAGAACCATACACATTACTAGAATCTTTTCTAACGGGATTTGTCCACAAAAAAAAAATATTCGGTTGGTTGTGATATTTGCTTTAAAAGTACACAAAATATAGCAATAATTTTTTATAAATTGGATAATCTTCAGTTAATCATCTAATCTCTCACTCAGGTGGTGCTTGCAATTTTTCCGCATAGTTCTTGTGGGTCCTTGGTTCAATGAATAAGATGTGGTTTTTTATTAAAGAAGGGGAGTTTCCTTCAATAAGACCTCCTCTTGATTTTGAACTCTAAACTACAAGTCCTGATTTTTGAAAATTTTGCTATTGGAGTTCAACTCATAATTAAGGTGTTACACACAATCACAAAGATCCATGAGTTAGAATTAGAATGTAAAAAAGTTTTGAACACGCGCACACAAAGAGAGAGAGAGAGAGAGAACAGAGCAGAGGAAGCAAATCATTTAAGACCAATTATGGTGATATTCTCCATTTTCACATGAGAATATTTGGGAGGATCTCTGAAATAAATGTACCCTGACCATCAATGTAGTTATAATTGTTATCTAAGGTGGCTATAAAATCAAATCCTTAGTCCTAGCCTCCAAATCATGTACCCTAGAGAACCCCAATATAGATCATCCATTGTCGCAAGAAAAAGGTTAGACACTTAAATACACAACCATTGGTATAGAGATGGAGCACCACCACTCCAACCCTAACATGCCTAAGCTCATGAACTATTACAATATTGAGTTAATATACTACATTAAAATTTTGAGTTAATTGGGGGAAAAGATTTTGAAAGTGTGACTGGGAAAATACTCTGAAGGAATTGACAAGCATGTCTTAATAAAGTGATCTTTTCTAGTTTAGCCTATGCTAATATTTTATAGAATATCACATTTAGATAATTAGATATAATGCTAAAATATCGTGTATTATAAATACACTAAAAACTGGTTAGACAAGAGATCCCAATCCTCTAAAATGCTTCAAATCATCTACATAGTACCATATAAGATACTGAAACCATGGGTTTCATACGTAGTTCAACAAAGATTTGACCTAATCAAGAGGCACTCAAGACCTTATTTGTCCAAGTTTCTCTCATATGCACTGTTCTCCACAAAATTTCAAAGTAGTTATGTTTCTCTGTTGTTCTTTATTTCTTTTTTCTGCATGTATTTCTTCAGTTGCGGGTTTAAGTGTATACAATTTGCAACTTTCAAAATCTTTTTCTTGTAAAACATAACTTTAAAAACACAGTATGTGTGGAGTATAAAACCTGGTACAATATAAAACATTCACCATATGTTTCTTATTAGCAACGACACCTTGTCCTCTGATTTCTTTGCAAGTATTCATTTGTTGTTAATTAATAGTTGTCCCGTTACCCATCGAAAGAAAAGAAAGGAAGAAAAACCTCTGAGCATCAAAAGAGGCTCCTAATATTACCAAATACTCAATAAGTCTGATCTAGAAAATGATATCAAGATTTCAATGCAATAATGGATAAATTTGATTGATTACCCGAACTTATAGAGCTTTTTCCAAACAAATCTAGCACACTAGATTATCAAGAAGGATATTATCTAGGATGCTACATTTATCAAAAGAAAAAATAAATATTAGGATTACGGTTAGCTGGCTCTGAACATTTTCCGAATTAACCTTGGTTACCTTCTTTAGGTCTGCTTTAGGAGGTGGGGGTTCCTGATAGAAATTTGGCATCGGTGTTGCTTTAAATGTCAAGCTCTTCCTTAACATTTTAAGTTCAGCTTCTTGACTTTCCTGTTAATCAGTAAAACCGGTATTAGAACAAACAAAAAGAGAAAAGAAAATACAGTCCAGAGCCAAACTCTGAAACCCAAAATAGTAGGATATTGATACCACCTTGGTTTTGGCTTGAAGAGTACTCTTTTCGACTTCCTTTGCATGGATCTTCTCCTCAAGTTTTGAATAGAACTGCACAAGAAGAAATATTTATAAAAGAAAATTGAAAAATATGTATGATAATATTGTTTATGCTTGAGAGAACAAAACGTACTAACCTCCCGTCGTTTCTCGGCTCTTTCATTACACCTGAAACTGAAATTGTAGGCTGGGAGTTGACCCAGTCTTTGGGTTTTGGAATCTTCTGTTGTGGAGCTCCTACGAGATACTTAAGGATAAACTTATAATTGTATCAATGATATGTGATAAGTTTTGCAACTGCTGGAGAAAATAACAACAAAATAGTTAACAGAAATGGGATACGAAGAAGATTGGGCACTTCCTTCAGCATTATTTGGGGCAGCTTTTTTCACTGGCTTCAGTTTTATCTTCTCCCTGTTGTGAGAGAATCACTTCAGAAACCTTAATGAAATGTTATCAATATATAGGAATCTGAAAAATTAATGCTCTCTCTCTCTCTTATACTTTATTGACAAAGGAGCTCTCTCTGTCTCTCTTCACTTTATTGACAAAGGAGCTAACAGTTATGCATAAAGCTCCATTAAGTAACGAGTTAAATGATTTAGACGTAAGTGCAAAGATGACATACGTAAGGCCTTCGGGCAGTGCCGCATTCATGGTAGATGATGGTGCATCAGCCTTCCTAGATTGCTGCTTAATCAAGAAATGCAGATTAACAAGAAATGTGATTACAAAGAAAAGGTAGTTATCAACTTATTATTTTAAAAGAAAAACATGAATATATTACCTCCACTAGCCATTTAAAAATTGAACGCAACAATATAATCTTTACCTTAGAGAGATGCGCTTTATCAAGAGCAGGTGTTGGTTTCGTTTTGCTGCCGGTGACCTGCCTGTCATTGAACGGCGTGCTCCTTGTTCTAAGAGCAAAAGGTTGTTTAACCTGTGACTCCGAAGCAAGAGAACTGCACTCTTTCACCTTTGTTCCTGCTTTTTTGGAGCTCGAAGTCTTTCCGTTCTTGGCTTTGCCTATGCGATTTTGTAATTCGGAATGCTTCAAATCATCCTGTATCAAATCCCACAAGGATTAAACAATTTAACCAACATAGACTCCACAATCAATATTCTTAAAACTGCTAAGCAAAAGGCGGAAGGCAGGTGCATAGGCAGTTGATTATTGTTTATTTACTTTTTAAATATCACACTGCAAAAAATGAACTTTTACTTCTTGAAAGCAATATTTCCCCAACAAAACATTCCCCATAGTTCAAATCCAAAGAAAAATACTTAAACAAAAAGAAAGGAAAGAGTGAAAATAAATTGATATATAGAAAACTGTTATAGTTATACATGTGCTACCTTAGAAGGAATTGAACCATTGTTTTCTGCCATTACATTCGATCCCCCCGCTCCTTCTTCAGCCGATAAGTCAACGACTCCATTATCATTCAACTTTACACCACTTTCAAAATCCCCATTCAGTGCCTCAATCTCGTTTGTACCATTTTGAATCCCATTTACATTCTCCAAGAAAGCACCTTCTTCCCCACCGGGAAGTTGTTCATGAACTCCATTTTCATAGTCCATCCTATTTCCAGAAACAAGTATAATATTGTCAGTGTCCATCACCTGTAAATCGCAAAAATTCACAGCCTCTGAAACTTCAAATTGAAAATGTAAGAAAATTGTTTCTCTTAAAGCAAACTTAAGTAATATATTTCCTCCATACATATAGATTAATCTACAATCTACAACATGCTAAACTCCAATTAATCCATTTCCACTAACTAAAAACAAAGAACTGATCCATGAATACTTTAGGAGATACCAGTAGGACAAAAGTTAAAATTCAAAATGCAAAACTACTTTGAATTCATTAAATGCTCGTCTTACTCGAGTTTTTACTTGTCCCTGGAATCCCAAAACAGTAAATTCACACTAGGATTCTCTTATAGTTCATGTCAAGAGGTTGAATTTTTGGATACAAGGAACAAACAAAAACTCGAATTAAAAGTGAACCAATTCATCAATTGTACATTTTAATTGATGGGGTAATGTGAAGAAGAACAAAAATGAATAATCTGAAAATTAAACCATTTTTTTCCCATGCTTGAAAAACCTCCACTGCACAATCTATGAGTCTTTGCCAATGCCCCTAAAACTTAAAACAACACTTCATAGCAAACAAACAAAATGGTCCAAAAACAAATTACAAAAATAAATATATATAAAAGATTTAGTTTCTGTGACTCTAGTTACACTTGGGGCACTAACAAATTAATTCACAAGAAAAAAATCTCAAATTTCAAAGAGCAAATCAACAAACCGAATCTGAAGAATTTACACTTAACTAGATCTTAAAACTCATCAAAAGATCCTCATTCCTATTCTAAGATTCAGAACAAACACAACATTATTCGCATCAAAACACAAACTAAAAACAAAATTCCAAAGCGAATCAATCACTTCACTTCACAAACTTCCAAACTTCACATTCATCCACTTCCAAAACCCAAATGCAAACAATTCCTCATTAAAATACACATACAAAAACACAGCCTGTAAACAGATTAGGCTTTCGAAACTCACCTACCAAAGCAAACTCAGGATCAAATCGCCATAGAATCTGAAACCCTAGAGGCGGTGATCTTCCCGGATTCGAACTTGAAACAAACTGGAACCAATAATTTAAAACAAAAACAAAATTAAAATAATAGTGTAAAAACGAATATTTCGAGTTTTATATCATATCATATATTATATTATTATATATATATATATATTTTATGTACTGGTGAGAGTAGATGGGGAGAGAGAGAGGGTTTTTGTGTATGTTTTTTGAAATGGGGAAAAAAGGATATGGATTTTCTCTCTCTATATAAGAGAGAAGTTTTTAATGAGAGAGTGAGGGGTTTTTTTTTTAACTTAGACCATCTCTACTGGGCAAGCTAAATGACCAAATTTGGCTATTTGCTTGCCCCATTCGGTAGGCTAGTTGGCTAAAAATCTGTGTAAAAGTGTAAACCAAAGCCAAATCTAGCAGGGGACAAAATTTTAGCTCGGACGATGCATGAAATGTCGTGGCAGAAAATTATCCTTCTCACGACACATGATGTGTCGTGGGAAGGATTAATTTCGGAAATGGAAGAAGAAAAAAAAAAAAAAAAAAAACATAAAATGCTTGCCACGACACATGATGTGTCGTGGGAAGGATTAATTTCGGACGATTTATCATCTATCGTGGGAATGATTAAAATTCTGCCGTGTAAGCTAAATTTAACTTTCTCCCAATGCAGCTCTAATTTATTAATAGTGTAAATATACCTTTTTAACTTACCTTTTTTAGCTTACCCACTAAAGATGGCCTTAGAAGAGAGAGAGAGAGAGAGAGAGAGAGAGGGGGGTCACTTTCTCTCTCTATCAGTGGGAAGAAGGGAGAGAGAGAGAGAGAAAGAAAATAGAGGGTGTAAATTTGCGGAGTTGCGGTTTTCGTCCAACACAGACGACTATTTGTCTACGGAGAGAGAGGGGGGGGGGGGGGGGGGGGGTAAGGTTGTAATTTGAACCATACGCATTGGTAAGTAGTACGTAATCGATTCTACTTAGTTATAACAAATTGGCTTCATTCCGAAGGTTTTTATTTCAACCCATCCCTTTGGGTTTGGGTTGAATCGGGTTCGGATCTTTTAAAATAAAGCAGGCATCGGGTTGGGTTGGGTTTGGTCGGGTTGGATTGAATCGAGTTTGGGTAATTAGTATTTTTTACTTTTAAAGTTTACCAATTTTTTTATGGTTATCTTGGATTTCCTTTTTATTTAAGTTATTGACGAAGGGCGCACGTGAAATGTATGATCGACTGTGTTAAGGGACAATTTAGGTATTTCTAATAAAATGGTCTCCACTTATGTCATCTTCTTCTTCATCTATCAAGATCTCAAAAAAAAAAAACATAATACAAACTCTATAAAATAAAATCTAAAATCCAAATAACAAAAACAAAAAAGCTTCATTCTTAGCCATGAAAATATCACAACTTCTAGCAGTAAATTAATCTATCAAATCCTTCACCACCGGCTACTTCCCTGACTACCGAATATTGCGCCAATTGTAACGCCATTGACAAGAGTAGCTTTCTGTTAAGTATTTGGAATTTGATTTGAATTTTAATTAGAGAGTCTCTAATTTAAATCAAATCCCAAGAACTCCTATTTTCTTTCAATTCCTCCCCTCTTTCAACTCCTAATTTCAGCCCTAATAATCGCCAATTTATTGTCGTTCCAACTCTCAATTAAATGGCAAGATTGAATTTCACCAGAAGGTGAAAAGGAAAACGAAGGATTTAAGGTTGTTTTTCTATGGTCACTCACTCCCTTTCGTTTCATACATTACAATTACATCATTTTTTTGTTCTTTTCTGTTTTAAGCTCAATTACAAATGGCAGGAATCTCTCTTCTCAATCAATTTCCATGTAAAACACTCTTGGCGAACCCACTAAAGGTTAAATTTATGTTGACGCCCTATCAGAATTCGAGTCCTTTTACTGCTATAAAAGCATTGGAGGGATCGAAGGTGTCGCTAAGAAAATTTATCAAAGCAAGGCCATTCTTTAGGGTTCGTGCTTCGAGTGGAGAAGAATGGAAGTGGGAGATTGATTCATCGACAATGTCAGTGGCTAAGGAAAAAGCCACTGAAGGAACTTATAGAGATTGAATCACCATTGAAACTTTTCTCTTGCTTTGCTCTTTTATTTTTTGCTGCTCTATTTAGCTAGCAATAGTTACCCCTAATTTTTGTAAAGAATATCCCTTTTGTTGGTTTGATTCAAAAATACCAAAAAAAACCTAAATATGTCTTGCAAGTGCGCTTCCCGTCAACATTTTTAACAGGACATCCATTTTTCGACGATTGTGAGACGCAAAGCAAACTTTGGGGATGCTTCAGTCAGAAAAAATAATCTAGGAGAACAATGGAAAAAGTGGTAAACTTTAAGGGTCAAAAGTGCTAATTACCTGTTGGGTTTTGATTTGTGTAAAATAAACTCGTTTAGGCAAACCCATCTTAAATATAATATATTTTTCTTATAAATATTCCTATTATTGTAACTGTGGGTGTTAAAAAAATTGTACCCTTATAAAGAAAGTTCAAAGTAATAAAAAGTTAGGCAGCTAATGAAAATATGAAAGAGACAAGAATTTTTGTTGTAAGGTAAGTTTTTCCGGTAGTGCTAACAATATTCCAACAGTACGTCCTCCTTTTGTGTATATTTGTATTATCTCAAAGGCAGGGAACATAAAGAATATTACAAGTAAACCTGCCTTGGATTGGGTCTAATATTTATAAGGCAGGTAAGTTTCGGATTTTGCCAAATCCAACCAATTGTGGTCTCTAGTTGTACTTTATTGACATGTTATTTGTACTACTATACAAAGGGAATTTGTATTTGGTGTATTGATGAGTTGTATAATAATTATACCATGAGTACTAATTGACATGTTCCATGAACTATTATATAAAGTGAGGGCAAATCTTTGTGGTTTTGTGGTTCTGTTGTACTTCCTATTTATAATTTTACAACTATATATAATAAAATTTGAATCCTTGATGCTAAGCAAGTTAAACATATATGTAGATCGACCAATTAATTTTAGATTGAATGTTCCAAACTTTAACACACACATATATATATATATAAATATATCAGCAATGTGAGTTCCACTTTAATATAATGAATAATTTTAAAATGAAATTTTATTATTTCCACTGATTCAAATTAAAAAAGTCCTACTTTGACTTTTATATTTTCTAAAGAAGCACTTCTTTTAGCTTTGTTAAAGATTAATAATACAATTTATTTTTTATTGTGACATTTAATTGGTACATTGACTATCTCTCAAAAAATGAGTCTATCAGTTTGATACTCTCCAAAAAAAAATGTAACACTATTAATTTAAAACCGAAGGAAATAGACTAAGTTTAAACAAAATTTAGAGACAAATTTACCTCTTAATGCAAACTTAATTAACCTTTTTTTAGAATGCAAATTTCGTTGTTAACCGCTGAACCGTTTCTATACAAGCAGTTTATAGATATATCCGGTGTTCGATTTAGGCGAAAAAAAAGAAGATAACTGAATTTTCAAAAATCGGATAGTGGCATAGGGTGGATAAATCCATCCCCTTTTTCAATTGCTCTCTAAAGTGGGAATGAGGTAATTTTTAGACTTCAAAGTAAAGAATGAAAAATTCCTTAATTTAATCATAAAAAAACCAACTTATTCAAATGGAGTTCTTAATACGCGTGTAATTAGGGTACTATATATGTCATAAAATTCATGATTATTAAATAGACCTTAGCTTTTTAGTAAGTGCTTCAACAATTCAGGAAATTTTGACACACTTGAAGGATAGAAATTCAAATAGGAAAGATGAATTGCTTTGACAACTTTTAATTTTATTGACCAATACATTCTTTAGGATATGCTATAGATTGCAAATATAATAAGATTATCCTTGGTTGCATTTTCTATATATATGGGGATAAGCATTGAGGACTTTGGAAGATTAAAATTTCTTTATCCTTGGCTGGCTCAATCTTCTTCTTAATTTGATTAAAAATATATTATTATAATTTAGAGTACACTAGCGTAAGTTCGCACTCTACACATATAATATAATACTTAGCAATTTTTCACATTAAAAATGTATAATAATATTTAGTTCGGTGGTAATTATATTTCTTCTTCATGCTTAATATCGATCATAAACTTACACATGTCCTTTAGTATTGTATATATAATAATTTTTAGTACGAGAAGAGTAATTTAATAATTTTGTGTACATATTAATTTAAAATTTCTTCTTGGATCATATTAATATTAACTTGTCCCCTTTTCTTTTAACAACCTCACACGTTAACATTTTCTTTTATTCTTTAATATTTATTTAAATTCTAAATTTGAAATAGTGATGGTAATGACTATCATCTAAAATGATAAAGAATTACCAAGACTTCCAATCCTATATATCATTATAATTAAAAGAAAAACAAAAGTGAATTTGAAGATTAAATTTTGGGATAATTAGACTTTGCACCTTACTTGTTGACCCTAATTTAAGATTACACCCCATATTTTAAATCTTTTGACTTTGCACCCCACCGCTAACTATTAATGTTACGTTTTGTTAATAAATAAATCTAATGACGAAAATGCTTTCTTCTCTTCTTCTTGGGTCACGAACATTTCCACATTAACAAGTTTAGATGTTTCTAACAACTTATTTTCTTGATCTAGAAGGGAATTATTTCACGGGGCAAATTCCTTTGTTCTTGAGCGAGCTAATGAGTTTGAAGATTTTATCACTTAGTGGAAATCGATTATCAGGTTCGGTTCCTTTGAATTTTTTGAATCTTACAGAGCTTGAGCTTGAGATTTTGAATTTGAGAGATAATAACCTCATCATAATATTACCCAAAGAACTTATGGCATTGTACAATCTAAGTTCGTTACATCTTGGCGGGAACAAGTTTTTGGGGCTAATTTCTTGGAAGATTGGGAATTTAGGACATCTACCTGTACAGTTTTTCGAAAGTAATTCTAGCTAGTGTTATAAGCCTTTACAAGCTAACAACACTTGATTTGAGCAAATAGAAGAAGAAGAAGAAGAAGAAGAAGAAGAAGAAGAAGAAGAAGAAGAAGAAGAAGAAGAAGAAGAAGAAGAAGAAGATGATGATGATGATGATGATGATGATGATGATGATGATGATGATGATGATGGATTAGAATCTCAAATTAGGGATCAAAAAGTGGGGTGCAAAAGATGATGGCATTTTCGTCACTAGATTTGTTTATTAATGGAACTTAACATAAATAGTTAACGGTATGGTGCAAAGTCAAAGGATTTAAAATATAAATTGAATATCTAGGGATCAAAAAGTGGGGTGCAAAGTCCAATTATCCCTGAAATTTTTGCTTCATTGACTGGAAATTATAATTTGTGTGTATGTATTATTTTTGCACTTAATTAATAATATAGTAAACAGACCAAATGGCAATTAAACTTTCGATTTAGTATCACTTTAACCATTAAACTTCAAAATTAATCAAGTTGGTCATTCAACTTTGGAGTGAGTACCAATTTGACCATTTCTTTCAATTCTTTGGTCATCGAATTATGGAATAAGTACCACTTTGACCATTCCGTCCAATTTGGTTATTAAATTTAATGCATTTGCGTGACACATGATTTTGTGTAAGGACATTTTAGT
The DNA here is from genome assembly GCA_021464415.1 of Lonicera japonica. NCBI lineage: Eukaryota > Viridiplantae > Streptophyta > Magnoliopsida > Dipsacales > Caprifoliaceae > Lonicera > Lonicera japonica. The sequence continues at coordinate 60,603,794 of CM038470.1, forward strand.
CAAATTCTAACAAAACGACATTTCTCTCCAATAATTCTCGTCAAAATGAAACACACACAGTATATAAAACATAACAATATTTTCAACAAACAGCGCAATTTCTACGATTTTATAACCAAAATGATTAAAATATACTTAAATGAAGTCAAGTGCCTTACACATAATTTCATTTGATTCAATTTAACAAAGAATATTTGGACTTTGCACCCCACATTTTGACCCATAATTTGAGATTGCGCCCCATGTTTTAAATCATTTGACTTTGCACCCCATTGTTAACTAATTATGTTAAGTTCTATTAATAAACAAATGGGATATTTAGACTGTGCACCCCACATTTTAACCCTTAATTTGAGATTGAACCCTATTTGGGGTGTAAATTAATGAAACTTAATATAATTATTTAACATTGTGGTCCAAAGTCAAAAGATTTAAAACATAGAGTACAATTTCAAATTATGGGTCAATTTGTAGGGTACAAAGTCCAAATATCCCATTTAACAATCAAATTGGACGAAATGATCAAAGTGGTAATCACTCCAAAATTGGATGCCCAAAGTGGTCGTTTTAAATTTTGATGGCCAAAGTGGTACTAGATCAAAAGTTTAGTGATCATTTGAGCTATTTACTCTTAATAATATAAATATAAATTTTTTATATTTCTCAAGCATACTTTACTATTAAACATAGGTTCTCTGCTATTAGAAGTTGTTACGAATAAAGAGAAAGAAAAAGAGATGGAGACATAAAAAGGGGGAGAGAATTGTATTGATTTGAACATAAAGAATACAAGAGGCCCCTTATATAGAGTTATATTAAGGATAAACAAAGAAATTGTTGAGAATGGTTGGCTCAAACCATTGATTCCGCATAAAAAATTTGTAAAAATAAGTATAAAAATATAATTAAGGGAGTGTCACTACATAATAATTAGACCTTTTAAGAAAAAAACCCACACATGTGCCCTAAAGGTGTTTAAGATAGGGACAATATCGTTACTATATGTGTGGACGGGTGGGCCTAGTTGGTGCCTTGGGGTCGGCCCCATGTGTTAGTTGGCACATTTAGTATTAAAGCTCGATAATGAATCCACGCACTTATGGAGCAGTACCGGTAGCTAGACTCAATGGAGTCAAGAAGAACTTGGTAGAGCATAAGGTAGTGAGTCGCTACAAAAGGCATTCCGATAACTAGACTATAGCGGAGTCAGACTCTGAGAAGTTGGGGGTGGAGTCGCTATAGCTTACGTACACCGAGATACTGTCAAGGTGGTTGTGCATATTCTTTAAGTAAAGTGAAATAGGGTGCACCTCGAGATATGCATTAACTAAGGTGGATGATCTTGCGAACGTGTTGAGTGGTGATCTACATGGGCAATTCAAAGGTTGACTAAGGTGTACATTCAGGTGAAGCTAAGGTGAACCAATGTTAGTCTAAGGTAGATTGGTTTAATCCAAGGTGGAGATCGATGATAATTATTGGCTCAAACCACTGATCCCACATGGAAAAATTGTAAAACTTAACATTAGTATGTAAGTAAGGAATGTCATCACATAATAACAAAGCCTTTTAAGAAAAAACCCCATACCTATTTAAGTTGTGGACAATACCATTACTATATGTGTGGACCAGTGGGCTCAGTTGGTGCCCCTGGCCTAACCTGAGTGCCGATGATCGAGCACAATAGATAATTAAGGAAAATGTAAGAGATAATACAATCAATATACTAGATAATTAATATGTTAACAATATCAATCCATAAGATAATTATATACTAATATCGCCTCAAACTCAAAATGGTAATGATAGACCAACTTGAGTTTAAAACCAGTTCTTGAAATCGAGTTGTCACCAAAATGATAGAAACCCGACATGAGTACGCACAGTGGTTCGGTATAGAGGTCCGCGATAACTTGTTTGAAGCAATGGTGGTCTAGCAAAGAGCTGACCGAGGACTTGACACGAACATGGATCGTCTTTTCTAGCAAGGCTAATGGATCCTTAACCCTTGAACTACAAACGTAGCAAGAACCTTGGAATACGTTGAAAGATGAAAGGCGAAAACCTCAACCCAATGCTTAAAGAAGTGTGAACCTTGGTATAATCGAAAACACCACAATCAATTGGTGGAGAATTAATTGATAAGTCAAGAACAATTGAATTAATTAATTCAATATGTTTTTAGAGAACACAAAGAGAAAACTTTCAATATTATTAATCATCAAAACTCTTTCTAATACAATGAAGAGAACTCCTTTAAATAGGAGAAACAAAGCTAGAATCCTAATTCAAAAAGGAAACTAATTCCTACATTGAAAAGAAAAATAATAACTACTAGAATATTCCTAATACAATAAGGAAATTAATAATAAGACAATAAAGAAACTATTCAAAAAGGAAACTACTAATTCTAATTCCTAATTGAATAATGAGACTCAAGAAGCCGACTAATTTAAAGCAAATTAAATTAATATCTTCTAGATTATTCCAATGGGCCTCCTTTCGATTCTAACCTCTTGAACTTCTACGCCCAATCTTTAGGAACCCCATATAATGCATGTTCATCATTTGAGCTTCTTGCATCTCCTAGTATGATTAATTCAAGGCTTAGACACTTGTATTTCCACGCCCAATCCTTACACATGAGCATAATCAAACCTCCATGTAGTAACTCACAATTTCTGTTGGTTGAATATAATGGAGGACTAGATGAGATTACATCATACCTCTCTTCTTCAAGAAGATTCGTCCTTGAATCTTGGCTAAGCATTGTTTGATTCAACCCGCATCTACCAATTTGCTGCTTAGTCTTCTTTGACAAATGGAATTCATCGAACTTGAGGCGATGCTTCTACTCGATAATCTTTAATTCATTGAAGAAACTTTCCGGTTGATGATTCGGATAAAAATCAAACTTATCCACGCCAATAAAGTCTACATACTCCACGCCATCAACTTTCAAAATACTTTCCTTTTGTAACTTCATTTGATCTTCATGAGCATGCTTAGGTGGCAATGGAACTAGAGTAACAGTAGTTGAAGTCTCTTGCTTGTCGACTCGCCCCTCAACTAGAATCGATTGGCCTCTCTCGATGTAGTTCTCACACATATCCACACCTAAGGCGGGAAGTACTTGCACTTGTGGCTTTTTCAACTTGCACTAGAGCTTCTTCATCTTCCTCTACTTTCAAGCTTGTAACTACACCTTCAACCCACAACTCGCCTTCTTTGGCCGTCACTTCAATTTCTTCGATCTCATCGGTTTTTGACTTATTCTCTGATAGTGACGTAGATATGGTTGGCTTTTATTCCTCTTTACAATGATTTGATTCGTAAGAAGATGCATTCGGACTTGGCTCTTCACTGCCCCTCATATGGAATTCAAGATAAGCCTCCATCATCTTCCCCAATTTATGCCATTCTTCAGGATCATTCAAAGGAGTCTTCTTCTTGATGCTACCCATATTGTTGTCTTGAACTCGACTTTTTCTAACCTCGCCACCATGTCTTCCATTAGTAACACCAAAATCCCATTCATCTTCAAATTTAACTTTACGAGGCTGACCTTTCAATTTATCTTTAGGAGCCTTATTCAATCGCATGCGCCGTTCAATCTCTAATTGCATTAATCGCACACTATCGCGTTTAATCTCCTCTTGAAGCCACCTTTCTCCATATTCAAAGTTTAGGCAAGACATACTTGCTGCAAAATAAAGATTAGTGCAATAAAGATATTCCTCACCACACTTCCTTTCGTGTTTCGCTCAAAGATATGTCACTCTAATTTTACCGCTCGTGTTTGTCGCTCAAAATATTGATATACTCATAATTTTCTCTTTGGAACTTATCATTCAAGTTAAACAAATTCTAATCTTTTCGCAATATTCTCTAACAAAACCAATCAAGAATTAACCAATCAATTATGAATTGAAATATTAACTAAGGGTCACACTCAAAAACAACCAAGAACAACCAAGATCAAGAATGATTGAGACGACTAAGAACAACTTTAAGATATATTGATTTGATTATCTACTTGATGGATCAACAAATCTAACCATTAATAATAATCAAGAATGTTCAAGAACGGGTCAATTTGAATAATTGAAGCTACACAAAGGAGTTCAACAATCTAATAATTCTAGAATGATCAAGAAAAAATCATGATAATCTAAATCAATGAAATCAAACTCTAATGATGAATCAATAATTTCTAGTGTTTTAACAATGGGCTCAACTAAAGATCATAACTCTAATAAGAATAAATTCAAATCGAATACTAGGATACTAGAATTTATCAATCAACAAATAGAATAGAAAACCCTAACAATAAATTTAACAAGCTTTCTAGGGTTCTTCCAACAAAGAAAATCTAAAAAAAATAAATCCAGAAATTACTGTTCACCACGCACTGTTCACGCGATTACTGTTCACGAGATTACTGTTCACGACACTGTTCACGATTACTGTTCATCGACACTGTTCAATTTTTTTTATTTTTTTTTATATTTTTTCAGAATCTATAAACCCTAACAAAGATTTTTGGAATAGAATTCACAACAATAAAAAAGATCTAGGGTCTCAAGAATTTACTACGAAATTGAAAGAACAAGAAAATAAAATAGAAAACCTGGATAGAAAAGTCTCATTTGAGAATAATGACGTGAACCCGGATCGTCTTTTCTAGCCAAGCTAATGTATCCTCAACCCTTGAACTACAAACGTAGCAAGAGCCTTGGAATACGTCGAAAGATGAAAGGCGAAAACCTCAACCCAACGCTTAAAGAAGCGTGAACCTTGGTATAATCGAAGACGCCACAATCAATTGGTGAAGAATTGATTGATAAGTCAAGAACAATTGAATTAATTAATTCAACATGTTCTTAAAGAACACAAAGAGAAAACTCTCAATATTATTAATCATCAAAACTCTTCCTAATACAATGAAAAGAACTCCTTTAAATAGGAGAAACAAAGCTAGAATCCTAATTCAAAAAGGAAACTAATTCCTACATTGAAAAGAAAAATAATAACTACTAGAATATTCCTAATACAATAAGGAAATTAATAATAAGACAATAAAGAAACTATTCAAAAAGGAAACTACTAATTCTAATTCCTAATTGAATAATGAGACTCAAGAAGTCGACTAATTTAAAGCAAATTAAATTAATATCTTCTAGATTATTCCAATGGGCCTCCTTGCGGTTCTAACCTCTTGAACTTCCACGCCCAATCTTTAGGAACCCCATGTAATGCATGATCATCATTTAAGCTTCTTGCATCTCCTAGTATGATTAATTCAAGGCTTAGACACTTGTATTTCCACGCCCAATCCTTGCACATGAGCATAATTAAGCCTCCATGTACTAACTCACAATTTCCCTTGGTTGAATATAATGGAGGACTAGACGAGATCACATCAGGACTTGTACGTCTAGCACAATGAAGGTTCGGCACAGAGGTTCTCGATAACTTGTCCAAGGCAAACCTAGGAGAAAAGCTAGAATGAAGGTTCGGCGGACGATAATATAAATCGCCTGGTGGTAGCGACAAATATAATTTAAAACTTCAAGTTAAAGAGAAAATTAGGCAAAAATATAATTTAAACTTCAAGTTAAGAAAAGATTAACCTCTCTCTGGTCGAGAAAGAGAAAGGGGAAAAGAATTGTATTGAATTCATATGAATAATACAAGAGACCCTTTACATAGGATTATATTAAGGATAAATAAGGAAAACATAAGAGATAATACTAAATCAATCTTATAGATCATTGATATGCTAACAATATTAATCCATAAGATGATTATATGTCAACATAAGTAAATTATATATATCTCCCACTTAAGAAGAAAATTAAAGTGTTTTTTGTTTTTTTGTTTTTTTAAAAAGAGAAGGTAAGAAAATTAGACATATCTGTTCTCCAAAAAGAATTAGACGGTATTTTCAAAAATATAAATGAAAAGGTAGTATTTATATTTTATATATTCTTAAATAAATAATATTTAAAACATATTAAAAGAAAAGAAGATTTACAAGTACATTAAAATTGTTACCCGAACGATCATATTTGCGTATAAATGAATTTTGCAGCATGTTTCTATGATTATTTTCATTTCAATACATCATGACATTATACAGAATAAAAACAATGAAATTGCTTAAATTGCTGAAAATACTAAAAAAAAAGCCCTTGATTTTGCATGCGATATAGCACAAACCTTTTTTTTTCTCTTTTGACATGAAAGCTGACAAAGAAAAATTCGAAATTCAAAAACCTAACGCGGCTTTAATAATTGTCGAAATGTCTTTTGTCTTTATATAACTAGACTAGATATGGGTGCACATCTTAATCTTATGCATACGTAGAATTTAACATAAAATTATTGTTAGTTTAATGGTTAAAAATAATATTTTTAATATTAAAATTGTGAGTTTGAACTTAGTTAATTATATATTTTACGCAGAGTAAAAAACCATAAAAAAATTAGCAACATTTTTCTACCCACTTTCATCCAAAATTTTAATATTTTCAAAATAATAAATCCTGGGGTGCAACTACTTGGCGAAGGGCTTGGCCTAATTATGAGTAATAACTATCACACTACGGTCCGAAAATTAGAATAGAAAAATTAGACTTAGGTCCCATATGATTTTTTTTTTCTATTTGTAAAACATATATCGAATATATATATTTATATATATCAAATTATACCTACTAAATTTATGAATTATATCATTTAAAAAAATAATTTTTTTTAATAAAATTTAGTGAAAATAATGTTATAAAAATCTCTACCTATACATATATATGTAAAGACATGAAATAAATTGAAGATTTGCGCTTATTTTATGATAACATTTCACGTGTGCAAATATTTAACAGGGTGCCAATTAATTTTCTACGATCCTTCTTTTTTCCAATTAAAAAATACCACCGACATCAACCTTTCCATGAATGAGACCTCTTTCACTTAATATTCAATAGAGTATATATATACTTCCAACTAGAAGCATCTTTTCGCTTGTTAATTTCATATAAATTTGAAGTGTGTGTATATATATATATTCTCTTGTTAATTTCATATAAAAATTAGAAATATATATATATTCATTTTTTTATAATAGTGATTGGTTGATTCAAGAAGTTCGATGGATTGAAAGGGGCGGGAGCATGGGTGGAGCTATGTAGAGGCCATGTGGGGTCATGGCCCCACCTAGACTTTTCTGAAAATTTTATAGAGTATGGGAGTTTGTTTAAAATAGTGTAAAAAGTTAGGGGTTGATTACTTAATAAAAGAAACTTTGGGGGGGGGGGGGGGGGGGGGGAGTGTGAGGGTAGAGGGCTCTTGTGCGATGAGCTTCATAAGTTTGAGGCCGGCGTTTGTAATTAGTGGGTAAAGATCAGGGGACTTCTTATAATCTTACCCCCCCACCCACCTCCTTCCCCTTTTTTGTAAATTTTGAATGGTAAGATTCAAACAAAATTTTTTTTTGGCCCCACCTGAACAGAATTCTTAGCTCCGCCACTGGGCGGGAGCTAGAAGAGATTCAAATTCGAGTGTTTTAACTTTTAGGCCTCGTTTGGTTTATGGAATTGAGCACTCAAGAAAAGAATTTTTTTTTTCTTTATTTGGTAAGTACAGATTTCGGAAACACTTTTCTAACAAAGTGAAATGTAGGGGGGTAAAGTCATTCCTCTTAAAATCCATGTAATTGATTTTTCTTGTGATTTTCTAGCATTTATTACAAAATTTTTGTATAAAAATATCACTGCTTAAATACTTTTCATGCTTCACCAAACACAAGAAAGAAAACTTGACAAGAATTTTAGTTTCCCACCTCTATGGGAAAGACAAGGGAATTGATTTTCCTTCCGTGAACCAAATGAAACCTTAAATTTTTAGGTGTGTTTAATTGGCATAATTTTCCACCCAAGTTACCACTTTTGATGTGTTTGATTGCCAAAAATTTATAGGTGGTCAAATTTCATCTTTTTAGCAATCATTACTTATTTTCCACCAAAACAAGGAAAATGTTTTCTTATGGGGGGAGGGGGTGCATGCTTTTATTTTTTAGGCAATTGCATAAATTTTAAGACAAAATTTTACCCATTTTTTACATTAAAAATGCCATAACTTAAAACAAAAAATTCAAAATTTAATATTTAAAATATACTAATCAAGATCAATTAAACAAGATCCATCATGACTATAGAATTATGTAAAAAAAATACCAATAATTTTTTCTACATTAAAAATGCCATAATACAACCAATATTTTTTGGATAGAAAATTAAGGCAATCAAACACATTTAATTAACATTTTTCATGCAACTCAATTATAGGCAATTTAATTGCCTATAACTTGTTTTCTTTCTATGCAAATTCCATACTTACAATCAAACGCACCCTAAGTGAATTCTCACTCTTTTAATTAATTGGACTAATTATAAAGCTTGAATCTCAAATTAGAAATATATACAGTAAAACCGAAAAGATCATTTTTTTTTCTTCTTATTACTTATTATTCCTACGCGTTTCGAGCTGTATGTGTTTGTTTAGTTAAAAAGTTAGTGCAATTTTCCATATGTGGAACATTTTGTAAAAATAAAATATTTTATAGCATTTTGATTTATTGGTATAAAAAAGGACGAAAGCTAATTTTAATTGCCCCAAATATGGCATAAACTCAATTTGGTGGGCCGGTAGGGCTATGAAAATGGCAGCCGCTATTTGTGCACTACTTTTGTATTTGGTAACACTTTGCCATTTGTTTGATAATAAGTGAGTAAGTGCATATTATCCGTTTTATAAGAAATGAGGTTGAATAACATGCACTTACTCATTTATAATCGGATGAAGGAAAAATAGTGTTGCCAAATATTTTATAGAGTGCAAATAGCAGTTGCCATGAAATTGGGACAGCAGTGATGATAAATGAAAAATCAATGGCTCTACTTTTTATAATACACTTGATTTGCATCAAATATGCAAAACAAATATATAAAGAGCTAGAAGTGAAACTTGGACTCGTTATTTATGATATCAACCACATTCTTTTTATTTCCTTTCAAAATAATCTTTTTAGCATAGTTTATACTTATTAAAACACATGTAAACCTTAAGCTATTATTAGTACTCGAGTGCTTCTTAAGTTATCAGAATGGTTAAGAATCGACTTTTATACAGGACCTTAATTTTTAGTAAAAAGTTAAATATGTCAATTTTATTTTTAATATGTACAAGCGATATCATCGCCAGACTCAATTTTAGAAAATTAAGAAAAAATTTGAAATTCTTAAAATTTAAATTGTGTTACGGTGAAAATGAGGTCAACTTTTTGAGCACTTAGATTCGCTCCTCATAACAACTTTTTACTATTGTACTTTTGAATTAAGTTAAACAAACCTAATTCCAAAGCCAAATCTTGTCCAAAGTAAATAGTAAAATTCATTTAATACAACATCACACACACACACATATATGCAAAATTCCACAAATGACAAATATCTAGGAGGCCAAATTGCAACAAAAATGTTAAACTTCTTTTCTTAATGAACGTTTAATTTGTTTTAGCTACGTACATAATAATAATTAAATAAAATTTTGTTCTTTTGGGTGAAATGTCAAACCATCCTCATAGCTTTCCCTTAATAAATTGTATTAATTTAGTTCTAATTAAAAGTGTAAATTAAGCAAATGGGGTTGTGCTTAAGTGCTGTCGGCCAACCATAAACATTGTTTTATTTACGTTTCATTTAAAAACTAGTTTATGTCACTAATTAAACATGAGATTAAAGTTAAAACGACTGTTCATCCTTTTCACTATCAAGAAACTTATACATTGGAAAAAAATAATATGGTGAACATATGAAAAAGAAATAAATAACTATTTGACATTTTTAAGGGACAAAAAGATAGAATAATATTTTATCCATTTCAAATTGAGAACATAATATTTTTTCCCAAAATAATTAAAAAAGTTTAGTTGCCTTTTCTAAATATTCAATGTACTAAATTTTCACGATGTCTAACGTGTCACGATCTTGAATTAGAATAGTTTTTCTTTATCGTCACAGGCGGAGCCACATTGGGGCAAGTGTTTTTGAATTTTTTTTAATTGTATATGGGATATTGTTTGAAAATATAAATATACATAGAAACTTATGTGTAGAAATTTATACTTGAAAGTAACTAAAGTGTAAGGGAACAAAACTATACATAAAAATTTTATTTTTCTTAAATGCTTATCAATTTTATAAGAGGTGATCTCTTCTATACTCATCAATTTTTTCAAAAAGTTCTCGCGTGGAACTAACTCATTTTCATTACATTTTTTTATCTTAAGTAACTCATTTTGGGTGACAATTTCTCATTCTCCCCATAATCATTCATTTTGAGCAAACAAATATACAATTTCAATATCCTCGCGGAGGAGAATACAAATCTATAATAATATTTCACAACTGAGTGTGAGGTTCCACTCAAAATTACCCTCAAAATGGCTCTAAAATGGTATTTTACCTATTTTTCCAACACTACCAAAGTAATTCATTTCTTATATCTACCTTTTAATATTAGGTGTAATTAAATTTCTTAATTACTTATACAATATTAGTTGTGATTCTTCATTAATTGAATAATATTATTAATACTATTATATTTGCATTATATTATTGTAATTTCTTGTAATTGTTTACATTCTCTATTTGAGCTATATGAAGTATTATTATTAATACTATTATGGTTACGTTCAAATTTTATGACTTTGAATATATATTTTTGTGTTTTGAATTTTGCCCCCACTTAGTCAAATTTCTGACTCCGCCACTATTTACCATGTTAATATGCAGACGAGTGTTGAAAGAGACCCAACTATACATCGAAGTTTAATTTTTTTAATGTTAAATCTTGATTGCGCTGCTGCATTAGATTAAGAATTTAGAATGAAGGGGATACAAAAATAGAAGAAGCCCCCATATGTAGATGGGAATTATTTTGAAGTTGAAAGAAAAGGAAGTGGTTGAAGGTGAAGTGTATGTATATAAATATTTCAGAATTGTGTGGCACATGACACGTGCGCAGATGAGAAAAGTCACGTGACGAAGCCTCAAGGTGAAGGCGAGTGAGGAGGCAAAGGCAAAGCACAGGTGCATGGGAAATTGATTAATGCCCCCATAGATTTATGTTGGTTTGCTATTCACTCTTAAATAACAAATACATTCTTCAGCATCCCTCGTGCCAACTTGGCCCCACTCTATTTTGCTAGTCCCTTAATTTTGTTATTTTCCTTGGAAAATTGAATGTCCATTTGCATTATTCAAATCTCTACTATTGAAACAGTTTGAGGGTCCATTGAGTTTGTTCTCAAGAGCGAGTCTTAATGCTTGGTCAGAATCACGAATTGTAAATAGAGATTAGTTGAAGTGTGTGAAAGCTGACTCAATCACTCTATGCATAAAACCGAAAAAAAACATGTCCATTTGTCATGTTTTAAAATTATTGTAAATTTGTAATGTTTAAAGTATTTTAGCATTAATTAGCATCTCTTTATTTAAATTTCTTTGTAATTTTTATATAGTATATTGAATTCGCGTTGCTTTTGTATTAAATCTTTTTTTTTTCTTCATACAAATAGTGACAGACTCAATGTTTAAAAGGGGACGACACACAATAATATAATATTTTATATTTTGAATATATGTAGGATCTACACTAAAATGCGCTCTTAATGGCACTAAATAATTCTTAAATATTTTTGACAATCTAGTCATTTAAGTTACTACATTGATTCAACGAAGTAGTAAACTAGGGCTCTTAATTCGAATGAAACTACTAAATTAAAAAGAGAAAAAGATAAAAGATAATTGGTCCATTATGCAGGTCCATCAAAATTGACCAATGCTTACGACTACCAATAGATTTCAAAGAATTTCTTATATAGGCAGGAGCGCCAAATACCAATTAAAACAAAACTAAGCCAAAAAAAAAAATTATTCTATTTTCAACCACCTAAACTATTATATAACACATAATAGCACCAAACTACCAAAGGGTTAATATTATACTGTACATACAACTACCGATACTCGAATTTAAAATTTCAAATTCAATTAAAGAATATTTTACCTCTGAATTATTCTACACGTTCAATTCATAAAAAATGCCTTTTAGCAAACCACATTGATGATAAGCATGGGGTTTGTTTTAGGTCAAGATGCCCTTTACTTTTGTTTGACTTCCTCATGTACAACATCACAAGAGTAATTAGCTAGTGTCTTTATTAGCTAATAAATAGATAGGCTCCATATTCATGTAGGACTTGTGCCTTCTAGTGCCCCTAGGTGGACCTATCTTGGGTGCCCCTATGTGGACCTATCTTGCTTCATATAATTTCAATCACAATATAGAACAAAACAAAACAAAAGAAAAGTTGACATTTTCACTCACCAAATATTTGATTTCACTCCCACTTTTCATTCGATCCTTTATCACAAAATAAGATTTCTGATATTCGATTCTTAAGTACCGAGTATAAGCTTAACATTACCTTACTCGGCCCTTAAGTACTGATTATATAAGCTAATACTCGATTCTTAAGAATCGAATAACATGCACCTTACTCTGAATATGAGAGTGGAACCTAGGGTGCACATAATTCTCTTCAATTTATGAATTTCACTCATTCTTTTTTTTAATTTAAGAATTATCTTATTAATCTTGTTTAGAAAATATTATTTCAAATCAATATTTTGAAACCACATGCATGTATTACAATTATGACAAAATAGTCAAAAGTTTGTAACAACACAAAATTATTCATACTTGAAGTTCTATGTTAGTCATTCTAACAATTTCTCCACTCTCCCTCTAAAAACAAACAAACGCCCACGCGCAAAACTTACATTGAAATATTATGGAGGAATTCATGAGATATTATTATTGCAATAATTTATAAGTTATATAACTCAAATAACCAAAACATGTAATAGATTTGTTTCACTTCGTCTACTTCTTATTTTATTTTACTAAATTTATAGCATTACACAAAGGATAGTAAGGAAATATATGTTGCACCGTAACTGAGCGAGATTTGAATATGTGATCTTCAAGTTTAGATAGGGATCCTTCATTAACATTCACATTAACCCACACACTAAAGTATGAACAATTATTTGTTTTGACCATATATATTATTGATTTTTCATTTAGTTAAAAATTAACGAAATCAAATTTCGTGTAAAAACTTTCAAGGTTTCTTCAATGATAAAGAATGGGCTCAGATTTTAATTTGACTTTTTGCATATAATAATAAAGTTGTGTTGTTAATTATTTTTTTGGCACACTGAATTTTTGTTTTCTTTTTGCTTTTTAATTGGAAATAAGATTGAAAGCGACCTAAATGATTGAGTATAATCCACTTAGGTATAAAATTGTTTTAAAGTAAAGATTTGAAGTAAATAAATCGAAATTATTCGCATACTCGAAAAGGACATAACCAAGGTAGGGTATTGTCCAATTCCCGCCTCTTTCTTTGTCCATGTTGGCCCTTATTTCTTATCTTATCTTGTCTCTTCATGGTTGGGTGATTAATAAATGTTTATCATCATAATTTTTTTTTATATAAAATGATGCATTTGCATTATATTTGCTCTTACACTTGAATTAGAATATTAACATGTTTTAATTAGAACAGTTCATTTGAATACTATCAGTGTCGTCGTCACTTCTGCACGTATTGAGTAATATATGGATCAAAAAAAAAAAATACAATGTGAACTGTTAGATTAATTCGATTGTTTTATAAATTTGTATTGAGTTTTCCCTTTGGAGTTCAATGTACAAATATACAAACTACCATGTGAACAACAAGCATTTGTAGGATTCACTAATTTTTCTTAAAGCTTGTATTTTTGTACACAGATATCATAGATATTGTGATGCAATCTCAGATCGTTTTTCTAATCAATTTGATGGATCCTTAACTCTTGGAATACGAACATAGCAAAAACTTTGGAATTTCGTCAAAAGATGAATTATTGAAACCCCAGCCTAACCCTTGAAATAAGAATTGAACCTTGGTATGGTGTAGACGCTACAATCAATTCGTGGAGAATTGATTGATAAGTCAAGAATAATTGAATTTTAATCAATTCAAATTATTCAACAAGTTCATAAGAACTCAAATATGTTAAAACACTCGGTAATTGTATCTTATTATCTCCTTAATAATGTTTGACAACATCCTTTAAATAGGAGAAAATAAAATTTAGAATCCTAATTTAATAAGGAAACTAATATTGCATAGAAAAGAAAATTAATAAATCCTAAGATATTTCTAATGCAAAAAGGAAATTAATAAATACTCTAAAATAAGCCCAATATATTCCTAACATGACAAGACTCTAAATAATAATTATCCATAATTCTTGAGTTTTAAGAAATATAAAATAAATAAATAAAATGTCATAAAACACTTTTACTACAAAAAAGACTTTGCAGTGAAATAAGGGGCTATTTTACTACAAAGAAGACTTTGCAATGTTCCAGCACGCAATTGTTTTACTGCAAAGATAACTTTGCAGTGTTCTCCATATTTCTTTGGCTAAGCATTGTTCTCCGTTCTTGTTCTTCATCTCTTGGAATAATTCTCCAACCTCCAATTTTATTCATCATCTCTTGGATTATAATCATGAGCGTCTCCTTAATCTTTCTTCCTCTGGCTCTTGTGATTGGACCACTTGAAACTAGGATAGAGTTTGCATAGTCTTCACTTTATAACTCCTTAATCTTCCTTCCTCCAGTTCCTGTGATTGGACCACTTGAAACTAGGATAGAGTTTGCATACTCTTCACTTTATAACCTAACTCCGGTACTAGTCTTGAACTCATCATATTGCTAGTGTAATTTGAAAGATTTTGTTAAGATAATTCATGGACACTTATTGTTGCTTTGTGAAATGTATTGGAAATACTGTCAAATAGATACCGAAGAAGGTGGAAGAGTGAATTCGAACCATGGTAACTAGCAAACTTTGACAATACATTAACCATTGGGCCACCAACCCAAATATGTAAATTTCACTATATAGTTTGCAAGAAAATATTTGCTCTTCAAATCATTCTTTTATTTTGTAATTTAATTTTTCATTTTAAAGATCTCGTATTAGAATCCTTTCCAGTGCAGTTGTTTAAAAAATAATTTATTCTATATATATATTTAATTATATATTAATTGGGTACTTAGGATCCATAATTCAAATTTGAAAAAATTAGGGGCGGTCCATTTTTAAAGTCCATTTCATAGGAAACTTCTCAAAACAGTAAAGTACATAATTAAATGATAATAATATCATCAATTAG
Source organism: Lonicera japonica (assembly GCA_021464415.1). Taxonomy (NCBI): domain Eukaryota; kingdom Viridiplantae; phylum Streptophyta; class Magnoliopsida; order Dipsacales; family Caprifoliaceae; genus Lonicera; species Lonicera japonica. The sequence continues at coordinate 60,619,159 of CM038470.1, forward strand.
ATGGATAAACAGCTAAACACCAATTCATGAATCACTTTCTCATTGACACTTCCACTAATGTTGCTTAGAATATAGGAAAGTCCCACTGGCAATAAAAATCAAAACAAATGAAAGAGACAATATATATATATATATATATATTTATATTTAGTTCTCGAAATAAATCCTATTATAAAAAATTAAAAGAATTGAGTAATATATATGAGCTAAGTTCTCGTTAATAGAATATAAAATAAATGAAAATTTTAATTTACCTTTGAAAACTTGACAAATACTTTTTGAAAAGGGCTTGTTGGGATGTGGGCCTAAAAACTTTAACACGTCTCCAAATCAAAATTGGATTCTTGGATCCAAACTCCATTTTGTCATGATAAGCCTTCTTCATTTCTTTTGTTTGGAGTTAATAGGTCAACCAACATATATGGGCCGGGCTTCTTAAGGCCTTGGCTATAATTAAACAAAGTGCCTCATATACTTGATAATCATTCTTTAAATTTTAGTTGAAGTAGTTGAAAGTACGAATATTCATACAAAATGCCGAAGTTTGAGTGTTGCCCTCACCCCGTTTTTGGAGCCTTGGTCTGTCACTAGCTCGGACCAATATTTTTCATGAAAACAAATAATGGAATATTTAAAATGCATAAATATGAAAGTTCGTCTTGATTACGGAATATCCATGACCAATACCTCAATATCCTTTAACACTTAGACCCACCAAACGTTGGAAGAATTTGTTTTTCAAAAATGTATCACACTTAGCACAATCAAAAAGGTTTAAATTTTGATACTAACCACTAAGAGCTTGTTTGGTTAGAGATTTGAGGAAGGAATCAAAATATTATATTTCAGGGAAGCTTAATTCTCAGAATGGAGATTTCCTTTCCAATGTTTGGCTCAAACAATAATAGGAATAGAATAAATTTTTAATTTACTAAAATCAGGTTTAATAGTTTAAATGGGTGTAAAAAATAAGTAACACCCGTTGTGGTTCCTCCGGTGTTAATACATAGACAATGGCTACTTGTTTGTAATGTGGAACTGTAAGCTCTATGCTCGACAATTGTGGTCTACTCGACGATATCAAATGTTCAAAACGAATAAGAAAAGATGGACCTTTCATTATTAAAAAAGTTTTCACCCACTAATTATCCTAATAAATTATAGTTAGCCCAGTCCAGTCCAGCTAATTCATTGTCTAGTTCAATTCTTAATATCAATGGTCCCTACACCTAGACAACATTGTGTTTCACCTTTTACACAACACATTGTGGCGCAGGCACGTATGCCTTTGTATCATGAAACTATATGATCTATGTGCATTATAATATATGTATAGCATTTCTCATAAATTGTGGTCTACTCGACAATATCAAATGTTCAAAACGAATAGGAAAAGGTGGACCTTTCATTATTAAAAAAGTTTTCACCCACTAATTATCCTATTAAATTATAGTTAGCCAGTCCAGTCCAGCTAATTCACTGTCTAGTTCAATTCTTAATATCAATGGTCCCTACACCTGGACGATATTGTGTTTTACCTTTTACACAACACACTGTGGCGCAGGCACATATACCTTTGTATCATGAAACTATATGATCTATGTGCATTATAATATATGTATAGCATTTCTCATAAAGACCAAGTTTTATACACATCCATAACTTTTTATCAGATTCGTAATTTTTAAATTATACCATTAAATAAGTTATTTTTGTTATGTTTATCAAGCACGCAAAGTTTCAAGTAAATTCGATATTGTAACTATATAATAACTATTTTTACTTTTACTTAATTTTTGTAAGGTTTATAATTCAACATATAACATGATTATTATCGATAAGGGACTTCTGCATCTCCAATTAATTTATTTTTTTGCAGGTATATTAGAGATGCATAATTAACTAATTCAACGAATAAATTAATGAATTATGAAATTGACAAAAAATTATTGATATGTATAAAACTTCATTAGTTTACACCGAATATAATTTAAACCCTCCCATATATATATATATATATATGAATTAAATGTTTTCTAAATAATTGGATTATGTAGAAATTAATAGCAAATTGTGCTAATACTGTTTCACTTTCGATCCAATTATGTATATTTTTGATTTGTTTTACTTTAATGTAAAAATTTCTTATGATTGTATAAAAACAAAAAAATTGTCAAATTTTACCTATAACTTTATCTCATTTATTTTTTTTGTTTTAAACTTAGTCCAATTTTTCATAAAATTTTATATCCGCCCTTGCGCACAAACAACTCTTATACAGTTATACGCCGCAAAGCTAAAATACATTAATGCTAGATAATTCGAAACTAGTCGAAAAGTTTGAAGGGATAAAGCATTAGAACTTTTGATGCCAACTTGCCAAGCCAAAATGCACGTGACAAGTTACCCGTGATTAACACGTGTCAAAAACTTGCTGCTTTTTCCCCATGTGCGTATATAAATCACTTCACGCAATGCCATTTTCCCCAACATTTGGCTTTTACGTTAACGCGTATATACCACGTCGTGTCTCATCTCCTTTCCTCCTTTGCGTATACCTTCTTCTTCGATGCTTCTATACGTATTTCAGTCACCTAAGTAATAGAGGTGGAACTAGGGAGAATAGAATGGACTGCAGTAGAAGATAAAATTTTGAAAAATTTATTAGCATTATTAAAAAAAATAAAAAATATAAACCCACTTTTTTATTAAATTTTAGTTCATCTTTTAACTCAGCTCAAATATTATAAGCCCACTAATTTATATGACTCTCTTAAATTTATATAACTCACTATATGATTATATTTTTAATTTTTTTTATATAATTTTTTTAGCTATTACTATTAGCCCATCTATCGAAGGAATTCTGGATCGGTCTCTGCTAAGTAATTTTTTAACATATGATAGTCTACTTTATTAAAAGAAATGATTTCGCCTTTTACCTCAAATAGTATTATTGTCACTTCATAGGATTTAAATTGTTGGTGACAATTTAATGAGATAATTGATGAATATGTTAGGAGTAGCGATGGTAGATGTTCATTGATTTAGGTTTAAAATGAAAGTAAATCTTCAGCAAAGACGCAGAATTACATTAGGGGCGATTTGATTGGAGAGAATCACCCCATTAGTAAAAGCTAATTATAATAATTTTTGCTCTAATTATTGACTAGAGCTTGTATGAATTAAAAGAAGAAGAAGAAGAGATGGGGTGGAAAAATAACATAAATGCAACCTGTGAGAACTTAAACTCAAATCTTTGCGTGTTAGAATGGTTAAATACCACAGGGCCAATGGTCTCACTCTATCTACCGCACAAATATATTTATCATTAGAGTTGTTTATTTTAGGAACTTGTTTATCTATTTTTATTAGTGATTTTAGTTTTTTACTCTTTTTATTCGAGTGCAATCCTTTTTACATTTTTTTAAAATTAGCTTTTTAACAAGTACATTTGTATTACGTCGTGTTGCTTGATAATAAACTGAGCCGTATACAAATTCAAAAAATATAATTCAATAACTTATTGAATCATGTACATTTGAATGACAGTAAAAAAAAATTACTATTTTTATCTACAACTCTTATTATTTATTTTTATCAAACATATTAAATAAATTATATTTTTATTATACTTTATAAAAATATAATTTATTTAATATATTCAATAAAAATAAGCATAATTTTTTAAGTAACTATAACCTTACTCAATTATCTGTATTTGTTAAAACCGATACAACCGACCGGTTTACAGATAGTTGACCATTTGTTATTGGATGACGTGTCAAAATCTAACTGGGTGTACACCGTGTTTCTCCCGTAGGCACGGTATTCAAAGACCTACAGTACACGGTATATATTTCCCTACACCGCGGTACACCATAATAAACAGCTGTTACTTTAAATCCTCAAATATATATAAACCAACATTCTCTCTCCTCATTTTTCTCATTTCATCTCTGTTTCATTATCATTATTTTTATTCATTCTTCTCTCATTCAAATTCTATTCAATTCAATGGTGGTAAATATGATGAAGTGGTCGCCGTGGCCGTCGTCTCCAGCGCCGGCGACGAGAAAGTTCCAGGTGACGGTGAATCAAATGAAGCTCGAAGGATTTATCGACGGAAGTACAGAGGAATTGGAGAGTAATTGGAGAGAGAGGGTGATGGGGATTAGGTTGAGTTGGAGAGGAGAGAGAAAGGCGGTGTTTTATCGGAATTCAAGAAGGCGGAGGAGGGATTTTTCCGGCGGGAAGACGGTGGTGGAGAGCGGCGGAGGAGGGGTTCTGGAGTGGGAGGATGAGTTCCAGAATTTGTGTTGCTTTACGGTGGGGTCGAGCCCAGGGGAATTTTGTCCCTGGGATGTGTCCTTTACTCTATTGTTGGTAAGTTCATATTTCTTTTTCAGTAACTTAAATTTCGTGGCATACTCGATTCGTGTGCAATAATAAAAGATGTTTATTCGCAATTGAAGTTATGGTTGGAATTCTTATTCAAGTTGCATTTTATTTTAGGAAGAGTATTTTAATAATTTCGCAATATTCTTATGATTATAGAAACTCAATATCAACTTTAGTTTATTTTTATTTTTTTTGCAAATAGGAAAAATATTGAATGCACTAGTTCTAATGTCAAAATGAGAAAGGGAACCCACTAAATGTTATAGGATTTTCTACCTGCATTTCTATAATATATAAGAATTTTCCCAATTTTTACATGTTGAAAACTTTTATTGATTCGTTTTTTCGAAAAATGGAGCCCACAATAGTTTATCCAATTAGATTAATGCCAAAATAATTATACTTAATGCTAGAGTAATATAATTAATTTTATATCATGGCAAATATACTTTTTCTTAAAAAAAGGCTAACTAATTAAGATTAAAAGATAAAAGGTAAATATGTGACTTGAGACATAAGATAGAAGTAGATTTATTAGAAAATTCCATTATGAATCGCGTATCGCGCTATATATATTGTATTGAACTATAATTATTAGACAACGAAATAAAAAGTTTAGAAAGACAGTTCCAGTTAATTATCTAGCCCTCTTGTATCTATGGCTTTGACAAATCCACCTAGTGATACTTAATTATATTAGGTTACATCATCATTACAATTAGTTGACTTCAATTATTATCTTATTTTTATAAATGTATGTACATATCTAATTTCATATATAGTTAATTTTTTGTTATAATGTTTGTGTTTAATTAATTAAGTGCCTAGCTAAGAATTTGTAATTGCCCTTTTTAGATGCAAATGTTAAATGAAATGTTTGTGTGTTGAACAGGCAGAGTGTAAAAAGGGAAAGATGAATGGGTTAGGGAAGGTATCATTAGACATAGGGGAAATGGCTTCCAAGAAGGAGTCTCAACATCAAACAAAGCTTCCTATTACTTTACAGCTAGTTGGAGGAGTTTCAAGAGAAGCTACCCTTATGGTAAGAACCGTAAGATTCATTGATTTAAATTGTCTAACAGAGTTATGATTATTGCCGAAGTAATGTACAATATTAAAAATATACAGTATAACTTTTGAAAGTAGTACTATGTTATGACAAAAGTAGAATTGCTTTTGACAAGTAATATACAATATTAGAAACATACAGTACAACTTTTGAAAACAGTACTATGTTCTGGAAAAGACATAATTACTTTTGGCAATAAGAGTATTCTAAATTAAAATCTTAATATTTCTAGCCTAATTTAATATTTATTTACACGATCAACCTCTCACGCGGACAGAATATGCATAGATTGTACTTTTAGTGACAAAATTCGTCATCGAATGCATTAATTTTATCGCTAGAGGTCACGTCTGTATAGACCGTCTCTTTATTTATGGACACTGTCAATAAATTTTAGTTATATTCTATTTTGTCAAAAACAAGAATGATATTAAGATAATTATATTTTATTTTTGGTAATGAAGAAAATTATTAAAGTTGATGTAGTTTGTTTTAAGAGGTAGTTAATAAAATTGCTACAACTTTTTGTAAAAAAATTAATGTATAAGACTGAAAAATTATAAAATTGACTACTTCCTGTCCAAATTTTAGTTAAATTTTATACATTTTGTAAAATCACTAAAGACAAAAATTCTTGTTATTTTAAATTTTACTATTATATTTGTTCTAAAATTTGGAGGAAATAAAAATTCAAATATGGATATTATACATATTTTTTTTTTTTTTTGCATTTTCCTTCTGGTGGACGGTACAGGGTAATAAAATAATTATTTCCATTGCTTAGGAAACTTCTAAGTTACAAGAAATTATATACAATGTCAGCATTAGGTTGACCCATTCATTTTCATGTTCTTAACCAGCTATACTAACAAGAATGATTCTTCACTAATTAGTTGTTTATGATTATTTTGTTTTACTTAAACTAAATTTCTACTTGTCATAAATATTTAACTAAACTAAGAAAAGCAACATGGCAAGCTTATAATATACTTTTTTCTCGAATTTGACCTTTCGCATACTTTTAGTTTCTGGGTCGAAATATTTTTGTATTTAATCACCACTTGTTTCAGCATTAATAAAATGTCATTTAGTCGAAGCAGTTAACCATCATAAAATTAATCAAGTTAATCGAGATCATTAGTCACAAAGTTTGTTTAACTATTTACCAATTTTTCCTTTTTTTTTTCTTTCTAATTATATATATATATATATGTGTGTGTGTAGGTTTCATTGGGCTTTGTAGAGATTAGAGATGATTCTCAAGACTCACCTGAATTGGGTCATAATTCAATTGGTGCTAACCCTTTGGAGAGCCATAGCCAAAGATTGGAAATTAAAACCAAAGAAAAGAAGAAACAACTGAGTCAAGAGGAAGTGAGTTTGGGCGAGTCGGACGAGTCAAACACGTTTGACTCTGAGACGGGCTCAACGTCGTCTCCGAGTTCAGAGACTCGGTCCATGGACCGAGTCAAGAAGGTCGGGTTATTTTCTTGGAAGAGGAGGCGGTTGAGCTTTAAACCGGAAAAGGAGAAATCAGAACCACTGATCAAGAAGACTAGTGAAGAGAGTGATGAAAATAAAGATGATCTTGACCCACGATTGACCCGTTCGCCCTCCATTGACTCGACCAGCTCGGGTTTAAACCAGGTGAGTCAACATTTTTTTCATATACTAAGCTTAAGTTTTTCAAGTTTGATTTGTGATTGTTTAATTAGAGATTATTTGAGGTTAATTAGATTTTCAAGTATATATGTCAAACTTAAACATATTTCAAATGTTGTTCAAATTATTGGACTTGATCAACAATATATATCTTAACAAGTATTTAAATTTGGGTGTGCAGGTGATTTAAGATTGTTATTGTGAAAATAATTGAGACTTTCTTGACCAATTTTCTCTATTTGACCATTGGCCTTTTCTTAGTTATGAAGTTTGACTTTGAACCGTTCCATTTAGTACGCGTTCTACAAAACTTAGTCCTTAAGAAGAAACCTCATAGGAGTGATACATTAGAAAGTATATGAGTTACTGTTTCGCAATAAATTTCACATTGTAACTAATGGAATTAACTTGGTTATTTAAGTTTTTACGTGAATCATTACTATTCTAGATTACGGTGGACAGTTCTTTTTATTTAAGCTAACCCGGTTTTTCCATACCAAAAACTGCGAATAATAGGATAGTTACTATAACAAAAATTTAAAAAGAAGGCTCCGGAATATTAACATTAGCGAATGTTGGACATCAATAATAACAAAGTTGTTCAAGATTGATTGATTCAATTTGTCCGAATCTTTGCCTACTCTTGTTCTCTTAAAAATAGATTTAGCTAATGGTGTGTTTGAGAAGAACTCATTCCGAGCTTTAGAATTGGAATTTGAGCAGAAATTAGCCACACGGTTCCAATTCCGGAATTGGTTGCCGAACACTCTGTCAGGGTAATTTAGACATTTCAGTCACAGACATAGCTGTTTCTCGCCCTTATGTCTTATTACAGGCTTTCTGTCGTTAGTCTACTGCAATAGAAAATGACTTGTTTTGGACTTTTATTTCTTGTAGAAACCAATTGCCACCTCAGAAGACAATTGGGAAACAAGGGAACTAACAAGTAGAGATGGCCAAACAAAGCTCAAAGCCGACCTCTTCTTTGCCTCATTCGACCAACGCAGTGGCAAAGCCGCTGGTGAGAGCGCTTGCACCGCCCTAGTAGCCGTCATAGCCCACTGGCTCCACTCCAACCAAGCAGCCCCCACCCCAACCAAACCCGAGTTCGACCACCTCATCATGGACGGCTCCTCGGAGTGGCGAAACCTATGCCAAAACGAAACCTACCTAACCAACTTTCCTAACCGCCACTTCGACCTCGAGACCGTTTTGAGGGCCGGGATCCGACCCTTATCCATGTTGCCGGACGAATCGTTTGTCGGGTTTTTCGGGCCGGAGAAGTTCGAGGCCCTAAAGGGTGCCATGTCATTTGATGACATATGGGGTGAAGTCAGTAAAAACTCTGGACATCCGCGGGTGTATATAGTGAGTTGGAATGACCATTTCTTTGTTTTAAAGGCCGAGGTGGACGCTTATTATATTATTGACACATTGGGGGAAAGGCTCTATGAGGGTTGTGAAAATGCATATATTTTGAGGTTTGATGAGACAACGGTAATGTACGCGAATAAAGAGAAAGAGAAGATAAATGAAGGCGAAATTGAGGGTAAAAAGGATGATGAAGCGAAAGAGGAGAATGAAGAGATAATTTGTAGAGGGAAAGAGTGTTGTGGAGAGTTTATGAAGAGATTTCTCGTTGCTATTCAACTAAAAGAGCTCGAATCCGAGGAGGAGAAGGAGAGAGTTTCTTATTATTCTCTACACCAAAGATTACAAATCGAGTTTAATTTTAGTATTTGTTTGCCTTCTCTCCTATTGTCGCCTTCACGGTCCCCTTCTTCGCCTAGTAATTTAGCATCTTCTTTGTTTTCAAATGAGGAGAATACTTTTGTTAGTGAAGATTGATTGTTAATTTAGCAAATGTAAAATGTTCGTAGGTGAAATGAGAAAAGTGCATATAAATTAGTTTGGAGTTTTTGTCTTATTAATTATAAAATCAGCATAATTAAGCTATCGGTAGTCTTATTAATTATTCAATTTTTAGGTTGAGTTGATAGATCATCATTATTAGATCAAAGAGTTGATTACGTCATTTATGAGAAACTTAACTTGTGACATCCTTATCAAATGACGAGAAACTTAACCTGTGACTTCCTTATCACGATAAAAAGCGTACTATTCCATCCAACTAAAGCTATGGGCACCATTTGTCAATATGGTGTCAATGATTTTCAAAGGGAGAAAGCATCTACTTGATTTGTGGCCTCTTGGGCGCGATTAAAGTATTTTTCTAGATCTAATATTTCGCTTGTTGAATTTGGGACACAAGGGACTAAGATTTTAAAAGGAGGGTGTAGGGTTGGTGGGCTACAGCAGGTTTTAGGCTGGCCCACTTTTCTTTGAATTCTGAGTAGTATTGCTGCTGGTCCACTAACCAGCCTGGCCCACTTGGAATTCCTTAAAGTGTGCTATTGGCCCACAAAAAGAATACGTGAGAGATGGAGCGTAATACTGAATTGGGGTGCCCACGGTTATTTTCACCTAATTCGCGTTGGAAAAGATACAAATGTCACTTTTTTCTTTTTCTTTTTTGTGATTTTAATTTCTAACATTAGACACTGAAAGACACGTTATGGATGTGTATGTAAACATCTAAGTTAAAACAATTTTTTTTTTGATATATAAAAAAGTCATTTAATGGCAATATATTTTCTTTCTAACATAAAGCTCACAAGTTCTACTCTTGTCGAGTATAATTTACTTAAAATAATAAATATAGGAGTAAAATAGGAAAAACCACCAAATTTAGTGTCATTACTAAATCGTTGGCTTCTCTTTTATAATATAATAATATAGATGCCACATTAATATTTTACTTTTTGTTAATTAATTTAATTTTATAATAAAAAATTAATCAGTCTCGGTCATTTTACATTTATGATCTCGCCCCTTGATCTTAACCTTTGAGTTCATTATCATTAGGTTATTGTTAAATCAAATGCAACACAAAATTGTCATAACAGTTGTATTGAATTTTTTTCTGATGAAAGTTGATATATCCAACTCAATACCAATCAGTCAAGCATTAGCTAATAAATAAATATCTAAGAATTTTCCCTAAATCCTATATATATATATATATACGGTCAGGATTTGGTGTGGATTATCCGCATGCAAACCACATTTTTAACAACATAATTTTATCACTGCAAGTATCTCTCAATATTTTGACAACGAAAATTTGTCATTGAAGAGCTAGTTCGTATACTGACCGTCCATATTCTCGAGAATTGTTAATTAGCAAGCATGTCCTTACTAACTTGATATTCAAAACATGCAAATTCACACATCTATTAATTTTACAATAAACAACATACGAAACATATTAAAATAATAAAAAACAAAACAAAAAGAAGCACCACAAGTAATTTACTCTCCTCTACATGACACTTTATTTTCAAGAGAAATCACACACTATATTTAAGCTGTTTTCAAGAGAATCACACACTATATTTAAGCTGTATTTAACTATATAAATTAAGCTAGATTTATACTGGAGGATGATACATCTTTCATTTGTGTGTGTAAATATATAAATCAACCAGCATTCCTTAGTATCTCCATACGTTGAACTGTTTCGATGAATGTTCTGCAAAACCATCATATAGAGAAATAAATTATATATTGCAATGAGATTTATATTTATAGAGGAGCAAGAAAACGAAAAAAAATGCGTAAAGCGACTTATTGTTTGTTCTTTATACTAGACACCCACGCTCTCATTTTTAATTTAAAGTTCGCAGATTCGAGTCCTATCAAATAAATTTTTATTAAAAAAATAAACGAATTAGCAAAATAGGCTCGTCATAATTGAATGTAAAAATATGCAGTTAAATTTAAATAAACTTACTGCCATGGAACATCTCCAGCAAGTAGCCAGTCACCTTCATCATCTTGATACAAGAGAGCATAAGGTTCACCATCTTTGTTAATCTTCTTATCTGTGCATCCAGTACAAGTTAATCCCAAACAATTCATCTCACAATTCATATATATATACACATAAAGATTTATGCCTATATAATCACTCTTTAAAGACGACGGTACGTTCTTATTTAAGTTGATAATCACAAGGACGATTCATATTGAGGGTTAGGTAGATGAAACCTTTTTTTTCCCCAAATTTTATATAGTAGAAATGATATTTATAATTAACGAGTGTTGGATTAATTATCTCAACGTATTTTTATATCAAAAAGTCAATGTATAGGTTAGACTTTAATTTATTATTTATGAGAGAACTTATTACTATTTTCCTTCTGACTAAAGAGTACGGCTATATGTTCGACTTTCAAATAATTTTAAGAACAAAGAAGCTAGTTTTCAATGATTCAATGATTATCAATTGTTTAATTAATAATTTGATGCATTGATTATGTACTAATTAAAAAAATTAATTTCTTAATTTGAGACAAAGAAATATATATATATATATATATGAAGATGAATAAAGAATTTAATACATGTTAATATATATACAATTATACTTACTTATAGAAAACATGGTGATCAAGGTGTTGGCAAGAGAATGGTAAGAATGGAAGAGCCTTAAATCAATCTTCCTTCCTATGCCCACTCCTTCCATATTCACCTTCACATACATTGACTTTCTTCTTTTCCTCCTCTCATTATGAGCCGTCCAATCATCATGATCACCACCAATCCTACGGCCTTGATCATTTCCATGAAACATTTTTCTCCTCCACAATTTAATTGGTGGCCACCCCACTATACCATATGCTGCTTCTCCCTCATCCCTGTCACAATTTTAAGTTACAAAAAATTCAATTCCCTTTAATTTAACATAGATGCATATATAGTTTAATTACTTCATACCTGTAATACGTGTGAAACTCATTTATAAATAATTGATCAAAAAATTAAATTAAATTAAAGTGGAAAAATGGCTTAGTACATGTTTAGTATAATTAAAACCTGACAGCGACGATGGTGATTTTTTTATACACAAAACTCTAATTCTACAACACAACTTTTTTGATTTATGTTATGAATCCACAACCACCACATCAAAAGGGGGAAAGACGATCACCACAAGGGTGAACATATAACCACCACAAGGGCGGACACAACAACAACATGAACGTTACATATTTATAACAACCACAAGAGTGTACACAATAACGTGATCAATACAAGGTGAACATATATATAACCATAAGGGTAGGAACAATAACGCGATCACCGCAAGGGTGAACATTTATATAACTACCACAAGGGACACAACAACAGGTTTGATAACCACGTTTATGTGGATCGAACCGATAATCTCCTTGTTATGATCGAGAACTATAAGGATGTCAAAAAGTTACAAAACTGTTGATTACGACTATGATTTAAATCTTGTTATAAGCATTACATATTCTTCATTTTTTTGAGAAAGAAAACTACAATGGTAAAATTGAAAGTTAAACAAAATGTGAAACAGTTTCAAGATGGCTAAAATGTGACTTAAAACACGGCCTAGACTATAAATTTATTTTCCTCCATATATTAGTAATTTAATTAATGCGCTGACACACATGTAAATTAAACACCTATAATTAACTAACATACAAATTATATAGCTAAACTAAATCCAACTTACTTGTGGATGGCATGATTGACTCTCTTCTTTCTTCCATTGCCATCATCATCATCTTCTTCATTTGGATGACCATTCAATGAAAGCAAAGGAAATAATGTTTTAGTAATAGAGTCTCCACCACCATAATCAAATGCCTCTATAAAGCTTCTCTTCTTTTTAATCATATCAAACTTATAGCAACCATTATTATTATTAATGGTGACCATTTGATCTTCTCCCTCAAACCCTTTGCTGTTTAGATCAAACCCTTTGGTGTGAGTGTGAGTGCTTTGAAGTGAAAGACCAAGTTGAAGTTCCATTATTATTATGAAGAAGGACAATATTTTTTGAAACTAAGGAGTTAGTTTAAGTATAGTATGGGAATAAAAAGTGTATGCAGTTAAGTCAAATATATATGAGTGTGTGCATGTGGGGGAGAGGGGGGGGGGGTTGGGGGTGGGGGAGGGAGAGGGGGAGGGGGAGAGAGAGAGAACATATGCTGTCGGTTGGGAAAGAGAACAAGGGAGGGACACTATCGAGGATAGGTTGGGGAAAGGTGTAGCATTGAAATGGACAAGTAAGAAAAGGGTGTGCCCATAGCTCCTCTCAAATCTCAACCACTATTGTCAATGTGTCCCAATAGTTCACTTACCCCAACACCACCACTTAAGTGGATGGCACAATAAATTAGAAAATTGGGTCACATTGTATAATATATTGGTCCAGCTCTTCTAGACCGATTTTTCATTTATTAGAATAGAGTGGGAAAATTCAAATCATTAAAATTTAGATTTTAATTGACGGTTGAGAATTTGAGTTTTCGCCATAAGAATGTGTTCCCTGTGATGTGGCCAAACTCATTTGCGTAAAACAGATGACTCAAAATCAAAACTGTTTAATCTAAATCTACCGGTTCAATTTTTCTATATTTTATAATAATTTTCATCACTCAAAGTTGGATCCTGTTAACTACATTCAATATCGGAATAAATTTAATTTTTTGATAACAATGTATTGTAGTAACATATTATACAATATTTTTTTTAATACAAGTGATCGGTAAAGATCAAGTGTTCGAGGACAACTGGTGTGAGCGGGGAGACTTTAACCATTGCTATCTTATTGTTGAGAATAGTTGGCTCAAACACAAAAGTGCCAAATGGGTAGTGTAGATATATGTTCAACATGAGTTAATAAGTGAGATGGACACGTTAATTTATACCGAGGTCTCTTAAAGAAAAACTCCACACTCGAAGCCCAAAAGTGGTTAATATGAGTATCAATTTTTAAAATATTTTTTCATCTAAGATAAATGCCTTTTATTATTTTTTTTAGCAATTTCACTAATTGACTATATAAGAATAAATAAAATGAGAAATTATCTAATAATATCATGTCTCATGGCATACCAATTCAAAACTCAAGATTTTACTATATATATATAAGCATGTGTATATGTGAATTTGAATGCATGCATCCAATCTTATCAAATAATACATGTCTAATCTTTTCATTGATTTGATATCATCATCAATGATACTCATTTTAACTTTCAGTAGAAAAAAGAAAATCTCAACAGCTAAGTTTTTGATTTTCAAAATAAACAAACATGTGAATACTGCAAAAACTTCATAATCATGCAAAGTTGGTAATAAAAACATTCTCTTAATCGTTTCTTCACAAGAATAATATCAAAACTTCTAAACATGCTTTAATTTGATTTCATTTGATTTAAGTGAAACAATTAATGATTCTTTATGTCGGATACTAGTTCAACATTTTTCCACCAATAGAATTAGAGAGAGAGAGAGAGAGAGAGAGAGAAAAGAGAGAGACCCAACATGTGTTTTGTAGTTATTTTATTTTTCTTAATAAATCAAAGATAATTAAGGTGTCAACCAGACCCAACAATATGTGTTCTGTAGTTATTTTATTTTTTCTTAATAAATTAAATATAATTAAGATGTGAACCTTAATTAGTTGGACCAAGATCCATCAACTCCTTCATTTGCGCATCAAGTTTGATTTGACGATTTTAAACTTTAAAGCTCCATTTAATAATGAAATTAAAAAGTGAGCTCAAAATAATTTACTTTTGTCAGAAATTTAAAAATGAGTTGAGTGATATTGTAAGATACTTTTCATCTTATCCATTCATCTTTATTTTTTGAGTAAATACCATCAATGGCCACTAAACTATTGGCCATTTTTATCAATGGCCACTGAACTAAATTTTGTTACAATCGCATCATTCAACTTTTAAAAAGTGCTACCATTAGCCACTCCGTCAAATCCCACCGTTAAAAATTAACGGAGCCATGTCATGGGTTAAAAGTTAGGGGCATTTGAGTCATTTTCCATTTTTTATATCTTTATTTCTTTTTTTCCTTTTTCCTTTTCTTTTTCTCCTTCTTCTTCCTCCCAACTTCTTCTTCTTCCTCTGCCATTCATGGCCGCCCGACCCACGCGCCTCTAAATCCCAACTAGTACCACCATCCTCTCCACCGTAAACCACCATCCTCTCCACCGTAAACCGCCGCCGTCATGCCCTTTTCCATTGATTGAAGAAGAGTCGGTGAAGGAACTGCTCTCCGAAACCCCAACACCCAAACTTAAAATCCCTAAAATAGAAGAAGAACCCAAGAATACCCCGCCCAAACAGAGGATTTCTCTCTCTCTCTCTCTCGGCTAATTTTCTCTTTCTTTCTCCTCGCCTCCATACACACACAAACAGAGGATTTTGGCGATGAGGGGTTTTTTTTCCCTTTTCGTTGGTGGCGGAGATGAGGGGTGGGGATGGAAGAAGAAGAAGAAGAAGAAGAAGAAGAAGAAGAAGAAGAAGAAGAAGAAGAAGAATCAGCAGTAGCTCGGAGGAAGAAGCAGGAACGGCTCGGAGGAGGAAGGAGGAGGAGAAGAAAGAAAAGAAAAGGAAAGGAAAAAGGGAGAAGAAAGAAGAAAAGAAAAGAAAAGGGAAAAGAAAAAAAAAAAGTAAATTGACTTAAATGCCCCTAGCTTTTAACACATGACATGGTTCCGTTAATTTTTAACGGTGGGATTTGACGGAGTGGCTAATGGTAGCACTTTTTAAAAGTTGAATGATGCGATTGTAACAAAATTTAGTTCAGTGGCAATTGATAAAAATGGCCAATAGTTTAGTGGCCATTGATGGTATTTACTCTTATTTTTTTGTAATTTTTTCTTCATCAATGCCAAAACAATTTTTTTCCATGGAAAAAGTGAAAATCAAAGAGAGAATTTTAGCATATTACTCAACTCGATCATTTTTCAATTTTTCATAAAATTAATTGTTTTTGATCATTTTTAATCTCGTTATTAACCGAAGCCTAAATGTCTTAGTGATCGTGGCATTGACAATGTAAAGAGTGGAAGGCCCAATATAAAGATTCGTAAGCCTGCCCAGTAAAAAGAATTTTCTTAAAATTGTTTGTAATTTTTTTTAGACGCCAATTTTCTTCTTTCATAATAAAATTAGGGATCTTCCCTTTCTTTGATTTTTTTTAAAAGAAGGAAAAAATAGTTGTCAGTGGCATAGTGTAAGGGTAGGGTTGTAATATTCTGTAGACCCCTTAAAAATTGGAACTTAGGTTATGTAAGTGGTGTATTTATATACCAAAGTAGGTCCAGCCCAAGTTGATAGAGATGGTAACTGAATTTAACTTTATGATAGGGTTTCTCTCAAATTCTCTCCTCAGTTCTTCTTCTCCTCCTGCTCTAGAGAGTATTCTTTTCTATTTATAGATCTGTATTTCGTGCTCTGTAGACACCCCGATCCGTGACCCCCCCAAGAACCCTAACGACCTTTGAGAACTACTGGTTTCGGGGTCCGGACCCACCCGAGCACCCGAAACTACCCTAGGAGGGTTTGTTGGCCAACAAACCTGTTTTTTAGAGAGATTGTCGCACGACATATCACATTGTCGCGCGACAATCCCTGATATGTCGCGCGACAAACCCCTCTGCACCCGACCAACCACTTTCTGACACATCACAGTGTCAGAACCATCACTTCAGCCGTTTGTCGCGCGACAAACCCCTCTGCACCCGACCAACCACTTTCTGACACATCACAGTGTCAAAATCCATCACTTCAGCCGTTTGTCGCGCGACAAAGAGATATGTCGCGCGACAAACAGGTACAGTGATCAGGTTTGTCGCGCGACACTTCTCCTTTTTTGGGGAATGTCGCGCGACAATCTATCCCGAGCACTATAAATAGGCCAACACCCCCATGGGTTCTGGACGGCAACTTCTCGCCACAATTTCTATACTAAAATTCCTTATTCTCTCTGATATTTTCTAATCTTTAAGCCTTCTCCGGAAGCA
Organism: Lonicera japonica; assembly: GCA_021464415.1. NCBI lineage: Eukaryota > Viridiplantae > Streptophyta > Magnoliopsida > Dipsacales > Caprifoliaceae > Lonicera > Lonicera japonica. The sequence continues at coordinate 60,636,222 of CM038470.1, forward strand.
TCTGCGATAACATTTATTTCCGCAAGAGTCTCGGATCTAATCTTGGCACCCGGTGTACCACCTTCTAGAGTCAGACCGCTGGAAATATTTCTAAGAGGAAAAGCTAATATTCGCCGGAGGTCTTCTCTGCCGTATTATATTTTCTCTCTCTTATTCTTATATATATCGTCGGGAAGGTAACTAAAGTCTCTTCTAGTAATTAAATAAGATATTTGTATATTAGTTTTATTGTAGACTTGTTTAAAACTCGATTTTTCTAACGGGGCGCTGCCCCGCACCCCGCGACCTGACCGGGCAGGTCGATCCCCGTCCTAGTAAGCGAAGTGGCGACATAGTTGTGGTAGATTCCTAACGCGCTCGAAAATCAGGTTTTCATTAGTTATTTCCAGAAAGCAGTAGAATATCAGTAAAAGCATCCAAGTTTTCCAACATAGAATAAACATATAAGACCACTAGAGACCGAAAGGGCGGAATGGGTGCTTAACACCTTCCCAAACCGTAATATAGTTCCCGAACCCTATAGAATCCTGGTTTCGTAGACAAGCGTGTAAAGAAAGGCTTATCTGTAGCCTTCCCTCTTACACAATCATTTTGTCCGTTTTCTCGTAAAACGTACTGGCGACTCTGAACGAACCCCCTTGCATCTAGAAATAGGATAGAGGGACTCCCGATATGAATTATCAACACGTAGAAGCAAATGGAACAACGGAATCCTTTCCGATGTTTCAGACTCCAAAACAAGGGATTGAGACCCGGGGGTCGCATTTGCGGATTCTCACATGCTCCCTAAGTTAGATTAGGTCACAAGTACAATGACCATCTAGGGTATACCTTGTGGTCCTCGTGACATTCATCCCCTTCTTCCATGTGAGGGGAGCACGACTGTTGTAACTAACTTCTTTGCACTTTACACGTGTCACTTTGTCATTCGCTCTTGCAGTAAGCATTTATTATACTATATTATTACAGGTGTCATTGTTTTATTGATTGGGACGCTTATGTTAGCATTCTCTTCATCTATAGATCTGGCATTCTTCTTAGGTCGATTACTTTTTACTCGGCGGTTCTCCTTTTTATTCGGCGGTTCTTCTTTTTACTCGGCACGATGTTGTCTCTTACTAGGCGAACATTTTGTATCGCCCTTCAGGTTGCTGGGCCTCATTCGTAATCCGCTATCTTTCATGATAGTTGGACCTTGCCCTTTCTATTCGGCCCATAAGAGAACGCTAAAATCATGTTCCCACAGGTTATTTACTGTGAGTGGGTAAAAACTTAAATTTAGCAATTGTCTGTCTGCTTCGGGTATGTTATATTTATTAAAAACTTATTCTGTATGGTATAGCTCAGCTAAATTTATCAATGGATTAAATTTTAGATAGATGGGTCAATTTTACCCGTTAATGGAGTGGCGTGTTCATGATGTCCATCTCTCTCCTGGGACAGGTGACATTGACCTGTCGGTGTACCCTCATTTTTGGCTCCAACTTTCAAATTTTAATAGCTCCTTCATGTTCAAATATTTTTAAAAAATATATATATATATATATATGTAGTTGCCCACTTCTTAAATATATCTTTAAATATATCACCAAATTACAAATATTTTGCTACAAATTTTGTGTTTGTAAGATTTAATTAAAATATTCGTGGAGCAAATGTGACACCTTTGGAAGACAAGGCCTTTACGCCTTTCAAGTTCACAGACCCATTGGATGTATTGTATACTGTATTGAAGAAAAGAGGTGGGGTGGGGGTTAAATTGAAGAAGATAATCAATTAGCTGTTGGGTTTTCAAATTTAAAATTACGCAGCTAAATGTCACCCGTCCCTCACCAACGAGTGAATGTCACCCATCTCTCTCCAGGTGCGAGTGACATTTACATAGCCTTTTCTCTCAATTTTAGTAATTGTCCATGCATGATAAAACTCCTACAATAAATTTAATAATTTAACCTAATTTTTATCCACTCCACAATAGATGGTCTTAGAAGGGGTACCTTGTGAAGTTCACGTGGTACCTTAACATACAACCCCCTATAGATGGAACTCTTTATTGTTGTGTCTTAATTCTACGGACATCCACCTTTACTTCTCTCTGACACCCCCCACCCCACCCCACCTCCCAAGAAACAATACAAAAGAAAAAGGGGCAATTCTAAAAAAAATATTATCTTACAAATTATTTTAAAATGGCCGGGTTCAGCATCAAATTAACTTTATTTTTAAATCCACTTTTAATTTGAGGTTATATATATTAATTTTTGGTATTGCCCTTAGTTACACACAAAATTATAATTAATTAAAACCAAACCTGTCAACCAATTGTTTTAAACCTTCTCCTCCCACAATTTGTAACCAAACGTCTTTTGACGATTTTGAACCTCGTCTGGTGCTTTTACTGGCCAAAACTTAGAAAAAAACTATATGACACATTTTGGTCTCACGAGATTCTCTCTCTCTCTCTCTCTCTCTCTCTCTCTCTCTCTCTCTCTCTCTCTCTCTCTCTAAAACAGATAATTTAGTCTAATCACTTTTATAGAAATGAATCTATTTCAAAATATTTTCAATTTGTTGAGTCTAGTTAAAAAATGCGTATGAAACATATACCCACGCATATATTTTTGACTTATAATACAAAATCAATAATTTATTTTTTTTGTGAGTTTCTAAACTAATAATAATTCGTGAATTCAACCGTTAGATAAAATATTTTACGTTTAGAGTACTTTTGGCACTTTAAGCGATTGGATTATTGTAGAAAGCAATTAACCATCTGAATTTGAAGTTGTACGTTGTGTCTCAGCAATCTCTCCATTGTTGAGAAGCAGATTCATGCATAAACTTGTTCATAAAATATGAAAATTTCATTTTAGTTACACTAATTCTAATACTAATGTCAGCATTCGAATTACATGCGAGCAGGCTAATTTGATCAGAAACGGTCAAATAATAAAAGTTGTTGCTTTATATATGATGAACTGTATTCTTTTTACGCGAAATTTAGGCTCTCAAAAAGATAATTTTTCTGTTTTTTCACTTTTTGTGATTAATTGTTCTGGTAATAGCTTTTGTTTATCAGAATGTCAACATTATATGAAATTACCAATAAAGTACCTTCAAGGCTTTCCACTTGAAGAAAAATTGATTGCGAGTGAATTGGAACATCAACTTTAATAAACTTGAATTGCATTGAAACTATATGCTCCTCGTGAAATTCACGTGATAGAGGACGATATGTACATGTAATTATAGTCCACTTTAGACAGATCCAACCCTAATAACTGATTATAGAGAGATTTAATATTAGAAAAAAGTAATTTATATAAATGATGTTCCACTTGTTTATTGGTTGATATGTGATCGCGGCTAACTGTTTTTTTCGCTTTTATTACTAATAAATTAATTTATGTTATTACATCATTTGAGATATTTTTTTGAATCAAGGCAGTTGATGTAAAGTTATTGATAATATTGAATGTAAGCATTCAATATGCCTTTCTATATTTAGTGTACATCTATTTATTTCATATTCATATTCATATATTATACATATAAATGTGTGTATGAGGAGGACATGCATGATCTGTCACATTGATACTGGCTGGATCACACGTGTGATGTGGTGGGACATCCAATAGAAGAGGACCACGTATACATGTGATATATAATATTGTCGGTATTGTGAAGTATCCACTAATTAGTACCAAGATCTTTTGAGATAAAATTGGCTACACTTGAAGTCCCCATCAAAAAAGGTCTCGAACTTCGGTCTGGCATGAGGAAATACATGTTTGGATTTACTATTTATTAGTACTTATAAATCACAAGATTGTTTCCAACTTAACCACATATGATTTCAGGAGTGAAGTTTTATCTTTATTAGTACTTATAAATTAGAAGATTGTCACCAACTTAACCACATATGACTTCAAGAGTGGGGTTTTATCTTAGAAGGTTCCAGTACTAATTAGTAGATCCACCCATTGATTTAATTCTCCGTTGAACCTCTATACTTTCAATATGAGACAATGGTATTTGAGCCCACCATTCTTACATTTAAAATTACTTGTTTTGCACTAGGGGCGGGATCAAGAGAAGGGGAATGGGGTACATTGACCCCACTTAAACAAGTTCTTTCAAATAATTCTTTTGTTTATTTCCTCAGACTATTCCTTAAACTTAATTGTTGCTTATAGGAAATTTTTCCTATGTAGTATAACAAAAAATTATAGGTAAAATGTATGAACAATCCCACGAAAATGCTTAGAAAACAATAAGAAGTGCTGAAGTGGGATCAAAATTGAGGTCCATTCATTTTAAACATGTATGTGATATAAACGAAGGAGTAATATTACTTATGGCGTCTTAAGTGACAAGCACCGATAGATAAATGTTTGTTAAATCATCCCATTAATTAAAATTTCTAACTACTCATGATTTGGCATAATTATTAATATTGAGGAGATATTAAATACATAATTTCAAAATTTGTCGCAGATATTATTAATTGCATGTCACAATGTATTTACTCGAAGAAATAAAGAACAGCGAGATTTTTTTAGCTCTCCAATTAAATTTTTAAATCTGCGATTGCTTAGAAATTGTTAAAATTTATTTGATTGTAAAGTTAAAAAATAATTTTAAAAAATAACTACGTGTTATGACAAATTAAAAAAAGAGGAGTGATACGGCAAAATATTCCCTGCGTTTTCATAGAAAAATTAAATTTCGAATAAACCATCCAAGTTTTTGGATTCTCTAAAAATCTAATAAAAATAATAAAATATTTCACTAAATCAAATATGCATTTCGTTTTTTTTACTTTTTGATCAACAAATTTTGAGGTGATGAATACATTACGAGAAAGAGCGAGAGTTGCACATGCAAGAGTATATATGCTCAACCACCAGTGAACCAGAGCCACCGTGTGGTTACTTTCATTATATATATATAGGATTTGGTATGGACCTTTTTGCATACGAATTAGTTTTTAGCGACAAATTTAGTACCCTGTAATTTAATTCTCACTGGTAATTTAAAGCAACACCTAAAAGTGTATTTGCTAACATGAGTCTAAATAACTTACAAAATAGTTATTATACGACAATATAACATGATATAAACCTTCGAGTTTTGTATTTGGTAGTTTTCGTTTAATCCGTAACACCTTAGAAAATACGAATACTCTTGAAATATCACATGATTAGTACTACTTGAGCCCCAATCAAGCCCACTACACAAACTTCATATAGATTTTGCCCCCTCTGCATATATAGTACCTCCTACATACTTGAAGATTCACCATTGAACTGAAAACTAGAATAATAATGACATGCATGTACATATGTGGTAATCTAAACTTGGTGTGGGGATTATTTGCCTATTACCTGGATCCGACTAAGGTTTTGTTTGTGCGTAAAGAATATATAAACAAACCAAAATGCTAGCAAGTAACGTGGTTCGGCTGAAAAGATACCTACTACACAGTCACTTATATTTTCTTTGTAGAGCTTTTGGGTACCCTACTCTAATGGTTGATGAGATTTAGAAGATCTAAGGTTGAGGGTCGTGGAACCTTTAATAGGAGGCTGAATACATTTAAAGGAATTCTAATATGATCGCTAGTAACAAATATAATTAGGTAACTAGTCTCATATTTGGAAAATGATTCCTTACACCTTATGTGTGTAGTTGTCTTACTTGGTGAAAGATTACCTTAGCTATCCCTTAGATACAATGAATCTGGTCGTGGATCTGCTTGAGAGTGGGCCCACGGTTTCAGGCTATTGATGCAAAGTGGCCTTGGGCTTTAGTGGGCTTGGTGTAGAATGTTGGCTTTAGTACATGGGCCAGTCTTTGATATAGTACATGTACCTATAGTGGATATGTATATTTATTTATTCGGACTGGACCAAGTTAAACCAATATATTTGGGTCAAATTTAGTTGTGATATTTTACGCGGTGATTTTGTTTCTACTCTCATATCACATTAATTTTTTTTTCTATATGTACTAATACATTCGACTGTGAAAAATATCCATTTCTATTATTTCATTCACGTATTTGTTTATATGTAAAGATTTATTTATTAAATGTGACTTATAGTGGTAAATATCAATTTTTTTCTTATTGTAACTAATGTTAATAGGGTCATGTTAACGTATGCCCTAAGGGCACATGTTACACATCTATAAATAAAAAGAATTAAATTGTAACGTGAATTAAATTAGGCACAAATTCTCATGCAAAGTGTTATTCTTTTCATTCATAGTATGGCCGGTTAACATGTGCCTTTAGGGAACATGTTATCATTTTCCATGTTAATATCATATATTGAGCTATACTTAAGATAATTCTTATATTTACACTAGATGATGCTATAAAAAAAATATTGGGGCAAATTCTTTTAACTTTGAAATATGCATATCTAAACACTAATACAGTAGTAAGAATTATCAAATGTTTGGAGGGGTGACAAAATTCATCCTTATACATAGAATAACTCGTAACCCATATCAAATACACTAGATCTACTTTTCAAAAATATATTTTCAACATTCAAAAACTATGCGCCTTATAATGTATATGTACGTCCCTTCTTACATGGACCCTTGTAAAAATAATTGAGAATAAGGATTTCATGAGATCGAAGCCAAAACAAAAATGTATACTTGTGCATGTTATCTTATCTCTCAAAAATGGTCCCCCATTTCTAAAGATCAAAAGAATTAATCCCAAAAGATAAGAACTAGCTAGCTTCTCCAAGCTTGTAGATTGAGACGCCCATATTGTACTGGTCCAGAGCATTTGCATTCTCTGGTCCCATTCACCCAAAGGCATAAATCACTCAACATGTTTGGGACATTCAATTCATTGATTTTTGCCATATATATGAATAAAGATATTTATGTAAATCACACTACGTTCTTAAATCAAGTGTCAATTCTTATTTTCGAAGTACTAATTTAAGTGCCTGAAGTTTGAACATCATTAATCTACCAAAGTAATCTCACCATAGCTAAATTTTTTTTTATCATTAACCATTGATTACAGTGAAATTAACATATATGTAAACAAGTATAAAAATCAAACATGGACCTTTTAATCTGGGTAGAAGTATATATTCCATGGATTCGGTTCAAATTATGAGCCTCATTCGTAGAACTTTAATATTTTTTGAAAACACCAATAATTTCAACTTAATCAATGATTATAAATACAATTTATTTTCATTGGTAAGACTTGATATCTTAGTAAGCCATCTACAATGTGGGCTCAATTCTACTTCATTATATTAGTTACTTATTGACTTTAAAAATTAGATATATGCTTATAAAAAAATTTGTTAGAGATTAAGGTAGCCAATCGCCTCCTTAATATATATATATATATATATATGGGACATCCATCTAATCTATAGGTCACATTTCGTTCATTAGGGTTACAATAAGTAAAATGTGTACGAGAATTTATGTTATAGAAGTGTTTTATCTTAAAATTTAGGTATTTTTTAATTTATGTCTTTTTCAATCAAATTCATCTCATATGAAATAAATAACATTAGGGGTACCCATGTCTCCTAAATAGAAAATTAAAAAACACTTTGTGGCACATTATGCCGCGGTGATTGAATATGTCCACCGCATGTCATAAATCAAATACGTACGCTCTAGGCCGTTCCAAAATTTCATTTGGTTATTTTAGATAAGTTCAAAATTTCTACTATTAGCATATAGGTTTTTTTTTTTTTCATGACAGATTCTTAAATTGACTTCCATATATTAGCATCTTGTTTAGTTGCTTTCATAACAATGAATGCCACAACACTGTGTTGTTGGACCTATATAAGAGGATGTATTTGTGTACCTACCATTCTATGAGTATAAGGTTAGGGTTTGAGGCTTGATTTGATTCATCAATGGACATACTTTTTTCTTTCTAGGATTAGGTTGGTTCATGAATCAAACAATTAGATTGTTTTTATATACAAGGAACTTGCATCTTCAAGACGTGTATATATATACATTAATAAATTAGGTTGGTCATAATATTTTGAGACTCTTTTACCTTATGTTTTCACTTTGTGGCTTAGATTTAATTTGAAACTTTATTTTTCAATCTGACGGTTCACATGCTCTCTTAACTTATGTTGAGCTTTTACGTTTTAATCTGACGGCTCACATATTTTTTTGATAAATTAAACAAATATTTATCTCTTAATTAATTTCAATTTATATGATCGATAAACTAAACAATTATTTATTTTCCTAGTTAATTTTAATTTATGTTACAGTATAAATTAAACAAGTATTCACTAAATAAGAACTAAACAAGTATTTATCTCCCAATTAATATATGATAAACTTGAACTCTACTTATAACTCTCTTTCTAATTCTAGAAGTTTCACATAAAATTACGTCTCTTCTTAATTACATGATTTTAGTCTCTATTCACCCGCGATTCGATTTTACGTACCAAGTACACATGCATTTGTCAGCTCTGCTTTATGTTTGGAACATCGTCCTATCTGTCTGTATTTGAAATTCGAACTCCATGGCCTTCTTCATCCGCGTTCCCGGCTATCTCAAAATGTTCAAAATAATTATACTGTGTTCAAATGAGTTTCTTCAACCACTTTCTTTTGAGTTTTATCACCTATGAATATCAAAAGTGGTTAAATGGTTAAAGCCATCTTCAATGTCCCCCATTTAGATCTGATTAATTTAACGTTTATATAAATTATGTTGTCTAATTAATTCATCTAACATTTTAACAAAAGAAATAATGTTTCATCCCAATTCGCGGGATCAAAAAAGGAACTTAAAACAAGTTGACCACTTTATTTACATCTGATACAAAAAGTGTTGCAACGCGCTTACCATGGAGGTCAAAAAAACTAAAAATAAAAACAAAATTTATTTGATTACAAGCTTTTAGCTTAAAAAAATGAAATAAGTTATTTTTTTCGGAGAAGCCAAAACTAGCTACTTTAGAAATAGCAATTAGGTATGGGAAAAAAGCTCCACTTGATGGGTTTAACCAAATAGGCCAATTTTAATTTGACACGTATTTTTTTTTAAAAAAAATTGGGACGGGTATGGGTTTAGAATATAGACACAGTCTCGGCTCAGTTAAGTTCAAATTCACATAAATTTAGCCCATTGAATTAGAGCCGATTTACATATATGTTTTTAGTTATTATAATAATATCATATAACTCCAACAGGTCTGTGAGGGTCAAGGGAAGCAAGTTTAGGTCATCCATATAATATTTTTAAGTAGGTTGGAATGGGGTTTGTCACCCCAAACTCGATCAATGACCATGTTTAATCAATTATTTAAAAATAAAATAAAATATTTTTTTTGTTTATGCCATAGGCATGGGCATTATTAGTAGATTAATAAATTAGGCTGGTCCTAATATTCTAGGACTCTCTTAACTTAAGTTCTCAACTAGCGGCTCAGATTTAATTTGAAAATTTGTGTTTTAATCTGACTCACAAACTCTATTGACTTATGTTCTCAACTGGTGGTTAATTAAGATTTAATTTGAACATTTATGTTTTACTTTGATGGCTTACATATTTTTGTGGTAAACTAAACAAATATTTATTTCCTAATTATCTATTGATTGTGTTTAAAATCTACCAAAATTCGAAATGTTTATTTTTCCAACTGCTTGCTAAAATATTTTTTAGACTAAGACAGCTATATATATATATATCAAAAAACAAATTGCTACTTAATGCTTTATAAAATTAAAATTATATTTATAAAAATCTTGTAAGGTGAGAAATATTTAACAAACGACACATTGTTCTTTAATTCATTTAGTAAAATAAATCAATTGTCACTTAACAATTTATCATGAGATTATATCATATCAATTCAATGAGATTTGTTATTTTCTATAATAAAAAAAAAAACTAAAATGTCACATTATATCAATTCCGGAGAAAAATGTTGCCCCTGCAATTAGTGAAATTAGAAATGTCCATATTTAGGGGTTTTTTTTTATTGACATAATATTGGAATATTGGAACTTCCATGAGCCTCTAGGTTATGTTATTTATTTTTTAAATATCTTTCATATACTATAATAATCTTATTTTATCGTGGAACACATTGTATTATGCAATGTCCTAATATTTTTGAATGATTGTTAGTAATTTTTTTATTATTATTTTATGGAACAACTATCCACTATAAATTATCGGATTATCTAGATTTTAGACATACCATCACATTTTGTAGCTCTATACCTACATTGTTTTTACCAAAAAATATTGTTTAGTTACCTGGCCTTTATTTTGTCAACTATTAGTCAAAAATGATGGTAAATTACTTTTTTTTTTCTTTTACAAAAAATACTTGGAAAATGCAACAAAGAGGTATAAAAGTGCTTATAGAATTGAAATATTTTATGATGGAGAAGTTCAAAATGAAGCATAAAAAGGTGTAAATTTTCTTTCCTTGATTTTTTTTACAAAAGCGGTGGTTCTATAATAATTTTTTTTATACAATTTACAATTGCCACTATAAAAGGGTGGGTACAAAGCGTCATAAACACGTGGACTACGACCAACATAACAAAGGATCGACACAACCACCATAAATGTGTGACATGCAACAATCACATGCATTAGGTTGTCAAAACATTTTTTTTTCTTTTTCTTTCCTTATTTTTAATTTTGGAAACTATAATTTAATAATATTCAAAGTTTATTTTGCTATAGGTATATAATTATTTATTCTTTGTTTTCAGATTTTTGTTTTTTGGTTATTTCTTTTTTCATACTTGCAAGACTATATTTTTGTTTGAAAAGTTATGTGATCTGATTGATCCATGTAATAAACATTCTCTTAAATTTATTTTTTAAAACATAAACGAGCAATTTCATTTGAATAAATACGATAGATCTAGCATTTCTTTTTAATTTATTATGTATTTATTTAATGATTTGTGTTACAATAAATAAGACTTCATGATTTGAAATAAAATATAAATGAAAAAATAAATAATTTTTATTGGTCTTTATATTTTATATTTTATGAATGTTATATTTTAAAATAGATTAATGCTATTGTAAAACCAAAAGACTTAGCTAAAAAGCATTCCCAGTGCATAATGAAAGTTATGAACCATATCATTTAATTTGGTAAATATCCAAACTACGTTGGAAATAGTAATTAGATGATAAAAATTTATAAATGGCGGATTTAACATAAAAATGACAGCTTTTCTAGGATAAACATGCCTTACTTGTATTGAATGACGCTTTTACGAAGAATAGTATGTCCATAACCTATTACTTAATTTTAACCTGTGAAAATCATCATTTTTAGAACCTATACATGACTGTTTTTAATGGAGAATAACTTTTTATGGGATAACTTTAAAGACATGTTTTTTATAAAAACGTCATTGCAAAATTTGCTATTTGTGATGATTTTAAGAACGGTATTTTTTTTATAACTGCTTAGGTTATATAACATTTTCTGGTTATACAAAAAACCGTCATAGATGTACATTCATAATTGTTTTTCACCGTCATAAAAAGGATTTTTTTTTCTAGTAATGAGCTCAAACTAGCGAGTTTTCAACCAAACCCTAATGGGTGTCTGTTTTTTTAATCAATTGTTGTAGTTATGAGTTCTAAATACATATACGACTTGGATTTGGCCGAGTTGTGATTCATGTAAATTTTGCCCGTTGAACCAAAACTATTCCGTGTTTAACAATTTTTTCTTTGAGTACCGTTATAGTACTAAAATAATTGCAATAAATTGATGCATGACAAGGCTTGAGGAGTTCTGGCATATAAGAAATACAGAGGCTTCAAGTTTTCAAATTCAACCCTCTTCTAGCCCAAAGTTGATATCGGTTTGATCACATTTTCAGATGTGTCGAGATTCAATTTAGCCATACTTGCCTCTACTCTACCCCCTTCTCGTCTACGTACCCAGTTATATCCAAAGTAAAATTAAATATTTTTTCCGTGTCGTAGGCATAGGCATTACTAATATATGTATATATATATTTGGAACTTCAATGAGCACATAATTTGACATATCCTAATTTACTTCTAATTAATATCTATGCGAATCACAAGCATCGCATGTACTGGATAACTAGTATATATAACGATATTTAATTATATAAGCACATAATTTGACTTATCCTAATTTACTTCTAATTAATTTCGATGCGAATCACAAGTATCGCACGTACTGGATAACTAGTATATATAACGATATTTAATTATATAAATTGTATCTATTTTTATAAATAAGTTTCCATCATTAATTTTTTTTATTCTCGCAATAGCTAACAAGTTTTATTATTTACCATCGATTATGTTGAAATTATAGTATATTTAGAAAAAAAATGTAAAATTCATAGAAGGCATACATTTTATTTTGGGTATGTAGAAGGAAGTATTTATCTCATCGTGTAAAATTAAGAGTCTAACTCTTAAATACTTTGATACTTTAATATATATATATATATATATATTAATTTCAATATAATCAACAGGCATAAATACACGTACTATATTTTCAATTATAAGATTTAATATATTAATAAGATATATATAATAAAGGTCATGTTAACGTGTGCTCGAAGGTCACATGTTATACACCTATAGATAAAAAAAATTAAATTATAATATGCATTAAATTAGGTATAAATTCTCATGTAAGGTGATATTCTTTTCATTTATAGTATGATTGACATGTGCTCTAAGGGTACATGTTATCATTTTCCATAAAATAAAGGTGACAAAGTTAGAACATTGTCTCCCAAGCAAGGTGGGCTTAATTCTACATTATTGCTCATTTTTCTAGGCAAAAATAAATTAATGCTTATAAAAAATCTTAATATTAAAGTGGGCAATTGACTCTTTACTCCTTATGTACGTGGCTCCCCCACGGGCATGCATATATAAGGTCTCTTTTTCGTTTTTTAGGGTTACAAAACGATAAATTTCCCTCTGACATAGCTCATTGTACGTAAAAAAATGTTTGAACATGTTTGTTACACAAGTGTTAATCAGAAAATTTTATGTTATTTTCTATTTTGTCTTTTCCAATCAAATTCATCTATTATTTGAAGTAAATAACATTAGGAGTACCACATGTCTCCTAATGTTATGGGGCGATGATTGAATACGTCACCATGTCATGAATCAAATACACTCTAGGTCAATCCAAATTTTCATTTGGTTCTTTTCGATAAGTTTAGAATTGTACTATTAGCGTCTAGGTATTTTTTATGCGCCACATTCATAAATTGTCTTTCATTATTAGCACAGCTTGTTTAGTTGCTTTCATTACATTAATGAATACCACAACACCATATGTTGATGACACTACATAAGAGGATGTATTCTTTGAATATAAAGCTAGCTAGGGTTTGAGCCTTGATTTGATTATTCAATAGACATGCATGTACTTTAATTTTTCTTAAGATTGGGTTGGTTCATGCATGAATCAAACTATATATCTATTAACTTGTTTCTTCTTTCTTTTATTTTTTTCTGACAAAAAAATTGATTGGCTTTCATTACTATTATTATTTCAAATGAGGAGTTGTACCCACCATTGAATGAAAGTAATGCTAAAGGTTGAAGTCCTGATTTGATTACTCATGGTTCAAAGATATTAGTATGTTGGTTCATGAATCTAATGCATTATTAGATTTTATTTTATTTTATTTTTTGTCAAGTTTATGATTTGGATTCATTTCATCACTGTTTTATCAAATTATGTTTGGTAGAACAGTAGAAGTACGTATTTTCACATTAAATTAGGGGTGATTTTGAATCAACCACCTAATTTGTAAGATCATCCACGTTTAGCTGTTTTGTATTTTAATCAGCAATTTCTTTCAGTTTAGCAACTTAAGTGGGATAGATTTACAAAAATTAATAAAGGTTTAATGTTTTAAGTTTATATTCGTAATTTTTGAAGATAATATATATTTTTATCTTCTCCATTTCATTAAACCCTAATCCTAACTAATCTCCACTCCTTTAAACCCCTAATCCTAATTTTTACGTAAGTGCATCGTTCATCATTTCTGCCATTAGATTCCAAACCACCTTTTAAGATTAACACTCTTGAGCAAAAAAGATAAAATTGCTCCTAATTAAGTGAGACAATCAATCCTCAAAATAAAGGAAGAGTAATTCCCGCCACCTTCTTTTCTTCGGACTACTTTCATTAATCGAATTAATGTTAATATTTTTAGTAAAAAAATGGAAACTTCTAAAAAGTAAAATAAAACTAAGTGGTGAGTTTGAAGTTTATTTTTCCTTTGTTGATTAAATAAAAAGAAAAAGAAATAAACGTCCACAAGGTAAAGATATAATTTAAGCCTAAATTGATATTCACCAAGGAGCTGATCTTCTTGGCCTTGGATTGTTAATTGTGGCGGAAATTTTTTTGTATTTCATTTTGTGGGATTGGAATTCTTTTAGATCAATTTTATGTTTTCCCTAAATTTTTTTGGTAAAAAATTTAAGAGAATAATGATTGTAGATTATGTTTGTATATATATCATTGGTTGATATTCATAATATATATATATATATATATATATAGTGTATTTCTAGTACATGGCTGAGTTTTTTAATTAGCAACGGTTTTTTCCAAAACATTAGGGAGATATTTTTAGTGATGCAAAATCGTCGCGAAAAGTTCAGTCCGTCTGGACTGGTCCGCATTTGAAATTTTATGTATATATATAATATAACCGGTTCATATATAGATGTATAGTTTTTTTGTTTTTTTTTTGGGCAGTATAGATGTATAGTTAAAAACATAAGGGTTTATTTTCTTATTTTTAATATTAATATAATTTAGTGGAATAAATATCTAGTGGCACTTTGGTTATAAGAATGTCAAAATTCCTTATATTTAGGGTGGATGAAGTTACATATTAAATAGATAGAAATAAAATCAGCTTTAAATAATTAAACATGGAGCATGTGAATCTGGCCAAGTTTATGATTTGGATTCATTTCGGCGCCTTAACCACACATATTTTGATGCAAGGGTTGATTAATTTTCCATTGCAAAATTAATAGTAATTTTACATGAAAAATTTAAATTTCGTCAACTTAAAATTTTAAGAACAAACATAAAACTCGAACCAAACAAGTTCTCCAAATATAATACCCTCTCACCCAGTGATGGATCTAGGGGGGACGAGCGGAGGCGGTCGCCACCCCAATTTTTTTAAAAAATAGATTAGATATAGTAGTAATTTTGTATTTATAAAAAAATTATAAAAGCTTGTTACCCAAATTATTTTGAAAAGATTAAATATGTCCCCTTCAATTATTTATTTTTCAAAAAAGTTAAATACCCGAACTAACATATAAGATTTACATTTTTCAAACAAAATAAATAAAAATTGTATATCCTTTTATACATCAAAATTTACAATCTTGCTTATAAATAGATAATGTTTGCAATCTTGTTTATAAATTTTATCTTGCGGATTTCACTTAGTAAGAAAAAGTACACTTAGAATTTAAATTAGAAAATTATAAGTTTGATATTTTAGTCCATCCAGAGTTTCAAAATTTATCAACAATTTCAGAGTTGTGCCAAGTGTTGGTAAAAACTAGAAAATCGATCATTTATCCTCTTATCAATAGGTGACTTCACCTTATTTTGAAGTTGCCGGTTACAACAGTTACATCTAAACGTGCATTTTCAGCTATGAATATTGTTAAGACAACACTTCGTAATAGGATGGAAGATGGTTTTTTAACAAGCTATTTGATCACATATATTGAAAAAGATATTACTCGTGATTTCGATGTTAATAATATTATAGATGAATTTTATATCATGAAAGAAAGGCAAGCACGACTTCAAATGCCTAAGTTTAATAGATAATTGCAAGAGGATAATTGTAGTTATTATTTTTTGTAAGTCAATGTGTTCAATATAACTTGTTCACGTGGGTGATCATATGTATATATATATATGTATTTTTTTATAATTGTATATATTAACATATTATATATGTTATATTTTTGCGTTAACTTGCTTTATTATTTGATGGTAAAATTTAGTTTAATTTTGTGATAATTATTTCTTATCGTCAGTTCATTTTTATTGTCGTCCCCCCAAACCTAAAATCCTGGCTCCGTCCATGCTCTGACCTGTAGGAAAATATGGTGATCGTTTTAGTCCTAGTCGCCCATGACAAACTTATTAGTCAGGATTCAAAATCAATGGTTGTTTGTTACTGCAAACATGGTTTATCCGAAAAAGGAAGGCAATGGGTTTTATATTGAAAAAATGGAACTCTCCCCCACTTATTTTTATGCTTGACCCTAACCGGTTTAAGCCAAAAAAAAAATTATTTATAATTATATGATATTATAACAATAATTAAATAAAGAAAGTACTGTATTCTTTTAAATCTAGCAAAATCACACATTACACGATAATATGACGTAAATCAACATGAAGTTATAAGTTAATGAGTAGACTCTTAACGAATTTAGGTGGTTATCGGGTTCACCCGTTAAATACGAAATGATAGCGAATCAATTATAGATTGACCATTAACGAATTTGTGATTTATAAATAAATACATCTCTAATTTTTATTTTAGTTTTAGTAATTTTAGTTCTATATCCATCTTGTTTCTAGTGTAAATTTCTTTAGAATTTTTTATTTTATTTATTTTTTTCTAAAATTTATCTCCTTAGTGGGTAGAAACGGGTCGGGTTGGGTCATTTGATAATGTAACAAATTTTATATGAATTCAAAAAATATCACCCAATAGCTTAACGGGTCGTATTTAGGTGGAGGCAAAATTTTACCTCATTTGTTAAGGCTAGACACAAAACCGATTCGAATCGACCTATTGCCACGTCTAATTCTTTAGTACAACTCGAACGAGATCTCACTAGGATCTAGTCATCCATTTTGAACCTTTTTTTGATGTAGTATATCTGGACATTGTATTTTTTAAAAAAAATTCTAACATCTTTTGACACAAGTACTACAATCTCGAGACATAAACACTAGTATACGTGCCTAAAAAATTAGTATTTATTAAATAGTATCTAAGTCTTAGCTAAACTTTTTTTTTTGAGAAGAAGAAATGCATTAACACAAATCAGAAGCAAGAACATCTAAAATAAAAGGAGGCGGGACATCCCCCCAACTCTCCTGACCAGACATAAAATGCTCAACCCTAGCCAAACTATGAGCTACAGCATTTGCTGATCTGCGGACATAAATAACTTCACAATGATCAAGGTCTCCCATAAGAGACTTATAATCAGAGACTAATAAACCAAAGTAAGAACTATCAGGCTTATTACTTTTCAAAGCTGACACAAGCAATTGAGAGTCAGATTCAAGAATCACATGATGAATATCAATACCTTTGAGCCAGCTAAGAACTTCTCTCATACCAAGGACTTCGGCAACAAGCGGGGAGTGATCACCCAATAGAGTTCCACGTTTTCCAGCTATGAAAGAACCAGCGGCATCTCTGATCACTCCGGCGAAGCCACAAAAGTCTTAGCTAAACTTAAATACCAAAAATAATATCTTTGGAATTGCACTCTCATTTTTTTGTTTTGAAAAATCGCATCCTAAAATATTTTAAATAGACCGGATCTTGAATGGCCCAAAAAGAAAGTCTTTCACACATTTTATCAAACGATCACACGCCTATTTACGCGCGTGAGCAAGACCATTACCCCCTCTCCCCAACTAAAATAACTGCCATCTTTCCCAAACGGAAATCCCCAAATAAACAAACAGAAATCACCAAAAAATAAAAGAAATCAAGAGAGAGAGAGAGAAAGCATTTCCATTCTTCCCTCTCCTCTACACTCCTCTCCCCTTTCTCTCTCTAGAATTCCTCATAAGCGAGTCGAATCGATATCCAAATCCTAGCTCTTCATCAAAACAAAGTAATTCCCCCTGATCCAATAAAATGAAAAATTTGTAACGCGAAAGGTCCAAGAAATCACATTAATAGCTAATTTTATGCTCCCGACTTGTAGAAGAGGAGGAGGAGTAATATGAAAACGTTGGAGATAGAAGAGGAATTTTCCCCGAAGGATTCGAAGTGGAGCGGGTCGTCGTCTAATGGAGGAGGGCCTTTCTCTCCGATGTATATAATCAACAATCTGTCTAGTAAGAATTTTTTGTATAACAAGCTCCCTGAGGAACCCTTGAAGCTCACTATCCTTAAATTGGATGGATCTTCATTCGGTATATATTCTCTCTTTACAAAATTTCCTTGTTAGCAATTTGAATTTTAGAGTTGACGTTAGCATGATATTAATTGCGGTACTTTAAGTTTTTGGGAGAAATAATTTTTAACATGGTAGCGATGCTTGTTACCTCCACGCCCCATTTGTGTGCCATGCCTCCATTGCGGAGTCCTATTTACTCTTTGCCTGATCCTATTCTTGTATGCTCTCTGCATGCATGTGCTGCCTAATCCTGTTCATGTATGTTCTCCATGTGCACATGCGACTATGGATCTTGTCTGATCTCTGCATGCTGCCTGATCATGTTACTATCTGCTTTCCATATGTGAGTTTGGGGTCAAATGTGAGGGATGGTGGTAGCATGATATATACTCTATCTCGTCATGTTCTTGTGCACTCACTATGTACAAGTATGGGGTCGCGTGTAAGAGAGGGCAATAGCATGATATCAATTGTAGTGCCTCTTCTTAGTAACTTAAAATTTTGGGAGAGTGTTTCTAAAAATTCGTATAATTTGAAGTGTATTGTGGATTTAGTTAATTGAATGTTGATGTTTGCAAATTTAGGTGTCGACGTTGCGAAGTCAGCTACCGTGGGGGACCTGAAGCACTCTGTAGAGGATGCATTCAGTAATTTTGGACCTGACAAGGTCTCATGGTATATTTTCATTCATCATTTTTATACACCAATTTTATTTTAATTTCGGTGTTACAAACAGTGCTGCTCCCAACAGAAATTATGCTAGATAAAATATACATTCATTGCTTTGATTTTTTGTTTGGGTTGATCAATGGAGATAATAGAGTTTTGATGTTAGAAGAAAAAGTCTTTTTGTGTATTTGGTATCACACAAATCATGAGATACTTTTAATCTTGAATATTTTGTCAATTTAGGTCACATGTATGGGGCAATTTTTGCTTATGCTATGATGAGCTGAAGCTCCTTAATGATGGTGATCTTCTTGGAGCTTTTGGGATCAAGGATGGTGATCAGGTTAATTTGCCTTCTCAATATCAATTTGTGAAAATGATTAATTCTCATATATATACTTTTACACTTACATATACATATTTTGTAGTTATACATATAAGCCAGTATTATAGCCGGGCGAAACTTTACCACGAATAAGCAACTATTAGATTACATTCCTAATTTCCTATATGTATATTTGTTAAAAAAGAAAAAGAAAAAAAAAACAGTAGTAAACCACTAGATTGGATGAAATTTTATTAGGAAATGGTAATAGTGGGTTACGTGAACATAGGTAATCCTCCCCTGTCAACAGTCACTTAAAGAAATTTGAAACTGTCGCAAATGGGATTTGCCCCCAATGGGGTTTGAATTTGTCCCAATCTGGGTTCAAGCGTGCATCTCTACTGCCCTTGAGACCTCTCTAAAAAGTTGCTTGCTCGCTTTGGATCCTGAGAAATACTCGGCTTTTAATTACGCGGGCATTGAAACTTGCCTTCTCAGTTTCGAATCCGCAACATTGAGCTTATGAGAGTTATATTCTTATATGGTTTTCTTTTGACAGAGAGAAATACTTTTGAATCAAAGTAAATCTGGGAAAGTTACAAACCAGAAAGAAGGAAAAAATTGTTGCTGCACTTTTCTTCTTGTTAATTTGCTAATATATTTTACTTTCATTTCCCATATGCAGCTTCATTTTATCCGGCATGATCCTGCATTGGAGCAACCAAGGGCGTAAGTTATCTATATAGCCTTCCATGCACGTTCGTGTAATATTTATGTATATAAAAGAATCATTTAGAAATGATTAACTGAAAGTTATTGCATCCACGATAATTGCTAAACAACCAAAATATTTTACAAAAAGTTGATCCACAAATACACGTGGAATTTGGGATGTCTAACTGCGCCACATATATATGTTTTAATAGTAAGATAAAGATAGGATTTAAGTATGCGTTTCATTGCGCAGATCCGAAAAATTTGAAGAGAGAGCAAAGAATGGTGATGGTCAAGATCAAGACGTAAAGAAACATCAAGAAGAGGAAGAGGAAGAGGGAGATAGTAGCTTTTTTACTCGATGCGAACTAAAGTTGTCTCATTTATTCAATGGTTGGTTCTCTTACAGCAAGCTAACCAGCACCGAGTCAAAATTTGAGCCTGAGACTTGCGCGGCCTCGTCAAGAACTAACCGTTGTTGTGGGGGTAATTTTAGGACTATTTTTCGGCTTTACAGCAAAAAATGCTAGACTCTGTTGAACATATATAACACAAACTGTAATTATGGGTGATTTTTGACTAATGAATGGAAAAAAAAAAAAATTTGGCTCGAAGGATTGTGAAAGTGCAGTAACAATTTGAGTTGATTTGAAATACTTGTTGAAAAATTAATTCTGCATAGAAAAAAGTAAAGTAAACGTATTACTGGAAATAGGTTGATTATAAGTGAAAAAAAAAATTATATGTTGGTTGTACTGCTTTGGATTGTAAAAGTTTTATGGTGTTCGGTTGGAAAGAATGTGTGAAATTTGAAGGACAAAGCAGAGGAAAGAGAAGGAGAATGGAAATGAATTGAGGTTTTTTTTTTTCTTTGAATTGAAAAAAACAAATATGCATGTACGTGTGGGTGTGGGTGGAATTAAATCTAGATATATTTGAAAATCTCAGAAAAATAAACTTATCAGTTAAGGACTAATGTTGATATTATTTGGTTCAATTTACAAGCAGGCAAATTGAATAGTAAATAAAGCAATCACACAACACTAAGAATTATGAAGTCTCAGCTCTTGCGGGCCACTA
Organism: Lonicera japonica; assembly: GCA_021464415.1. Lineage (NCBI taxonomy): Eukaryota > Viridiplantae > Streptophyta > Magnoliopsida > Dipsacales > Caprifoliaceae > Lonicera > Lonicera japonica. Next base: position 60,657,257 of record CM038470.1, read on the forward strand.
CTCTTCGGGACTAACTGGCAAATCTCCTATAATTGAAAAAGAACTTACAAAGATCAGAACGCGCAACTTATTTAGTCTTGACTCGACACTTTCAAGCTGTAAAATCAGTGCAGCCTTCAGCTCCTCGATCAATAGCTTCCAATTGAATCACACAACCGGTCCACAACATCTCTCGCACCTCGGTTAATACCTATCTTGCTTAGCCGGCATACAGACTAAAAATCTGGTTGGGATTTGCAAATTTGTTCTTTGGAGAATGAACAAAAGTTGGTGTTTTGTGGTATGAAACTTTAGCTTGGTTTCGATCTTAATTTGTACTTTGAAATAAGTATGTTTTGGTCTTAAGAATCTCTGCCAAAGTTGTTTTTGATTAATGTATAAGCCCTGGTATATGTATACTTTGAAATCTATATGAAACGGATTTTGAGAAACTCAAAATAAGCCGTTAATTAAAATCATAGTAAGGGTGATATTATTGTCAAAGCAATTATCCACATTGCTAGAGTAATTAATATACAACATTAGAAGCATACTATATAACTTCTCAAAGTAGTATTATGCTCTCACATATTATTTGTTTGATAATATCGCCACCCTATATTAAAATGATTAAAAGTCGCCAAAAATGCAAACATCAATACTGAATGAAAGAACTAGTCCCTCCTTGAGGGCTTGATCCCTTGGCTGGGGATTCGGCTTTGCGCAGTATTAGTAAAAGGTTCATAACTTCTACATCCGAACTCCGATTGATTAACGGTTTGAATTAGGGCAAATGAAGATAACTCAAATATCTACAAATTTCTTGTTTAACCTCTCAAAATTACGGAATTTGAAATTAACTCCGAACAAAGGCAACCACTTGGTTTGTTTTGCCTGAAATGAATTTTAAGCACCAAATGAGTCTGGCTAAGTTAACCATGTATGACTTGTACACGTATAAACACTAAAAATATTCCCCAACATATTTTAGACTAACAAAATTGTAATTTGGAAAAGCAAGACATGAAACAAAGTTTAGAGTTTTGAAACCAGATTTTCAAATTCCATTGAAATCTAAAGGTCAATCTTTTTCAAGTTTTACTTTTTAATTAGACAAGACTATGCATTCAGTGAGTTGAGTGAAGCTTGATTGCGCGTTGAGCTTCTCCGAATGAAATAAAGCTTAAGATAAGTAGTCATTATAAATTTGACTTTAGATAATTCAATCAATCAACCATAGCTAAGAGTGGTCCGTGGGCAAGCGGTCCACTTTAGAAGAGCGGGATCCACCACAACCATACCTAAAATGGCCATAATCATTTTAAAGGTCAAATATACAATTTGGATTATCAATTTTAAATCGAAATTTTTTTGAGTTTTTACTAAAGAAGGCATATTTACCTCCAAAGTGATTTATCCACTTTAGAAGAGTTTGATCCACCCCAACCATGGCTTGGGTCCCAGGTTAGGACCCCAGTTTCCAACTATCACCTTCTTCTTTTATATATATATATATAAACTAAAAGTGAAATTAAGCTTGCCACTGGCTCAAGAAAATTTGCACCCGAGAGTTCAAACTCAAAATTTCTACTAAATAAATTGATCTCCCACAGGAACCTAGTGATGGACGAGCCACAATGCCAACACTAAGATCTTGTTTGGTAGCTATTTTTTTTTTCCAAATTTTAAAGACTCAACTTAAAATTAACTTTATTTTTACACTTTCCAAAATTTATTTCACTTTACTTTATCTTTCTAATTTTTTTTTAAAATACCATAACTTTAAATCCAAAAATCAAAATTAGATAAAAAAATATATATATCATTTAAAACCTACTCGTCGATATCTATAAAATAAAATCTATTGTGACTATTTTTTGAAATTATTTTATGAAATTTTTTAGTTGGTTGAACTCAAACAAAAACCAAATTTACTTGTCAACATATTTCCAAATTCTATCAAATATTAGACTTTAAAAATCTTAACTTAAAAATTCAACTCAAAATATCACCCAAACATCAACTCCTGTTTCCATCTCTCTCCTTAAGTTGGACACCGGATGTATCTTAAACTAAATGAACGGTTAAGATCGAACGAACTTTTCTAAGCGCGTTTGAAGGCGCGTGAGTATATGACCATTAACCCCAACAAACCAAAATAACTGTCTTCTTTACCAAATTAAGAAACCAATAAGAGGCACCAAAAACAGCAAAAAAAACAGAAAAAATGATGCATCTGAATTTCAATTCCTTCGTAATTCTCTCTTTGTCTCTCTAGAAATTTCCCTTCACAACCAAATTCAAACCCTAAATCTTCATCAAATAATCTCCTGAGCTATTAAAACTGAAAAAAATAAAATAAAAATACTTTGATTCGAATCACGAAGATGTCGAATTAAACTGTTAATTCAAAGGAGAAAGATCATTATGCAATTTTTGGAAAGCGAAGACGAATTAGGATCTAGGGTTTCGTTAAGAAGGAATGGATCGATGGCGTGTGGAGTCCCTTTGTTGCTCATCGATAATCTCTCTCGAAAGAGTTTTTCGTACAGAAAGCTCCATCAGGAACCCCTCAAGCTCACCATTGTCAAATTGGATGGATCTTCTTTCGGTAAATCTCTGTCTCTTTCGATCTGTGTAAATTCAAAAAAATTCCTTATATTGCATTTGAGCACTGCTTTTGTTTGTGTGATTGTGGTGGAACATATTTATCTAACATAAAGCATGGACATTCCAATCCGACAATTACTCAACATTGTTTTTGATACATGGTTGCCACATGAGATATGTTTATTTTTTATGGTAGAAATATATGTACCTCTACAAATATTGTTTGTTTTGAGTTTCTGTGCTTTTTGGAACTAGAAGTTGATAATTACGTATCTATGGTTTGACCCTTCGCGAATAAATCGATATGAATTATGAGACTTCGAAAATTACCAACAAAATAAATGAAAAAGGGTTGTGGTGGCAGAGGTATGAATTTGAATAAGGGTGTATTTGATTGCCATGGTTTTCCACGGAAAACTTGGCAAAAGATGGAAAATGTCTACTTTTTCAACTTTTGATGTTGTTTGATTGTCTAATTTTCTAAGCAATTCAATTCTACCGAATTCCATGGACAAGTAGTTGATGCACAATTGTAGGCACATGAGTTCCTACCCTCCCCCTGTGTATTGGAATTGTAGGCAAAAGTTGGAGAAGTACATATTTTCTATCTTCTGCCAAGTTTTCCGTGAAAAACTTTGAAAATCAAACACATCCTAAATGCATATTGCATGGAATTGAATTGCCTACGAACTTAAGAATTGGCTTTTTAACACCTTAATTTCTTGTTTGCTATCAAACACACCCTAATTGTTATCTTTGTCGATTTTCTTTAAAAATGCTTACGTTTTGGTTTATAGGTATTGAAGTTGCAAAGTCGGCAACAGTGGCAGAGCTGAAAGAGGCTGTGGAGGCTGCATTCAGTCACATGCCGAATAAAATTTCATGGTATATTCATTTCCACAATGTTCTTATGCAATCCTTCAATAATATCCTTTTTATTATGGAATCTCTTGTCCGGGAAAATCTATGGACCAAGATAGATTGATTTCATTAAACTTTTGCTATTTCAATTCAGAGAGGTTATGCTGTTTTGGGGTAAAAATGTTATCAGATTGTTAAATCTAATATTCTGCTAACATATATATCTTCTATTATATTAAGCGTGAGGGGGAAAACTGCGTTGAGCTAATGTAAACAGAGGGAAAATTAGAGACCAATTTGAGATTAAGCTAATAACTTATAATTGATCATACCTATAGAATATAGTGGATGCTCACAAATCATTTAATTCTGAATTCGTCTTATAAAATCGATTGTTATGGCAGCTCCAGTTATGTTACTTGTATGCTCCCCTCGACATAAAAAAAATGGGTATCTTAAACCGGCATTATCAATTGCCATAACAGTACATTCTTTATATTTTTCATAGTTTTCTTGATTCATCTGTCTTATATTTATCATAATAGGCTAATTAAGAGTTAAGTGGATATAATAAGATATAGACTCTTCTAAAGCTTGCAAATTGGTATTTAATTAAGATCGTATTCTTCATATGTTGCAAAATTTGATTTGTATTATAACTTTGGTTAAAAAAATTTCCATATAGGTCACACGTATTGGGGAAATTTTTGCTTAACCTATAAGGGTCATAAGCTCCTCACCGACAGCGAACTATATTGGAATTTATGGGATCAAAGATGGTGATCAGGTTTGCATTTTCCTTGCTGATGATTTATAAATTTGAAGCTGATAAATCTCATGTCGAATTATTGAACATTTTCTATTTGAACACAATAGAAATCTTAGTTCATTGGATTGTATAGTGGCAACTTTTCCACTGATAGAATAATTTTCTTGATTCGTTTATACATGTGTATTGCCTTCGATGAAAATGTTAACTTTTTTACTTGTTAATCAAATGGCAATTGCTATTACCAGAGCAATGTATTGTGCTTGAAGCATAATGTACAAGCACATATATGGTGCTGAAGCATAATGTACAAGCACATATATGCACACACTGCTCTGGCAATAGCAATTGCCAGCCAAATTCTCGTAGATAGCTTCTAATCGTTCTTTTAACTGCACATGCAGCTTCGATTTATTCGGCATGCATCCATTAACTACAATTCAAAGAAGTCGCAAAGAGAAAAAGAGGATCCTGATGAACAACCGAGGATGTGAAGTTTTCTAGGGAATGACGCCTTACATCTTGAAAATAATTAGAAATGTATAGCATTACTCTTTCTTATTTCTTTGGCGGTACGTCATTATAGATCCATTGCTCATTTTTCCAGATCAAATGCGTATCAAGGGAGAAGAACAAAATGGAGAGGACGAATGTTGATAATGGTGATGGTAGAGAAAGCTCAAAGCACCAATCGGATCATAATAATGATGAAGATGATGAATATTTATTCATACATTTCGATTTAGAGTCATCCCACTTCTTTACAGGGTGTTGCTCGTACCGTGATTTGAGGAGTCCGAGATTTGATGAGAATAGTATAACTAACTCGCCAAAAATCTCCAAACAATAATTGCGTGGGAAATTTTAGAAAAATTTTACGTCTTCGTTGTAAAAAGTATAATTAAGAAGATCGATCAATGACTAGTTTATTTTCTTTACTGAGTTTTTGTTCCCTCGAACTTGGCTTGTGGAATTTTTGACCAGCGGAGTTTCTCTTTCTCTCAACAATGGAAGTTTTCATCGCAAATCTAAGGAGAGGATTACAACAAGCTTTGAGAGACTTAATCTTGGGGACATGCTTGAGGATACAGGTGACGTGTTACATGTATGTTAGCCAGAAGTACTAAATTTACTTTGTGTGGAAGTCTATCTTTCAATGGGCTCAGTTCACTAATTAATGTATCGGCATATATATCACTGTGGCCCATAAATGTGTCCCCGACGTATGTCCTGCAGAAGTATTGAAAGAATTACGCTTGTGGCTCTTTCATGATGATGATGGTTGTGGTGATGAGGATCCATGGTGGGTCAAGCAGATGAATATTTTGTTGTGTTGTGGAGAGAGATTGGGTGAAGGGTGAAGATCATCTTGAGGCAAAAAGTGTAAGAGAAATAGGATAATTGTGTAATATATAAAGGAGGTGCATCGCAACTATTGCTGATGTAATGCATTTTTGGTGCTACGGAATTAAAATGTGAAAATTCTATTTGTTAACAATTTTGAATTTTTTTTTTTTTTTTTTTTTGCACATGCAAAATCAAGAATCCAAATTTATTTAGGACATAATCACCATATCTAATTTTAAGATACCAGTCAAGTTTTACTCTTATTCTAAATCATTGATTAAGTTAAAAAAATAATGTAGTTTTTAAAGAAGTCCAAATAAACTCTTATTAATATGAGACAGAAGGAAAAGGATTTTAAATGGAAAAGTTTTCTCTTACATCTACCAAAAACATTCACCGGTTCGATCACTCCCGTTTTGAATAACTTACAACTGATCCCACTAAATTTTTTTAATTCCTTTCGACTCATTTCGCCACTTTTTAAAAAACGAAAATAGGTTATCCAGAACCCTTTTAACCCCAGTTATTGTATAACTAACCATGGCCCATGGGAAGTAAAGGAAATGAAAATAGAAAGTGGTTTAATATTTTTACATTTATACCCTTGTACATTTAGTTCAGAATTCTATATGATAGGGTTAATAATTCTGTACAGTAGGGATAATTTTAGAATAGCGTCTATAATTCATTGATTAAGGTTTTTTTTTTTCTCTTTTACATAATTAAACAAAATAAAATAATAGAAGTGATTGGCAATCATTCTAATTATTATTTTTCTCATTTCGTCTCATAAATCCGTTTGAATAAAAGACGTGTTTACTCGTATTACATCACATCAAATTAAAATTTAGATTCTTTGTGAACACAGCATGACCCTCAAATTAAAATTTAGATTCTTTGTGAACACAGCATGACCCAATTTTCGGGACTTCGTCCAAGAAAAAGAATTCGGAAACATAAACTAATGAATAAAATTAAGGCTATGAGAAGTTGAAAAACAAGTGATGCAGATGAGCTTCTTTCTATCGTGCTTATTTTTTTGAGTATATCTGTCCCATTACACTATATTTTTAGTGGAAAACTTTTCTTTCACACTCCTACGTAAAAAAATTTAAAGAAAAAAGTTATAAAGTAAGATTTAATCTTACCACATATTTCAACTTATTTTTTTATTTTTTATAAAAAAAATCTACTATTTTTTTATATTAAAGGGGCCTAAGAATAATGTATTTATGCGAAAACTTTCGGTCAGAAAATTAATGCAGAGAAGAGAGTTGGTGTTACCACCACCATAATAAATAAAGACTTAATTTTAGATGATGACAAACTAGGATTCAGATGAGTGAGTAGGAATCACGCCACACATTCCCATTTCAAAACTAGAAAACAAAGTGACTATTAAAAACTCTAATGCTTTTCTACTCCTTTCCTTTCAAATTGAAACTTCATTTCTTTAGAATTTCTTAAATTAATAGTATTATTTTTTTAGATAATATCAGTTATATTTCTGACTTTTGATATTGTTCAAGTTAGTTTTTCTATAGGAGAATATGAAAATCAAATTACTGCAAATAGTAATATAACACGGAAGGAATATGTTTTATAAAAAAAATGTTATGGAGCTAAAAAAATTGCGGCAAAAATGAATTGTAATCACACATATGTACGTACTGATTGTGGAGAGAGAGTGGTGAATGGTTGAGATGCATTTACACTTAATTTTGGGTTGTAATCTTTGGATTCTTTTAAACTCCATAGCATTTCTTTTGGTAGTCACTATTTGTACTCCAAAAAATACTTTGTAACACTTTATTTTTCATTCGCATGATGACGGGCGAATAAGTGCATGTTACTCGCTTGACAACAAGCGAGTAAATGCCTACATACTCATACTCGCCCAGTAACAAGCAAGTAAGGTATTTTCAAGCTTTTAGTCGCTTGTCATCGGACGAATAACATCCACTTGCTCGCTTGTTATCAGGCGAATAAAAAAGTATAATGTTTTCAATTGTTTTGTGATGTGCAAATAACATCCACCTTTCTTTTTATACCAACTATAGATGGATGCAGATAATTTGAAGAGAGGAGGCTTAAGCTCACAAGCGAAGCCAAAGCCAGCCAAAGGGGTTGCAAGTGCATGCAAATTAGCGAATTTTGCGACACTATGGTGGTGTTTGGTTAATGTTTCTAGACAAGTTTTCTAGATAAATTTTTAAAAATTTGTGTTTGGTTGAATGTTTTGAGTTAGAGTTTTTAGAGTTTTTATGTTGAAAAGTGAATTTGGTTTTGTTTGACTTTTTTTCAACCAATGAAAAAAACGCATAAAAAATTTCAAAAAATAGTCAATGGATCTTATTTTATAGATCTCGATGAGTAGGTTTCAAATATATATTTTTTATTATTTTTGGATTTTTGGATTTAAAGTTATGGCGTTTTAAAAAAAATTAAAGAGAGAAAGTATAGTGAAATAAATTTTGGGAAGTGTGAAAGTAAAGTTGGTTTTGAGTTGAGTTTTTAAAATTTTGGAAAAAAAAAATAGTGAGCAACCAAACAAGCCCATATAGTTTTTAAAAAATTACAAATAGTATTAATCTTGTCTTCTTTAATCTTCAACAAAAATAATATTAACATTAAATTTTCTACTTTAATTTGTAAGAAAATAATATTAGTATAAAATCTGCCTTCCTTAAAAAATTTCCTACCTCCGGCCATGCACAAGTTTAAATGCTAATAAATTATACATGCATTTTTATTCTAATAATTAGTTTTAGCTTGTTTATACGTTTATGCTCTTGACTTGTGATGCCATTTATATATATATATATATATGTGTGTGTGTGTCTTATATAGCTGTCCTTATTTGTAGATCAAGTTAAATACATCCTTGTCAAGAGCATGACGTGAACTCCAAAACTTATTATTCTCACCCAATTAAATCTCTCCGTATATATATTATTAAAATATATGTGATATGTGTGTACGATTTTATTTTTTTTACAGGTGATAGTAGTTTAAAATTGAAAATGATAAATCAAAGGTGTATATTGATTGAATGGTAAGAGGTTAAATTATTAATGTAAAGATCATGTATCCAAGTCTTGTCAAATTTTAGATTCAATTTAGATGATGTGTATCAAATTTACTAATGTAAGGAGCATTCTAATATACCATAAATTTACAAAATTTCAAACTCTCACATAATTTAGGATTCAGAATTTCAAATCGAACATTTTTTAACACACTACACCCTAAGATATCTCAAGAAATACGACAAATAACATTAGATCCCATTCAACCTATAACTTACCTCACTACGAAGCTAGGATCCCTAAGAAGCACTGCAAAATTACTGAAGATTTAAGAAATTGTTCAAATTGTGCCTCGGATATAATTTTGTTGGGCCTATAACCTAGAAATAGTTTTAAAGAAAACAAGCCCATCAAGTTTACGGTTGCATTTTACTTTGTTTATCTTCCCAAATATAGTAAAAAAACAAACCCATTTATTTAGAGTTGCATTTTACTTTGTTTATCTTCCCAAATATAGTAAAAAAAACAAACCCATCTATTTAGAGTTGCATTTTACTTTATTTATCTTCCCAAATATAGTAAATATTAGGCCTACGGATCTAACCTTGTATCGATATTGTCCCCAACTTAATCACCTTTGGGTCATAGGTGTGGGGGTTTTTATCTCAAAATGCCTCGGTATTACGTAGTGGATCCACTCCAATTATTAATATCATGTTGAACTTCTACACTCCTGATGTGGGACAAGGTATTTGAGCCAACCATTCCCAACAATCTCCACTTTTGAACCAAATACATGCATAGACCACCGTTAAACATACATCTGCACAACCTCCGCATTGGGCTAAGACCTCACTCCAATGCCACTACTCTAACAAGAGCTCACATGCGCTATTAAAAGCCATTGCATTCCACCTGTAGATTACATGTGTAGACCACCATTCGACATTCATCCGTATATCCCCCACCTTGGGTCAAAACCTATTTACTACGGTCCACCCACTTACTCTATCGAGAGTCACCGCACCCCCATCTTACCAACATTGTGATGCCACTGTTCCATTAAGAGCTCCCCTGCTCTATTAAAAGCCACTACTACAAGTCGTGAATTTTTTGTGTAGACTCGAAGTTTGAACCTTGCTCGATCTAATGCCATTTCTTTAGCTCGTGGATCCAACCTTGTACTAATAATATCCCCAACTTAATACCTTTGGGCCATAAGTGTATAATTTTATCTCAAAATGCCTCAGTATTATGTGGTGACACTACCCTACTTATCAACCCTTATTGAGTTTTATAATTTTTTCATATGGGATCAATGGTTTGAGCCAACCATTCACAATGTCCGCACAATCCTAGCCTCTACCTTAGTCAATACACATCTCGACAGACACCTTATTTTACCTTATTTAAGATTCTTTATACAACCACCTTAACATTAGTACTCCAATGTACGAAAGTTTTGTAGATATTCTACCCTTGATCCTCCTAATCTGACTCTGCCGTAGGCTTACACATGAGTCTAACTACTAAGATGATTTTCATACTAACTCTCACCGCATCTTCCCCGACTTCACTGAGTCCAGCTACATGTACTACTCCAAACTTGTGGATTTCCTATTGGCTTTAATACTAATTTTTGTGCAAATGAATGTTGAACTAATTAGTGGATCCACCTTTTTGGTTAATCTCATGTTGAAATTCTACACTTCTAATGTGGGACATGTATTTGAGTCAACCATTCCCAGCAATCTCTACCTTTAGGTCAAATCCATGTGTAGATCACCGTTCAAAATTCGTCTACACAACCTCTACAATGGGCTAAGACCTCATTGCTCCATCGAGAGCTCACATGCTCTATCAAGAGCCACCGCGCTCCACCTGGTCTCTTATCAGCACAACGGTGCCACTATTCCATCGAGAGTCTGCCTACTCTATTGAAAGCCATCGCGCTCCACTTGTGGATTTCGTGTGTAGACCATTGTTTAACATTCATCCGCACAACTTCCACCTTAGACTAAGACCTATCTACTAAGGTCCATGATAAACGCATAATATTGTCATGCATAAGCTCTTTCCCGGAGTCGCATGACGCGTTTGTTGCTTTAATTCTGCCTAATTATCCACTTATCTCGAGATTAGTGTCTTGGCGAGTTTTGTATCTAACATCGTCCCGCTAGGTGTGCTTTTGTTGTGTTTCTATGTGTTTATAGGCATAGGATGCAATGGCCTTCGAATGATTGATCAAGCGCTAGTGAAAAGCTCGCAAAATGCTGATCTGAGGAATTTCCCAGAAGCATGATCGATCATGGTACAAACTGGCATTCAGGCAGAAGACCCCATGATCGATCATGGGTTGGCCATGATCGATCATGGCCCTGGCAACTTGGCCATTTCACACCCAAAATGGGCTATTTTAGTGGTTCAAGCTATTTTAGATATTTAGTTAGATATTTTTCTACCTTTTAATATATATTATTTCTTTTACCTTAAAAGGGAGAATTTATCTAGTTTTTAACACACTTAGAGTTCTAGAGAGAGGGGAGAGCTCACTTGTTGATTGTTCTTCATTTCTCCATTGTAAGTGCTTAATTTGTAAGAATGATTTCTTCTTCTATGATATTTGTTCTTGCATCTATTATGGAGTAGTCTATTACTAAGGTTACGGAGGTTGATTGTGATATGATTTTTGGTGATTAATGGCTCAATCCATATTTAAAGTTTGATAAATATTTGTGAATCTTCTTCTTCTTCATCATATCTTCCATTATTTCAAGCTTTCTAGGTATTTTCATATTAAGTTAAGACTTTATATGCCTTGTATATTTAGTTCTTGGTTGTTAATGAGCATACAACATATTCATATGGTTCTAAAAAGCTTGTAGTCCCTTTTCCCCATCCATGGAGTTTTTCCCTCTTCATAGAAATTATGAATAGTTCTTAAAATCCATCTATGGAGTTTTAAGAACTATTCATAATTTCTATGAAGAGGGAAAAACTCCATGGATGGGGGAAATGGACTACAAGCTTTTTAGAACCATATGAATATGTTGTATGCTCATTAACAACCAAGAACTAAATATACAAGGCATATAAAGTCTTAACTTAATATGAAAATACCTAGAAAGCTTGAAATAATGGAAGATATGATGAAGAAGAAGAAGATTCACAAATATTTATCAAACTTTAAATATGGATTGAGCCATTAATCACCAAAAATCATATCACAATCAACCTCCGTAACCTTAGTAATAGACTACTCCATAATAGATGCAAGAACAAATATCATAGAAGATGAAATCATTCTTACAAATTAAGCACTTACAATGGAGAAATGAAGAACAATCAACAAGTGAGCTCTCCCCTCTCTCTAGAACTCTAAGTGTGTTAAAAACTAGATAAATTCACCCTTTTAAGGTAAAAGAAATAATATATATTAAAAGGTAGAAAAATATCTAACTAAATATCTAAAATAGCTTGAACCATTAAAATAGCCCATTTTGGGTGTGAAATGGCCAAGTTGCCAGGGCCATGATCGATCATGGCCAACCCATGATCGATCATGGGGTCTTCTGCCTGAATGCCAGTTTGTACCATGATCGATCATGGTTAACCCATGATCGATCATGCTTCTGGGAAATTCCTCAGATCAGCATTTTGCGAGCTTTTCACTAGCGCTTGATCAATCATTCGAAGGCCATTGCATCCTATGCCTATAAACACATAGAAACACAACAAAAGCACACCTAGCGGGACGATGTTAGATACAAAACTCGCCAAGACACTAATCTCGAGATAAGTGGATAATTAGGCAGAATTAAAGCAACAAACGCGTCATGCGACTCCGGGAAAGAGCTTATGCATGACAATATTATGCGTTTATCAACTCCCCTCAACTTATCTCTTGCTAGTCCCTTAGCAAGACAAATATATATAATTACAAAAATTAATATGCTATACAAAAAGTTATTAACTTCTAAGTTCCCAAAGAAGACGAGTTGCATCTCGTGAAGGTTTTCAAAAATGATACCTACAAACATTAGGAGTTTGATCATGATGAATGATGAGAATGAAGATTCAAGTTTCAATTTGCAAAGCAAGAGGCATTACTATCAATTTTCCAGAACGATGGACTTTTGAATGATCATCTAATTCGCCTATCTCCTTTAGAACACAATCCCATATTCTCCAATGCTCACATACTAGACTTCGATTCAAGCAATTCAATATAAACACAAAGAGTCATAGTCATTTGAGAAGGAAGAGAGAACTTTTTCAAAAACAAAAGCTCCGAGATTTGTCGATTCTAAGCACTTTCTTTATCTTTTCTTGGAAATTTTGCTAAATTAGATCAGGGCGGTTTTCATCTCTATGGGGGGCAGCGGTCTCACTTATGAAATTTTCTCATTACTGCTCATTCATTGGAGCTCGAAGGAAGCTATTCACCCTTTCCCATATGGTAACCTTTACCTATCCGTAATATTAGACAAAGAGACTTAAGATTTAGTCAAGTGAAGCTTTAAGTCAATATTAGGATAAAAGTCATCCAAGTTATCAAAGTGCTATGCTTTTGTCCTCTCATTGGAGGATCTTTTCGAAAGAGCTTCCATTATTTTTGGACAAAAATTTATCTTCTCTCAATGAAAATAAATCTACGTGTTATTACCGAATTGGAAACAACCGAAGCAATCTAGCATGCGGAGCAAGAGAATATAACGGGATATGAGACTAAGTGGAGAAAGGCAATTTAGATTGTCATTCAAATTCCTATCCAAATCAAAGAATTCATGCCAAAAGCTTAAGAAACAATAGTCTTCATCGAACAAAATATCAATCAATCAATCATTAATTTTCAAACTTCTAAAAAAAATTGAGCACATCTCTTCTACTCATGGAAAAACACAAAAGCAAGCCAAAACAAAATAAACATAAAATAACGTACCCCCCTCAACTTGAAAGAAACATTATCCTCAATGGAAAGAGAACAATAAAATTGCACGGAAGGGCTACTTTGGCTTTGCTTTCCATGAGACAAAAAAAATAAAAGATAAACAACCACTATTCACAAAACGGGTTAGAATTAGAATTCAGAAGCAAAAACCATAACATTCAACCATTAAAACCAAGTTCTAAAGTTAACATCATGTCAGAAATCTAATACAACCCAAAAGAAATAAAATAAAACTAAGCATAAATATAACTACTTAAAGAGTTTTTCAGGATTTGCAACTATCATCACATGTCGGGAGGTGGGGGTGGGGGAAAACGACCATACAACGCCTCGAACTGCTGGCGTATGAACTCCTGCTGGGTCGCCATCTGAGCTGCAACTCGTGCCTCGACCTGAGCTGCAATATCTGCCTCCAAACGGTCCTGACGCAATACCATAATCTCAACCCTCTCATTGATGCTAGCAAACCCAGTCTGCATCAAAGCAGTCATCTGCTCAAACTGCTCTCTCATGAATTCCCTAGTGTCATCTACTGTCCCAGAGCTTGCCCGTCTTCTCCGCCTTGAGGGGCCCGGGAGATCTGCTCCTGCTTCTTCTGCCCCCTCTTCTTCAGACTCAACTTGAGGAGGAGCGGTTGAAGAACTTGGCCGGTCCTTAATTGACCAGCGGCTCGAGTTTGGGACGATCGGTTAAGTGGTGCTCGAGGCATTTTCTTCACATCCTCATCTCTCTCGGTTACCCCTGCTCGCAAACATACCTTAGTGATCAACGACCCAAATTTGATTGTTTCGTTGTGGGCGACTAAGTCTATGATTCTAGCAATCCGCCCAATGATGTGACGAAGCAAACAAATGCGCTTGTTCGTTGCAATAGCGTATACCACATACGCTTGAGAAGGGTACAGGTGTTGGGTATGTGAAGTTGGGTCCAAAGCATTGGCAATTACTAGCCACAATGTCCTAAGGCTGTCATGTAAATTGCTCCTATCGAATTGAGTTCCAATCCACTCCATTGGTCTACCGGCTAAAAATGTAGCTAAATCATTAGCTCTTGGCTCTTAAGGGGTACCATCCGAATAAGGGAGGTCGTGGGCATTGGGTGGTAAGGCCGGGATTCCCGTAATCGCACTCAAAACCTCGAGGTTAAAATGAACCATTTTGCCTCGAACATGAGCAACATATGCATATGATGTATTTGGAACTTGAATTAAACTTGCGATAAATTCACGACAAATGGTGAGATTACATTGAGTACCTTGTTCACGCAAGTAGTTAATCCACCCCGGATATCGCTCAAACGTTGCTCGTTGAGGGAAATCGTCCAGCGAACCAATGTAGACCGGCCTCTCAATGACTACCGTCCTTGTCTTGAAATCGTAATTCCACCAATCGAATTCTTGGCGGCTTCGAAATCCGCGGTAGCCACCCCTTGCGGCTTGAATTTCAAGTGGCTTAATGGGAGGGTTAGAGGAAGCCATGAAAGAGTAATGTGGAATTACGCTTTAGAGGAGGGAGAGATGAGGAATTTCGAGATTTGATAAGATAGGGCTCGAAATTGGTGAGGAGAGAGAGAAAGGGGGATTTTTGGGATGGGATTGATGATTGAGGTTTGAAATTAGGAGATTTGATGGTTGATTCTAGGTTGGGAAGGTTGGAAATGGTGTTTGGGGAAGGTTTGGGATCAATGGGGGAAGAGGGACTAGGGCTCGAAAGGGTTTAGGAAAGGGGGAAAAGAGAAATGGGACCTTATGTTACGGTTCCCCTGTTTTTATTTCAACCATGATCGATCATGGTTAAAGCATGATCGATCATGGTACCTACTGCCCAACTCAAAAATCTCTACAATGATCGATCATGCTAATACCATGATCGATCATGGAGTCCACTGCCGAATAAACTTTCAACCATGATCGATCATGGTTAAGGCATGATCGATCATTGTGCAAATTTTTCCTTTTTTTTTTTTTTTTTTTTTTAAGTGTAAAACTACCATGTAAAGCTACCACAACGCTTGCCCACTCCCTAACAACTTGATCCGCTCAGTTTAAATGACATCCGATTCTTCAATAAAAATACCTGAAACTCATAAATACTAACGAAAACATTATTTACAAAATCGACCCCTGCTTTTTAGGCATAAGTCGGGTCTTCGAGAGGGGTGGACTCCTCTCGAATTGGGAATTCCAAAAACGGCTTAAGACGTTGTCCATTCACCTTGAAAATGTAGCCGGTTTTGGGATCCTCAACATTCACAGCTCCAAAAGGAAATACATGACGGACTATGTAGGGGCCGGTCCAACGAAACTTTAACTTTCCCGGGAAGAGATGCAGACGAGTATCATAAACAAGAACTTTGTGCCCGAGTTTGAATTCTTTTCTCAAAATAGATTTATCATGAAAAATTTTGGCACGTTCCTTGCTTATCTTTGCATTGTCATAAGCATCTCTTTTCAGTTCCTCGATTTCATCAATTTGCAACTTACGGTCAAGCCCGGCCTTTTCCAAATCACAGTTAACCATCTTAGTTGCCCAGTATGATTTGTGTTCCGACTCTACTGGCAAATGACATGGTTTTCCGTACACAATGCGATAAGGAGACATATCTAGAGTTGTTTTATACGCAGTACGGTAAGCCCAAAGTGCATCGGTCAGTCTTAACGACCAATCCTTGCGATTTGGGTTTACCGTTTTCTCTAGAATCTGTTTGATCTCCCTATTTGCCAACTCGGCTTGACCATTAGTTTGAGGATGATAAGCGAGCGATACTTTGTGGTTTACACCATACTTTTGCATTAATGATTGAAATGGTTTGTTGCAAAAGTGAGTACCGCCATCGCTTATTATTGCCTTGGGAGTGCCAAAACGTGCAAGAATGTGTTCTTTTAGAAATCGGATCACCACTTTGTGATCATTTTTCTTGCATGCTTGGGCTTCCACCCATTTTGAAACATAATCTATGGCAACCAAAATGTAAAGATTACCGTAAGAAGATGGGAACGGTCCCATGAAGTCGATGCCCCAGCAATCAAAGATTTCAATCATCAGAATAGGATTGAGTGGCATCATGTTCCTCTTGGAAATCCCTCCAAGCATTTGGCATCTCTGACATGCTTTGCAAAAGCGTTGTGCGTCCTTGAAGAGCGACGGCCAATACAATCCACTTTGTAAAATCTTCGCGGTGGTCTTCTTTGCCGAGAAGTGTCCTCCGCAAGCCTCAGAATGACAGAAAGATAGAGCTCTCTCCACTTCTTCCTCTGGGATGCACCGTCTGATAATCTGATCCGCACAATACTTAAACAGGTACGGTTCATCCCAATAGAATCGACCCACTTCACTAAAAAACTTTTTTCTATCTTGTGCGCCCCATGACTTTGGTATCTTGTCAGTTACAAGATAATTTACAATGTCTGCATACCATGGGAGCGTCGAGATTGCCAATAATTGTTCGTCTGGAAACGAATCTTGGATCGGACTTTCTTCAATGTTGTTCGTAAAAGTGAGTCGAGACAAATGATCAGCCACCACGTTCTCGACTCCCTTTTTGTCCTTGATGCTAAAATGGAATTCTTGCAATAAGAGTATCCACCTCAAATGCCGCGGCTTGGCATCTTTCTTTGTGAATAGGTACTTCAACGCCGCGTGATCCGTGAAAATCACAATTGGCGATCGTATCAAATAGGATCGGAACTTGTCTAGGGCGAAGACAATTGCTAGAAGCTCTTTCTCTGTCGTGGTGTAGTTCATTTGCGCATCATTCAAGGTCCTACTTGCATAGTATATCACACCCGGTTTCTTGTCTTTCCGTTGACCAAGAACCGCTCCCACCGCATAGTCACTTGCGTCGCACATAAGCTCGAATGGCAAGCTCCAGTCCGGTGTCTGCATAATAGGCGCAGTAGTAAGCATATGCTTCAGAGAGACAAAGGCTTCCTCGCACTTGGCATCCCACTGAAAGGTTGCATCCTTGAGAAGTAGACTACACATCGGCTTGGAAATGGAACTGAAGTTCTTGATAAACCTCCTATAAAACCCGGCATGTCCTAGAAAGGATCGAACATCTTTGACATTCTTGGGTGTAGGAAGTTTAGCAATCAACTCAATTTTAGCTTTATCCACCTCGATTCCTTCTGAAGAAATGATGTGCCCCAAAACAATTCCCTTGGTAACCATAAAATGGCACTTCTCCCAGTTCAATACCAATTGTTTTTCCACGCATCTTCCCAAGACCTGTTCCAGGTTAGCCAAGCAATTGTCGAATGACTTACCATAGACGGTAAAGTCATCCATAAAAACTTCCAAAGTCCTTTCCACCATATCGCTAAAAATACTTAGCATACACCGTTGGAAAGTGGCCGGTGCATTACATA
The DNA here is from genome assembly GCA_021464415.1 of Lonicera japonica. Lineage (NCBI taxonomy): Eukaryota > Viridiplantae > Streptophyta > Magnoliopsida > Dipsacales > Caprifoliaceae > Lonicera > Lonicera japonica. The sequence continues at coordinate 60,675,169 of CM038470.1, forward strand.
GACCAAAGGGCATTCTTCGATAAGCGAAGGTACCAAAAGAACATGTAAAGGTGGTTTTTTCTTGATCATCTAGGTCAATCTCAATTTGATTGTACCCGGAAAAACCATCGAGGAAAGAGTAATATTCATGACCCGCTACCCTCTCTAGAGTTTGATCCAAAAAGGGGAGGGGGAAATGATCTTTACGAGTTGCCTCATTGAGTTTACGGTAGTCGATACACATTCGCCACCTGGTGGTGACTCTTTGCGGAATCAACTCGTTTGATTCGTTTTTGACTACCGTAAGACCTGATTTTTTCGGTACCACTTGAGTTGGACTAACCCATTTACTATCCGAGATCGGATAGATGATCTTTGCATCCAACAATTTCAACACCTCGTTCCTAACCACTTCTTGCATGTTAGGATTCAACCGGCGTTGAAATTGCCTCGATGTTTTTGCCCCATCCTCCAAGTGAATTTTATGTGTACAAATCAAAGGGCTTATTCCTTGGAGGTCGGCAAGTGTCCAACCAAAAGCTTTTTTGTATTTACCAAGCAAATTAACCAATCTTACCTCTTGGTCATCCGAGAGATCGGACGAAATGATGACGGGGTAAGTGTCTGAAGCTCCTAAAAAGGCATACTTCAAGTTGCTAGGCAATAGCTTGAGATCCATTTGTCCTTCAAGCTTTTTGGTAGGAGATTGTGTGTTTTCTTCTTTTTTCGAGAATTCGACCTGTTTGTCAGACAAAAAAAACATTTGCATACAATCCTCGGGTTCATCGGAAGTGGTTAGATATCCTTCCGTTGACTCCGATTCGAAATTTGCCACAAAGTGGTCTTGGATACATGACTCTATCATGTTCACGTGTTCACTTTCCTCATCATCATCATCGTCTCTTTGATTGCTCAAAGAGAACACGTTTAGCTCTAGAGTCATGTTTCCAAATGCTAACTTCACAATTCCATTTTTGCAATTTATTATAGCGTTAGAAGTAGCAAGAAATGGTCGCCCAAGGATAACTGGAATCTCCTTAGCGGGATTCGACACGGGTTGCATGTCGAGGATGATAAAATCAACGGGAAAATAAAACTTGTCAATTTGAACAAGCACATCCTCGACTATCCCTCTTGGTATCTTAACGGATCGGTCCGCTAATTGAATAGTAACCCTCGTGAGTTTCAACTCACCCAACCCCAATTGTTGATATACAGAATATGGGAGTACGTTCACACTTGCTCCCAAATCTAGCAAAGCATTTTTGATCCTACAATTTCCTATGACACACGAAATTGTGGGACACCCGGGGTCTTTGAACTTGGGGGCTCTTGTGCCTTGCTTGAGCGAGCTCACTTGCTCCGCCATAAAGGCCTTTTTCTTGACATTCAACCTTCGTTTGGTAGTACATAAGTCCTTGAGGAACTTAGCGTACGAAGGTATTTGCTTGACCGCGTCAAGCAATGGAATGTTGATTTTTACTTGCCTAAAAACATCCAAAATCTCGGTATTAGATTTGGACGGTTGGTTCAATCTCTCCGGAAATGGAACCTTGATCCCATTTTTGATTTTTTCGAGATCCTCTTTTTCTTGTTTCTCTTCCTCTCTCTTCTTCTCTTCACTCACAACTTGTTCAACCTCCGACTCCTCAACATGCGTGGGATCAACTATGTCCGCCACCTTGGGGGTTTTAGGAACAATAGTTTTGTCTACCTCCTTCCCACTTCTCAAGATTGTGATAGATTTGAGTTCTTCTATCTTAGAGCTAGATTCTCCTCCCTCTACTACTTGAACTTGACCTCTAGGATTCGCTAAAGGTTGAGAGGGGAATTTTCCCTTCTCTTGGGTAGCTAGGGAGGTGCTGAGTTTAGACATTTGAGTTTTTAACTCACCCACATCACGATCCGTTTTGTCCACAAATGATCTCAACAAAGCTTCCAAGTTTTGGTTGGGATTTTGATTCTGAGGTGGAACAAAAGAGTTTTGAGGTTGTTGTTGTTGCCTTTGGTTCTAATTATATTGGTTGTGGTTCTGACTTTAATTTCCTCCCCAACTGAAATTGGGGTGATTCTTCCATCCCTCATTGTACCTTTGAGAATATGGATCGTTTTGGTTACGGTTTTGGTTGTACTGGTGTAAAGCATTGACTTGGGCGGGATCTTTGAGGACTTCCCGAAAAGCGGGAATGATAGGGCAATCCTCGGTAGTGTGTCCTGAATTTTCACAAATGACACACAACTGACTCGAGGATACTACATTGACCTCCTTAAGCTTAATTGCTTCCATTGCCTCTACTTTCTTAGACAATTGGAATAACCTCGCACCCATGTCATCCTCATTGGACACTTGGTACAACCCACCCCTTCCTTGAGTTTTGGCTTTGGGTTCCTCGGAATAGGTGTTCCAATTTTTAGCACCTTCCGCTAATTCATCAAAATACAATAGAGCCTCATCGGGATTCTTAGTCAAGAATTGACCGTTACACATGGTCTCAACAAATGTACGCATATCGGGGGTGAGAGATTCGTAGAAAAAACTAACAAGACTTCACGTTTCGTGACCATGGTGAGGGCATGCATTTAAAAGTTCTTTGTATCTTTCCCAACACTTATAAAAGCTTTCATTTTCTTTTGGCGAAAAATTAGATATTGCCCTTCTTAAAGCGTTGGTCCTATGAATGGGAAAGAATTTTTTTAGAAATTCTGCTTGAAGCTCTTGCCAAGACCGAATTGACTGCGGTCTTTGGGCATTTAGCCAAATTTTTCCTTTATCTTTTAGGGAGAAAGGAAAGAGTTTTAAACGCATGACATCCTCATTAACATTTGCCTCACGAAATGTGGAGCAGACTTCTTCAAAGTCTTTCAAGTGCAAGTATGGGTTTTCCGACTCCATACCATGAAAAGAAGGGATATGTTGAAGCATACCCGGTTTGAAAGAGAACGCTCCGGCTTGGCCAGCGGGAAGCACAATGCACGAATTCGAAGTTGCCCAGGCGGTTGAAGGTAGTCTCTCATGGTCCTAACATGAGGAACATTGTTGGCACCTTCCCCTTCATTATCGCTCTCGTGATCCGCGGCTCTACCTTGGTTTGCCATTCTTGGAGATGTGGGAGGGCTAATTCGAATATCCACGAACAATCGCCCTTGCATGGGCTTGGGCAACGATTCGAATTTCTCCTCATGAACTCTACAAAATCAAACAAAAATAAGGGAGAAAAATAAATTAATAAAATGGAGAGATACTCACAGAGAATGGTTTTATTCAAAACCCGAGATCCGCCTTTTGCCTTATTCCCCGGCAACGGCGCCAAAAACTTGACGCAAATTCAATAACGCGCTTCGATATAGCCCAAGTGCAGGCACGTCAAGTTATAGTATAGTCTCGGAAGTCCGAGTGTCGAACCACAGGGATAAGTGAAAAGGGATGGAATGGATTACGGATTAAAGTGTTTTCTAATTCTTGTAAGATGAAATGGTTGTAGAACAACGGAAATGTAAAACAGTTGTGAAAATTAATAAGAAAGCACTAAGGTAGGTGGAGGTTAGTTACGATTTAAGAGACGGCGATCACTAGCTCATACAAAGATTACAACACAAGATTTCTCGATATATGGGGAATGTTGGTGTATCTCTTAATAGCAAAAGGTGCGACGCTAGGCGACTCAATCCCGAGTTGAAGCTATATCGAGAAAGAGACAAACGACATTCCACCAAAGACGGGGTTATCATTCCTACCTCTTAGCTACGGGTGTGAAGCAAGGCAACCCATTCTCGATGAAGCTAATCCGAGATAGATATGACAAACTCATCATTAAAAGATTTAACATAAAGCAAGTGTAGTAATCTCATGATTTAAAGAATGAAAATTATAAAGTGAATCCTAACAATGAAACGGAATAAAGTTTATGGGATAAATTAGTCAACTCATCATTTATCACATATGGTAGAAAATAAAGAGTCTAAGTATCACATAAAGTGTAAGAAGCACTCAATATATCAATAAATGAATCAAAGATAAGCTAAACAAATTTAAAATCCATCTATGGAGTTTTAAGAACTATTCATAATTTCTATGAAGAGGGAAAAACTCCATGGATGAGGAAAAGGGACTACAAGCTTTTTAGAACCATATGAATATGTTGTATGCTCATTAACAACCAAGAACTAAATATACAAGGCATATAAAGTCTTAACTTAATATGAAAATACCTAGAAAGCTTGAAATAATGGAAGATATGATGAAGAAGAAGAAGATTCACAAATATTTATCAAACTTTAAATATGGATTGAGCCATTAATCACCAAAATAGACTACTCCATAATAGATGCAAGAACAAATATCATAGAAGAAGAAATCATTCTTACAAATTAAGCACTTACAATGGAGAAATGAAGAACAATCAACAAGTGAGCTCTCCCCTCTCTCTAGAACTCTAAGTGTGTTAAAAACTAGATAAATTCTCCCTTTTAAGGTAAAAGAAATAATATATATTAAAAGGTAGAAAAATATCTAACTAACTTGAAATAATGGAAGATATGATGAAGAAGAAGAAGATTCACAAATATTTATCAAACTTTAAATATGGATTGAGCCATTAATCACCAAAAATCATATCAAAATCAACCTCCGTAACCTTAGTAATAGACTACTCCATAATAGATGCAAGAACAAATATCATAGAAGAAGAAATCATTCTTACAAATTAAGCACTTACAATGGAGAAATAAAGAACAATCAACAAGTGAGCTCTCCCCTCTCTCTAGAACTCTAAGTGTGTTAAAAACTAGATAAATTCTCCCTTCCACCGCTCCAAACTGTGGATTTTTCTCTTGCAAGGTCGGAGTTTGAACTTTACTTTAATAACATTTGTTAGGCCCATGGATAAAACCTTGTACTTATAATGTCCATGACTTAAACCCATTTATGCCCCAACTTAACTACCTTTGCGACACATGTGTGGGGTTTTATCTCAAAATACCTTGATACTATGTGATGATTAGGGGTGTTCAATAACCGAACCGATTGGATTGACCAGACCGAACCAAAATATAGGGGGTTTTTTCAGTTTTTATATATACAATGGTCCTGTCCTGTCCGGTCCGAAATTTCATGGACCGTTACTATTCGGTCCAGCTTATAAAAATTACAAAAAATCAGACCAGACCGGATCAATTATATTTATATATATAATTTTTTTTTATTATTTTTTAAATATATATACTTATTTTACTTATTTATCTAACCCTAACCTTAAACTTTTGTTCTTTCCTCAGCCGCCTCCATTCATTCTTCACTCTCATCTTTACATTCCCTCTCTCTAGACTGCACCACCGGACGATCCACCGCCGGCCACTCCACCACCGCCTCCACTCTTTCTCATCTTCACATTCCCTCTCTCTTTAACTTAAATGAAGCCGCCACTCTCCTCCATTCCTAGTCTTCTCTCTCTCTCTCACTTTTACACCATTTTCGCCGTCAACCTCCACCACGCCGCCATCTTCACCGTCAACATCCACCACACCATTCTCCACCATTATGCCAACCTCCACCACACCGTTCTCCTCATTGTACCCTCTTTCTCTCCTCTTATTTTTCTCTTCTCATTTTATTTTGGTTTAATTTTGGGTTGATTGTGAAAAATAAGTTTTGTTAATAAATATAGATCTGCATATCTGTAATTTTAAGAGTTTGATTTTGATTGTTTAGCAAGTACATCTCTAAATCTGTAATTTTTTAATTAAGCTAGATTGGTAATTATATAAATCTATAGATCTGATTTTATAGAAAGCTAGTTTTTGCTAAAATGTAGTTTTCCGACCATAGTTTTCTGGTGAGGAAGATAAGGCCCATTGTAAGCCCAAACCGAATGAACCGATCGAGACCGACCCAATCAATACGGTCTGGTTCAATCCGATCTTCAATAACTTATTGGTCCGGTCCCAAAGTTTAAAGGACCTAAACATTCGGTGCGGTCCACTATGTAGCCAAACAGTTCGGTTAACCGGACCGTAAACACCCCTAGTGGTGATAATACCCCACTTATCAACCCTTATTGTTTTATACTTTTCCCATGTGAGATTAATAGTTTAAACTAACCATTCACAATGTTCGCACAGTCCTCCACCTTGGTCAATGCACATCTCGTGGTACACCCTATTTCACTTTACTTAAAATTCCTTTCACAACATCTTGAAAGTAATACTCTGGTGTATGTAGACTCTATGTAACTCTGTAACGACTACACCCTTACTCCTCCTATTCTGACTCCGCCATAGGCTTCCACCCAAGTCCAGCTATCGAGATGATTTTTACACCAACTCACCTTAAGATCTCACCAACTCGTCTTTAACTCCACCGAGTCTAACTACATGCACATCAGTACTAATTAATGGATTCACATATCTTATTAATCGCATGTTGAACTTCTACACTTCTGATGTAGGACATGGTTTTGGCTTTAAGCCAACCATTCCCAACAATCTCCACTTTTAGGTCAAATCCATATGCAGACCACCGTTTAACATCCATTTGCACAACCTCCACCTTGGGCTAAGACCTCACTATGATGCCACTACTCCATTAAGAGCCACCTTGTTCCACATGGTCTCTTATCAGTACTATAGTGCCATTATGCCATTGAGAGTCCACATGCTCTATAGAGACCCACCACACTCCACTTGTGAATATCATGTGTAATTAAGCCACCATTACTCCATGAAGAGCCCACCTACTCTATTGAAAGCGACTGTTCCAAGCTGTGAATTTTCTCCTGTAAGCTCGAAGTTCAAACCTTACTTTAATACCATTTGTTGGGCCCGTGGATCCAACCTTATATTGATATTGTCCATAACGTAATCACCTTTGCATTAGAGGTGTAGGGTTTTATCTCAAAATGTTTCCATACTAATTAATCATATATTAAACTTCTACACTTCTGATGTGAAACATAACAATTGAGCTAAAAATTCCCAACACTAAAGCTAGCACGATAGTTGATTTATTATCAAGCCGACTACATCATTGTATCGGCTCATAGCTTATATACAAAAAAGTTCATCTATTACAAAACATTTTTAATTTTGACATAATAAAATTTTACTTTCAAAAGATATACTACATATCTATATGTATTAAAAGTTGTACGTTATTTTGAGATTAAAAAGAACTCATTGACTTTAATTTTACAACTAAAGAAAACTTTTTTTTTTTTGGGTTATGGTATAATAAAAATATATATATTTTTGAGCCAGCATAAGAAATAAAAGAAATAGTATTATATAGCTTGTAAATGGTTCCAACAATGGCGTATGTGTTGCGACACGTAACTATTATTGTTTAGAGAATTCTAATCGAAACTATTTCCTTCTACATCACTCTCTCTCTACATATATACATATATATATATATATATAACTGATATAGAGAGAATCTCTCCCCCCTATATATTCTCTAAAAAAGAAAAAATACTCTGTCTCTCTCTACTCCAAAATACCTTTAAAGGTTTGATTTTTGGTTCTTTTTTCGATGAGTTGATGATATACATGTACTACTCGATCTACTGTTAGCCGAATTCATTCAATATCTCTAATTTGTCGAAACCACCTCGATTCTCTCTCATCAATTTCTACTCTTTTCTCTCTATCAGTAAGTTTTATCATCTCTGTATATGCTTTTGTTCATTTATTATTACCCTGCTGTTTGGTTCTCGGGAAAACATTAGGGAAAAGAAAAGGAACGAAATTTAACATTTTTAGGGTTTTTTTGGCCCTCTTTGACTAAGGGTGTGTTTAATACCCATTTATTTTTCCATGGAAAATGATTGTTCGCACTTTTTGTGGGTTTGATTTATTGGGTACTCTTTCCATGGAAAAAGGGTACAAATTTCATTGCCATGGAAAAATAGTGACAATCAAACAATAGAAGATGGAACGTGCTCATTTTCTACTTAAGAAATATGAGGCCACCAAAATATGTAGAACAGAACATTTTCTAGGTAGAAAATGAAGCCAATCAAACACCTTAAGAATACATTTTCCCTGGAATTCAATTCAAGGGAATTGAATTGCCTAGAATTCAATTATTTTCCAAGCTTGCTCTCAAGTCTCAAACACACCCTAAGTTATACTTGTTGGAGTAAGTTCAGGACAAGTGCTTGAATTTTGGCTAAGAAAAATTACATTTACATTTAAATTGACGTGTTGTCTATTTTATTTGATCTTTAGAACTTTAGGAGGGCCTAATTGATACTAATTTTCACTCAAATAAGATTGAACCCTTATAATAGTTGGAATATAAAGGATTTTAGAATTTGAATAGCTTTTTTATGTTATCAAAAAGCTCAATTTATACTGTTATTCTTGTTTAGCCATCCTCAAAGTTGTTTTAGCATGATTGAAATGGTGGATATTTCATTTAGTCTAAATTTTAGGTTGTGAAATTGAGAGAAAATGTTAACATGTAGCTTTAGAGCATATGTTAATAGTACTTAAAAGTAGTAGCTGGTAATCTTACTGATCTTCTAAAGAATCAATCTTAAGTTTTCATCTTTTTCATTTAATAAAATCTTTTGTTTTCTGATAAATAAAAATAAAAAATCATCTTTTGAGTAAGAAATTGTCGACTTGTGGTCTTGGTTACAAATTCAGCTTAGAATGGGCAATAAAATTGCTTAGCCTTTAATGCATTTGCCGAAATTATATTACTATATACTTGTGTGTCTATGTATATAAAGACCTGATCTCATGCAGACTGGGCCTTGGGCGACATATTTCTGTCACTAGAAGTCCTGTTCGCATGACATACAGGCTATGTATATATATATGTATTGGTGTCTTCAATGATAACTATTGATAAGATTGTCTTATACCAGGAAGAATGGCTGGACAAGTTGTTGCCAATCGATCAACAGCAGCATTTGAGTTTGAGATTGTTGAAGGTGATTCTGATACAAAAGTTGTACAATTGCCGATTAATCCATGGATCGATCCATCAAGTATTAAACTTAGGCATAGAATTGGAAGGGGTCCATTTGGTGATGTTTGGTTAGCTACTCATCATCAAGCAACTGAAGATTATGAAGAGTACCATGAAGTAGCTGTCAAAATGCTGCATCCTTTTAAAGAGGATGACTTCAAGGCTGTATTGAATAAATTGGATGAACTGTTTTCTAATTGTAAAGGGCTGCAAGGTGTTTGTTGGCTTTATGGTATTTCAATTATCAGTGGAAAGGTAACTCGGTTATTTCAGTTTGATGATAATAAGTACTCCATCCGTCCCAAATTAAGAGCCCACTATTCCTTTTTGGGATGTACCAAATTAAGAGTTCTTTTTTTTTTTTGATTTAATCGATGTACTTAATCTCACTATAGGAAAGAAGTTTTCTTCTAAACCATCAAGTGTGATGAAACTAGTGCATTCTTAGAAAACGTGGAATTCAAACATGGACTCATAATTAGGGACAGAGGAAGTATTTTTACAGCGTTGTTGCTAAAAAAAGTCGTATATTGCTGTACAGATTTGCATTGTCATGAAATTCTACGAGGGTTCAGTTGGTGATAAAATGGCTCGCCTTAAAGGGGGAAAGCTTTCATTGAGTGATGTTTTGAGGTAATAATTTCCTAGCATACACTGAAAAATGTTTCAATTGCCTTTTTATCCTTAAGGGTCCATTTGTTTGGGGGGAAGAGTAAGATGGTGAATGACAATTTTCCGCTTAAAGGGGGAAAAGCTTTCATTGAGTGATGTTTTGAGGTAACAATTGCCAGTATACACTGAAAAATGTTTCAATCACCATTTTATCCTTAAGGGGCCGTTTGTTTTGGGGTGAAGAGTAAGATGGTGAATGACATTTTTTTTCGCATATTGAGGTGAAGAGTAAGATGGCGAATGACATTTTTTTCGCATATTGAGCATTTAACTTTGTTCACAATTTTGGTTGTGGCCTGTCTAATTATTTATTTATTTGTTCTCGTATATGACCAAATTCTTTACAAAAATTCATGAACACACTTTACGAGTTCATGTCAATTTAGTTTTTACTAGGTGACAAAAAAAAAATCCACCTTGAATCAAACAGGCCCTAATGTATATACGTACTATTATATAAAGGGTCATGTTAACACGTATAAATAGAAAGAATTAAATTATAGCATGCATTAAATTAGGCACAAATTCTCATGCGAACTGCTATTATTTCCTTTCATAGCATGGTTAACATGTGCCCTTAGGGTATGTTTTATCATTTTCGTTATATAAATCCAAAAAGGATTTCAACCGCATTGAGGCTCCATCATACTTTCCATTTCTAATTTTACCCCTTTAATCTACGTTCTCATAAAAAAATTATGTCGGCATCGGGATTTGGACCCTCGCTACGAAGAAAGACATACATCTGATCACTAGGCCAGTTAGCACTTTTATTATCTATTTTCTCGAAATGAGATCTATTATTGTCGCACATGCATCACCGGTGCAGTGCAAGCTAGTACTGGCTAGTTTGAGCACTCATTTTTTCTGCATTTTTGGTAATGTTTTCAGGTATGGGATTGATCTGGCTCAGGGAATTATGGAGCTACATTTAAAAGGGATTCTAGTTCTTAACCTTAAACCTTTTAATTTCCTCCTGGATGTTGAAAACCGAGCTATTTTGGGTGATATAGGGATTCCTCACGTGCTGCTTGGGGTTCAGCTCCCGAGTTCAGATATGACTCGGAGACTCGGTACACCAAACTACATGGCTCCTGAACAATGGCAACCAGAAGTACGAGGTCCGATTTCCTTTGAGACTGATTCATGGGGATTTGGTTGCAGTGTTGTGGAGATGTTGACTGGTATTCAGCCTTGGTGTGGTATGTCTATTGATGAAATATACAACTCAGTTGTGAAAAGGGAAGAAAAACCGCGTATTCCTACCGGCCTTCCTCCTGAAGTTGAGAATGTCATTATTGGTTGTTTCGAGTATGATTTTAGGAGTCGTCCTTCGATGGCAGACATATTACTTGCCTTTAAAAGGTATATCTTCTAATTACTATTACCTCTGTCTCAAATTAAGAGTCCTACTTGGAATACACTATATTCAGCCTAATCAATGGTCAAGACAACTTAATGATTTTCTATTGTCAGATTTGGTATATTGATTATGTACCAAAAAGAAGGTGAGGCTATCAGTCTGGACCTCTCAAGAAAGGAAGTAGCTTACCAATTTTGTGATTATCGCTGATTTAATAGTATTAAGATTATGATATCTCGCAAATTTTGGAAGGCGGCCTCCTTGAAGGAAGTAGCTTCGTGGGCATGCATGAACTAACATTTTGCTTGCTGATTTTTTTAGTTTAACAACTTTAAGTCCTAAAAACTACTTGTCCTTCAGCCATTTGCATTTGGTAACCTGCATAAATGTTTGCATTGGTATTTTTTTCCGAAGAAATAGTTTCAACTTATTTGCAATGAAGTAGCACAAATGTTTGTTATAAGATGCTATTTACGCGTTTAACAGACACACTCTTTGGACGATCATAGAAAAGTGCCCTTCCGAAATGCGGCATTCGTGAAAAAAGGGGAAAGTAGGGAGTGTTAGATGGAACACGCTTTGTTTATTAGTTTAGGGTTCTAAGGTAGTATTAGTTTATGTTAGTTTGTCATAAGCATCTAGCTAGAATTATTTTTGTTGCATTATCAGCTTTTTCGAGTTGATTTAACTAATTTTAGTGTTTTCGACATGGATTGAACTTGTGTAACCACCCCGGTTCTCTCCCAAAATGGCTAGCCCAAGTTGAAATTTAGGTTCATAGCACCCACATATATACCAATGACCTTCCCATTACACTATCGATGTGGGAAATATACCAATGACCTTCCCATTACACTACCGATGTGGGAAAAATTGGGTCATTACAAACTCCCCTGTTAAATCCCCGACACCCTCGTCAGGCCAGGGTCAACACATAAGCAATCTCGGCTCTTGCTAGCCGCATCTGGTGATTTTGGTTTGCCGTCGGCCGCACAAACATGACCTACAATATCCATACCACACAGTTGCATGGTAGTGGTCCTGAGTTCCCTCTGATACCATATGTAAATTCCTGGCTTGTCCAAGTTGAAATTTAGGTTCATAGCACCCACATATACCAAGGAGCTACCCGTTACACAGATGTGGGATATATTGGTCATTAGAACTTGTGATACATGGGTTGTTCTTTGGTCATGCTACGGATTTTCTTTTGCATATTTATTATTTAATTTGTTACATCTACAGAACTTTTTAAGAGTTGAAGAATCAATCACTATTTTGCAGAGTTCAGTAATGGTAGAAATAGGATGAGTTTAGCAACCTATAGAGGCTTTGCATATCTATTGAACTTTAAAGTCAATTATGGTGCAACAATTGAATTTCGAGAGTATATGCTATCTGTAAAGCTGTGTGTGATAGTGACATCTATGTCTAATAGGTACCCCATAGCCCATACTTTTGGGGCAATAGGTGGATGAACTGGTATTGTTTAGATGAATGTGATCCTTAGGAGGTGTTATTATTTAGGGTAGTGGAGTTTGCCTAATTGATTTGCTTTGTTTACTTGCTATATTTTTGTTAGCTTTATATATAGAAGCAATTTTTGTGGTTAGAGAAGTAAGCAAACAAAATGTCATGCTTTGAGAGGAGAACCCAAGATGTGCATGCCATGATAACATAATAAATTAGTACAAAAACACCCGAAGGCCGAAGCTGTCTCCCATCCTAAACACCAAACTTAAACTCCCCCTCCCAAACTAGGAGTCCACTATCCTATTTGGGATGATCCAATTTAATAGTCCACTTTCCTTTGAGGAACATAATCAACGTACCAAACTAATGGCAGGAAACAAGTTTTGTTCTAAACTATTGATTGTGATGAAATAAGTGCATTCCTAGAAAATGTGGAAGTCAATCATGGACCCTTATTCAGGGACTGAGGGAGTATGTTTTCATTTAGTTTCAGAGGTGATTTGTTGTGGGTATTGATTCGTGTACTGGTCTTCATGTCAATCTTGGTCAGACATAACTGTGTATTACTTATTTCTGTTAAATTGGAGCATGATATCAAAATTAGGTTCGATTCCCTGCTGCATGAAACCTTTCTTGGGCCACTAGGGGCGTCTCCTGGTCGAGCAACCGGGCCTCATGGGATTAGTGGGGGTGGGGCCCCGATACTCATGGTTATCAAAAAATATATATATCAAAATTAGGGCTCCTAATTTTCTGCATCTAAAACTGGTAAATTGAAGCTCTACAAGAAATCAGATCAGAACCAAAGATTTTCATTTAACATGCTCTTTATTTTTTAGACTTCTAGTTGCTTTGTAAATATGATGATGCAAATTATAAATGACTAAATTTGACTTTGTTAATAACGACCGAACTTTTCAGTTCGCAGAATGCAGTTTACCGTGATGGAGAGTGGACAGGTCTTGGGAGTAGAACAATTACAGAAAAACCAAACCCTTATGGCTACACCGAATGGTTCCTTTCAAAAGATGTTCTCCAAATTGGTGACATGGTGCGGTCCAGAAAGCCGCCCAACTCGTGCAAACCTGAAAACATGGACATCCCAGACGGTACAATTGTTGGTTTAGAACGTGACACCGAAAGGAGTGGGTTTGTTTTAGTGCGGGTCCACGGAATACACGACCCGGTTAGAGTCCACGGATCTACGCTGGAGCGAGTCACATTTGGCTTAGCAGCAGGGGATTGGGTTCGCCTGAAGATGGAAGACAATAAGCATTCCCCGGTGGGTATTCTTCATTCAATTCACCGTGATGGAACCGTGGCTGTTGGATTCATAGGGGTGGAGACCCTCTGGATGGGCATGTTTATGGACCTCGAAATGGCGGAGTCTTTTTGTGTGGGCCAGTTTGTGAGGCTGAAATCGAACGTATTTAGCCCTCGATTCAAATGGCCAAGAAAAATAGGCGGCGAGTGGACCACTGGAAAAATTTCCCGGGTCCTACCCAACGGGTGTCTTTTGGTCAAGTTCCCGAGCAGATTGACGTTTGGAGATGAGAGTAGGTTCATGGCCGATCCGGCTGAAGTAGAGCTTGTTTCTTTTAATACTTGTACTGGTATAGTGAAAAAGTACCAACATCTTGAAGATTTTCATTGGGGGGTGAGGCCATTTTTAATCACCTTTGGGCTATTTACTGCCATGAAGCTAGGGTTATTCTTTGGGAAGAAAATGGGGCAGTTGAAGGTGAAGGTGAAGGTGAAGAAAGCACGGAATCCAACGATGCAAAATGAAAGTCAACAAATTGACGGTCAGAATTCTGGGTGGCAGCTTCCTCCAAAAGTGGCCAATATAATTTTCAGGGAAGGCAGTAGCACCACTGCCGCCACCGCCCAATAGTTCTTCTGAAAGACGAGGTAACTTATTTAAAAGACAATTATGGTTTTAACCTATGAAAGAAATTGACTACGAATTTGTTAGCTATTAGTAGGGATATTGAAACACACTGGTTGATCGATAGATTGTTAATATTCTGTGTATGGTGTTTATATACGCTTGTATTTAGTAACTCATTCATGTGAATATGTTATGTACTTTTAAGTAGTGCAAGTTATTTACTATTATTGCCTTTATTGATATATCTCTCTCTATATATATATGTATATATGTAATTATGTGTACACGCGCGCATGAGTGTATTTTTTGAGTTTTTTTTTTTTTGGAAACGTATCTTCTTGTGTTACGGTGCTTAATGGTCGCGTATGGAACTATGTATCTTTGTATTCTTCTACGGTATATAATCAAGTTTTGTGTTTGGCATTCAACACATTGATAATGCAAATTAGTTAAAAAAAAAATCAAGGGGGCAGATTTGACATGGTTCTTGCAAGCTGAACTTTTCGGCACTAGGACATGAAGGGAAATTTTGAAATCTTTAGTTCCATTTGATAGCAATATAGAAAATGGTAAGAAAAAGAGTTGTATCTGTAATGTGTGTTGGGTTAAGGTGCAATGAGCAATGCCCTTGTGTTTGGTTTGCTACTATTGTTGGGTAAGAAAAAAATTCACAAAATAAATCGTTGAGCAAGAGAAAAAAAATTCATAGAAAAATGAAAAATGATGGAATACCAGTACTCATAAAAATGAGCATAAGATGGAGAGCATCTCATTGTATGCTTTTAACTTATTTTCCAATGTCACTCAAAAATCAATTGTTTTTTCTCTCATAATTTATGTTGCTATTAAATAGAGTTTTCATGCTTAAAAGAATTTCTCTGTAATTTTTTCCCGTGTGTAGTGTAGTGTAACTATTTTGATCTTCAACAAGAAAATAATGTTCTTTTACAACGATATTACTGTATCGGCAACTATATAAACTTCACAAATTTCACTGTCAAATTGTGATTATGTTTACAAATTTCATTTCCTGTGATTTTGCATTGGAATTTATATGATTTCTACTAATTTTTCAAAAATAAGGGGTGTAAATGGAAAATCAACACAAATCATTAACAACTTGGGAAGAAAGGAAAGTGGAAAAGAAAATTTTCAAATTTCCCCCCGAATTGTAATTTTAGCCATTGCAGTGCCTCCTCAAATCTTATAATTGTTGGAATCTAAATTCTAAACACTCCAACTCCCATCATAAAGAAAATTTAAGAAAAATTAGTAATTGACTGTATGCTAATGTGGCATTCTAGTTGGCCAATCAAATCACTCCACGTGGACAAAAAAATTTCCTCATGGGCAGATATATCAAATGGTTCCGGTGCCGCTACAAAATAAAATCAAACATTAGCAGACAAACAATTTCAGAGAAGACAAGAGACTGCTAAAAGTACAACAAAAGCAAGTGATGCACACAAATACAACAAATACAATACAAGTAACAAAGAATGTCCCCAAAACCTACATTCATCTTTTTAGTAAACAAATGTATATTAGATATCAACACGTCAAATCTTTTGCCCCTTCTATTAATAAGCACTACCAACAATGCCAGCCTCTTTCACTAGCTGTTCCGTCAAAGCCGAAAGCCGGGCAACTTCCGCTTTGACTTCGCCAAAACGCTGGTTATTCTCGACTGTGCTCGTCTCGTTTTCCTTGCCATTATGCGGGCCCACGTCCAAATCATAGTCAACTTCAATACTCAAGCTAGCTTTATTGAGAAGTTCTCGGCCCATTTCCGAGAGTTTTTGGAGCGCGCTTGTTGCAGCTTCAACTTCCAACTGAGCCGCCTCAAGCTGTAGTTTCTCGACCGCAATGTCCCCTATACTCCTCTCACCAATTGTCTCTTGTGCCAAAGCATAAAGCTTCCTCAAATCATCACTTTCTTTGGTTAATTCTTCCTTCATCTTCTCTATTTCATTTTCTCTTTCATCTAATCTTCCTCGTACCATTTTAACCTCTTTGTCTTTGATCACAAGCGCTCTTTCGGCAGCCAAAACCTCCATTTCTTTCGATCTCAAGCTTTCCCTCATGGTCTCGAGTTCCATTTCGAGTTGTTTCTTTAGCCACTTGAAGTTTCCAGTCGGTTTTTCAAACACCAGTCGAGTATTTCCGCCCAGGCCCCCCCACATGTCGTGATCCTCGTCATTCGTGGGACCAACCATCTTGTTAGTGAGCTCGACGATCCGTTCCATAACCATTTCTGCTTCCAAGAATTTCAGCTTTGTATCATCTAGTTCGAGTTGCATAGTTTGAACGTGTTCCTCTTTCTCCTCTAATTTGGTCATCGCCCGAGTAAGTACCTCTTCTCGATTGTTCATAAGCACTCTTAGCTCAGATATGTCCTCATTTACTTCGCCCAACATTTGTCTTGCATTAGAGAGCTCCAAATCTCTCTCCTCTAATATCTGCCGAAGAGAATCACGCTCGGACTTTAAATGTTGTATCTCTAAACGAGCTTCAACAAGTTCTGACTCTTTAACCTCAAGAAGATTGCTTGTTTCTTGAAATTCGGTACTTCTCCTCTCTAGCTCCTCTCGTAGTGAAGTCATCTCTATCGTTGCTTCTTGTAGTGAAGTTCTTTCTCTATTTAACTCCTCTTGTAACCCCCTAATTAGCTCCTTTTCGACCGATAAATCTCGTTCGAGCTCCTTGTTTCGAGCCTCGGCAACCTGAAGCTTTAATCTCTCACTCTCCACTTCCAAATGCACGTTTTCCAAATTCTTCATGTAAGAAAAGACACTTCTCTTTTGTTCTTCGAGCTCTGTAAGATTCGATTCTAGTAACATTTCTTGATCCTTCGTTTTACTTCTAGATAAGGCCAAAGCTTTTTGAGATGAGACTAACTCAGACCTCACATCAGAGAGAAGTTTCTTCACTCTTTTGAAGTCCTCCATAGTCTCATTTGCTTGTACTTTGTGCTTATCCGCTTGTTCGGCCATCTTCTTCAGTTCTTCTTGTGCTAAAAGCCAATCAACCGTTTGCTTCTCCAAGTTCGACTTGGCAACTCTTAGTTTCTCGACTTCGACTTTCCTCGCCGACCTAGAAACTTCGAGTTCTTCTTCTCTTTCTTTGATTGCTTTTCTAAGTCCTTGAATCTCAACTTCTTGCCTTTTGACAATCTCATTGGCTTCAGTTAGGAGCTTAGCCTTCGATCTGAGTTCACATTCGGTTTTTGCGGCTTCCTCATTCCTCTTCATCAATTCATTCGTCATTTTATCTAGTTCTTCCTCTTTCAAAGACAATCCCGATTGAGCCAAAAAGATCTTGTGATCTCTCTCCTTAACCTGAAGCTTTAGCTCTTCAATCTCTAATGCTCGAGAAGCTAAGTTCAGATTAGCTTGCTTTAGCTCCTCTTCAAGTTTTTCCTTTTTCGAACAAGCATCAGATATTTCTTTTTCTCTTCGATCCAACTCCTCCTTTGCATGGTTTAATTCACCGTACTCCAATAAAACCTTGCTTTCAGCTTCTTGAAGATCATCTTCCTTCTTCTTCAGGGCCAAGAGAGCCACCTCGAGATCCGATTCCAGCTTCCCGAGATACAGTTCAACATCTTGAGAGAGACGTAAATCTTGACCTTTTTGTTCTTCTAGTTTTTGTGTTTGTGCATATAAGCTTTCTAGAAGAATCCTTGCGGGTTCGCTTGCATTGTTGTCATTAATACTTGATTTTTTGTTATGCATGACTGATTTGATTGTTCGCATAGAATGGCCCTTGCTCATAAGAGCTAATCTCTTTTGCATTTTATCGAGCCCAAAGAATCCGAACTGCAAAAAAACATTTGACCAATTTAAAAGGGGAGTACGCAGATTTAGGTTATAGGAAGCAATAAAGCCAAAATGCCAAATGCATGAGCCTTTACTTGATAAGATTTTCATCTTCCATCTCTACTTTTTTTCTTTCACCTGACTTTGGTAGTTTTTAAGGAAATAGTAATTTCAACCCAATCAATGGTCAAGAACACAACTCATTTTCTGTTGCGAGATTGGTACATTGAATGCCCCTGAAAATTGAACTATCAATTTGAGACATCCTGAAATGGAAAGTGGACCACGTTTTTGAGATGTTGGGAGAACGGTATACCCTTCAGTTCAATTTCGTTCAATGGGGTTTAGTTCGAGGTTTAAACGGATGAATTTTTTCATGAAATTTGGTGGAGGTGATCTCTATAATGAGTAGCTCATCTCCACAAAATTCATCAAAATATTCAAATCGGAAGTAGGCGTACTAAAAATCTGATGCATATGTTCATTTTCAACCATTGAAATTACAAATGATCATCTCACCCACTTTTAAATTGAATCTTTTGATAAAAATTTGTGGAGATGGTCTACTTATGGTAGAGATTATCTCTGCCAAATTTCATGAAAAAAATCATCCATTTAGCACTTGAACCAAACTTTATTGAGGGAAATTGAACCGATGGGGTAATTGACAGGAGCCAAGTCCAAATTATATTGGGTTCAAAGACAACATAATCTCTCGTGGGCATGTAGTGGTAGCAATCAATTAATAGATTTGTCTATGGAACCCAAGAGGCAGAACGCTAGAAATATTCAGGACAATGTAAAAACATGCTAATAATAATAATAATAATAATCATATATATATGTGTACTGATACATGTATATTTTCTTCAATTTTTTGCATTCCAACTATGACAACCACCAATCATTATTTTCTCTTTCTTTTTGATTAAAAAAATAACAGATTGGAATCTAAAGCACTAAGAAACAAAGGAAAAAGAAAGAAGACTAGAGGAAGCATTCATGCAACATAAGAAATTAACTTACTTTTAGCTCCTATGGTCTTTACCTTCTTTATTCCCACCAGAAGTTAACTTCTCCGGAAATTTTATTTCCACCTTTCTATTCATTTTTCCCTTTCTTACCTTACTTCAATAATTTATACATATAAACAGACATGTATATATATACATATACACCAGGAATTTAAGATCCTCTCCAAATGTTTACGAATTGCCGAGATGGCAAGATCTGAGTTAATAACCTTCCAAAGATACCGCCCGGAAGAAGAGGGGGGAGGGAGGGAGGTGTTATATATATGTGTATATATAGGGAAAATTTCCGTAGATATCAGACATACATACCATATATACGGATTGGGGCTTTCAATGGGTTAAACAGATGAATTTTTTGATGAAATTTGGTGGAGATGATCTCCATGATTAGTATCTCCACCAAATTTCATCAAAAAATTCAATCGGAAAGTGAGTTAACTAAAAAACTGATATATATGTTGTATGTAATCTTCTTCTCCAATCACATGTAAATACTGTATGTAATCTTCCTTGGGAGTTAATTCAAACTGCAACCTGTCCATTACTCCATCTCGATCTCCACTCATGGCCTTCGAAAAAATATTTTGATAAAGTCTCACAATCCCACTCTCTGTCTTCTCCAGAATATAGATCAATACAGAAACTTTTCTGACTACCTTAGCGGTTTTTGAGGCCCGGAGAAATAATATCTTATCTCCAAAGTTCTAAGAATTCATCTCCAACTAGTTTCCTCAATCAAAGCAATACTCTTTAATTGCAGTTTTTATTCTTCTCTCCTTACTTAACTCTATAAATGAAAAAATTAAGATGCCTATTTGACTTTTGCACTTCCTAAATACCCACTTACATCAATGTAATCAACACTTAGAATACAACTGACTTGCCATCATGATATTTGGTCCATTGATTACATTCCAAGAAGGAAATAGAACACTTAATTCCAGAATGCTGGGCGTAGTAAAAGTAAGATCGGTCGTGATGTTAGCAAAGGAATGTGCGTGAGAAGAAGAGTAAACTAATCATCCTACATGTTTTGTGTTTAAGATACGCACATATCTTCTTACATATTTATGGTATACACAATATAGGTGAACTTGACTATAATTATCAAGTTACAATTTCACATTTCACTGATATAATATTAGATTTACTAAGGACTTTAAATGAAAGGTTGGCCTTCAAGATCAAAAAGTTAACAATTGACTTGCAAATCAACAACTTCTTATATCCAGGTGTTCACTCAAAGAAGCACATATTGAAATCAATAGTTCTAGAGGGACATATATATCTGACATAAAAACTGACATACCAAATTCATCCTTATCAAAAACCCTCTAACTCATGAGTAATTGCCACATTGGTATGTCACAATTTTGTGACATATGTCCATTCGTATATATATGCATGAAAACCCTAGAAAAATGGTCAAATTTTACATTCATATATTTCTTAGCACCAACATGAATCCTAATTCCTCAAAACAGTTCCAATATAAACCCCATCACCAAATCACATCGAAATCAAGCATAACACAAATACACAATTCACGAAATGAACTGAAATATATTAGTAAAAAGAACGACGGTGTTTGTATTCACCTCTTAAATACCGTATGTAAGCCTATTCAGCATTAAGAGGTAGAAATGACATTTGCCTTCTCACCTCTTAAAATATAAATCATATTAAAATTTAGCATTCAACGTTAAGACGCAAATCATGTACAGAATGCTTAATTCAACTTTAACGAAACTTTATTCCAATGTTATCCATATCCATTTTATTCATCAGCTATTGATATATCTCGTAAAACCGTAAACTATCTTCAATTCACCATTCAAAGCCAAATAAAATCAAATATTGTTTGATTTCTGAACTGAGTGCGTTTGACATGCAGGATAAAATAATAAAGCGGCACAGGATTAGATATCATCGCGGATTACACTAAAGCCTCTTGTCCAAGTGTGATTAAATAATCATATCCAATCATCTAATTTGACGTGTCCAAACACACCTTGAGTTCAGCAATAAGAGGTTAAAAGAAAAAAATCTATCATCTACATAATATATCCATATACACACACATATATATATAGATGTATACCTTGGATTGTTGGGAAGAACATATGGCTGAGAAATTGGCGTGCGGAGAGGCTGAGAACGCCATTGTTCACCTCTGGAGCGCATTCGTGGTACTAATAATCAATCTCATAAATCCCCAATACATATATATATATAAATATCGATAGTGTAGAGAGAGAAAGTTAGAGAGAGAGAGAGACTTGACGGTGGGGGAAAGGATTGGAATCTTGGAGGGAAAACAGGGAAACAAGAAAGAAAGAAAGAGAGGGGGGGGGGCGTATGTTAGCAAATAAAGGGGGAGGTGGCTAAGTTGCGCATGGGGAACAGTGTGTGAAAAAGGCAAAAGGGTTTTACTTTTTTTACTTTTTGGGGGAGGGTTCTTTTTCATTTTTTCTACGTGTAGTTACGTAAACGCGAAGAGGTTGGAAGTGATGGTGATTTTGTGCTGTCTTCTCTACTCTACATTTATGATCACAACCAATTAATGATGCTAAGAGAGTGACACGTGTAACTTATCACCACCATTCCTCTCCATATGTGGATAGTGAGGATTTTCTAATTTAGTGGGACCCTCTTCTTTATCTAGGATGTGGTTGTCGATCCACAAAACATCATTAAAAAAAAAAAAAAAAACATCATGTCGATCAACTTTGATTGTACTACGTCAAGACACGGATGAGTTCCAGTTCAACTAGCATTAAATAATTTAATGTTCATTTTTAGTATGAGTGGAGATGATTCAAAGTTCGTCTGCAGTAACTTTTAAAAGATAGTCATCATATTTGAGTTTGAATCTCTTTAATAATAATTTTAGAGAGTGATGATGAAAGTATAATAAATATATAACAACACGACTGGTCCTATGATTTAGAGGGTTTTATTCGAAAACTAAAAGTATGGGCCGGCCATTTTTTTACATAATTGTATAAATAATGATATCAAAAAATTTATCACTTTCTTCGAAGATTAAAAAAAAATACAAGTAGCTTCACATGGCTACTTCGTGAATAGATTTACACCTCTTTAATTAAATGGGTTATGGGCTTTTGTATTTCTTTCTTTGAATTTGTAACCTTCCTTACCAATAAACAAAAGATTGAAAGCTAAAATTTGGCCATTAGTTTTAATTTAGCAGGTCTCTAATTGGGCCTTGGACCTTGGGCCTTGGGCCCAGTGTGGCTGCCTACCCTATATAGTTCCAGAGCCAACCTTGTATAGAGAAAGTAAGTCTTTAAAAAATAATTCGAGAATGGGAGGATGGTGATAAAATTATAGTGGAATTGAGTAAAAGCAACCATTTGAAAAAGAGTTTGAAAGCAATAGAAGTGTTGTGGATCTATAGCGGAACCAAAGTAAAAGACTAGAGGTTTAAAAAAACAAATATTTGAGTTCATCAAAAGCTATTTTATACAAAATCTTTTGCTGGCTTACATGAATAACTCATAATGTTCTGTGTTACTCAAAAATTATTATGATTGGATATTACGTAAAATGATGAATGAAGTATTAACTTTGATTCAAGGATTAATAAATCTGAACTCGTATTTACTTCATTAGAATATATGCCGAAAGAACATTTTTTTAACTATCATTTGAAATGATCATGTTAACCCTCATTTCACATAGTCCAACAAATAAGGGCTCCATCTAGTTTATATATCATTGAGGGATTTTCTTCTTGTTGGGGAGGTTTTAACTTGCAAAACAAGTGTAAAAAAACAAATAAATATTTTAGACAGTTATTACATGACACACATACACACACACACAAAAAAAAGAGAAGAAGAAGCAAGAGTGGATTACCAGAGGAATTAAATCCGAAACTTTTGTGTTATGAGAATAATAATTACGCTACGAAATTACCATTTTACTAGGAGATATTTTCTTTTGTTTACCTCTTTTTCTTTCTTTTTTTTCCTATTAGTTATTTATATTGAAACTTGAGCATTTTTCGTCTTTTAACTCATCTAATTGTTTATGAACTTGTAAAGTATTCATGAAATCTCAAAACAATTTATGTAAATAACATAGAGTTGTCACTGACATTGATCTATATATAGTTTAGGTACCAGAAGACTATTTGGTCATATTAGACCGTCACAAGTTCACCAAGGTTAAAAGTGGCAACGTTAAAATCTTGTGGGTTTAAGCTAATTTGACCACATTCCATTGTTTAGGTTTCTGAATGCGCAAATGTATGATTAGATTTGTAATAAATTAATTTAGGAAGGTTATATTTAACTTCCATCAAATCCAACGTAATTCTCAGTATCAACACTACACGATCCCATACTTGCTTTTCATTTCTTGCATTTTTTTTCTTCCCTATAAGAGAGCTTCTATGTAATCATTAATTGCAGACCTTGTAAGTATTTTCTTTCTATTGAGTGTTATTCCTTATTCAAATTTTTTTCTGTTTGGTAGAGCTTTCTGCTTAGACAAGTAAATCAAAATTAATATATAATTAAACCAGCGATGGCGATTCATGAGCAGCTACAATCGGTCGCAGTTTCTCTTTTACAACAATGGAAATTGAGGCAATTTTCTTGGTGAACTTGCAAAGTTGAATCTAGGATTCATTAGGAATTTTAAAACTAACAATTGATTAAAGAATATCAACTTATACATTGGGGACACTACTTTAAATCATAAGGAATTAATAAAAAATCTAACTTGGGGTCATGAATTCGGCCTGGGGTACTTCTCAAGTCATAAAGTTTTCAACCCTAAAGTCATGAGTTTGAGCCCTCTCCCACCCACCCCATGAATCAAACCATTGACCTTAAGACAATGGCAGAAGTTGCCTACCACTAAGTCAACCATTCTCTTCTTAATTTTATTGTTATTTAGATAGTTAAGAATAGAAAATAAATGAATATAATTAAATCTTTTTTGAATATAAAGAACAAAATGAAAGAAATTAAAGGAATGTAATTTAATATATTGTTAACAAATTATAGTTAAATTTAAAATTATACGTAATAATTTATTAAAATCTTTTCCTTTCTTTTTTAATCCATAGAAGAGAGTAACAGTCATTTCCCTTCTCTCCATTTCCTCTCCATTCTCTTAAAGAATCTAAACAAAATAATTAATTTGTAATCTGTTATTATCTTTTCCTTTTCATTCTTTCTCATTCAGTCGATTCAAATAAACTACATGCGAAGCTCGGAAAGGAAGGAACAAAACTGGGGGGTGTTAATGCCCCCTGATTACCCTCGCGGTTTCTACTTTCGTGTTCTAATTTCCTCTTGTAACTTAAGAAAAAAAAAAGGAAAGGAAAGGAAGTCTTGAATAGACAAATGATCAAGCACATGTCGTGCGGTACTTTGCACAAAGAGTAGTCTTTGTCAAAACAAACTACACAAACGTTTTATTTTATTTCTTAACTAGGGTATACTCGTGGTGTCGAATTGATGGTACAATAAAAAGACAAAAATTTAATAATTTCGCAAAAGAAAACAACATAAAAACGGCATGTGAAGAATATGCGGCTAATTTTTCTTATTTTTTTTAGGGAAAATACGAAATTGGAAAGAAAAAAATAAAAAAATAAAATAAAAAGAGGAGGTAATCGAATCTAGGTACTCCCCTACTCGGGCATTGTACCATCAAGGTACTATTTTTTCCTTTTACGCAACCTTTACTTTTTTTTTTTTTTTTTTAAAGCATGTTGTCTCAATTAGACTGTATTATGAGTAAAAAAATTCAGCTATTAATTTAGGACTTTGAATCAATTCCATTTTTTTCTGTACAAATAAATTCAATTCATATATTCAAATTTTAAAAGTGTGGGTAAATTATTGGGTATTTGCGTGGTATATAGGCACCCATCCAAATTCAAGAAATCTTGGGTTTGAATCTCCTCCCTCCTTCTCTCTAATCGAACACGTTGATGTACTCATCACATGTATCAAAAAGAGCTTCCCCTTTTTTAAAGAAAAAATATTGGATTATGTTACTAATTAGGTATTGTCTGTCCCAGATGATCTGGTTAAATAAAAAAAATTATTGTTAACAATAAGTTTACCATGTAAAATGACGTGACAAATAGAGGCACAAATCAAAATTTAATTAAAGAAGATAAACCTTATTCACCATAAAAACGAACATTACTTTATTGTTGGAAAATAAAATTACTAACTTAATTCGAAATAACTATTAATTATCATAGGACAATAAATAAATAAATAAATAAATAAAATAATGTCCAATGCCCAAATAGTTATCTAAAATATATATCTGCATACGTTTATTATATAAAAGCATATAAAAAATGACACTACAAAAGATCCACAGATTAGAGCCACAACAACTATGTTTTTACTTTAAATTTTTTATTCAATTTTATATTATCAGTGGATCTTGTTTTAGATATTGATTAATATATTTTAAATATACAAATTTTATTAAAATTCATTTTTTGAATTAAAAGGCATGACACTTTAAACTTTTAGGCTGATGAGAGAGAAAGTATGTAGAAGAGTAAATATTTTAGTGTATTTTTGTGTATGACTGGAAAAGATACTGATTTTATATTTTAATATGAGAGGAAATCACGTTTAAAGGTTAAAATCGATTATATTTCAATTAGATGATATGTGAGCCTTAACATCAAAAATTTTCAAAAAGACTGTCAAACTTTATGAGAGAGAGGGAGAGAGAGGGATATTGATGCAAGGGAAAAAAAAATTGATAGGGGTAACATTTGATGGGATCACGGGATTTTAATAATAAAATGACATGTATCTATTTTTATTTATTTAAATTAAATAAAAAAAATAATTTTAGGTGAAAGTAGACATCTGATGCAAATGTTCTATTAAAATTTAACACTTTAATGTGTCTATAAAACACATCTGCCTATGCAATATTTTTAAAATTTCTTTTTGTAAACGCATATATTAACTATTTCTACACCAATATGATAGATACAAAATTAATTTTCTTGTCAATTTGATTGCAACTTGAACAAATAATTTTTATTATACTTGTACACTAAAGTTTCAATCCGCTCTTTATATAATGAAAGACCAATTTTATGTAACTAAAATAATATTTATATAAAACTAAAAGAAAGTACCATTCCTTACTTTCTTTATTTGAATCTAGAGTATAAATATTTTAATTCAAATTAATAGAATTACAATTTTTACCATCGTTTTTGAACTAGGGGACCACTTCTCAAAAATAAAATAAAAAATTGCAACCCAATCTCAAGGTGGACCTTCTATATGTTTTAATGTGTACATTAATATTTTCGGACCATTTATTTAGTGGATATGAACAATGACATCACATTTTTTTTTTATTATTATCTTTTTAAATAGTACCCCAATACATGCAACACATTCAGTAACGTACGTGCACTATACGCTCCAATTTCCCTATCACATTCATGGTTTTAAAAGTGCTTATTAAAATTATTTTTAAAGAGATAATATTTAATGCAAAAAAAAGATTTCATCAATGTTTAGTTGACATTATAAATGATGAAAATTAATTATATTATTTTTGTATCTATAATTCATTTGCATTAAAACATAAAATATAATTTAAATATAGATCATATTAACTTGTGCTTTAAGTGCAAAATTAATAACATATTTATTAAAAGAACAAAGTTTTTATTCACATTAAATAAAGTAAGAATGGATTTTTATATTATTATTACCATACTATACCCGTACCATTATTAAAGTGTACGAAATTTTGGTAATAGTATAATACCAATCGGTATTTGTACCCTACTTAAATAGTATGGTACGGCACTGGTACTAAAAATCAATACTGATAGTATACCGTATCATATTAAAATTTTGGTACATATCATGGTATCTCATACCGTACTATACCAATTGTACCATTAATACAAAGTAGTATTTTATTTAGATTTTAATACTAAATAATAATTATACCACTCATAACTCACCTCGCTTGGTCACTTTACCTTTTTGTTTTCATTTTTATTTTTCACTCAAACAACCGTAATCCACATATTTGGTCTTTCTCTCCCCGGTACACCCACATATCTAAGAGAGTGAGAACAACTATCGCCGTCAATGCCCATACCATACGCCATTGCAATACGCAATATGCCCACGCCCACACCACTACACTCGCCAACGCCCATACCATTCACTATAATTGCTACCACCGTCTCACAATATCTAATTTCAATCATTTTATCTACTCCTGCTCTTTCCAATTCTAATGGACCTATTTCAATCCGTTTAAAGTTAATTATCTCTCTTTCGTATTCTCTCTTTCATTTATTATTCATCATACATTCATACATATATATATATATATATATCAATTGTTTGCTATAATTCGTATTATTTACTTACATTTATTTCTTTTTATTCCTTTTGTTTTGCTATATCTTGTACACCCTTAATGATGAATTAGAAATTTAAATAACATGTCCACTTATTATTTAGCCTCCCTTAGTCAATCAAATGTTAATCCTATTAAATTTCAAATATCAAATATTTATCTTTATTTTTTTAATCGTATTAAATTTCAATCATTCGGCTTTCAAGTATTTGATAGATGCGTATGTGTTGATTACAATTTATAATGCAACAATATTTATATATGATTTAGTTTTTTGGAACAATCGATTACAAAAACTTAATTAAAGGTAAGTAAAAATAACTTAATCGTTTTGTTTTAACCAAAAATGCTCATTTTTGACAGTTCATTTTAAGTTATTTTTTTTTTAGATTTTTTTTTAATGTATCGTACCACACTGTAGCATACCAATATTTCGGTATGCCGAAAATTTTGTATGGCAATGGTAATAAATTTTAGCGTACCAAGTTTTCGATACGATATACAATACACTTGGTGTGGTATAATATTATATCAAATTCACTCTTAAAATAAAGCACGGATTCTCATATAAAGAGTTTTTTATTTTCACTTTTCAAACTCACGCATAAAATCTGATATAAACAATAAAATAAGAAGTACAATCACTTAAAATATACCATCACATTCAATAGTTTTTTGACTTTTTTTTATAAAGTACAAACATCTAATTCTTTGTCTAATGAAGGACAATAATGTTTATGATAATAACAAAGGACAACTTTAAATGAAACGAACTTAAATTTTTTTGGGGCTTTTTTTTGTGTATAGGACAACGTTATAGTATATTTTTACTCAAGGACAATCTTTTTTTTCCAATTAGTTTCATGAACAAAATTAGTTTCAATGACAAATTAATAATTTAGTAATTAATTTCAAAATATTTGTACCATACCAAGATTGCCCTTTTAAATATTTAGTTAACAAATTAATAAATACCCTAAAATTACTCCTAGGATAATGTATTTAAACTTGCCAAGTTTACTAAATCCGCTAAAATCCAGAAACCATAGTAGGTGGCTAGGTGCAATAATATATCTGCAACATGAATATGAATAGAGTCAGATATATTAGCATTCGTTGGCAAATTGATTGAATAAATAGATAGCAGCATCAATTGATCAAACAATGTATTAAATTAAGAAAGCAAAAATGTAACGAAAGATGCTTATTAAGCATGTAAGTTGAATACAAAGTTGTTTGCAATTTTATTTTTTATTTTTGAAATGTAGCAATATTTTCAGCAACAACAAATGAATTTATGATATTTTTGGATAACTATTCCTCAATTACTTCTATTCTCTCTTTAGTGGTGCCCTACGTTAATGGAGATGTATTCTTTAGTAAGGTTCCTAGAATGATTTTTGGATAATTGGGTTGAGCATGTAGGGGTATTTACATAGTAGGATGTACAAGAGTTAAATAGGAATAAGCTTTATAGTAGAGTAGTACAAGTATAAATCTAGTGGCAAGTATAATATTTAGGAGAATAATTCTTCTTGGCTTGTGTTTGTTGCGCAGGATTAGAAGTGAAATTGGATTAATTAATCATATTCATTGTTTGTTATCAGAAAAGGTAGGATAAACAAATCATATCATGTGTTTGGTACAAGAGATGATAGAATATTTTTATCATATCACATGTTTGGTACAACACGGGACATGATTATACTATGGATTAATTATCTTTTTATTCTATTAGAACCAAATAAAACTATATGACCATATAGGTGGTATTATTTTATCTCGTGGTTACCAGATAACAAAATAATTATAAAAATTTTAATTAATTATTTTCATTTCGATCTTTCTCTTTACGCCCATTAGATAATCAAATTGATTAATGAAAATTTTCTACCACCCAAAATCAAACTAACTCAACTAATAAAATTCATTTCTCTTATACTATGGTATTTTTATTTTTGTTTTATTAAATGAAGATATTTATAAGAAATTTTAATTTTATAAAAAAATAAAAATTTACATTAGAATTTGAAATTCTACGTAATACCTAGTTCGTAAATATTGTATGTATGTAATATAGAACTTTTTTACCTGAAGAGTTTTTTATGAAACTTATTTATAAATATGAGAATCGCATAGAAACAAAATATTTTTGTAGAGAACAATTAAAGTTACATGTATTTCTAAAACAAAAGCAAATTGTATTATATAATATCTGGACTTGTAATATGAAATTCCATAAACTGCAAAATTTATTAAATTGTTATCTGACTAATCCTTATTATGTCCGACCACGCTTAATTCTTATCCTACTGATTTCTATCATATCCTATCCCACGCACATAATTCCTATCTGATTAATTCCAATTCTTATATATTTAGCCTTTATCATGTCTTATCATACCTCCTTATTTGGTGCGCCAAACACACCATAGATTCATTAAACCTAATCATAGTTTTGAGATTTAGCCCATAGTTTGAGCCTTGCTATTGTGTAAGCGACTTTAGGCCTAACTTATAGTTTGAGCCGTGTGTTAAATCTAACAGATGTAAGCCTTATTCATTCGGACTGTGCCTGCTCCATTCAAATTTGGGCTTGGACCCGGGCTCAGCTAATACACCCAAGTCAATATATACTTTAAAATTTATACATTATTCTAATAATAAGTATAATTTCTTTAAAAATATTACTGTACCTTCCTTTTACACAATGATGGAAAAATGAAAATGCTTGGAGGTGAGTCTAGTTGACGTGTAGTTAGGGCGCGTGAGGAAAACAGTAACTTCATTTGGGCCCACTTGTACTGGAGACTGTTCATATGCACGCGCGTGTACGATAAGAACGAAAAAAAGAGTACAAAATAATAACATGATCATTTGATAATCAACGATAAGGGCATATGTTGTAGATTACAAACTTATGTATCTATCTCTTAGATTTTGTCAATAATTATATCAAGATTTTACGGTATCCAATGTCCCTTATCTCGAGATATACGAGCCTGATTTGACGGTTCTGATCAGTGTCCGTACTGTTGGGATCAGATCCCAGCCGTCCAAAATGCTGTTAATGCAAGATCATGCAAGATTTTCACTTAAAAAAAGTCAATGGACAAAGGAGATGTGAGTGTCATGTGGTCACATCCACAAGAGTATAAAATCAATATTAAAAATAAAAAAATGAAAATAATTTCAGAGAAATGATTTTTAAGACTACAGTGGATAATAATAATAATAATAATAATAATAATAAATTAATTAAGAGATTTGATGAAAAATAAGACGATAGAATTGGGATTTTTAAAAATTGAATCGTAGCACAGAGTGAAAAAAACTCATTCACCTTTTCAACTAAGTTGGATGTCACATCTTTTTGTCCGGTACTTATTATTATTATTATTATTTTGTTATTTTAAAATATAATTTTATATACGAATTACAGAATTAAATATAATATTAATATTAACATGAGATATTTTAATATTAATATTGTATGAATTAAATAAAGTATTAATATTAAATTAATACTAAAATTAATAGTCCAGTATTATTAAAATTGATATTATTTCTAATAATTTTTTATGTATATATTAGGGTAGTTATATTACATATTTAAATTGTAATATATGAGGTGGTGAGACTACTCTTCAAGGTGGTTTTATCATCTTATGGAAATACATTAGGAAGTAGTGATGTGATGTTTATTTGTTAGGTCTTCTCTCATAATGGTTGTTTATGAAAGGCTTTGTTATTTTATGTGTCAAGTTAGTTTAGACAATATGAATGTGCAGTTAGCATCATTTTTATTACATCCACATATGTTCTCCAAAAGAAAAAAAGTTTCTATGATTGCTTATTGTTTATCTTACGCATGCGCACGCACGCACACACACGAGTACGTAAATTCTTATATGTAATAAAAGTAGATATTTGTGGGTCCAATTCTTTTGTGCCACAACATGCATGTTCACATTTTCTATACCATTACTTTGCCATATTATTATATTCACAATTGGATGGATCCACAATTTCTTTTAATACTATTTTTTTCTTTATCTTTTAAAAGTAAAATAAAAATTAAGGGAGGTCTGAACTTTACAAACAAAGAAACCTCCCCCCCTCCTCCTCCTCCTCCTCCCTCTATAAGTTGAACCCCTAGAACTTAAGGTAAGTTGGGGTTGTTTATCACTGAGTTAATTACCGTCATCTTTGTCTTTTTTTGACTCCTTAATTTATCATAGACACACTCATAAATAAATGGTGATTTTAAATTATGCTTCTTAGCCAAATTTCAAAAAAGCTTGTTTCTCATCCCACTAATCTAATAGTATATATATAAAATGGGATGAGTGAGAAGATATCTTTATTTGAATGTCACATGGCTTGCAATTAATGCCCTTAATTACTTCCATAACTAACTCCCTCTTTTATATGGTAATGACTTTATGCATAATCAAGAGTTTGTTCCATCTTTTCAAACCTCTCTATTTGTGTTTAATTAAAAGTGTATTGGCATAAATTGCCTTATTTGTTAATGTAATATAGTTTTGCATTAACTTATTTTTAAAGTTTGTAAAAAAAAACTAAAAATATTGTTTTAAGATTTGTCAAGTATTGTTGTAAGTATATAAAATTGTGATATTGTGATTTTTTTTATTTTTGTAAAACGCAACAATAAAAAACATTATAAATAATAAAAAAAACTAGTTTAGAAATATATATGTGCATCGCACAAGTTTGCTAACTAGTTTTTATGAAAACCCAATATATAATTGGTGTGAGTTTATTAAAGCCCTCAAACCCATTTAAGAAGAATATCTAGTGTCGAAAATTTCAACACTACTAACATATTTGCATCCAATGATAGAAAAATTATTATAAGTGTACACATTCATAAAAGTAAAATTTGATTCAATTTAATCTTGGTGAAATTTTGTAGTCACTCAAAAACCGGATTCATATCAAAATTTCAAAACAAAATACAATTCATAATCTCAACGTAATCTCAATTATAATACACATATGTTTGAGCTTGAACTTTTAGGTGATATTTGGTTGATGTTTTGAATTGAATTTTTAAGTTGAGTTTTTAAAATTTGGTATTTATTACAATTTGTAAATACTTTGAAAAGTAAATTTGGTTTTTGTTTTAGTTTTTTTCAACCAACTAAAAAAATATCATAAAAAAATAGTCACAATGGATCTTATTTTATAGATCTCGACAAGTAGGTTTCAAATATATATATATATATATATATATATATATATATTATCTAATTTTGATTTTTGGATTTAAAGTTATGGTGTTTTAAAAGTTTTTTTTAGAGAGATAAAGTAAAGTGAAATAAATTTTGAAAAATATAAAAATAAAGTTGATTTTAAGTTGAGTTTTTAAAATTTTAAAAAATAAACACCAACCAAACATGGACTTTATATTTTTTATTTCTTTGGTTGTATTACAAAAAAAAAGTACTTCCAAATTTAATATCTTTTAACAACACCCACTTCAACATAATATATAAATTGCCAAGACCACAACTTATTATCATTATGAGATGTTACATTAACTATACCCTAAAGAAAATAGAATTTTTAATTTGAGATATCTTAAAAGTAAGGAGGAAAACAAGAATGCCCATTTAGCATTAATTTCAAAGTTCAAAATTTGAATTCCAATAAAATAACATTTATTACACTCTTATTTAAATGGCATCTTAATGGTGAGAAAATTGATATAATAAATAAAACTGTAAAATTAAAGATAAAATATTTCTAAATTAAATAAAGAAGTTTGGAATTATAATAAAGCTGACGTGACAGGTTTGACATTGTCTAAAAGATCCGAAAATAATAACAATAATAACAAGCACAAAATTACAATTAATTGCTTGAGATTTGACATGCATTTATATCAACATACATTATATCATATCATATATATTTATATATTATAGATACAAATTATTTCCTAATTTGCTAATAACATTTTTCTCAATCTTGATTAGATTCATTGGATACCACCAAATTTCTTTACAAAATTGAAATGTTTTAGATTGTTTGTACTGGTCCGCATGTTAACTACTACTTAAAGAGCTTTAACTCAAGTGACAATCAATGGAAGTTCATCAACTTACTAAATACATTGTACAGAGTTCTAGTTTCTCAGGTAAGTTGGTTATATGGTTTGATTTAAAATTTAGGCGGTGGTTAAACATTAAAATCGAAATCAAAAGTCTTTTATGTCAAACTTGATTTTAAGTGTTTTAACTAAGTTTTGCTGATATCCAGAAGTCTTGTTGACATAAATTAATGAGAAAACTCTTGAATTATGTTCTTAATATATTCTAAGAGTAGTGGAATTTGGGTCAAATCGGAGCTTAAACGAACTTAAAACGGTGAAAAACCAGCAAAATCGAAAAACCAGCAAAACAAAAAGTGGTTTGATTATGAGAATGTTTGTATTGGTCCGCATGTTAACTACTAGCTGAGAGCTTTCACTAAAAACTTAAAGAACAGACCAGTCCATAATGACCCATTATCAGTCCGCATGTAATATTTTGGCAGCGATATTGTTTTCCTTTTTTTTTAGTAAATGACACTAAAAGCCCTTAAACTACTTCATAAGTTTCAATTAAGCCCCTAAACTTAATTTTGTGTCCATTGAGTCCTTAAACTAATCAAATTGAACACCAATAGCCCTTCCATCCAATTTTTCGGTCAAATTAAACGGATTGGAGCGATTTTTGGTTACTTATACATATGTCACATATATATATATATAAATGGATCATTGAAACAAAATTCATTTAATTGATGCACTTATATAGGAACCATCTATTTATATACGTGTAAATATGTACATAAACTTCTCGGTCGTACTTTATTTTGATATGTAGACGGAAGTAACAACTTGGTCGATAAGTAAGTAATTCTACGAAATTTCCTCGTGATGAAATATGTAATCCTCACAAATAGAAAATAAGTCATCCACCCCACATAATTAATTTGAAAGCGGATGGCTTCAAGATAGGGATACAGAGCTTGACATGAAAACAAACAACCGGTATTGCCCCCTATCACAACAAGGCAGATAAGGCACTTTTGCCTTCCTTAAGGACGGATACGAAAACTTTTCCTCCCCACTAAAAAGAGCAATTGATAGTGGATTTTAGGTTTGATAGGGTCGAGAAAATATTAGCCACTGGTGACCATACTTTCATAAAAGTGCCATTGGGCAGTTGTTCCTCTCCTTCCTTTGGAACCTCGAACAGAAACTCGATCCTGCCATCAGCTTGACTAAGTGTTCTAAATCCAAAAAGTAAACTAAAGTTGACTTAAGACGAAGGGACCGAGTGCCAAAAAAAAGGGGTTTCTTAAGGCTTCAAACTATTAGTCATTAAGACTACTATGAAAGAAAAGTAAATAAGTCTTTTTCTTAACTTGGTTTCGTGCATTATACCTACCCCCTTTTTAATGGATTTTAATCTCAATAAAGAAAGAAAAGTATAACTCTTTGATTCTTGTCCTCTTACTCTCATACCTTGTGGAAGTCTCTCGGGTGTCTATGGCAGATCTGATTAGTCTCGTGATGAAGAAAATTCAAATCTTCCACTAAGAAAGGTATTGTCACGATAACTCGATTTATCCGGTAAAGTACTTGGGGCTCCCCATGGTACGCAGTTTAATAAAAGGGAGGGGATATTCTATCTTCATCTGGGGGTTCATTTCATTCATAATGAACTCAAAAGTCTAAGGTTGATTAGTAAGGTCTTAAAAACTTCATACAATGAATGAAGTAACAATTCGAGTTATGGTTTTTGTGATTTGTACAAAAAATGAAGATTGAAGAAGTAAGATGGCGGAAGTGGGAAGAATTGGCTTGACATGTTAACAAAATAATTAATGTTTTTCTAGATTCTTTTCTTTGTTTATCTTTCTTCTTTTATTTTTCTATTTTTTTTCCCAATTAACTTGATTAGTGATCAAAAAATCCTTCAATCCGTTTGATTTAATGAAGGACTTAGACGGAAGGGTTGTTAGTGTTTAATTTGAATAGCTTAAGGGCTTAATTGACACAAAATCGAGTTTAGGGGTTTAATTGAAATTTAAGACATAGTTTGAAGGCTTTTGGTATCATTTACTCTCTATTTTTTTTTTCTCTAACAACTTGATATATTTTTAAGTGTTTTTAATCTTTTTCAAGGATTTGGCCCATGATTATTCTATAAATAATACCCATCATTGAGGGTTAAAAATACACGATTTTAGATAGGATTTTGAGGTAAAAATATCCAAATGCTAGAATCAAAATTTTAGAATTTTGAGACACCACCTAGATTTTGTTTACGTACCATAAAAGATCATGTTGTTCTTTCAAACGTTCAGCCATAAGAGATCATGTTGTTCTTTCAAATGTTCGTGATCCTGTGGTAGTGTTTTCAGCTACGATTGGAGATAGGTTGAACGAAGTGGCTAACTTGCGATAAGGTAAATTCTAGACGGGGGTGAAAAAATGTGATCAAGTACGTAGAAAGAGGCGTCGGGTAAGCTGAAAAAGTAAGAAGTGCTACGCCAAGTGAGCTACGGTTGAATTATACATTCAAGGGATATATAAGACTTTTGCATAAATTTTAGGGAAGTAATTGTTATACGTTATTAGGTCTGTAATTCCGTTTTGATCATAATGAATCACTTTTGGTTAGTCTCGATGGTTAGTCCTGCGTAGACATACCTCTTTACTTCTTGGTGTTGTGGATTGCTTTTATGTGATTCTTGCTTGTTACAAATTGCTAGAAAGCACAATACAAGATTTTGACAGTACGAAAATTGATTAGAACTAGGGTTTTAATTTCGCTTATCAAATCTATTTTTTAATTTTTTTTATAAATATATATCTTAAAATCAACTTAGGTAATATGATCATAAAATTCTAAACTTATATATAATCTAATGATAATCTTCATATTCCAATGTAAGATGGTATATGACGAAATCCTTCAAAACTTAAAAACAAGCAACATCACAATTTTAATTCTGAATGATACCGAACGACTTCGGTGTAAAATTCAAAGGCATAATAGCACAAGTAAAACTAACTACGTAAAAAGCATAATATGAGCAAAAAATAAAGTGAGAAATCTAGATTCAGAAGACCTTCCTCATAATGCATTAAAGTATACATATACATACGCAAACTTAACTTTAGTTGACTATATTAATTCAAATCTAAGCAAACTTTCAATCCCACGACCTAAGAATATTAACTTGGTTTGGGTATGCAAAGACACAACCCAAACTGGAACTGACTCGATTTAGTTTGGCAAGTCGATTTTCGGATTTGTCACAACACCCTTAATTTCTTCCTTTCCCACATCAAAAGGCGTGCGGTACCAAACACATTTCTCTTTAGCGTATCATAAATAATTTAGTGAAACTTAACTTTAACATACGACTATCTTACGGAACAATATTTTAGCATACCATACGTAACCGTTGTGTGTGCATTTAGGGTAAATTTAACTTAGTTACTTATCTTGCTTACTTCCACAATTGTAGATGCTCTAATGCTTGTATACAAACTCATACTCATGCTAACAGATATTGTACTAATATTGTCAATATTTTTTTCTATTGATTTAAGCATCACTCAATAGGGTGTGAAGCAAGAAAAATTAAACAAGATGACTTAGCTACATTACAAATAAAAATAGAAAATTTGAAATAATAATAATATTGTAAAAATAAAAAAAGTCCAAAATTTTTCACAAGCCTATTCACTTTAACACAAGACACTGAACTCAAACATTAGCTACACAGGAAGACATGCGCATCAAAAATGCATTATTAATTATATGATGTGCAAGATTTAAATGCCTGCTAGCATGTAATTTTCCAACCTTGATAATTTTGTTTTGAAAGTAATACATACTTTGCTCTGCAAAACAATTCTCTCATTAAATACTTGTAGTAGAGTACAAGTTTATTTCTCAAATAATTATATTATTAAACATATGATTTAGAGTAATAAAAAATTATATTGTAAGATCTCTTGCTACACTTATCACTATAAAAATAAAAACAAACACCAGAAAGATCCGAAGATTTTTCCATTAAACTCAAAAGAATATTATAATTTATTTTAATTACTTTAACAAACTAACTTCGTATTTATTTACAATATAAGATTGTAATTTTAATTGATTGCCTTAACAAATAAATCATTCATCTATTTATATTCTCTCCCCTTGTCAATGGAGGATGGTAATCAAGTCAAATTAATGGCTAAGATTAATACTTTAAAATGTTCTAATCTCCTTAGGAAAAACTTTTTAGAATATTTACAAAGTTGTATTATAATTTCACATATGGATGAAAATGCAAACTTAACCATGAGAGTAGCCCTTTCTTTTCTTTTTTTTTTTTTTTTTTTTTTTTTTTCTGGTCTAAGCCACATAGTGTCTGGCCAGCTTTATGTGCACTTCGACTAATCTCTGCTCGCGGGAGAGTATGCCACTGGCCACCAAGAGTTTTTGAAGCCCTTTTTTTAAGCCGGTCGATATAGATGTAAGTGCACATACGCTTGTACAAGTGCATAAATAAATTTGAATTTATAATAATTTGATATTTTGAACCTATCGGTACGTATTACCTTAAGTTGATACATTAAACAAAAAATAGAGCTAGAAATTTATATAAAGGGAACAAAATTATGCTAATAATTTTTCCTTCTGTCAAATTGAGAGAGAGAGAGGGGGTGGGGTGGGTTTAAAATTAATATTAATAGGTGGACGTTATTGACACATACTGAAACACTTACTAACACTCTATCTTATTTACTCGACCCCTAAGGACCAAGTATATGTGTACATACTCAATACTTAGAAACCTTTCCATTTTTGGGTAAAAAAAAATTACACCGGTTCGGTCCCTAATTTTACAGTGTGTGCACATAAACTCAGTTTATAGGAGCCGAGCCAATGTTCACATACTCGATCCTTAATAATTGAGTCAAAGTTAGAATGTTAGAGAGTGTTTTGATGTATATCAATAATAGTCCCTTATTAATATTGCTTTTTTCGAAATTCAAAGGGCAAATACAAACCAACCACCCCACACCCCCTCCCAATATTATTATTCCATCCGTCTTTGCATTAAAATAAGAATATTACTTACAAGCAAAATCTACACCCAAATAGCATATGAATAGATCCCAATTTAGTCATTTGTGATCTGATCCGATATATTTATACGTGTATGAATATGAATATATAAATATATTAATTTAGTATATGAAAATTGTGCAAATTTTTTGGCCCGGTAGTAAAATATGATTAGAGTCATGCTGTGACTAATATTTATTCAACTTTTAGAAGGGAAGATATATACTAATCGAATCTATATGTTTGATATGATTAAATTTGGACTTGTATTTTATATATCAATTGAATTTGCATATATGATTAAATTATATATATGGTTAGTCGGATTAGATTTAAATATAATATGATCTGACTTATATGCGATCGGTTGGCCCGCCTACTTATCTACACTATTTATAACCAAAAAATGGGTCCAATTTGATGTATATATCTACGTATATGCATACCAGAAGGCATTGAATTCGGTGAAGATACCAACATTTTGTGATTTTTCTATTTTGTCAAAAATGGGTCCAGTTTGATGTATATATCTATGTATATATGCATACCAGAATGCATTGAATTCGGTCAAGATACCAACTTTTAGTAATTTTCCTATTTTGTCTGTATTATCCTTAATCTTGGAAAAAAATATTTTGTTACCAAAATTTAAACCATAATTTCTCAAATATTGGGAGTGACGATGATCATTAAACTACTTTCCTTTTTGTTTATATTTTTTTACTATTATTTAAAATCTGTATATAGAAATAAAATATGCACACACATTAAGTGTGGTTTGTGTCTGGTAATAACAAAAATTGAAGCCAATCTACAAAAACATATAAAATAAACATATATAAAGACATGAGCAGCTACTTGGCGTAGTGTGGATTGCGGATTCAGTGGAGTTTTTTCTTGTCTCTTTCTCGCTATAATATTTAGCTGCTCTCGGTTGGTTGGAGGTAGGGTATTTGTTTGTTATTGAACTTTTTTCTTCCTCTTTGTTAATAATCTGTATCCAAAGAGCATATCCAATACTATTCTTTATTTTAGAGAATATTTTTTTAAAAATAAAAAGCATTTTTTGAAGTAGAGAATAAGAGACTCCCATATGTTACTTACTTATAAAAAGAAAGAATTAAATTATAACACGTATTGAATTAGGTATAATTTTTTATGTTAGTTTTTTTATTTATAATATAGTTAACATGTGTTCTAAAGATACATGTTATTATTTTTCATAACTTTTTAAATATTGTCAATTAGGTTCAACCGTTTGGTTCCATTAGAATGATTCTAAGGAAAGATAAAATTATTTACGTAAATCACCCCAAAATTTTAAATATTTTCAAGAACCGTTCTCAATCTTTATTTTCATCTTTTAAAAACATGTCTTGATCTTCTCTCCTTCACAATACTTTATTTCGAAATTGAGTCAAAAATAGATTCTATTTAGAAATAGTGAATAGTCAAAATTATTCAATTTTTTTTATTTGGTAAGTATAAATTCTGAAAACACTTTTCTAACAGAAGATAAAGTAAGATGTAAAGTCATTTTTCTCAAACTTCATGGAATTGATTTTCTCTTGTGATTTCTTAACATTTATTACAAAATTTTTGGATAACAATACTCTTACTTAAATTTTTTTCATATTTTACCAAATACAAAAAATAAAATTTTACAAAAACTTTAGTTTTCTACTTTTATAAAAAAATAAAATAATTTTCGTTTTGTAAAACAAATGAGACCTTAATGCATCTGACCCAACTTTGTTGGTGAAAGAGCACAAAATTGTAAAAATTTCGGCATCAATAAACCAAAATTTGAAATGAGGCACCCGTTGAACAATAAACCCGAAAAGAAATATAAAAGAATATATTTGAGGGAAGTGGTGGCACGAGCTCAAGCCTCGCGTGAAGTTGAACACTCTCACTCACTCTCTCTCTCATCAGATAGAGAAAATGTTTTACTTTTTATAAAAACCCCAAATCTAGAGAGAGATAAAGAAAGATTTGATCTTATCGTACCACCTGACTTTGGGAGGGAAAACCCAAACCAAACCCTGTTGGAAACTTGCAAAAAAAAATAATTAAGACCCAAAAACCAAGACCTCCATTCAAGACACGGAAAAAATACCTTACTTCATAATTTTCTTTCTTTCTTTCTTTCTTTCTTTCTAGAGAGAGAGGGAAATCAAATTCTAGAGAGAGAGACAGACAGGAAGATGTTTGCTGCAGAGAATGGACTCAAAGGAGACCCAAGGCTTGAAGCCATTTCTAAAGCCATTAGAGTCATCCCTCATTTCCCCAAACCAGGTTTTTTTCTTTATATTTAGAGGAAGAAATCAAATGCAAATTTCTTTTCCAAGAATTTTTTTTCTTTAAAAAAAATTACAGGAGGAATTCTGTATTAAGAAATGCAATTGGGAATAACTCTGTCCTAATGGGGTTCGAACCCATGCCAACTGTGTGGGATTTGAACTTGTGCACTCTTTTGAAAAATTATTTTTCTTTGAAAAAAAATTCCAGTGAAGAATTATAGCAAAATTTTTATTAATAAATGTGATTGGGCTAGTCCTTAACTGACGGGGTTTGAACTATGCCAACTATCGCCGAGGTTGAAGCTACCCACTCGGGCGATAAATAGTCATATTATCTGAGTTAGAGCTCATTTGAATATTAACAAGCTCACTTTTTTTTTTCTTCATTCTGTGTGTGTAAATTACTTTGTGTAATTAATTTGTTGGAATATTAGGCATAATGTTTCAAGATATAACAACTTTGCTGCTAAATCACAAGGCATTCAAGGACACCGTTGACATCTTTGTTGATAGGTACAGAGACATGGATATCTCTGTTGTTGCTGGTACTCTCTCTCTCTCTATATATATATATATGTATTTTAATTTTAATTTTATG
Organism: Lonicera japonica; assembly: GCA_021464415.1. Lineage (NCBI taxonomy): Eukaryota > Viridiplantae > Streptophyta > Magnoliopsida > Dipsacales > Caprifoliaceae > Lonicera > Lonicera japonica. Next base: position 60,716,851 of record CM038470.1, read on the forward strand.
TAATTTGTTTTTGAAATGTTTAGTCTGTGTAATGATATATTTATATTAAATTAATAGATCAAGTAATAGTGTCATAATGTACATTTGTCAGTGTTCTTAGTAGTCAGCGCATAGACCGATACATTTTCTGACACATCATTTAGTCAACTAATTTAATCTACTTGTATTATTACTCGTTTACTTCTTTATATAAGCATTTTCTTCCTTTATATATTTTTCCAATATTAGTACTTGTCGGAGCAAATATGACTATTTCCCTATAGTACATTGTTTCATAGTAATACCAGACAAAGTCATAATTCTGTTGATTATTGTAGTATTAACAAATGAGAATGTATAATCTTAGGGATGGCAACGAGGCGGGTTAGATAAGGGGCCGGGGCCGAGGCCGAGGCAGTAAGGCTTGAAGGGGACAATTGCCCCTGTTAATTTTAAAGCTTGTATGTTTTAGTGCTAATTTGTAGTTAATTTGCTCCCCTTTAATTTTGAAAAAAAGAAGAAAAGAAATAGTACTAATTTTACCTCCCTAATTAGGGAAAAAAAAATAGTACTAAAATTACCCCCTTACTAAAATTTCTGACTCCGCTCTTGGTCAAGATAAACCCGCCAAGCATCCTCCCCTTACGGCAGTGGCGGAGCTAGAGTTTAACTATAAGGTGAAGCGCATTAACAATAAATTTATGGACTATGGAAGCCAAAGCTTAATTTGCAATATATATATGGATAGATAACGGGGCCAAACTTAAATTTCCCAAAATTAAGGTTAACAAAGTTTTTTAGTCTCACATTACGTACTAAAATGATTTTTTTCCTTTCCAACAACATTTCCTATATTAGTGTGAAGCTCGGTGATTTCACCACTGCCCTGAGACAAAGTAAAATTATCTCTGAGTTGGAACAGATCATACTTTATTCCAACCTCGAGATAATAATAATAAAAAAAATCTCAAATAGACTCTTGGTGGGGCAGGAAAGCCTGCCCCATAACATTTATTTTTTTGTCACACTCGTGTCTTTCATCACTCAACCGCAAGATTTTGAAACCAAAGGGACAAATATATCATTCAATTGGGTCCAAAAGGCCTTTTTGGTGTATTTTATGTCTCCTGGTGTGCATGAGCAAGTGATATTTTTTAAATATGCATTATTTCCTTTAAGTTTGCATGTGTCCTCAGCATGCTATTCCTCTTGTCTTTTTCAACAAATGCCGCCAAGATTTTTTTTTTGTTGTTGTGGGAATATAGTGCAGTCTAGACTTTTGTAAATTGTGAGCACAACTTCCATGTTTTTATACTATATTACTTTAATATTTCATTTTTTAATCTTTTGCATTGTCATAATTTTGGAATGTGCTTGAAGTAATCTGATCTTTACCTTTTATACTAATATAATAATGCTGTATTATAAGGAGGTAATGTAACCTTTTGGATTGTCATAATCTTGGAAATTTGTTCTGTCATTGGATTTTCCTTGGTTTCTTTGAAACAACTTGACCATTATACTAATATTATATCTTTTGAGGGTGGGACAATGCAAGCTTTTGGAGTCATAAATCTGTTGTTCTGTTAATTTTTATTTTTTTTAAAATAAAAAAATATAGGACTTGACATATTGATTATTATATGATTTGAACATCTTTATGTATAAACCCAGGACAAATTATTTTAAGATTCTCTATGATTGAAGGTGTATTTCACCATCTTGGTTCTCCATGGTATTATGTATTGTTGAGTGTCGAAGAGCATGATATACATTGCTAGCCCACTAACTAATAGCTTGAGCTTTTGGGAGAGACGGTTATCAACATGGTATCAGAAGAGAACATGAATTATATTGAATTGCACCGAGGCTTTCAGAAGAGAACTTTGTCAGGGCCGAAAACCTGCCTTTCACTTATCCGATCAGGTAGTCAGTGAGTACCATGTGAATAGGTTCGTCCACAACTTCTACCTGGTGTGCCTGCAGTTAATGAAATGGATCAATGATTGGGGCTTGTTTGGTTCGGGGTGAAAAAAAAATCAGCGAAAGAATTTTTCCCTATTCGGTATCAAATTTTGTTGACTATTTCGTTTTAAATTATCATAACTATAGGATTCTCAACTTTAAGGACAATACGGGTTTTGTGTTCAAATTATTATGATTATCATTTTATATTGCGTAAATAATAAAAGAAAAATAAAAAGATTCACTTGTATGTATACTAGTTTCTTTGTATTAGTGAGCCTAATGCCAAATTAATTCGGGTGCGAAAGCAAGTGCAATAATTAAATTTTACATATACAATAAAAGTACTACGATTAGCATGAGATTTCTACATCAGCATGAGATTTCATGAATTATTTCTATGTTGGGTGATTTTTGTTTGAATGCTTTTACATTTGAGCAAATCATTTGTAGGAATTGAAGCTAGAGGATTCTTGTTCGGTCCATCAATTGCCTTAGCTATTGGTGCAAAGTTTGTTCCTTTGCGTAAGCCTAGAAAGTTGCCAGGTATGCTCATTTTTGGCTGCATTTAGGATTCCAATTCCTTTTGCATAAGCCTGGAAAGAAGCTTTCCTGGAATTTAAGATTCCAATTCCTTTCCCAAAGTTCGAACCTAACGAGCCGTAAAGGTCTTCTGCATAGTAAGATAAATAAATGAGAAAACAATCAAAAGCGGATCCATCCCCGTGCCCAGCCCAAAACTTTTTATTTAGTGCTATAATATATGTTTAAGTTTTCAGTTATCTTTCAGTCCAACTTAATTGTATCGACATTAGCCACCCCTCAAAAAATCCTGGGTTCACCCCTTGTAAATCCTTTCCTTTTCAAGAAATTATTCAATTAAGCTAACTACTCCCTTTGTCTCAAATTGATAGTCCACTTTCCTTTTCGGGATGTCTCAAATTGCTTGTCCCATATCCTTTAATGAATGTAACAAATCTCACAATAGAAACTAAGTTGTATTCTTGAGCATTGATTAGGCTGAAATTAAATGTTTCCTTAAAAATATCAATGTCAAGGTGGGACTGTTAATTTGAACAGATGGATTAAAAGTTATGCAAGTGTTCAACTATATCACATTTTTATGTATCCGCAGGAATAGGGCTACCCATCATAATCAATGTTCAATAATATAACTTATTTGCTATCTTGAAATTTGGTCCATTGATTATGTCCCAAAAAGGATAACGTGACTCAAAATCTGGGATAGAGAGTGAATTAAAATTAGTTCGGAACTTTATATGATCGGGAGACTGCATGAATGAAATATTAGTTAGAATTATCATTACTGTATAAACCAATAAAATCAACATTTCTGCATACACGAGTTATCTACTAAATTTTCTTCCATTCATTTCGTTTCTTCACAACTAATATTATCCAAGAAACATCTCTCTCTCTCTCTCTCTCTCAAATTACACGTCCCAATTGATTTGCAGGGTTTAGAAGCTATCTATTCTTATGAGTTGAATATATATACATGTATATATATATAATTTTTTTTTTCCTTACAAACATTCCAAATTCGGGTATGGCGAGAGTGCAACCCATGACCCTTGACTAGCCTAAGTTGGTTTTGTACATATCTATATATGTATCACATTTATTGAGGCACATTGTGGTGCCTAAGATGAGCAATGCTACATATACCTCCAATTAAACCACATTTCTGACCCAATCTTTAACGGGCTGTACTTTAGGACAATCCATTAAAGCTTGGGTAGGGAATGGCGATCAAGAGTTCAAATCCTCTTGCATGTGGAGTGGAGGGCCTAAATGTACCCCTTGGAATTAATCAGGTGCTCTAGGAGGCCTGCTCATGGATATCCCTATATATAAAAGAACAAATGAAAACAAATGGCAGCAATATCATTTTCCTATGTACAAAGAAACATCAAAATTGGCCTTATGGATCTCTCTCTCCCTCCCCCTCTTGGTGGAAATGCTGCAATCATACCTTTGCTTGAACCTCAAAAAAATTGCTGAATATGCAGGGGAAGTAATATCAGAAGCATATGAACTGGAGTACGGCACTGATTGTCTAGAGATGCATGTTGGTGCTGTTGAGGCCGGGGAACGGGCAGTCATAATTGACGATTTGGTAGCTACGGGTGGAACCCTATCTGCAGCTATAAAACTTTTAGGTAACCTCCCTTTTTTGGTCCATCGTATATTTCTCTTTCGTCATGTTCAATTTTACTTGATATGAAATTTTGTGTTTTTATATTCTTGTAGAGCGTATGGGATCTGAAGTTGTTGAATGTGGATGTGTTATTGGAGTGCCTGAGGTCAAGGTAATGCTTGAATCCTAGTATCTTATTTGTTTGTTGCCTCTTTTTCTATTAATCTTGATTCTTTATTACTACTTCGTCTCAAATTAAGAGTCACATTTTAAGAAATATTCACTTCGTTTTTTAAAATCTCAAGAGTAAGGTAGTTGTTAGACACGATGTGAACTGTAATAAAAGGGTTAACTTTGGTATATTATATATAATGTTTAGAAAAATGACTCTTAACTTGAGATGTATCATAAAGGAAAGCGGACCTTTTAATTTGGTATGGAAGGATTTTTGATTATTTGTTGCTTTGTGAATGGTAAATGCTATTAGAATCTAATTTCATCTGGTCTTTGTTAGATATTTGTATTTTATATTGGACCTTCTTTTCTCCATCCTATTGTATCATTTGGCTACGTCAATAGAAATGTAATTTTGGGTAAACAATGTACAACTAATTAATGCATAAGGTATAATGCCCTAAAGTAAGACTTGCATATGCAAAAGCCAAATAACTTCGATAACAAGAGTAGTAGTCGTTATCGTCAGCCATATTTGGAAAAGATTGGGGTATAATATGGAGTTGTTGACATGGAAAATTCCCCACGGAAAAAGAAATCTTTCTGGGGAGGGGTTTATTGAAATGCACAGAGAAGGAGAATTGTTGCACCATGGAAATTGATTCCATGTGAAATTATGCAGCAGCAGCCATAACACCCCTAAACATGGAAACTATTTAATTCAAGCATTTCTCATGGTAAAGAAGGCTAACCAAACTTTCCATCCTTTCCATCGTTAGGTGGGTGTGATTGAAAACCCCCTCAAAGATGCTTATTCCCCCCCCCCCCCACCCCCACCCCCACCCCCACCCCCAAACACGCACACAACAAACTCATTCCATGTAAAACAATTCCAAGGAATTCAATTCTTTTCCAGGCAAACTTTTCAAAGGCACCCTAAGCATATTTTATTTATATTCCCTTGCAAATCAATTGTATGGCGTCATTTACTACTTTTTCCCTATTTGACTTTCTTTTTGATAATTTGAAATCTTTCAGGGTGGACAAAGTAGGCTAAATGGAAAACCGCTCTATATTCTTGTGGAGCCCAGTATAGAACATTGCTTGCAAGGTATTGGTCCCCTTTTCTTATGGAACGTGAATGAAGAAGATGCTGTCTTTTGAAATGATAAAGGGATATATTTTTTGAGATTATGGTTTAGTCAAGAATTTATCAAATATAAAGTTTTCTGGCCAATTATTGATGTCCCGAGAAGGAAATGGGCTGGATAATCACACACAAAGCCATTTGCGTGATTTGGACCTTTCGTTTTTGTATATGATGGTTATCATTCAGTCTATCATATCACAATATTGTTACAACTATTGCAATGATACTAGTGTTGGGTGGGTTTCTATATCCCGGTATAGTTGCAATAGGTGCTGGCAGGATGCGCGTGGTAAATTAAATAATGCGGTCACTAGTTTTTTCTAGTAAGAGGCTTTTTGGGTATAAAAGGAAAATTGCGAGGGCTTGGGCCAAAAGAGGACAATATCTTCCTATGTTGGATTGAGACATCGCAGAATGGTATTAGAAGGGAAACTCAGCAGGAAATATGCCACCGAGGATGTTGGGCTCTTAAGGGGGGGATGCAAGGACCCTAGTGGGGAGATTGATGTATGTGCCCTGATTAGGCTGCAATAGATGCTGGTAGGCTGCACACTATGATTGTTTATCCTACATCGCTTGAGTTAAGTAAATCAATGTGATATATATATATATATATATATCAGTGGTCATTAGTACTTCTTAGTAAGAAACCTTTCAAAAATAAAAGTAAAATTGCGAGTGCTTGAACTCAAAGCAAACAATATTTTATTGGATTGGAAAAAAGTTCTATCCAATGTTTTTTTCATATGGAATTTTTAGTAAGTTGTAATCTTCCATTCCCCTTTTATATATTACCGATTAAGTCATAATACAACGCTCCTTTGATTCTTTCTTCAACATTTAACATTGACAAATTTTTCTATTTGGCAGATTGTGGTGACTGCTTGAGTTGAATTCTATCTAGAAGAGATGATGCTTGGGCTACAACTAGCTGTGAAGTCCCCCTACCCTACCTGTTTAGCCTTTTTCTTAGTTTGTGTTTTTGTTATATTTTTCCCTCTTGAGGGACAATCAAGTCATTCTACATTTATTACATTCTGTTGAAATGTTAAAATCATGATGGAATATGTGTCGAGATGATATTGATTGACCGCATTAGGTCTTTCTTTCTCAAGTTTCTTATCAGTCTAAATTTGACAGTCTAAGTAACGTTACTTTGAGCTTGCTACAAAAAGTCAAGGATAAAATAAATTTTAAAAAATAAGTTAGGTCTGAAAAAGGTATCTGAAATCTGTATGTTGGGCTTGGATGTAGAAGTTAAATAATAAAGAGGATATTTTGCGGATATATGGACATATTAATGACTATATAACGATTATATACATGAATATATAAGAAGCTTGATAAAATAAAAATCAAACTAGCTTGATACGTGATTTTATGGGTTTGATTTAGTGGTTTACTAGAATCTTGTGAGAGACAATTTCATGATTGAATTTGTCCAGTTGCTCAAAAAAAAAAAAAACTAGCTTAATATGGGGCCGTACAGCAACTATATATCAATGGTAAATTATCACCAAGTATGTATAAACTTGTTTTTATATATGGAATATTTCTCATATATATTAAATCATACATACCAATTTATCAATCGAGTCATTTGACAGGTAAATGGATAAATATTTTGATAAAATTTAATCCGGAAATTAGTTAACTAAAAATTTGTTATATATTAGGATTTTTTATGGTAAAAATTTTAGATATTTAGTTAGCTCACTTGTTTAGTTTTTTCCGGTTAAATTTTTTGATGAAATTTGATAGAGATAGTTATGAAGACAACTTTCATAAAATTTCATCAAAAAATCCAACCGTCGAACCTTTCATATTGTGACCAACAAAAAAACCTTTCATATGGCTCAATACGTAAACTTGGCATTTAAGTTTGATACGTATGAGAATTGTAACCCATATTTATGTTTTGTGTGTGTATATATATATATATAGAGAGAAAGAGAGAGACATGACATACCAAATGAACTAAAATCGTATTTGTGTGTTCTTTTTCTCATCCTATTTTCCCTCTTTATTCGGGTCAAATTGTATGAGACTCCACCAGTAGGGCTCATAGCTATACAAATCTTGAACCACAAAAATTACATGGCCCAAACTGCTTGTGTTAGAAAAGATTAACAAAGCTGTTAGAGATATTGCATATTACCCACAATGGCAAGCAAGTTCATGATTTGAGGCCACATTCTCTATATTTATATCATTATCATCAAAATATACAACAATTTATCAACCAATCCTCTCTCATCTCTCTAAAGATGTGTTTCCTACAATTCCTTTTGAAGGATCTTCATCGCCATTCTTCTCGCATGAAATTTCCGTTCTGAGTGTGCGACGAATAACTGAGTTCACCTGTTTCCTTAACCTAGCATTATCCTTAAAAATCTCACTCAGCATCTTCCTCAGTTCACGATCTATTGTTATCGTATCATCGTCAGTTTTATCAACGGCTGAAGCAGCGTAATCGCTGTCTTGAGTTATTGCCTCTACCTGATTACCGCAAGTAAAAATGTTGTTAACGACTTGCACTTGGAACAATAGAAATTTCAGACTACAATGACACAGATCCAAAACCTCTAGATTTCAATCACATTAGAGTATATTAGTGTAGAGTAGTAAATCCAGACCATTCATGTAAATTTGAATGGCATAAATTTCGACAGATAATGTTGCCTCTACTGATGACTCATTAGACAAAAAAACACACACACACACACACACACTATTTTTTAACATCTAAATAATGCTAGATTAGTGAATCAGGACTATTCATATAAATTTGAATGGCATAGATTTTGACATATAGTGTTGCCTTGGCAATGAATTACTTGATTCAGATAGGAAGAAGGCTAAAGGAATTTGGCAAAGCATTGCTATGGCAGCTTTTCGGAGTTTACTTTGTAGAGGATGAGTCTGCACTCCACTAATTTGATACACCTAATCTTAAACATTTACAAATTGCGGAAATGATGCCATAGCCAAAAAATTTAAAAAAGCAAGCATTCAGATCCTATCATTTCACTGAGTGCCAAATGAGTCAGCTAATGACATGTCATTCATCCACCCACCGCAGAAATAAAAAGGAATGAAAGAAATCAAAAAATATTTGAAAATGGGGAAGACGAAAAGGAGTGAATATGAGAGTGATTGAAGTTTGTTGCCTCCTGTTGGATTTCCTCAATGCTTTAGACGAAAAGAGTTCCATTTGTTTTTATTTGAATTGTAGAGAAATTGTTTGTGTTGCTTCATTAAGATTTTCTTATTTGGGTCATTAATGGGTTGACTAACAAAAGCACCTAAAATAACTGAGTAACATGAACCCAACTGTATACATTACATGAAACTTCTATACACAACTTCTATACGAAAAATGGACCCAATGAGAAGAACAAGTTATGCCCAAGATGACCTAATTGTCCGTATTAATATGTGATAAGTTACACCAATACACTATACTTCATAAGACGAAAAAGATACAATGTAGTCCTTGATCTGTTTTGATGGATGTGATGTCAGGTTTAAAAAACGGGCCAACCCATTTAAAATGATATGTTGGGCATGGATCAACCAGTTAAGGACCAATCGGTCAGTGAACGGATCACAACCCGACTTTTGCCACTGCTACGCTTCAAACATCTATTGGGGCTTTGGCAAATCTTTTACTAATCCACAAATTGCAGGAAATAAAAAAAGAAGAAGAAGAAAGAACTATTTGCTTACTCTAAAGTGTCACTATGGCCTTCCCCTTTTTCTTCAATCATCCAACTTATATTATACGCTTCATAAATCTAGTCCAGTTCTTAATATGAAATTCATAATTGCTAGGCATTTATATGTAGGTACGCGGATACGAAATTGTGTGGGTTTATATAACGACAGTTGAGACCACCTTACAATACAATTGGTGGGACAAAACAGACCAAAAAACCAATTTAAAAACAACCTTTATTCACTCCATTAACCAACAAAAAAGAAAGAGAAACTAAAATGAAACTTAAGATCGTAATTCCAAGTGAAATAGGATAGTAAGGGTCTGTCAGATAAAAAAGTAATAATAATACAAAAAAAAAGTTGGAAAATGATTGAAAATGGTACAATTTGTAAGTTGGAACAAGAGACTGAGTGATTTGTTGAGATGTTTCTCCATCTTTTCCTTTATTTTCCATGGAATTTTTTTTACACCACTGCCAAAAGAATTTTATTCCATGGAAAACTCAATAAGTAAAATCCCATCTTTTTCCAGCTTCTTATAATAATTAGTAGTGTTTTCAATCATTTTCCAACCTTTCTATAGGACTAGGAAATAAAAGAGGGGAAAGATATAAAGTACCTCGGCAAAGAGGAGGCTGATTTGATTGTCAGATGTTGCTAAGAGATTCAATACATCTGGTAGTGATGAAGAATTAAGTACTAACTTATTATCTTCTTTTTCATCAAACAAGTTAATGTTGCACTCTTGAAGCCGATTCCGAAGAAGCTCACAATCATGAAGCAGCTTTCTCCGAGCAGTTTTTGCGTTCCTGTTCTTTTCTTTTTCCTGTTGAAGGAGACTCTGGAAATACACAAAAAAATTCAAATATGCAAGTCTAAACTTATCCAAGTACACAAAGGTTCATATACACGATGAGCGAGTTCATATCAAACAGGGCCTTTTTGACTTTGCAAATGCAATAATTAGACTTAGCTCCCTGTTTTAGCACTCATTAGACTTTGCCCCCTTCATGCAAGGGAATCTCAAGGAATTACGTACAGATGGGGGCCAATGTCTAATTTTTTAACATTATCCTTTGACTTTACCCCCTTTTTACATATTTCTTCGAGATTTCCCCCATGCAAGGGGCAAAGTCTATCATTTATGAGAACAGGGGTAAGTCTAATTTCACCGTATAAAATTGGGGGTTGGGAAGGAGGGGGGTTGATAAACAAACTATATGAATAATCTAACCTATTCCTCATCTTTCTGGTGTATTAGTATGAAATTATATACAAAAACATTTGCAAAAACAAAATATTTACAAAAACAAGGGGGGAAAAAAGCACCACCAGATACTTTAGTGACTCTTTAGATACATTTTTTGGGTTTTCTTTACATAAACATTTTCATTTCAAAGCACCAAATTGCTATATTCCCTTCTCAGGGGGGAAAACTGAGGGAAGGCAAATACTTGAGGACGGAAAAAAGATCAAATAAATGAAAACCCTAATAAGAACAAGAGAACAAACTACCTCTGACTCAGATTTTTCATTAAGTGACTGATGAAGCTTCTGTTTCAAATCCACTTGAGAACTTCTGAGAGATTTAACCTCTTTGACAAGAACTTTAATATCCGCTTTTGATTTCGCCTCCATTTCTTGATGTTGCTTCACCAAGTACTCAAGCTGCTGTTTAGTTGTATCCAACTCCTTCTGCACCATATCTTTCCCCTCAACAACGGATACTTCTGTCAATTCTGAATGGGGATTTTTATCCTGTAAATGTTCCACAAAACAATCAACTAATCATCATATGTACTTGGTCAAAAATGCTGGACCTACTTAAAATGTGCACAAAAGATGAGGTGTCACCTCCAGATTGGATGAAGAATGGTCCCACATGTATGTCACAGGGTCCATATCTACTCTTCCTCCAATCATGAAGTGACAACTTTAGCGCACATATTTAGTGAGTAGCATTACTGATACTTTTTTCCCAGTAAAGAACAAAAGACGGATAATAATATTAAAACCTGTCTAGACTTCAATCTCAGCTCCATTTCTAGTGATTTTTGCCGAAGTTCCTCCATATCCCACTGCATTTGGGTAAATCTTTCCCTTTCGATCAAAATAGCTTGCTCAAGGTTTTCTTTACTTTTCTGTTTAGTAGTTTCAAGTTCCACTTCCAAATCCTTAACCTGCACAAATGCAGTAGGTTATGACCCTAGTACTGTAAATGTATGTAGTGAGTCACATGTGTGTTAGAGAGTGCAAGAATATGACTGATGATGATACAGAACTAGAATGAGAATCAGAGAAGGAATATTTACGCGTGCGGGTGCAGGGGTGAGATTTTCGGTTTTTTTTTTAATATATATATATAAATCACTAGCCTCCTTAGAGGACTAGAGCCATGACATAAAAACCAAAAAAGATACATAAAGAGGGTTTTTTCATTATTATTGTAGTAAAGGGAAGAGACTTTACAAAAAGGAAAAAAGACCTACGCTTATGTAGTAAGATGTCGAGAGAGAGGAGAGATATTGAGGGAGAAATTTAATTTTCTCAATAATCAATCGATGAATTATATAATTTGGTGAAACGAAAAGAATATATTCACCAAAACAAGACAAATAAAAAGGTAATTTAAAAAAATGATAAAAAGGGTCACTAAAACTCAAAAGGTGTTGCTAAAGCAACCTTCTAGTGACAACCTTTGCCTGGTTTTGTATGTACTCCCTCTGTCCCAAGTTAAAAGTCCACTACTGTCTTTTGGGATGTCTCAAATTAAGAGTCCACTTTCCTATTCAGAATATAATCAAAGAACCAAAACTCAGTATAGGAAAACAAGTTATGGTCTAATTTCTAAATCATTGATTGTGATGAAATTAGCTTATTCTTAAAAAATGTGAAAGTCAAACATGGATTCTTAACTAGGGATAAAGGGAGTAATATTTTCTTATCTTGGTTTTGCATTTCAATGCCCCAAATAGTAATCAATTTAATTCATTCAAAGCCTACGTTATATATGGCAAGGCAAAATCAAAATGGAAGCTAGCTCAACTAAAATGGAAAATCTCTAAAAGTTAAACCCGACTTAAGAAAATTCCAAAATAATAATTTCCAATTTGCTTTGCCTCCGTTCTTTCTGTGCCTAGGTTTGCTCTGAATCGGGCAGTGAAGGGTTGTTATCCTCTTAGATGCTTGTTAATTTCCCTCTATGTCATATGTGTGTGAATGTATAGAACAGTTACTGATAATCAAACACACCTTTGTCGTAAGGTAATCTTTCACAGCTATTTCATTGTTTAGTCTCGATATAAGGTCCTCCATATCCGTTTTTGCAGTAACCAGTCTCCTTTGCATACTCACAAGAACTTTGTTCATCTTCTGCTGCTGATCCAATGGTAGAACTAATTGTGCATCCGTGGCTTTTGACACCTCAGCACCCCTAGATAATTCGGTGGGCCCATCCCCAAAATTATTAGGAAACCCTACATACGATGATTCACTACCTCTTAAAGAACTAACCTCACTCCCAACACTCTCGTTTGATAGCTTACGAACATGCCCAATTGCCTTAGAAGAATTAGAGGCATTTCCATTATGTATACTATTATTCTCTAAAATTTCGTTAATTTCTCTTGCGTGCATTCTATGCCTAGGGAAACCTTCGAGCTGCTCTAAAATGGCTTGTCCCATAAAAAGGCCCTCATCGATGTTCGACATGCCGTATTTCACAAGCTTTTCTATTGGACTTGTTAGTTCTTCATCCATTGATAGATCCTCTGTTGCGATTTCGGAATTGTTATCCCTTCCAAGGCTTGGTGTTTCGATCTCGGATGTCTCGTAAGCCGTATCACTACCGTAATCCGATGTGAGCGATGTACTACCAGCAAGCACAGATGGGCTTGGACTTGTATGAACCCTAAGTGAAGAATTTATGGTATTTGTGGAAGAGTTTGCCTCATCAGTACGCAGGTTTTCATCTTGGAAAGCTGAAAATGATCATTGAAAGTAAAAACGATGAAATGTCAAAAGTTTAGGATAATTAAAACAAATTGTAAACAGTGTAGCAGAATGACTATTAGGGTGCTTTTGATAAACAGATGGAAAACAAAGGAGAACACTACTAATTTTTATGAGAAGCTGGACAAAGAGAGGACTGATTTGGTGAGATGAGCTACTACTTTTTTGATTTTTCCATAGAATACAATTCTTTGGGTTTTTTTTTTTTGGGGGGGGGGTGGTGGTTTGTGTTAAGAAAAAATTTCCATGAAAAAAGACGAAAAGATGAAGAATATCTCACTAAATCAAACATCTCTTTGGCCACTTCTCATAAAAATTAGATGATTTTTCAATCATTTCCCAACTTTTTTTATCAAACAGACCCTTAGATCACAACAGATTCAATCAAGGATAAAGCAAAACCAATTTCTAAAGTACATGAGGTGCACTAGATTCAATCAATTGGATTAAGTAAAAACAAAATTTTATACACACAAGATCTAGCAGCCGCTTCGAGTTCAAGGAAAGATGCCACTGCAATGCTTCTAGATATATCAATGTCAGAAAGTAATTTTGTCATCCACTCCTCCAAGGTGCGCCGCCTCTGCCAAAAAAACAAATAATGATCCAAAAAATGCAACAAAATTTGTAATAACCAGAATCTTCGGTCAATCTAGGGCAGAAAATATAACTAATTTATTTCAGAGAAATGTGTGATAGACCAGACAAAAGCCTGCAGCCCGCTCTGCCCAAAAGGCTCACCATCTAAATAAAGGGCTTGGGCTAGTTAATCAGGTCAATAATCAGGGCTTGGCAAAAAAATTAGGTCCAAGCAGCCGGACAGGCTTGTGTAAATATTTACATATCAGGCCTGGCCCAAACTTATATATATACATATAACAAAACCTAACTCCTCTTGCTTTGTTTCTTTTCCTCTTTCGAAAGTAAAATATTACTACGTAGCTCAAAATACGTCCACTGGGTGACACACATATATACACACGGGTGTTCATGCGTATACAAAATATAAAATATTTCTGTGACTTCATATACCTCTTCCAAAAGTGCCCTGCTTTTCATCCGTAAGAGTCCCTTTGGTGGAGCTGGTGGGAGATTCTTTTTAGGGTATGCCTTTTTTAACTGCAAAATGGAATAAATAACAATACGTGGATATTTGGTAACAATAAACAAGATTGTTTACTCGTGGAAAGTTATCACATTCCCAATTTTGGTACCAACATACAAAGAAAAACAAAGACTTACGGCAGTATATAACTTCAAGAAATCATTAAATCTTCTTAATACTCCTCGTATAGTTGTAATCCCTTCTGGTGATTGTAGGCCGATCTGAACCCTGTAAAACTGTCATTAAAGAGTGTCAAAATTAGAACAATCTTAAAGCTGGTGGATAACAGCTAAGAAAACAAGAAAATTAGCAAATTTACGAACACATTTCTACCTAAATTGTTTTATTCCCTTGATGTTTTAGGAACACATCTTACAAATGCAAAAGGAATAGACCAGTACAAGTCTAAATAAGGATAAACAAACTTTACACAGGACACGTGAGGAACATGGTTAGGGCAAGGCCGAAGTCCCTGCTTCCAAAAAAAAATGGGTTCTTGTTACATTTAAAAATTTTTTTTGATATGCTAATGTTTTCCAAATCAACAAAAAAACAAAAGCCACTCACGTGTGAACCCGACCACCCATAAGTCCATAAGATGAAAGGAAGCCATCTTGTTTATATGTTCATATATATATATAGTCATATCCCCATTCTGTCCTTCTCCTTATTTAGGTTCATCATATCGCTGTGTTCAAATCGTGTCATACTCGGACCCGCGTTTGTGTTTCCTAGGTGTAATTAAACTACCCCTTGACATGCTTTAATTTAACAAAAACAAGAATTTTCCTGACATCCTTTAAAAAGGGGCAGTTAACCATGCACACACGCATACACACAGAGAGAAAACTACATTGCCAACTTATGTATGGAAGACCAAGAGAGACCAAGATTATAATCTAAAATCACTAAAGTTTTGGGGCCTGGGAACCACCTTTTCAGTCCATTCTCTATACCTTAAGGGAAAGCTACCAATAACCACCAGATATGGCCTCTCTTACTCTCACATTCAAGGGTGTGAATGGTTCAAATTTCAATGCTAACACAGGATGGTCAGATCATAAAACATGGTGTAGGCTTGAGGAAAAACTATTGAAAAAAGAAAGAATGCAAATAAAGGAAAAGGTATTAACAAATGTATAAATGAAAGGAGAAAAAGGATAGCAATGCTTTAGCTCAAAATCCCAACAAATATTTTATCAAAAAATGCACCCCTGTCCCATATTACTTAAGCCTTAGCTTAGTAACCCTTTTTAGCAAATTTAGACATAAGAATTTATAGGTTTCCTAAATCAGAAGATATGGGGCCAGGCTAAAAGAAATCTAAAATTTGGGTGAACAGACCTAGACATGATTTCAAACTTATCTAAAGTCAACAAATATTTATGTGATTCTTTTTTTTGTTATAAATATTAAATAATTGCCTTATATAAAGTCTATTACACAATCTTGCTCTTTCAAGTCTATATTCTCTGTTTGATTTGGTAATTAATAATTTATCCAGAATTAACAGGATCCATCAATGAAACAAGGGGTTTACGATAAATTCATTAGTAAGAAAAGGTAATGAAAACCGATGCTAAATATAAAGATGAGAACGTAGTCCAAAATAGCCTACTTAAATTGAAATTTGGCGATCAAGAAGAATTTCTCCATTTAGCCCAACTAACCTCATCTACTACTAGGACCAAAAATATATGAACATAAGGTTAATCACCATTGATCTTACATATGCTTTATCACATTAAAGTATGTATTTGAGACTCTTTTATCCTTTGAAACCTACTACATAATCTTGTACTTTCTTCATATCTATAAAAAAATATTTAATGGTCTTTATTTTACTCAGTAAATCTAATGCATCTATAGTTATCAAGCTTCCATCGTTTCTCTCCCATAGATACATCCAAAATCATTTACCGGTACTTATGATTAAACTCTTAATTGCATCTCGATCACTCTCTTTCAATCTCTACTCGCAGGACCCATCAGACTATTATCTTTATGATTCATGCATTTGGGAATAAACATTATTTCAACAAAAAATATTGAAATACTACACTACTCATCATGAATTTTCTTAGTATCTAAAATCAGATTAAACAATTTTACTAACCAAGAGGAGAAGACAACTTATAACTATTCTCGCACATGAGAAATATGATGCAATACTCATTAATAATGATTAAAAAGATAATGACTAGAAGAGAGGCTCTATATATTTATCTATACTTGAAATGGGAGACAAGGAGATTAGCATAATAAGGAAATAAATAATTAAAATTAAAATCCTTGATTTGCCCCATGATTAGCTTATCCTTTCTATATGTTTCTTTATTCCTTCAAACATTCTATGTTCATAAGCCTCAAATCAACCCCAAGGAGTTGCCTTAGCGGTATGGGCGTACTTGGGATTGTGTGGTTAGGAGCACGATCTCAAGTTCAATTCCCCGCTGTCAACATTCTTGGGGCCACTGGGGTGTCTCCCGGTTGATAAGCGCTAGGGCCTCGAGAGATTAGTTGGAGTGGGGCCCAAATACCCACGGATATCAAAAAAAAGAAAAAGAAAGCCCCAAATCAGAAAAAGAAAAGCTTGGAATCCTTTATCTGATTTAAATCTGTTTCTGACTAAAGTTATGCCGAAGTTCTAAGATTTCAAAAGCAGAAAATGCTTAGGCGATTATGTTCTGGCAAAATGCATATACAACATGAAAATGAGTGGTCGGTCAAGCAAGCTTAATTACTGTATGTCAAATCCCAAATGATAGCATAAAAACATTATTCTAACCCTTCGCATAGATAAACACTGGGGAATCATTCAATTTTGAGTACCACTACGGGATCCGAATCTCTTGATTTTGGAAGTACGACCCACGAAGGGATGTTGATGCAGTAACTCCATCCTGTGCGAGGATCATGCGGCCAAACAGTATCCCGCCCATTCTACACACAAATAAAGTACACCAATAAGAACAAATATTAGGTTTGGCTACAACTTAGAACCAAAAATATTCAAAGAAAATCATAAGCGGTAGTACTCCCTCTGTCTCAAAAGATTCCCTTTTTCCTTTTCGGTACGTCTCAAAAATGATAGTCCCATTTCATTTTTTTGGACTTGATCAATGTACCAAGTTTCACACAGTGGAAAATAAGTTGTATTCTTGACCGTTTATTGGATTGAAATTTATGTTTTCCTTAAAAATACCAAAGCCAAAGTGGTGCTATCTTTTTGAGACAGGGGAGTAGTATCCCCAATTAGGTGCCTCTTAGATGAAGAGTCTCCAGAATAATAGTGAATACATGTTTTCAAAGAACTAAATGGAAACCATGTTAATACTCTAACAAGGTCAAATATGGAAGAGAAAAAACACCAAAATAGAAGAACCAACTTTCTATTTGCAAATTAAAACTCCCACCTGCAACATGAATCCGATAGCACTCGTAGATAGATGGTGTTAACCTACAAATTACTTAAATTTTCCTCAAAAACTCTTCATATTAGTTTATTTCAAACAACAATTTTTGAACTCAATGAAGAACCCGAAAGCACCTACTAGCCCTTATTTGTCTTGAAAATCAGAAAATGGATGACCCTATGCTAGGCGGTCTAGGCAGGTTTTTTCACTTTTTTTTGTAAGTTTTCTCTGTTGTGCTTGCATTATGGGAAATGTTTGGTTGGATAACTCTTGTGCTTTTTTAGAAAGTTTGATTTCCTGTCATATTATATTCAAGAAAACAAAATCATTGCACTAGGTCCCCTCCCACCTTCTGCTTAGTGCTTTTCAGAACATTGGCATGTAACATGCAAATTTATGTTTTTGGGGGACTAAGACTTGGCTTTGTTCCCATAAAAACATAAGAAATAATTAATTAAACAAACGTAATACTAATAATAATGTTATCAGAGTCCATATGTTAAATCACCTAGAAAAATTTCAAGGAACGTTCTATGCTAATGGTTAAAAGCACATTGATTCGTACTATTCTCAATTTGAAGATAACAGATATCCATTTCCAAAGAATATTTTCAGAAGATATGCTCCGATGACATTACTATTTCACATCCAGACCATTTTACTAGTTTCCATGCCACTTACATTGATAGCAATATACTCGAATCTTTGTTTTGAATCATATTATCTAGGATATTTCTCAGTTTCATCAAAATATAGTGATCACAAATCAGAAGTATAATTAGATTACATATCACGAAAACAAATGGCTTTAGAAACCAAAATAAATTGTAGTTTTTAAGGATTCCGATGCATTAGATGGGCACATTTGAGAAAATAAATCCACCTAAAAGGTGGGATTTTTCTAGCTTTGACTGGCAATAAGAACCTAGAATGCATATATGAATACAATTTCCGCACTTAATCCACAATCAATTAAAAGAAAAATAGCAGAACAATGTAGTCCACTAGATCAAACAGTTAAATTCCACACATACTTTAGCAAATACATAAGCTCATTCTGATGGTCAATCAATATTCAGAAGTCAAGAAACTTGTTCACGATCATAACAGAACAAGACCAAAACAATTAAATTTAAGTCAATTCATCAAAAACAGCACCCAGAATGAAATTCAATTATTCAAGTTGATCGGAATTTGCAAAGAAGAAAAATAAAAATACCCATTTCCGAGGGGGTGGACTCCAATCCATCCCAAGAGGCAAAGGCGAAGTCCCATCATGTCTGTGCTTCGGAGGGCTCCTCTGTATCTGATTCATCATTCAATCAATCTCTCTCCTCTCTCTCTCTCCTCTCTCTCTAACTCTTAAATCTATTCCTCAAAATTCTCTTCACACAATAACTGAAAATACATTCAAAGAGAGCTAGGGTTTTTGATGATCAGATCAAAGGGCTCTCTATATGCATCATCATTCGATCAATTTCACTTTCTCTAACTCAAAATCTCCCCTCAAAATTCTCAATTTCACTCTTTCTAACTAATTGTTCCTCAAAATTCACTTTCCCCAATAATTGAAAATGGCAATCAAGGGCGAATATGAGAATCTGGGTTATTTTTTATGATCAATTTCTCTCTCAAGCTCTTAAATGTATTCCTCAAACTTTAGTTTTCAGCAACTAATTGAAAATGACATTTGAAAGGAGAATAGTAAAAAAGGGGGAAAAAAGAGAGAACTAGGGTTTTATGATGATGGATCAGATCGGAGAAACCAAACAAGAACAAGAGTGAGAAGAAGTTGACAGGTGCATAAAAATTACTCAAACTTGATTGACGCGGCACATCCAAAGAAAACAAGCTCTCTCTCTCTCTCTCTCTCTCTCTGAATTTTTGGTTTTGGAGAGAGAAAACTCTTTTGTCTGTTGGTTGATTTCTGAAGAAGGGAATAACCAAACTCTATTTCTCACTTTCACCTAACTGTCTTCTTCTATTGAAATTTTATTTACATACGGTCTACAGAATTTTAGTTGCTACTATTTACGCTTTAAAAAATAATTGATTATATTTTATTTTTATTTGTAATAACAAATAAATAAATATATATTATCCACGCCAATGACCTTATAGCCTAGTGACATTCTCTCTGATTTTGTATTGGAGAAGTCACATGTTCGAAACCCATGGACGTGGGTGGTTGGTGATATGTCCACCTCTTATGTGGGTGGTTGTTGGTATTGTTCGTGAAGGTTCGTGTTCGTGTGGTTGGTGACGCAGAAGGAAGCTAAAGCTGCTCTTTCGGCTCTGCTGGTCAGCGAATTATGTAGTTAGAGTAAAACAAAATTCTATGTCTGACTCCATGTAATGATCTTTGATATGAATGATTAGTCAAAAAAAAAAATTATATATTATCCACGTGTATAAACTTATATATTTAATATTTATAAGTTTACATAAGTGTTAAGTATGTAGAGTTACATTCGTTTGTCATTTCACAAATAAAAAATACAAATAAAAAATAGAGTATAACTAATGTAAAAAATAATGTGCAAATATCGAACGTTTATAAATTATATTTTTAATCTTTAAATACATATTTTGATCAAAATAAAAGTGATATAAATAAAATAAGAGAATTATTAATAGAATGTGTATTATAATCACCTCCACCCGTTTTCATTTATATATATAATAACTGTATAGATTTATTAGGTTGCATTTAATGCTCTGGATAAAAAGTTTGGATATAAATATCTAGTTTCATTTAGATATGATGAAATTCTTCTCTCAATATGATTAGAGGTTTTAATAGAAGATAATCTATCTTCTATAATATCTATAATCTATATCTATAATATTTTATTATAATAGTAAAATGGAAGAAGTGCCTCCATTAATGATATCATTTATATTAATTAAGGCAATTTTATTATATTTATGCCTCTATTTATTTAATTTTTGTATCATCTATAAAGACAACCCGATTACCATTCTCTTTCCATCCATTTAATTATCTCGCCAATTTCTCTTCATTATATCTTCTTCTTCTTTTCCAGTTTTTCTATACACGGGTGTAATTGCATATAAAAATGTTATTTTTCTTACATATTTAATGACTAAAAAGTTTGTCTCAAATACTACAACTATTTAATTTGTATCTATACTCCATCATCTCACCCTATATATACATGACTTTATATATAAAGATGTCTTTAGAAAATAAATAATGTTAATCAAGGTAATCAACTTTTATGTTGGAGAAAAGAGAAATTGGGCAGATAAGTAAAACAATAGTAGATAGAAAATGTATTGTATAATTGTTTTATTTTACACTATTGGATTTAGTAACCAAATTGAGGATACATTTAGCGTTAAATTAAGTTATTACGTCTTCTATCAATATTTCTTTTACATTTGCCCGTAAATTATTATTTAGAGATTGAGATGCTCAATGTATAAAAAACAATTTTATAAGGAAATATTTTACACTTTGTAATTAAGCTTGATTTGTATTTTATTTATTTATTGAATTCGCTTATCCTGTTTCACAGTTAAGAGTAATTACCCTCAATTGTAAAAGTTTCAAACTTAGTAGCGAAGTGCAAAAAATCAGGTGAAACACAAGCTAAGAGTAATTTTGTGTACTTTTTACAATTGAGGGTAATTTTGTATACTTTTGACCTTAATTTTGTGCCTATTGCTTCAAGGATCTTTTTTAACATGGGAATAAAGTTACATATATCTATTTATATATTGTGTGGGGCATGCTAGGAAGCTTTTAAAATGATTCCTTCCAAAGAATACCAAGTTTTTTTTTTACATGCACTCGTACGATTTGTAGATAATTGATTTAAAAATTAAATTTACAAATAATTCAGTTGGGGGAGGGGGGTAAAACTAGATTTATTGGAGATTTACTGCTTTTTTTAAATGGTCATAGGCAAAATATAGAGGATAATGCTTTTAGCACATATTTTGTATCATCTTTGTTTTAATTAATAAGATAGCACATGTAATTAGGATTTGGAGTATTATTAACCCACTTTAGACTTGTTAAAATGGATTCAATATAAATAATAAATCATATAATACACGTCAATCAATCATTTGATACTCATATAAATGATGGTGATATAAAACGGAAGCATAACACATATGTACATATCCAAAAAAATATATAAAATTATACTAATATGTAACTAAACATCTAAAGTAACTTAGGCTAGCCGTGGCTTGCCATATAAATTATCTATAACAAAAATAAGTCTGTATCAAAGCAATCTATGACGTCCTCAAACTCGTCGTCTCTTTAACATTATTCATCTCTTGTATACCTTAATTTGTTTAATAAAAATTGGGTGAGCTAACAGATCAGTAAGGGGATAATATGTTTAAAATATAATTAGCAGTTTAGTAACAAATCATACTTTAACTAATAATTTAATTTAAAATTATCATTTTATAAAACAATGAGCCTGACCGCCTTAAGAGATACCAAGCCGAACCGAACCGAATTATAATAATAATAATAATGGGCCTGACCGCCCCTAAGAGAATGAATGTCAAGATTATCATAACATAGCTTGACCATCTCAGAAAATATCATAATATATAGCAATAGAATTGGACCACACGTCTATCAATATAATATCATATAAATACAAATACTAGTATCTTGCCGTTGTTTAGAATTTTGAACTCTTCACCGCTGGCTCTAGACAACTGATAATTTGTTGCCATTCAAAAACTTAGGAATTTTCAACCCAAGGGTACCGAACCCTGCCTATTTTCATATCGGCAAACACTAACGATACCCAATTCTCTTCACCGTTGGGAGATCATAAATATACCAATTCGAGCCATATGCCATAGAAAATTTCGATATAGCCAAACCGTCAAGTTGATACATTAATAATACAATCCATGCTTATGATGCCAAGTACCTCGAAATATTTAACCACAACTGATGAAATTTAAGATGATAACCCGAACTCTGACCAGCATAACTTTGAAATTCTTATACCCTTGCGTAGCTTCGACGTATAGAACGACTTTTTCTTAAAATTCAACATGATTTGACGGAGTTTAGATAACCAAATTATAAAAATAGAATTTCGCACCTATTATTTTTTTTCTTTCCATCTTTCTCAACAAAAACCCTAAAAATGGATGAAGTATGAAGAATAAAGAAAGTGGAGCAAGTCGGTGGTATAAAAAAAATATAGCTTTTGGTTTAATTAAGATAATTCACCCTAAAGTTTCATAACTTTATTATTTTAATCATAAACTTTTGCAACTTTACATTATAATCCATACTAAACTTATAAAATTTTACAATTTGGTCCATAATTAATCAAGATTCTAAAATCTTCAAAAATTTTACTTAATCGAAGTTAATATGTGTCCAATTTACACTAATTACATTATGGGGTATTACATATTTACTATGAGTCCTTGTATGTATATGGTGTTTTTTTATTTTTATTTTATATTATGTATTGATGTGCCTTACAATATGATGGAATTCAAAAAAATTATCTTTTGAATAAAAAATAAATTTGACCATGGGTTAATTTGTGATGAACACATTGTTGGATTAAAAATTAAGTTTTTTTAAAGATTTAATTGAAAGTTAAAAAAAATTATGATGTTGTTTGGTTGAGCTTTTAAGAAATATTTTTGGGCGCTTTTAAAAAAAATCGTATTTGTTTCACTCATTTTTTATTCAAGTAAAAAGAATCTTTTTTGTTTATTTTTTCTTTGTATTTTAGAAAAACTTTAACAAAAAAAAAAACAAAGATTATATATTTTTAAAAAATTTAAAAATAGTGTACCATACACAAATCGAAATGAAAAACAGTTTTAAATAGGAACAACAATATATGTAAAACAAATATATATATATATATAAGAATAACTAGAGCGAATATATAAGAATAACAAAGAAAAGAAGAATGCTTGCTAAATCTTAATAGTGCGCGTGAGAGCCAAATCTAAGTGCACTCGGGCTTGGGAGGGCACCTTTTAACAGACGGAATGTGGTTTACAAGGGTAAGGTTAGAGAGAGAAAATTAGCACATAATTACGTGGTGTTCAGACCATTTTAAGTGACCGTGTATAATTTGTGTTTAAATATTATCTATAAATTGTGTTTTACATATATATTACACTTATTTTATGATCTAATGTTTGCTTTTATATATTCTTGTTTCAAACTTAAAAAAGAATATATAAACAAATGGGTATGTAAATTATGCAATATTCAATAGTTTTCTATAGCAATTGCTGCGTGCGCACGCTCACACAAATAAATGTATTATAATTTTATAAACTCAATATACCTTATTTTTTAGATTTTCATAAATCAATTTTAACATATAAAGTTGTGGCATTTAAAATTTTTCTGAAAAGTTGAAGAAAGAGAAAGATAGTGTAATAATAAGAAGCTGGTAAGTTAGTACCTATGAGAGGAGGTCCAATGGCTTGTCTATCACTAGGAACCTATTGGGTGGATGGTTTCGGGGATATCCCAAGTTTGAACCATGGTAGGTACAAATTCATTGTGGTAAATGGCATACTCAGATCCGCGAGTGAGAATTATCCCTACATCCAATACAGTATGGGAACCAATTTAAAAGGGTAAGTTAATAAGTAGTTCTATGTACGTTTGTTTTGGTGTGATTTTAGATGCAAAATTTGTTAGAGATTAGCAACACAATGAATATAAAAGCCACGAAATTTGTATGAAACAAATAAAAAAAAATTATTGAATAACATGAAGAACAATAACCTACAAATAAAATATGTAAAATTACATTCAAAGTAGTATTTGATAGAAAGAGGCTTGCAAAAGCAATGTCCTTAAACGAAAAACACATTCATTTTGGTACTTGTGATTCTTTTAATGTCTGCTATTAGGATATAATTTTATATTCCAACATGCCTAGCACCAAGACTTTGGAATATGGCGAATTGATGTGTATTTCTTAGACCCGACAATAGGCCAGTTCATGTTATGTTCATATTGGTTTTTATCTTGTTTTGGGTTTAAACGAGTGACTTTTAATAGAGTGAAAAATTATATTCAAATCGGATTTTTTATTTTAAGAAATTTACCAACACAACTTGTTATTACCCTTAAGTACAAATATAATAAAAAAATGTTCTAGCATATATAATCTAAAATTATATGTATATAATATAAGTTCACCTTGATTTAATAAATATACTTATACAAATTATATAAATCTATACATATACCTATATAATATTATACAACTATGTCTATTATTAACGGGTTTTGGCGGTTATTATCGTGTTAACGAATATTAATTAATTGATCTTGCCCTTTAACTTATAACTTTGTGTAGATTTGTATTGTTGTGGACAACCAAGGGCGAGCATTGGGGTGATATGTCTTTTCCTTTATATTGTTTGGCTTTTTGTCGATATGATGAAAACTGTGTGGTGCTATGCATTCCTGGCGGGTCTGGCCCAAAGTATGTGTGTGGAAGAGTCGCTAGTCCGTTTAACCTTATAATAGACAAATGGGACAACTGTTTTAGTCAATAATATGGGTTAACTGAACTGCTAAGATCTACAAAACTAGAGATCATTAAGCTCAAGGATTAAGTTATAGTGGGGGGAGGTGTTAGGTACCCTCAATGGCCCTTTTGGGTTTTATCCTCTCGTGCAATCGAATTCCTATCGTCCTACTACCATGCATTTTCTCTTTCCTCCCCTAGTTCTTTCTCGACTATTAGTTGCTAGTGTTCTAGTGTCATCCAGCTTCCTTAATTTGAGAATCCATATTAAACCAGTGATGATGCCAACCATGAGCCCAGGAAATTTTAATAGCAGTAATGAGGGCCTCCATTTCAGTATAAAAGCAGTTAGAATGGCCAAATTTATGCAAAAAAGCATCAAAAAAAATCTAGGGCATGGAGAAGTCATCAGAGTAGATTTTTCAGGTAGGTTGCTTCACGCAAAACGTTGCTTAAGACAAGTGCACAGTCGACTTTGCACATTCCATCCTTCAGCCCTTTGGCTATTGATTTAGCAGGTAAGCTACCTTAATTCGTCTTTGGCTTCAAAGCAGTGACTTAGTCTCAAGGGAAGTCCTTTCAATCCAAGCTTCAACAATGTGACCAGCAACTCTCCCAGTCAGAAGATGTGGTACAAGTTAGAAGTGGTTAAGTTTGGCATGTCTTGAAGGAATCTGAACTAACGCCTCACCTTAAGGTCAAGGGTGCGGGATATTGATGTTATTCTAGTCAACCTAATCATTTTAATCATAATTACAATCGGCACTGGTTCTAACATGTGTTAGTAGCATATTCACCGGGTGATTGGTGATAAAATTAGAGAGTAAATAAGTTTGTATATTAACTTGTATGTGTATAAATTCTTGATGATACAAAGAAATGAACATCCCTTTATATAGGGAGAGAAAAGAACTATACATGAATATAAAACATGAGAATATATACAACCCAAAAACATGGAGGAAAATAAGGAGAGAATAAGGAGAGAAATAGAGAGGAGATTAAGGAGGGAAATGAGGAGGAAATTAAGGAGAGAAATAGGGAGAATATTCTAACACCCCCCCTCAAGCTTATGGAGGCTTGAAGAGCATCTGAAGCTTGGATACAAGGAACCGAAATCTGGCGACTACATGAGGTTTGGTAAACAGGTCGGCGATTTGAAGCTCGGAGGAGACGTGTGGGAGTAAGATATTCCCGTGTTGGAAGTGCTGTCGAACAAAGTGGTAGTCAACCTCAATATGCTTAGTGCGCTCATGGAAAACGTCATTGTGAGTTATTTGAATGGCACTCTTGTTGTCACAAAATAAGGGCGTGGGATCTGAAATGGTAAGGCCCATATCTTGAAGCAGCCATCGAAGCCAAACAATTTCTGCGGAGGTATGAGCGAGAGCCCTGTATTCAGCTTCGGCACTGGAACGGGCAACAACAGTCTGTTTCTTGCTTTTCCACGAAATGAGCGAGTCGCCAAGGAAAATGCAGTACCCAGTTGTGGAACGTCGATCAGTAATATCACCAGCCCAGTCTGAGTCGGAATATGCCTGTAACAGGGGTTGAGATGTAGAGGAAAGATGCAAGCCCTGATGCAGGGTCCCTTTGATGTAGCGGATGATGCGGAGAACGGCAGCAAAGTGAATCGAGCGTGGGGCAGACATGAACTGACTCACGATATGAACAGCATGGCTGATGTCGGGTCTAGTGATAGTGAGATAGTTGAGACTTCCCACAAGCTGTCGATATAAAGTAGGATTAGGAAGCAAGGTGCCATCAGAGGATGAGAGTTTAACATTCATCTCAAGAGGAGTATCAGCAGTCTTGTTGTCAGTAAGGCCTGTACGTGTGATAATATCAGAAGCATACTTTACTTGAGAGAGGAAATAGCCTGTAGAGGAGTGATCAACCTCAATACCAAGGAAGTAGCGTAGGACCCCCAAATCTTTCATTTCAAAACACGAGCACAGATAGTCTTTAAGTCTGCATATACCATTCAGGTCATCACCAGTGATGATCATATCATCAACATAGAGAAGGAGAATAACAATGCCATGTGAAGAGGAGCAAGTAAACATAGCGGGGTCATGAGCGCTCTGAGAAAAACCGTGTTGTAAAATAGCTGTGGAGAATTTCTCAAACCAAGCCCGAGGCGCTTGTTTGAGACCATAGAGAGCTCGACTAAGCTTACAAACTTGTCCAGGGGCATGAGGAAGTCCTGGGGGTGGTTGCATGTAGACTTCTTCCTGAAGATCGCCATGAAGAAATGCATTCTTAACATCCATCTGATGAATGATCCAGTGACGAATAGATGCGACAGAGATAAGAGTGCGAACGGTGGTCATACGGGCAACTGGAGCAAAAGTTTCTTCATAATCAATACCATACTCCTGAGTATATCCTTTGGCAACGAGGCGAGCTTTGTACCGATCAACAGACCCATCAGCTTTAGTTTTGATTTTGTAAATCCATCTACAGCCAACAACTGATTTGCCAGTGGGTAAATCCGTGAGAACCCAAGTGTGTGTTTTCTGAAGGGCATCAAGTTCCTCAGACATAGCCTGCTGCCATTGAGGATCGGCAGAAGCCTCACGGTAGGAGGATGGCTCATGGAGAGATAATAGAGCAGAGAGGTAGCATTCATAATCGGAATGCCATACTGGTGGGTGGCGGTCTCGGACTGGTCGCAGCAGAGGGCCGTCGGCGGGATATACAGACTCGGGACAGGACGTAGAGTTGTCGGCAGGGGGACAGGCAGTTACAGTTACAGGGGTAGAAGTAGGTGCTGGCATAGGAGTGGTTACATGGTGAGTGGGTGAAATGGTGACGGATGGTACAAGCTCTGAAAATGGGTCGACAGGAGTAGAGGTTATAGTATTTGAGAGGGGATCTTTGGATAAGGTGTAGTATGGTTTATGTTCCCAGAAGGTAACATGGCGGGAAATGCGAAGTCGTTTGGCAGTCGGGTCGTAACAGCGATACCCTTTTTGTTGAATCCCATACCCCAGGAAGACACACATGACATTTTTAGAAGTGAGTTTTGTTCGTTCTCGTTTTGGGAGTAACACAAAACAGGTGGATCCAAAAGTGCGGAGTTCAGAATAATTGGGGATGGTCCCATATAGGCGCTCGAAAGGAGATACGCCACTGGTGACTACAGAAGGGATGCGGTTAATAAGAAAGGTAGAGGTGTGTATGGCTTCCCCCCAGAATACGGAAGGGACAGATGATGAGAGGAGGAGGGTACGAGCTGTTTCGACAAGGTGTCTGTGTTTTCGTTCTGCAACCCCATTTTGTTGAGGGGTATCTGGGCAAGATAGTTGGGGAAGGGTCCCTTGAGACTTTAGGAAGTCAAGAAAGTGGTTGGATAAGTATTCTCCTCCAGAGTCGGATCGAAAAATTTTGATGTTTTTGGAAAATTGGGTTTTGATCATAGTAGCGAACTCGATGTAAACTTTCAAAAAGTCAGACCGAGAATGAAGTAAATAAGTCCATGTGTAGCGAGAATAATCATCAATAAAGACCACATAATATTGAGCCCCACCCATAGAAGCAACGGGAGCCTTTCCCCAGACATCAGAGTGCACAAGATCAAAAGGAGAACATGTAGTAGTTGTACTATTAGGAAAGGGTAGAGCGGGTTGTTTAGCCAGTTTACAAGTAATACAAGAATGATCTTTTTCTAAAGTAGCTGGTCCTAACAATCCTTTATTTATCATATATTGAAGGCGAGAAAAAGAAACATGACCCATCTAGAATGCCAAGAGATAAGGGAGGATGGGTTGGTGGTAAAAGTCGTGAGAGATGAGTTGGGGACGGATGAAATCTGTAATTTGTCTGCCACATATAGTCGACCAACTCTATGGCCGGTCCCAACTTGTATCCCCGTCGATCGGTCCTGTATAATAAAACCAGTAGCATGAAAGATCACTATTAGTCCAAGGTCACATAACTGTCCAACAGATAAAAGTTGCATAGATAATTGAGGAACAAGAAAAACGTCAGAGATGGATAAACCGTTATTAGTTATGGAGCCAATGTGACTAGCATCAATAGTGGAGCCATTTGCGGTATGAATCTGTGTAGAGGAGCCCATAGGTCGAGATGGCTTGAAGTGGGTTGAATCAAAGGTCATGTGGTTTGATGCACCAGAATCAAGAAACCACGGAGATGAGATACCTGCTGAAGGTGAGAAGGCAGATGCAACTGTATGATGATTCGGTGTGATCATGTTCTGAACTTCCGGAGCAGTGGGTGAGTTAAAAGAAGGACCAGTCTGATGGTTGAACGACGAACCGTCGGTTGAGGTGAATGCGGCGGATAACTTGGTGGATTTTTGTAGACCGCGCATGTACCGGGATGTAGGAGAAGGGCAATACTTAAAGATATGCCCAAATTCCTTGCAGTAATTGCATTGTACCGGGTCTTTCGATGAACGGGAGGATGCTTGTTGAGGACGCGGTGATGAAGTGGCAGTGGGTGGTTTAAAAAAGTGCTGCTGGGAGCGAGGGGCCGCAATGAAGACGGATGACATGTTTGGAGTAATGCCTTTGCGGGTTTCTTCAGTGATTAGTTCGGTCAAGGCTTCCTCAACAGAAGGAAGAGGCTTGCGGTGAAGCATAGAGGCTCGGATTGGCTCGAATTCTTCTCGGAGAGCCATAAGGAGTTGAACGAGCCGTGTTTCCTCACGAAAAGCTTCCCACAAGTTCATATCAACGGTCCACTTTGGTTCCATTAGCTCAAGTTGATCCCATATAAGGCACATGCTGGAGTGAAAATCAGAGACTGTCTGGCCGGGCTGTTGTTGAAGAGAGCGAATATCCTGTTCGAGTTTGTATTTTTTGGCAAAGTTGGTTTGAACATAGCGTTGGGCCAAAAAATCCCAAGCTTTCTTTGCAGTGGTGCACCGGCCAAGTTGGATACTGATGGATGGAAGGACAGTATTTGCGAGCCAGGTCAAGATTTTATTGTTGTTGATTTCCCATTCTTCAAACTTGTCATCAGTTTCTTTGGGACAAGATTCTTTACCTGTGACATACTTCCAAAGGCCTTTTCCTTTCAAAAAATTCCGAAATAAATAGACCAATGATTATAATTATTTCCATCGAGCTTTACAGTAATAGGAATTTCAGAAGTAGTCATAATGAAAGAAAATAAAAAATAAAAATAGATAAATAAATAGGAAATAAAAAGGCAAGGAGATGAAGTACAAGGGACTTGAGAAAAACCCGGAATGGAAGGCACCCTTTTTTTTTTTTTTTTTTTTTTTTGAACAGCAACTTAACGGCGGTAGCTAACGGCGTCAGTGAACAGTACTAACGGCGTCAGTGAACAGTACTAACGGCGTTAGTGAACAGTAGCCGGCGCGTGGATCGGCGCCGGAGCTGGAATTTACTCGCCGGCGCGTGAGGGCGCGTTAGGGCGAGTTTTGGGATGCTTTTGACGGCGTCGGAATCGTCTTGTTACGACGATGACAGTGGTGGTGAGCGACGGTGTTTTGGAGGCGGTTTTGAGCAGTGGAGGATAGCGGAGAAGTGGGCAGCGGGTCGGCAATGATGGAGGTTAGGAGAGCAAGGATTTAAACTCCCTCTGATACCATGATAAAATTAGAGAGTAAATAAGTTTGTATATTAACTTGTATGTGTATAAATTCTTGATGATACAAAGAAATGAACATCCCTTTATATAGGGAGAGAAAAGAACTATACATGAATATAAAACATGAGAATATATACAACCCAAAAACATGGAGGAAAATAAGGAGAGAATAAGGAGAGAAATAGGGAGGAGATTAAGGAGGGAAATGAGGAGGAAATTAAGGAGAGAAATAGGGAGAATATTCTAACAATTGGAAGATGCAAGAGTAGTCTTTTTATTTTATTCGAATGCAGTGTCAAAATGAATAGAATAAACGAACTTTTAACTTGAGAAGCCATCTTTGAATTGTTGAACTTTCATACTCATAGTGAGAAACTCTTCCAATTTATAAAAAAAGCTCAGTAAATGAATGGTCAAGCAAGTGGCTGATGATATGAATATATACTAGCGTGATTTCTATCCAGTTTTTGTTCCAGCCCAGTAACCCCAGGAGGGGTTATTGGGTTTGGGCTTCTCATAGTGAGTTGATCAATCAGAACTTGCTAGTTATTGAGGTCTAAGATCTGGATTTATATCCACTTGATAAAGAGTCTAAAAAATGTGTCTGTACTTGGTTGCTTGTTTAGCTACCAACTGTTTTCTTGCTTGGCTTATACTGTAACTTGTCAAGACGGATCTCAAATTATCGAGGCCCAAAGAACTTGTTTAGAGAGCAAGGTTATTGATTATTGCCATTCCTCGTATAATCAGTCAATTTTATAAATGGTGGCATGAAAAGTCTCATGATTAGAACGATCGGTCATGTGGGGAGGAGCTCATTCACTCTGACCAACCTATGGAAGTTGTGTTGTCAGAGAAGTTTATGGACTTTGCCTTTGGCTTCTTCTGGTATAGCTAAGGTTCACTAGAAATAACTAAATAACTGGAAAAAAAAATACAAAAGCCATTATGTCATTATAGAATCTGTAAAAAAAAGAAGTCTATTTTTTTGTTTCTCTTGGTGACTTAGCACCCGTGCATTCGATAGATTGAAAGCCACATCCGTAAGAGTAGCGGCATCCTCAAGCTAAGCTATACCATCCACAGGTCATGGAAATTAGGGCGTAGTTTCATCTCAAATTAAAGCTCGATATGCTTGCCGGTCAGTAACTCTTATTCAAACTGTCACATTTTTCTTGCATACGAAGACACTTATGGCATATTCTGAAGCATCAGTATGTACTTGATTGAGCCTAGAATTTGCATCCTATGTAGTGTTTTAGAGGCTCAATTTGCATTGGTTTACTTCTTATTACTCATAGTTACTTGTGAATTCAATTTAAGTTTCAAATTCCTGCTTTGCATTGTATTTGTGTAGTACTAAGCTATTTTGTAGGCCAAAATTAATTAAGCAGTTGAGATTTGATGATAGAAGGAAGTCTAAAACAAGAAAATCATGAAAAGAGATTTCGAGAATAAATTCGCCATGGATTTTAAAAAAAAGAGAGGAAAAAGCCTCAAACAACCCTCAAACCACTATTACGAAGTGTGAATTGAAAACCCAGAGGTTCACTAGATGTTGAAGTACCTTAAAAGACTCATCAAAGCAACAAGAAGTGAAATGGCATAGCAAAAAGTGAAGAATGCTGAAAATTTGGCTAAGATCGATCCCCAACCTGTTTTAGCCTGATTATTTAATTTCGGTTCCGGTTTGACCAACACCCCTAGTCGACGAATTAATCCATCAACTAATATCTAATTAGAAGGTATTTAAAGCTAGAGTGAAGAAAATTAGGTAAGACAGAACCTACATTAAATATATTGGCAGAAGACATCAAATATTCTATTGGGAGCTTTTGCGTAATGTAGAATGTATGTTATAATTATTTTTTATTCACAAATACTTAGAGATTTTCAATTATTTATTCGAATGTTACTTTCAATTATTGAGTAAAGAGATTTTCTTGCACACGTAAATATGTCGGTTGTATGTGTGCTTAAGAGGAGATTTTTAAGCCATTGATAATATAAGCTTTTAAGAGAATAATAGTTGACATCATGTTCCTTATTATATATATATATATATATATATGGGATAGTAAGGTTCGAGAACCAAACCTCCCCTTCCCAATTGAACCATGTATCCATCTATCGTGCTGTCAAGAAACAAATAAATGATTTTATTGAAAAGGGTTATAATTATTTGCTTATGTTTTCAATATATTCTAAAATATACTTACAAAGGCAATTTGGACAAAATCATACAGTTTAAATTGCAATTGCTAAACCCTACGACCAACCTAGTTGTTAGGACTCGCACTATTAACAGGAATGTCATGAGTTTGATCTCACCCCCTTTTAAGTTACTCTCAGGTTATAAAAAGCAAAAACTTAAACCTTCTTTTTTTAAAAAAGACTTGTAATTGTTGTAATGCATTTTTTTTTATAATATAAGAAATGCTAAGCATACAATATACTCCCGGAAAAGTAATATCTTAATTAAGAACAAAGAGAGTAATAGTATTGGATATGTATGCATCTTGCATAAAGGTGTTTAAGGGAGAAGAAATTAAAATATGGCGAGAAGCTTATGCATTTGTTACTGGAAAGTGTTTGAATTATATTAGTTACGCTTTTTAAGTTTAAAAATCTTTTGGAAAAAAAAGATATTAAGAAGGTGAAATGAGAATGAACATAATAATATGACGCAACCTTTTTAACTATTGAATCACTTTTAACCTTTGTATATATAGTGAGCATTCGATGAAACTAACTTTGACCCTTATGAGGATGTATGCATGTTAATGAATTACATCTTTTCCTAAATCCAATTCTAGAAAAGGGCCCATAGTCCATTTAGAGGTTTCTTTTACGTGGTTTTAAATTTTTATTAGAATTAGAATTGCAATTCTTAAAATTGCAAAACCAAGAATCACAATATTGTTGTTTGAATCGTATGAAGTTTTTATTTAAAATTCTATTTGAATTAAAAATTTATTTGTTTGACCAATTTATAAAATTCATTTGAAAATTTGATAAAAAACAATGGTCATCAATGTTCCGATGAGGCCGGTGGAACTCTAGCAATGATCGATGGTAGTGAATATATATATATATATATATATATTGGGCCTTTTTATTTTTACCCAAAAAAATTTGAATTATTTTACATTTAGCCCACTTGGTTTTGGGAATTAGGAATTGGCTCAAATGAGTAGATAATTATCAATGTATTATTTTTTAATTATTTTTAAATTTTTTATGATTTTCTAGATTACCCTTGGTTGACTTTTTAATTCAAAATTAACAACCTCCTAGAATTTAGGATTTCAAAAATCAAGGAACATTTAAAAAACCTTAATTAACATTTTTTCAAATTTAAAATTTTTTGAGTCCGTCTCTGCTTTCAACCACTTAAATTTAACCACGGAAACTTAAGCGGAAATTTGAGAAATGACTATCAAGTATATGGGACACTTTAATTATAGTTATGTCCTTGAGAAGTCCGGCCCATATATGTTGGTTGACTTGTTAACTCCAAACAAAATAAATGAAGAAGGCTTTGGATCCAAGAATCCAATTTTGATTTAAAGAAATGAAGAAGGCTATGGATCCAAGAATCCGATTTTGATTTGGAGATGTGTTAAGTTTTTAGGCTCACATCCCAACAAGCCCTTTCCAAAATGTATTTATCATGTTTTCAAAGGTAAATTAAATTTTCATTTATTTTACACTCTATTAACAAGGACTTGGCTCATCTGCATATATTATTTAATTCTTTTAATTATTTTATAATATGATCTATTTTGAGAGCTAAATATAAATATATATATATACGGAAAATTTCAAGTGCGAATCAGTCTGTACGGACTGGTCCTTTTTATGACAGTTTTGTGTCATAAAAAACACCCTTCAAATATTTTTATGACGGAAAACTGTTATAAAAGGACCAATTCGTAAGAATTGGTTGTACCAGAAATGGACCATAAATAGGATATTGTGCGACCAAGTCCCACCTATTTGCCATCGAATTCGAGATATAAATGCACTAATTATTGTGCACATGAGATGCGAATTCAATTTCTTAATTTAAAGAAATCTTTTTTAAAAAGATAATATGTAGCTCACTAATTAAGAGCAATACTATTGTTGGTATTGACGATTGTTCAAATCTCATTCCTTGTACTAAAATGCAATTTTTTTTAGAAGTTTATAAGCTCACAAGAGAAAAATAAGGATAAAAAAGAATGACATAGTTTCATTGGTGATTAAAAGATCACTTGACTTTATAATAGTTAGTAATATATATATACACACACGTAAGTATATTTTATATATATAAAAAAGGTAACTGTGTAGTAATTATATTAAAAGTCATTTTTGGTTATTACTTAAGGATGCGTTTGTTTCGTTACCTGAATCCGAATGTTAAATTTAAAGACTGGTTTAAACGTTTGAAAATTGAATTTAAAAAATATGTTTGGTTCATTTTTGAATGTCATGTCTGAATATGTGTTATTTGTTTAAATATATTATATTTGAATGTTGAATAAATGTTATTTGAACAAATTTGCCTTTATCCTCTTATTTCATAAAAATGAAGACATCTAAAAAGATAAGGGTAAAAGAGGTATTTTTTGGACCTGTCAAAAACAACAAGTGATATGATAATACGACACGAAATTATAAGTTAATGGATTGAGCCTTAACAGTTTCGGGTCATAGCAGTGCCAATTCGATAAAACACGATAATTAACGGGTTAGTATCAATTAATATTCGTTAACTCATTATCACCCGTTAATTATATAGATACTTGTATAATAGTATATATACATTACTATTCATATATTTTCTAATCTATATATGTACAATTTGTATTTAATAGTATTACATACATGTATTTGTAAATTTTATATATTTTAATTTAATGGGTTTAAATTAGTTTGTTAATGACTTCACATTTTGATTCAAATTCGACTCAAAATAATTCGTCATATTTAACAGGTTATAACATGTCATATTGGGTAATTAGTTACGATAACGAATTGGGTTTGAATTTAATTTTTTCTCTTGATAAAAAAAGTCACTTGTTTAGACCTAAATTGACAGCACTCAAAACATGCGTAGTAGATACTGACACGAATACGATCCAAACCGACCTATTGCTAGGTCTTTACCCTTTAAAAATTAAGACTTAGACTTAAGAGGCATTGTTGTCTTTTAATTTTTAAGAGGCAAAATAAATTTTTAAACAATCAAACAAAAGTAAACCTCTTTGAGTTTGAATGGATAGTGTATTCAAACTTAAGAGGCTCAGTCAAACGATCCTCAAATCTCCAAATTCAGATATTCTTTGGTTTCAAATGAATATGCAAGGATGACAACCCATAGGCAAAGCCTATTTTTGCTAACCCATCAGCTACACAATTGGGCTCAGCTCTCTAGGTACATGAACGGGCTGCCAAGTCCAACCCATTACCAGATTTTTGGCCTAACCCGGTAGCCCACAAATCATAAAATTTTGACTTAAAATGTCAACCAAACGATCCTTTAGTCTTTGTTTTAATTTTTTCATTTTAAATTTGATGATGTGCACGCACACGAATTCATATACTTTTGTATCTAGTATATTTGAATATGAACCTTTTCGTAGACGCTAGAATACATGTGCTGCCTTTTAAATTTGTTAAGCAATCATTTAAAACATAATATAGTATTAAAGAGTGATATATGTTTTTTCTATTTATGAAAAAGTTCACGTGGATAAAATTGATAATTTTAAAATATGATATAGCTTAAAAAGGTGGGTTATATTCCAACTTTTCGTGATAATATTAAATGAAATTGACGATAAAAATTTGACAGAGATTGAATTCTATCTTCGCTTTATAATATTAAATAATTTTCATATTACAACTTGTCTGACACTTTTGAAAAATTGAAATAATGATTTTAATATAATTGATGATCAATTATATAACTTAATTATTTTATATCTTAAGATCGATTTGATATATTAGTTATATTTCAAAAGGAAAATAAATCTTAACTTAAAATATTTTAATAAAGAAAATGAAACTCTTAATTTAAAATATAAATAATCTTAATTTTGTGCCATGTAAATCAACGCATGTAGTGAATGTTCGGTTGGACTGTTGAAGTATTTAAAGAAGAAATATTAATAGGTACGAAACTGTCTCATTTTACAAGTGGTGTAAGTTAAATTTGTATAAACTAAACACTCGGCACACGTGATATGTGTGCATGCTTTTTTTAAATGTAAGCGGTTATCTAACTTAAAATGAAACATGTTTAATAAATGAAAAAGTAGACAAATGATCGACAAGGGGCTATATATTTCAACACATAGTTCGCAGGTTTAAGTCCCATCAAATAATTATTATTAATCAAATTAACGCCCCGGCAAAATAGGAAAATACCTATAATTTGGCGTCATAATTAACGGAACTAAACGTCACATAACTGCTATATGTTTTGTTTTAAAAAAACCCAAACTTGCACCATTTGTATATGCATAAGCCTGAACTCGAACTACTTGACCTTGACATATCCTTGCGCGTTGTAATTATATAATATTATAAAGGTATTTGCAAAAATATTAAGATTATATTCAATTCGCGTTGGGTGAAGTGGGTTAAATTTGTGCAAACCTAAACCCAACTTGAACTTGTATCAGTTTTTGTTGTGGAACCCATACCACCTAGCTCGATCTTAATAAACCAATCGCGAAACCTATCTTATTCGGAAGGTTGTAGGCTGAAGAATATATATGAGCCGCCAATTAGAAAAACCTGACCCAATTTGTGCAAGTTTTGTTTTGAAAAAATTGAAGCCATACCTCTTATTTAATGCATAAACTCGAACTAGATTTGTCCCATCCCAATCCACCTAACTTGTTGTAATTATATGATATTATAGGCTATTTAAAGAAACGTTCTTATATTCAAGTAGGATGGGTCAAATGGATTAACCGAATAAGTTTCATAAATAAAAAATAAACATTACATTTCTTCTAATTAATTTAAGTACACTTAGATAAGAATTGGAAAATTCAATTTTGGTATGTTTTATATTATGATTTTTTAAGTATTAAAACATATTTGAGTAATAAAAACTAATTTAAAATAAAAAAAATTGTACTAATATTTAATTCCTTTTTAGAATTAATCAAGTTGCATGATATAATGTAGAATATTGACGAAAGAGAGACTTCTATTTGCTCTATGTCTCCTAACGTGAAAGGAATTTTTTTTTTCTTATTTTTTAAAATTTTATTGTAGTAAATAAATAGATATAATTTAGAGATAATGAGTTATAGGGCCTCGCTCCGTAATGTTTTATAACTCTAAGGACGGACTCATGTTTAATAAAGAAAAGTAGTACTAATTTCATAATTTGGTTTTATAATAAGGACACTTTTTATAATATTAATTTATTTTAAGAAAAATGATAAATGTTGATGGACAAATATACCCTTAATTAATTTAAGTTAATGTTAAAAATAACAAATCTCTCTCTCTCTCTCTCTCTCTCTCTCTCTCTTCAGTTCTCATTTCTTCTCTCTTCTCTCTCTCTCTCAAATAAAATACATTGCTCTCTCTCTCTCTAAAATTAATAGACTAACCTTAGCTCCGACCAATGATCTCACTTCCTCCTCCACCACCACCACCACCACCACCACCACTTGACTTTCCGATCGTTTCGCCGAGAGGATCGGAGCACCGTTCTCATCTTCCTCTTCTTTTTTTCTGCAGAGGTAATCATAAAACAGATATAACTTTTGATTGAACCGTTGGATCTAGCTGATTTTTGAATATGTTGTTCAGAAGACAAAGTTACTATATTATTGCGTAAATCAAGACGATCGGAGGTCGTTTTGTTATCAAAATCGACCAATTTCGACAGCCCAGTGGGATATTGAAAAAAAAATTCTGTCGTAACTTTTTTTTTTACGATCCCTATGTTGATCCATATATATATACACACATATATATATATATATATAAATAGAGTGAATGTTGATCTCATCAATTTTGTTATTCTATGTTTTGTAATGGTGCTAAAATCATTTTAGCACATTTTGGTTGTTGTTCAAGCGGTGCTAAATGTATTTAGCACCTTCAAAAGGTTGTCCAGAAGGTGCTAAATGCATTTAGTACCTTCTGGTTGCTGTCCAAGTGGTGCTAAATGCATTTAGCACCTTCTGGAGCGTACTTAACACCTTTTGATTACTGTTTAGGTGGTGCTAAATACATTTAGCACCTTCTGGAGCGTACTTAACAGCTTTTGATTGCTGTCCAAAAGGTGCTAAATGCATTTAGCACCTTTTGGTTGCTGTCCAGGTGGTGCTAAATGCATTTAGCACCTTTTGATTGCTGTCCAGAAGGATGCATTTAGCACCTTCTGGTTGCTAAATGCATTTAGCACCTTTTGATTGTTGTCCAAAAGGTGCTAAATGCATTTAGCACCTTCTAGTTGCTGTCTAGGTGGTGCTAAATACATTTAGCACCTTCTGGAGTGCATTTAGCACATTTTGATTGCTATCCAGAAGGTGTTGTTGCTGTCTAGGTGATGCTAAATGCATTTAGCACCTTCTGGAGCGCATTTAGCACATTTTGATTGCTGTCCAGAAGGTGCTAAATAGTGTCATAATTAGACGTGAGATGTTATAAGAAGGGGTATTAGTGTCTTTTTTGTACATTGTCCTTAATTTACATGTCTAATTTTTAAATGTCCTTTATAATTATATTATTATTAGAATGAGTCTTTATACCCAATTGCCCCTATAATTTAAGTATTATTTAGTAGTATTTCAAACAGATAGATAATTATGTCTCAGCTGTCAATTGTAAAGATAAATTAAATAAAAGTATGCATGTATTTGTTAATAATATCAAGAATTTGAGTAAGTTTAAACGACTCCAATATCAAATAATAAATTAAGGCCTAAGGCGTTCTTAAATAGACCCATATATTTTTTTTTATTCCATTGCCTTTTAACAAAATCTTTTAATTTACTCCAATGGTGGGGCGAGTTTACTAAAAGCACAAAAAATGAATACAGAGACGTTAAATTCTGCCATTGCTAAAATAAAACAATGACAAATAAAACTTGTCGCTTATAATATAAAAAAAATTGAGAAATTCTATAAATATTCTCCATTTTTCACATAAATTAAATTAAAATTTACGTAGTTAGTGTAAGTAAACAATCAATCAACTATTCGTTACGCTGCTAAATTTAAATTATTGTCACTACATAGCAAAGTTTCGTATTTTATTGATTAGCAAAAAATTACAAAAGTTAAATTTGACCTACATAATACAAATAATAAAACCCACATATTATAAAAACAAATATGAACTACACTTCCACAGAGTGGGCCAATAAAAAAGTAAAATTCAACTTGTACCTATTTTATTTTTATATCATTCCAAGTGCTTAGTCCACAACACAAGACTCTTTAATTTTGTTCTTGCTAGCATTATATACAACAATGACCTTTACAATATATCACATATTCTAAACCCCTACACAAGCATAGTACGTCAAACAACAAAAACTCTCAGCAAATTAACACTTAAGTACCTTACAATTATACTATATCAGACTATACACGCCACGTGTCAAAGTAGAACGACGACTTCTTTTCACAACTAAAAAATTCAAACCATTAAAAAGAAAATAAACGATAGAATCCATAAAAATACTTACATGAAAATAGATTCTAATTTCATTGTTTGTTGGATTCTTAACTAAAAATCCTAGCTAGGACATCAAATTGAACTTTTTTTTGGAGAAAATCCACTAGGCCCATAGGCACTACGGGGCTACCATAAAATATTAAAAATAAGATTAAGGGTTACAAAAGCCCACCCTCTAGGTTTAACAAAGGAAATGTACGTACACTTTATAGGCCAAAAAAAGCAAACCTATGCCTATACAAAAATTGTTTGTTAACTGATCTAACATGAACATGAAAATCAATAACCAAACAAAGCAGCTAGAGCAAGATAAATAGAACAAAATACATACATTGGCTTATGCAGTCCGAGAAAAAAGCAATAGAGACCTTGCTCAAAACAAAAGAGGGTAAGGGAGACTGCCTAACTGAATCTATAGTTTGGTCTGCCATTGAGATCATGAGTGTACAGCTGAGAAGTCTCTGGAGGGGGGGAGGACCACCATTGAATGGTTGCAGGTGAAAAAGACCAATCTTGGAAAGCTTGTCAGCAACCGAATTTCCTTCCCTGTAAGTGTGTGAGGCAAAGAATTGCATCTGAGCAAGAATATGTCTGCAATTGGCCCACCTAACTGAGAGCTACCAAGGAACAAAGGAGTCTGTGTTGAGAAGGCAAAGAAGAGTGGACATTGAGTCCATTTCAAACCAAATGAACTTTGAGCAGGAGAAACTAGAGAAAGAGACGATGGTCAGGGGAGAAGAGATCTAGTAACAGAGGTAGGATTTGTTGAATTTGGGGAGAAAGAAAACCAATAGGTTTGACACTATTTGGGTCCTGCAAGAAATAGAAGGAGCAATGATTTTTTATTAGGGATCTAGATTGTGGTGAGAAGAAAGGGTTATACGCTAATTTTTAGGTTCACTTAATTTGGATTTTAATTTTTGTAGGGGTGAGATGAGTAAAAATGTGAGCCTATCTAGGGCTTTTTCTGAATTACCCCCTTATTTATAATATGAAATTAGAGATACTCCTATGTTCATAATCCTTTTAGGTTCACTTAATTTAGATTTTACGGGCCTTAACCCCGTTAAAAAATATGTTGCCCCGACCATTTTGCCCTTATCTTGAACCTTCGGCATTCTCCATCATCCCCAAAACAAGTAACTCTAATATGTTCCTCCATCTATTTGAACCTAAACTCAAAACTAACTAAAAATCACAACAAATTTCACTAATTCGTCTCACCAAGAACTTGAATCATTGAAACCTTGAGAGAAAAATTACATATTCTTCTCACCAATAACAACCTGAATGTATATACACATATAAAATATGAGAGAAAGTTTGTGTAGAGAGAGAAACTAAAGACGGGAATATTGCCGTTCGATGCTGTCGTTGATGGAATACGATTCTGATGATGGTGACGATAAAAAAATGGTCAGCAATTGACACTCGAGACAAATCAATTGCGTATTGATTTCAGTGAAACCTCTGTGGATTGCTAAATTATGTTAGTTCAATTACATGGATCGGTATCAAGTTTCCCTCATTATGAAGAAGAATAGCAGATCCAGAAGAAGAAAAAAAGTGAAGAAGAAAATCAAGGGAGTAGAGGATATATCAATCCCTAATTCTTCCTCAATCATTTCAATATTTGGTTTCAATCTTTTTGGAAAATTGATGACAAATCAAAATGAGTCTTTTATTCAATCTCACAAACCCCAGCAATTCTTCATACAATATACCAACTTAATTTCTGCACTTTTTTTAACCTAATCTCTCAAACCCCAGCTTTGAACCTAATCGTGTATATATATGTATGCAATTAATTCGTTACAATATTGGGTAATTTTTTTTTTTTGTGGGTGGGGGGGTGTTTGTTCAAGGGAGCCATTGTAGTTGTAGATGCCATTGATAGAATATGTTTTGAAAGTATAAGCTGCTTCTGCCTTATCCTATAGAAGATATAGACACATAAATCTTGAATGGTGATTAATAAATGAGATGAAATATCTTTGTCCATTCATATGAATGCAAGTGCACATACACCACCAGAAACAGACACTTAGGAGACATACAAATTATGTCTCCTAAGAGCTGATGTATGTCGCCTAAGGCTTAGGCGACATACCTTATGTCGCCTATATAAGTGGTGTCGGGTAAGAGATGTCGCCTAAGATCTAAGGCGACATAAGAATAATACAAATGTCGCCTAAGATCTGGCCACTTAGGCGACATAACAAATTGAGTATGTCGCCTAAGTCGTTCACTTACGAGACATACTCTATTTTTTATGTCGCCTAAGTAAACCACTTAAGTGACATACTCAATTTGGTGTGTCGCCGAAGTCATTCACTTAGGAGACATACTCTATTTTCTA
This sequence comes from Lonicera japonica, assembly GCA_021464415.1. Taxonomy (NCBI): domain Eukaryota; kingdom Viridiplantae; phylum Streptophyta; class Magnoliopsida; order Dipsacales; family Caprifoliaceae; genus Lonicera; species Lonicera japonica. Next base: position 60,759,718 of record CM038470.1, read on the forward strand.
CGTTGCTTAAGTCAACCACTTAAGCGACATACTCTTTTAAGAGTATGTCTCCTAAGTAACTCTTTTAAGAGACATAAGAAATGTACGTCTCCTAAGTAAGTACTTAGGAGTCTCCTAAGTGACTCTTTTAAGAGACATAAGAAATGTATGTCTCCTAAGTAAGTACTTAGGAGACATACGTTTCATGTCTCCTAAGTGACTCTTTTAAGAGACATAAGAAATGAATGTCTCCTAAGTGACTCTCTTACGAGACATACGGAGTATATATGTCGCTTAAGTAAGTACTTAGGAGACATACGTTTCATATGTCTCCTAAGTGACTCTTTTAAGAGACATAAGAAATGTATGTCTCCTAAGTGACTCTCTTAAGAGACATACGGAGTATATATGTCGCCTAAGTAAGTACTTAAGAGACATATGAAATGTATGTCTCCTAAGTGACTCTCTTAGGAGACATAGGAAATATATGTCTCTTAAGATGTGTTTTAGGAGACATACTCAATAGAGTATGTCGCCTAAGACCCAATCTGGTGTAGTGATATGTTTTGTGTGCACGAGAATCTAATATAATATATACGGGAAGACTATCTCAATCTAAGATTATGATATATCATAAGACTCAACAAGTAATTATAGTAATTTTTATAAATCATCCACCCATTAAAAAAAGTACTGACAGCGAGATTCAAATCTAAGCTGATAAGCAAAGTTTTGGAGTACTTAATACCTCAACCAATCCTGGTAGGTGGAAATCTCAACATCTTGAACTATTGGTTGATAAAACATTTTCAGAGTCCCATGCATTTGTCACGCACATGCACCACCAATATTAACGAGTTTCATGCATGAAAATACAAAAGTTGTATTAATTATATTTTGGAAGAATAATGAACTGTCGCTCTCATTATTCTTCTTTTTAAGAGTTTATTTGGAGTTATACTTGTTAAAGTTTTAAATTAAGAAGAGCAACATTACACCTACCAGCTTTATTTATTAATTTGTTAAATTGATCAATTTATTAGTAGAGTTGTATACAATTTATTAATGTACCTACTATACTATATATCCAGTAAAAAAAGCTGATAAGAATATCAATTTCATGGTCTAAAAAAACTCAAAATATAATAATTTGGTAATTAAAGAAGTACAAGATATAAAAATCTAAAAATCATTAGTCCAGGTTAAGTATGCTTGATGTACATTCGCACATAGTATATACTATAGAAATAATAATAATAATTATAACGTAAATAATACCATACTTAAACACAAATAATTTTCTTTTAAGGTAAGAACTGCCATGTTACTCACATATCATATATATACTATTATAGTATTACAGCGGAAGTAATACCCCCTCTCTTATTAATTGTAATAATAATTTCCCTAATAATTGATATTTTTTGTTTTAATTATTTTTATAATAGTAAAATGAAGTGTAATAATTATAGTAATAAATAATTTTTATTATGAAATCTTTATTTACTTATTTTTTAAACTCTTTGATTTTTCATATTTATATATATACTTAATATATTAGTATTATGGAAGGGAAGAAAAAGAAGTTGCCATATTTATTGTACTCTTTAATGTTTCTTTTTTATTTTTTTTTTTATTTTTTGAAATCATTTTTTTTAAGCACAAATTGCATTATGTTTTTTTTAGCAAAAATGCGTCAGTTTACTTGCGTTATTTTGAGCATTCAATGCTCTTTTTATTTGGATGAATTGTGTGTTTTATTGTATAGTTAGGGTTAATTTACATAAATTTGTATTGATACTATATATTTAAATATTTTTTCGTTATTACGTATATAATTCTTTTGAATAACAATTTGAATTGTCCCGTGCATCACTTGGGTTTATAACGGATGGACTGCTTTTTTCCTTCAAAACGTGAGAAGTTTTGTTAGCACATAATGTAAATTTTAAAAGTTTAGTTCATGTGAACAATGCACCTAAACCTATATTTATTAATTAATGTATAGAATCCCACATGCATATAGTAAAATTAAAGCAATACTAATGATACGTTGACATTAAATAACACTACGGCAAAAAAGTATTAATTTGCCATCTTTTATTAGCACTAATCACTCCAACAATAAAAACAACCTAATTAGGAAAAAAAAAATGCAAAGTACCAAAAGTACCACCACGTACTCACTTCAACTGATTACAAATTACAAATTAGTATACAGTTTTCTAATTGATTAAATAAAGGGTGGTATATATGTATAAGTAGTGGTACTAGCCTTATGAAGACGACCAATCAAAATACGGATTCACTCTTTTGTGTAGTAATTTTATATTCTAGAAATTAGGTAGAAGGTCTTATTATACATTGATTTTTACCAAAAATCCAATGAATAATATTTTTTTGAATGAAGGGCCTATTTTTAATTGGTAATTTGAATGAAGGGCCTATTTTTAATTGGTAATTAGTGTAAGATGCCTATTTTGTTTTATATTTTAAATGAATGTATTTGAATAAATTTAAATATCATATAATTAATAAAAACATGTTATGTATTACCTAAATTACCCCTTTTAATGAAATTTTCACAAAAAATATGGACTGCAAAGTTCATATTGCAATAAAATATGAACTGCAAAGTTCATATTGCAGTGAAATATGTACTGCAATATGAACTTTGCACTAAAAATATGGACTGCAAAGTTCACATTGCAGTAAAATATGGACTGCAATATGAACTTTGCACTAAAAATATCGACTGCAAAGTTCACATTGCAGTGAAATATGGACAGCAAAGTTCATATTGCAGTGAAATATAGACTGCAAAGTTCATATTGCAGTCCATATTTTAATGCATATTGATATTTTTTTAGTTTATTTTAAGGGTTGGGATGTCATTTTATAATGAAAAAAAAAGACACATGTCATATTATCAATAAAATAAAAAATAGGCCCTTTATTTTAAAAAAAATTATTCGTTGGCCTTAGTGTGAAAATCTTTCTCTAATAAGCCCTTTTTTTAATTGCCCCTTTTATATTTATGTCATATATATGTCTCTAGCATTAAGACGAGTGATTAGGCTTGGAGCGACGTGTTTGACCTACTCACACTTGAAACCAGGAGGGACCTCTTTCTGACATGCACTAATCAACAAGCTAAGCGTGACGGGCACGTTCAAGTTAATCCCAAGCACATTTGCCTTAATTGCTGTGCAAAGGCAAACCGCAGCTTCCAAGTCAGTCAAGCCGGTTAGGACAGTGCAACACTTGCTCGATGCTGGCGTCCCAACAACAATGCCAACTAACCCTCCAAGTAGGTCCACACATGTTCCTAGCTTCAATGTGTCTCTAGGGCATGTAGGGCTAGTCGAAGGTGGCATTGTCGGAGCAGGGGTTGGTGGAAGAGGTATTGTTGGAGCAGCAGGGGCCGGCGGAGGAGGTATTGTCGGAGCAGCAGGGGTAGCCGGAGGAGGGGTCACTGGACAAGGTATTGTCGGAGCAACGGGGGTAGCTGGAGGAGGTATTGTCGGAGCAACGGGGGTAATCGGAATAGGTATAGTCGGAGCAACGGGGATAATTGGAGGAGGAATTGTCGGAGCAACGGGGGTAATCGGAACAGGTATTGTCGGAGCAACGGGGATAATTGGAGGAGGAATTGTTGGAGCAACGGGGGTAATCGGAACAGGTATTGTCGGAGCAACAGGGATAATCGGAGGTGGTATTGTCGGAGCAGGGGTTGGCGGCGGGCATGGCACTGGCTTCGGCATTGGGGGTGGAGGCGACTCGTTGCATATGTCGCATGGGATTGAAAATGAGGAATAGAAAAGGAGAGAGAAGAAAAAAATGGCAGCGAAGGAAGTTAAGGAGGTGAGAGCCATGGTGGCGGAGGCTAGGGTTTTAGTTTTAGGGTATGAGTGGTGTAATAAAGGAAGGGGGGAGTGCCCTATTTATAGGAAGACTGTGAGGTTGTAATTGGGAGTTTGATTGAGTGAAGAAAGATGATAGTGCAACAGTTTGTATTATTTACTTTACTTTCTAAGTTTGTGGAAAATGTCTTGTAGGGTTAATTTTATTTGTGAATGGAGAAAATTTTGTAACAGTAATATATAGTTACTATTTGGTTGGATTGGGATACATATCATCTATTCATGATTTAGCTGTTTACATTCAACTCAATATCTTGGCTAGGTTTGGAGTCTGAAAAGAATGATGATAGATTTATAACAAGAAAGGAAAAATGGTAAATAAATTAATGAGTTTCAAGTGGTTGAAATTAGTAATAAATTCTCATGCTAACTAGCAGCAGAATATAATTCAGCTACTTGTTTTACTCTTAGGAGGTGTTTGTTTTTACCTTTACTTAATAAACGAGTATTGAGTATTCAGAGGTGCAATATGATATATTTTTTTTAAATCATTAAGAGGTTAACGGCTATTTTTTTTAATGATTAAATATTCAGCACTAAGAGGCATTAGTCCTGCTGAATGCTTAATGCTAAATTTAAATCATTGTTTTATACAAAAACATAAAATTTAGAACCTCATTTAGAATAAAAAACAAACAGCGTGCATTTTCAGAGCTTGGATTCAACATTTATCACTTAGTAATCAGCATTCAACATTCAGCATTCAACAATCAAAGGTAAAAAAACAAATGCACCCTTAGTCTTCACGCTACTTTTTTTTTCTCTAATTTTCTCTAAATTACTTATATCAAAAACACTTGCATAAAATTAATATACATAAAAAAAAAATAAGATAAACCTGAAATGAGGTAAAAGTTCTTGCGTGATAATATTTTTCGCAAAAAAACCAACGAATAATAATTTTTAGAAATAAGGGCCTAGATATCATTATCATTTTAAAATAAGAGCTTGTTTATCAATTGTATTTTAAAATAAGGGCTTTGACGCGACCGAGTGCAAACTTAACTTTGTAATGAAAAAAATTTAAAGCAAAATTGTTTTGCATGATGTGTTCATACTTTATTAACAAGTATATTCTTATATTTTATTCATAAAACTTTAAAATAACGTCAAATAAACACAAATACATAGTAATGTTTTAGAAAATAAGGACTACAAACTTAACTTTGCATAACTCCGAAAAAATTATTATGTACATTTTATTAATAAATAGGTTTTGAATATATAATTTGTTAAAATTATTCTAAAGCACTGTCAATTAAAAATTTATTTATAATAAAATTCTAAAAAACCTGTACGTAGTGCAAACTTAATTTCTTATTATTTCATAAAAAAAATACAATTTTAAAATTTACTGCAAAATTAATTTAACACTACTTTTGGAGTTTGGTCAAATATAGATCTCTTAATTTACAAAAATATTATCTAGAATTTAGGTAGAAGGGCTTATTATAAATTGATTTTTACCAAAAATCCAATGAATAATATTTTTTTGAATGAAGGGCCTATTTTTAATTGGTAATAGTGTAAGAGGCCTATTTTGTTTTATATTTTAAATGAATGTATTTGAATAAATTTAAATATCATTTAATTAATAAAAACATGTTATGTATTACCTAAATTACCCCTTTTTATGAAATTTACACAAAAAATATGGACTGCAAAGTTCATATTGCAGTAAAATATGAACTGCAAAGTTCATATTGCAGTGAAATATGGATTGCAATATGAACTTTGCACTAAAAATATGGACTGCAAAGTTCATATTGCAGTAAAATATGAACTGCAATATGAACTTTGCACTAAAAAAATCGACTGCAAAGTTCACATTGCAGTGAAATATGGAGTGCAAAGTTCATATTGCAGTCCATATTTTAATGCATATTGGTATATTTTTAGTTTATTTTAAGGGTTGGGATGTCATTTTATAATGAAAAAAAAGACATATGTCATATTATCAATAAAATAAAAAATAGGCCCTTTATTTAAAAAAAAATTATTCCTTGGCTTTAGTGTGAAAATCTTTCTCTAATAAGCCCTTTTTTTTAATTGCCCCAAATATTATTCCCTAATTCTTTTATAAAAAAACTTTTTCATATAAACCCTATTTTTTAATATCCGGTAAAATAAAAAATAACTAGTACATATATGGTATGTGTATTAAACAAGCTAAACCTTACTACGAATAGATAGATATACCGACACCGGCCAACTAGAAGCCAGATGAAGTTTGAAAATATCTAATTTATTCTTGTTTGTTACCGTGTTTCCAAAATCCCAATTCTAGACTTTCAAACGGACAGCTAATATTGATATATACCATGTAGCATGATGAACGGACTACTCTATTTACCTTAGATTTTGAGATTATTTGTATAGTATTGTCACTCTCTTGAATTTTCCTTTTTGTCAAGTGATGAGCTGCTTTATGTGTTCCCATCAGGCTTTGGTAAATACTTGCATACTATAATACTATAAGCCTGCGTCTGATGCGTATGATAAGATGATGGGATAGGATAAAGTTTTTTATTTTATGTTTGGTATTTGGCGGAATTGGATACGTGAGTGGATTATTTATCCCACTAAAGTTTCTTATCCCACTGAGAGAGGGATTAACAAATCCCACCAAAGGTGGGATTGTTTTATCCCGTCCAGATGAGATTAAATAATCATATTACACTTTCTAATCTGACACGTCAAACACACCCTAAGTATTTTGTCCTACATCGTTTGGCAGAGGTGAACTGATCTATGTAATAGAAGTGTACGTGGTCACGGACCATTCATAATAAAAGAGGCTATTTGGAATAAAAGGGAAACAGTATAAATTCGGTCTAAAACGGACAATATCTTACTAGGTGACGTCGTATCACAAGATTTGGAATTATATAGTCCTCCTCCAAAGTTCAGAAGAATTTCACCTTTGTCAAATTTTTTGTAGAAGAGTGGATTTGGTACGGTTATCGTACCAGAACCCCGTACCGAGTACCATTCCTAAAATTTGGTACTATGGTAATGGACATTTAGGGGTGTTTTCGGTTTCAGTTGGGGCACGTGGAAACTAGGGGACCCAAATTCAACCGAATTTGAAAATTCGGTTTCAGCTCGGTTAGATTTTAGTTTCTGAATCATTTAGATCCAGACCCGAACCAAATTTTTCGATTCGCACTTATTTGGTGTATATATATTGAAAAAATAAATTTTAAGGTAACATTTCAATCATTACACAAATTTTATTTTATAGTTCTCATCCCTATCCACTTAAGCTAGTAGTGTAATACATGAAAAGTATTTTAACACAAGAAAGTAGATCGAGTACCAAACAGTGAGAATGAAGCTCAAGTAATCAACCAAACGTATTCACAGTAAGCAATTGGTTTTGCACCAAAAATGTGTTCTTGAAAATAATGCATTAAATGATTTGCCTACACATGCAATATCATAGATAACTCAACCATATATCAAATTCACAGATTCCTAACCATCATGATTACCTACACAAATATTGATTATATAGATTCTCGGAATATGAAAATTACCCAATTACTAGATCAAATTATGGAATAGCCAAAATCTGTGACAAATTACTAGGTCAAAATGACGGAGTTTCTGTGGGATATGGTTCGGTTTGGAAGTGCAAAATCTAGACCCAAAGCAAATTTATTGGGTTTCTTCCTTCGGTTTCAGTTATATATAGAATGAAAATGTTATTGTTGTGCAAAATCCAGACCCAGACCCAAAGCAAATCTTATACATACGTATACCACACGTATCTCGTGTGCAAGTAGTCTAGTGTAATTTATCTAGCAAGTAATAGCAATATAATTTTTTTTATTATACTTAACAGTTAATTAGTACATAAAACTATTAACTAATTAAGAAAGTAAAAAACTATTAAATTGACACAAACATTGTTAATTTGGTATAACAATATGTCCACTGGTAGTAGAAAAAATTAAAATTAAATATATATATATATATAATTTTTTCAATTTGGTACGGCATATACTACTGGTAATGAAAATCATTACCAGTATTGTACAATTATTGATTCGAACTTGTATTACGCATAATTTTCTCTCCTGTTATAAATATGGTCCAAATATAGTATTTTCCATGCAAAATATATGTTTGACCAGATACTTTCTTTTATTGTTTATAATTTGACCTCATAACATATATATATTTTTTAAAATTTAAATGGTATTAATTATGCACAAAAAACAAAATATTTTTAAAATGTATGTAGCCTATTCAAATGTAAATAAAAGGGGGGTCACTACACCCCACAATTACAAGTTTGGCTTCCCCCTGATTCTACGCACGAAAAATTTGTAAGACCAGTAATCTGTATATCTATATATCTATATATATTAAAGCAAAATAGCACCCAAATTTTTTTTCGCCCATTTGGTATTTCTTTTTTTGGATTTTAGATTCTGTACTTCTTTTGATATTTCTATTTTTAGAAACTTCTTTTTTTTTTAATTGAAAAGATCCGATTGGACACTCTATGGTAATATAAAAGTATAATAACTTTTGATAGTTGTTTTTGGGAACCAATGGCTGCATCATTATTTTTTTTTCATTTGTTCAAGAACTTTCACTATACTAAGGTAAGTAATTAAAAGCACTTTGTAATTAAGCATTTATCATTATTAACATTAATTTAATTATTCTCATTTGTTCAAGACTTCTACTATACCAAGGTAGGTAATAATCAATTCGTTCCAATTTATATATAGATACAAGAGGAATATATAAAGTAGGATACAATTTTCATTTGTTCAAGAACTTTTGCTATACCAAGATGAGTAATTAAAAGCACTTTGTAACTAAGCATTTATCATTATTAATATTAATTTAATTATTCTCATTTGTTCAAGACTTCTACTATACCAAGGTAGGTAATCATCAATTTGTTCCAATTTATATATAGATACAAGAGGAATATACAAAGTAGGATACAATTTTCATTTGTTCAAGAACTTTTGCTATACCAAGATGAGTAATTAAAAGCACTTTGTAACTAAGCATTTATCATTATTAACATTAATTTAATTATTCTCATTTGTTCAAGACTTCTACTATACCAAGGTAGGTAATCATCAATTCCTACCAATTTATGTATAAGATACAAGAGGAATAAACACAGCAAAATATACACAACAGGTTACAAGAGGAATAAACACAATAGGCCTCTTACGGATAGAATTTCTGAATAATCTGTTCATCAATTCAATAGGTTTCTTCTTTATACTTTTTTTCTATCAACCCCTCTCTCTCCCCTGGATTTCTCTATTTTACTTATAGATAACAAATTCTATGTTACATATCTAAATATTTTATGGAGACACCAACTTATGTTGCTTTTATCTCTCAATAATTACTAGCTCCAATAGAAATGCCATATCTAAAACTTAAAAGGTTGAATCATACTAGTCATGAGGCAAAAAGAAGCAAGGCAAAACCTCTCCATGGTTTAACTTTGATACTATGTGATGTTAAACCAACCCTTGCTAATCATGCAAACATGAGTTTTTGTTAAATATTTAAATAACTTCAAAAAGTGTGCATTGAAACTACTTATTTTTTTTTTTCCTGCTCAGTGACAAGGTATGGAGGATAACAAATTGGATGTTACATATATACTTTTTTTTATGAAGACACCAACTTATGGTGCTTTTATCTCTCTATAATTAATACAATAGAAATGCAACATCCAAAACTTAAAAAGTTGAATCATACCAGTCGTAAAGCAAAAAGAAACAAGGCAAAACCTCTCCATGTTTAACTATGATATTACGTGGTGTTAAACCAACCACTATTAATCCCGCAACCATGAGTTTTTGTTAAATATTTAAATAACTTCAAAAAAGTGCGCATGGAAACTACTTATTTATTCCTTTTTCCTTTCCTGCTTGGTGACAAGGTCCGGAGGACAACAAATTGGATGTTACTCCATTGTTTGGTTCAGCTTTATAAAATAATTTTTCAGTGCATTTTCTTAAAAAAAATCATGTTTGGTTTAAATTTTAAAAATTGATATTTTAAAAGTTATTTCACACATGATTTAATAAAATAAAAAAAATTAGCAAATATATAAAAAAAATTCCCAAAAAAATAAAAAAAAACTAATTCAGAAAATATAAAAAATAATAAAAGCCAATTTAAAAACTATATTTAAAAACACAACTTCATATTTTTTTTATATTTTAACTGAATAACTTCTATCTACTTTTTTTTATGAAGACACCAACTTATGGTGCTTTTATCTCTCTATAATTACTCCAATAGAAATGTAACATCTAAAACTTAGAAAGTTCAATCATACCTACCATGAAGCAAAATTAAGCAAGGCAAAACCTCTCCGTGTTTAACTGTGATATTATGTGGTGTTAAATCAACCCCTGCTAATCCTGCAAACATGAGTTTTTGTTAAATATTTAAATAACTTCAAAAAGGTGTGAATTGAAACAACTTATTTCTTTCTTTTTTTCTTTCCTGCTCGGTAACAAGTTCTGGAGCAATATTATCAATAAATGGCACTGATATTCAACATGGTAAGCGAGGTTAATCAATTGAATGATAAGTATGCATTGAAACTACGAGTTGTTCGCATGCACGAGAAGGATATCTACGGTAACTCGAATGAAAATACATTTGAGATCATCTTCCATGACAAGGAGGTATGTTATGTGGGATTTTGTTTTGATGTATTACCTTGATTTTTCATAACATAGCAACTGTGTAAAGTTTATCAATTGTTTTAAGCCATTGTAAATAAAGTTTATAATATGTTTATCATTTAGTGGAGTACAGCTCTACCAATACAACCATAAGATCCATTGCTAATCCCTTTTAGATGTTTGTTTTAATCTCCTCCTACATATATTTATGAGTGAAGTCAAATAGAATTTTTTTTATTTCATCAATTCCTTCAAAAATCTAAAAAGAGATAAATAGCTTTATTCTTCTTTGAAGATATAATTGCTTCCATGCAAGTATATATTGCTTTGCTTATCTTTGTTTACTTAATTTTTATTTTCTTAATAGGGTGGGAAGATTCATGGTACTGTGAAGAATACACTGATTCCTGCTTTTCAGCCTATGTTTTGCGAAGGAAGTTTGTATGTCATTTGCAACTTTTTCGTTGCCTCGAATGCCATGACATTCAAGACAACTCCTTACAACTACAAGATAAATTTTTGGGCTAAGACTCAAGCAATTGAGGGTTTGATGAAAGTTTTCCGAATCACATTTAATGTTTCAAATCTTTTCGTGACATTTTGGGTTTGCCGAAGCCTAATGTACTGAACTTTTTGGTATGCATTAACGTCTTTCAATTTTTTATTTTTTAGCTTTTAATATGTTTTCACATTTATTTTGTTCCATTTATATGTGGCCTTTAAATATTTCCATTATATTGTTGTCTAATATGAACGATGAACAACAACATGTCTATGACACTGTAATGGATGCTGTGAGATTGAATAAAGGTGGTATGTTTTTTGTATACATATATGGAAGAATTGGTAAGACCTTTATATGGAAAACACTATCCACAGCTTTGCGATTGAAGTGGGAAATTGTGTTGAATGTAGCATCAAGTGGCATAATATATCTCATTCTATACGGTGGTAGGACTGTTCATTTAATATTTGCAATTCCACTAAATCAGAATAAAGATTCAACCTGTAACATTAAACAGGGAAGTCCACTTGTAGAGTTAATGATCAAAAGCAGGACTTATCGTTTGGGATGAGGCTCCTATGATGAATAAATATTGTTTTGAGGCTTTGGATATAAATATGCGAGATATTCTAAAATTTAGTAACCAAATGAGTTCAGATTAATTACCATTTGGAGGGAAAGTTGTAGTCCTTGGAGGAGACTTTTGACAAATATTACCTATGATTTCGAAAGGTACCAGAGAAGCTATTGTACTTGCAACTATTAATTTATCGTACCTATGGAGAGATTTTAAGGTTTTAAGATTGATAAAGAATATGAGGCTCCAACATGTTGAATCTGATGATGATTGGATCACCTTAAAATATTTTTCTGAATGGATAGCAAACATGGGGGATGGAACAATGGCAATTCAAACGATGGTAATGCAATTATTGATATACTAGATGACCTTTTATTGGATGCATTAGATGATCCTGTTACGTCAATCATGAACAGCACATATCCAAACTTTACTTTTGATGTCAATGAAACTATATATCTTCAAAGCAGAGCTATATTAGCACCGACTCTTAATGTTGTGGATACTGTTAATGATTACATGATTTCATTTAATGCAGATGAAACAAAGACATACTTAAGTTCGAACACAACTTGCAGGTCAGAACTCAATTTGTTATTTTACAAGACCTTCACATGCTTGAATTTTTAAACACAATTAGGTGCTCTGGGGTCCCGAACCATGGAAGCTGAAAGTTGGCACTCCGGTGATGCTGTTGAGAAATATAGATCATTCTGTGGGGTTATGCAATGGCACTATGTTGGTGATTACAAGATGTGGAAACCATGTTGTTGAGGCAAAAATTTTGATGGGCAACAATGATTGGCATAAGGTTCTTATTCCAAGGATGACATTGACCCCATCTGACCTTAGGCTGCTTTTTAGGCTACAAAGGAGGCAATTTCTTTTAATTGTGATGTACGCAATGACAATCAACAAAAGTCAAGGACAATCACTATCTCATACAGGGTTATATTTGAAGAAACCAATTTTCAGTTATGGATAGTTATACGTAGCTGTATCTAGAGTTATAAATCGAAGAGGATTGAAAAATTTGATTTGTCACAAAAATGGAAGGTCAACAAATTCAACGACAAATGTAGTTTTTAAAGCGGTTTTTCAAAATTTATAATTGTTTTCTCGAGCTTTATTAACTTTTTAGACATATGTATCTCATTACTATACTCACTTCTTAAACTTTTATTGTTGTTGTGTGCCAATTTTAAATAAATTCAATATATACGAATTTCTGTGCATTGCACAGGTGAAATACTAGTTATTAATAAACATACAAAAGTAAATGTTTGCACATCAATAATTGGATATCGGCGAAATACCTCAAACATGCATGCCATATGGTTTACTGTTATTCGTTTATGATTATTTGTTAATTTTTGGACTTTTATCTTAAAACACATATTTTTTTAGAATTTTAATCATGTCTCGTTCTTAAAAAAAATTAACCGTAGGAAGCATACCTAAGTCCGGGAAGATGTTGAGTACAAAAGTTTTGTGGATTTGTGACTTTCCAACGTCCGGATTCTGGAGTGTTTAATGGGTTATCTCTCTAAGAAGGAGAAAAGGAGTAAAGTATATAATGATTCCATTTGTGGACCAAAACTCTTAGGATTCTTTATGAACTAGCTTAGAGTGAATCCAATCAATCATAATATGACTAATATTGCGTATTTACACATTGGAAATCTCATATCCAATGGATGTACTAGATAACCTATTATATAATTGTTTAACTGAACGTGTAAGGCCATTTCATGAAATAGACACCCCTACCAATATAACCAACATACTACATACCGTTACGCATTTGGTCAGGAACCTTCCTCAACAAACAAGTTGCATAATGTAGTACACAATTAAGACCTATATTGGAATGCATCTAATTTTTCTAACAATCTCTTATTTATGCTACACACGTATTCTTGGAAAAATATATTACATATCCTGAAATGCATACTAGAAAACTATCATAACCTTAAAACAATATGTTGCATCTTATATTTTAGTATGGAATCATAATGGCCTTTGTTACACTCATATTCGTAACTAAACCCATCCATGGTCATCAAACTCACACATTTAATGAAATGGATAAACTATGAATGGGTAGCATGGAAATTACATTCAAGGTTCCATCAATCATGCCTATTTCCAGCAGGTTATACTTTAAAGAGATCAACCTGAACTCTTCCAATCTTAATACTAAACCACAATGGAAGAAAATATTCAGAATCAAAACAAAAATAAACCATCTTCTTACGTTCTGTAGAAAATAAATTTAAGTATGCATCAAAATAAAAGAACATCCACAACGCAAACTCCCATTAAACCAGGACATAATCAAATAATACTACAACCATATGAGCAATGCTCATGAAATATCTTAGGTGGTAAACCTTTAGTGAGGGGATCTGCAATCATGGAGTTTGTCTTTGTATGCTCTATGTAACTTGACAACATGCATTGAACTCTTCTTTAACAATAAAAAACTTGATGTCTATGTCCTTTAGACTTTCAAATAATTTTGTTGTCGTCGAATATAATATAATCAATTTATTGTCACAATATATTTCTAGTGGTTTTTTACACTGTTTATGATCCACAGCTTAGTGACAAAGTTTCGTAATTATATCCCACCCCATAATCAAAATCTGAAGGTAATTTTCAATACCAAAAATACCCATTTGGCCAGATTTAAATAAAAACAAAGCCATTTTCACAAGGTCATATCTCATTCAAATCACATAAAAATGATGCGATCCACATATAGTCGAAAATATCTTGTAACATAGAATATACAAATTATAATAATGTTCGGTAATAAGCAATTTATATTCCTCTAAATCTCTGCCAGAGTTAGAAAAAATCACAATTTTAAAACAAGTTTCATTAAGCAATCTTCACAAAGTCATATCTTACCCAATTCACATCTTGATGATGCGATTCACATATGGTTAGAAAGAGCTTGCAACATAGATTATATATTATATAATAATAATAATAATAATAATAATAATAATAATAATAATAATAATAATAATAATAATCATATTATATGCTTTCAAATCTTTGTCAAAATTAAGAAAATTAGATTTTTAAAATAAAATGTTTCGCAATGCTGTATCTTACTCAATTCACATCCAAATTAATAATGTGTTACACTTTTGATTGGAAAGATATTACAACATAAATTATATAGACGCTAATAATATTCAATAATAAACACTTTATATGCCTCTAAATTATTGCCAAAATTAAAAAAAAAATCACATTTTATTAACATATATATAATTTATGTTGCAGACTCTTTCCAACTAGACATAGAATGCATCATTTGGATGTGAATCAAGTAATATATAGCATTGTGAAGTTGGCTTTATGAAATTTGTTTTCAAAATGTGATTTCTTATCCTAAATTTGTTAGCGTGTATATGATCTATGTTGCAATATGTTTCTAATTATACATGGAACTTATAAAGTAGTTGCGAATATAATAAGAGATAACCCTATGAAGATATCTTTGTGAAACTTGCTGTTTTAAAAATAAGATTTATTCTAAATTTGCCAGGAATTTAGAGGCATTTAAAGTGCTTATTATTGAATACTATTAACTAGCGTATACATAATCTATGTTGCAAGATCCTTCTAACCATATGTGAATTGCATTATTTTAATGTGAATTAAGTAAGATATATCCATGTGAAAATGGCTTCATTTTCATTTAAATATAGCCATAGGGGTATTTTTGGTATTATAAAAAAATTACTTAACAGTCTAACTTGGTGACTAGACAAAAATCATTTAAATGGGTTTCAAATAGTAATTAGTGTAAACTTTGGGTGCCAAAGGGGAATATAGGTAAATAAACGGGAGTCAAAAGGTAAATGACCTATTAATTTACTTATAAAAGAAAATTCTAGTATAGTTATGTGTTAAATAATTTTATGCTCAATTTTTCTTTTTAAAGTCGCCAAACAGAACGGCCAAATTATAATGAAATATCATGAAACACAAGGCCACTTATTAAAACTAAATTAATATTTTAACAGAAGATTATGATCTTAGCACTAGCCATGTTGTTAAGGTTGAGCACAAGACTCACTTTTATTTACTGATGGAAATCACGAGCATACACATGATAGTTTATGGACATTTATTTGATAAACTTTAAGTTACTTGTTTCCATCAAACAAGTAACTTATCTATATCCAATATTAGAGTCCTAATAGGTCCTAACGGTGATCATCCAAAATTTGAATTTAAAATAATATTATTATAAATCTACTACCATATAGTTTTATGGAGGAAATATAAGTATTTATGATATATGTAAGCATTTAATATATGCATTTATTGTACTATTTTTAATTTTTTACTTCGCTTTATGCTTTTTTTCACTGCTTAATTTTACCTAGCTCTTTATATTCTTATATTTTCACGAGTATACAGAAGGACAAATAAGTTGTATATTCACTCTTACCTAAAATAATGGAATTAGACTAGATTTGGTACATCGATTTAGGAGCTTTCTTTTAACTAATATTGTTACAATTTTACTTAGGCTTATGTTGTATGGAAATGTTCTTAATATTTTTTTTATTTTATTTTTGTGAAAAATATAGCTACTTGAAGTTGAATATTAATATATTTTTTAAGAAACTTCCTTATTTATACTTTGTCGTTATCATTGTACGTAATATGTCCATGCATCGCGTGGATTGCTCACTTGTAATATTATAATATATAAATAAATAAATACAATAGATAGTTATTATTACAATGTCATGTATTTATTTCATCCATAAACACTAATACACAAACTATAATGCATTTTTATTGTTTTCTAATGAATTATGTTATTTCTTCATAAATCAGTTATTTAGTTCTTTGTAATTCCACAGTTTATTCAGTCTCCTTAACTTATGGACTACCTAAAATGATAGAACTTCCTTAAGTTCGACACATTTCATCGGTTATGGATAGGTCTTCCATTTATGTCTTCTAGGTAATAGGCTCCAGTCCCACTAGAGGAGGTGATGACATAAGGGTCCCCTCGATAGGGTTTGGTGGTATTAAATGTGACTTTTTTAAGAATTAGGTCCCCCACTTGGAAACTTCTTGGCTTAAGATTATTTTCCCTTTATTGGATCAGGGTTTGCTGATAAGAAGCCAAACTGGTTAAGGTTGGTTCCTTCATTTCTTCCACCAAATCCAGTGCTTGATCTTGCCCCTATAATCTACAAAGAATGTTCTTAATGAAGGCAGTTTGACCTCAAATGGTATAATGGCCTCCGCCCTATAAGTCACGGAGAAGGGAGTTTCTCTAGTTGATCTCATTAGGGTAGTTTTGTAGGCCCATAAACTGTGGGGAGCTCCTCCAACCACTTGCCCTTTGGTTTGTCTAGTCTTTTTTTTAATCCGTCTACAATAACTTTATTGGGCTTGTCTATTTCATTGAGGATGGCTGGGAAAGGAGAAGGATTGTTTGATTCCACACTAGTCATAGATATCCTTAGTAACTGAGCTCTTGAATTAGGTACCGTTGTAAATAATGAGTGTTTATGTATGCACAAAGGTTTTGGCTCCATCCATACTTGGATTCGTTCGGAAAAGCTATGAGAGATTATATAGCAATTAGTGCCCACTGGGAGGTACCTCTTTTGATCTGACTTGGCAAATGGGCCAACAATGTTCAACCCCCACTTAGCAAATAACCAATGACTGGTTAAGGGACGGAGGTCGGTGGCTGGTTGTCTGATTATGGGAAAGAACTTCTGGCATTTTTCACATTTTTGAACATGGGATAAGGCATCTTTTTGCATATAAGGCCATTAATGCCCCTGTTAGTGAGCTTGCTGGACCAAGGATCTGGCCCCAGTATGACTTCCAAAACTTCCCTTATAGAGCTCAAATAAGAAATTTTTTACTCTGTCTAGATGAACAAATTAAAGATGTAATATCCCGTAATGTAATTAATGTAAATTAGACACATATTAATCTCGATTAAGTGACATTTTTGAAGAGTTTAGGAATCTTGGTTAATTATGGACCGAGTTGTAAAATTTCATAAGTTTAGTATGGACCAAAATGTAAAGTTTCAAAAGTTTAGTTAAAATAATAAAGTTACGAAACTTTAGGGGTGAAATGCCCTAATCAAGCCAAAACTTAGTTTTTTTTTCTTTACCACCAACTTGCCTCATTCCATTTAATCTTCAACCTTCTTCCATTTACGCTTGGTTGCAAAGAGTGAGACAGTGAAAAAATCAATATAGGCACAAAGCTTACTTTTTATAAATTGGTCATCCAAACTCCGCCGAATCGAGTCGGGCATTAAGGAAAAGTTGTTCTATACATCGAGGGCTACACAAGGGTATAAGAATTTTAGAGTTGTGTTGGTCAGGGTTCGGGTTATCATCTCAAATTTCATTCTTTGCGGCTAAATATTTCGAGGTAGGAGTTTAATTGTTTTTAGAACCCGATAATATGGTTTTATTCTATGTAAATTATCATGTTTTAATTATCTTTGTTTTAAGAATTATTACTCGACGAGGATGATGATGTTTTATGATTTATAAAGCCATGAACATGTGATTTGAAGCATGATATGCCATTATACTTGATATATATGTGTTATTTGATATACATAAGGTATCATTTGAATGTATAGATGTTGTATATTGATGAAATCGATTATATACATTAAGGGACATGCATAGAGACTTGTTGTAGTTATATGGCATATATATTATTTTAAATGTTCATTTGCTAGCATGTTATGCATCATTATTGTGTCAACCGGATTTTTGGAGATTTTTCGACAAGCTTAGAATATGCTTATGGCCTATCATGTGGGCATATATCTTGTATCTCTGGTGCCGAAATCTCCTTATGTCTATTGTATCATTATGGGACATGATATGATCCCATGATGGATCCGATTATGATTTTTATTGTGGCTATTCGATAATAAAGGGAATATGTATTAATTAGTGTTTTTCGGTGTGAAAATAAGTGAGGCTCGGTGCTCTTAGGTTGAAAATCCCTATACTCCAAGAGAACAGCAATGAGGTCGACTGTCTAGAGCTAGCGGTGAGTAGCCTGAAAATCTAGACCTTGACAAAGCATTTGTATGTGATATGATATGGATGGACATGTGATCCAATTTTATTATGATATGATGATGATCTTTTATGGGCCGGATGACGTTATATCGTGATTATGTTCGATTTATTCTCTGAGGCGGTCAGGCTCGTTCTTATTTTATGATTATGGTTCATCTTAGTTTCGGTATCTCTTGGGGGCGATTAGGCCCATTGTTATTATTATGATTCAGTTCGGCTTAGGTATTTTCTCGGTATAATGGTTGATACAAGAGAGGTAACTTGCATATGCACATGCATGCATTATTTTATCGGTTGAGTCATGATTTATGATTAAACAGTTAATTACATTTTGTACGTAATATTGCATGTTATATCCCCCTACTGAGCTGTGAGCTCAACCTATTTTATGTAAACAAATTCAGGTATCTAGGAGACATATAAGACTGCAGAAGCGACTGGGTTGGGAACGAAGTAGAAGTTTCTGATATTGACTCATTTTTGTTTTACATATCTATATAAGGCAAGCCACGATTAGCCTGAGTTGTTGTTTACCTTGCAATATATGTTAACATGGTTTGTATGTCTTTTGGATCACATGTATGTGTATGGATTTATTTTACACTCCTGTTTGTTATTATCCCTATAGCATGAATATCGTGTTTGCTATTTGAACTACCTGAATTCACTATTTCATTATTTATTTTAGACCTACTTTAGCTTGTCTAAGGTGTATTAGTAATGCTCTAAATCTTAATTACGGGTATTGTCCTACTAATTAAGGCGGGAATGTTATAGAAGATAACCCTTAGAAAAGGATTTTTTATATAATACTCTTTTTAGGGAAAGCTAATATCTGGAAAATGAAAGTTTTACTCTTTGGGCTTTTTGTTGTCAGAAGGGAGGGTGCCACGTTTAAGATAGGCAGTAATGGGATTCATTTAACTAGGTTCGAGGTCGAGACACAAAACTTGATTATGTTCGAATTCAATGCTAGGCCTAGGAAGATAATGTACATCAATGGTTCTCTTTGTTTTGGAATCCACTGCTGAAGCTAGAGTGGCTAGAGCATCTACATGTCTGTTGTTAGTTTTGGGAAACTTTTCGATGTAGGCCAAGGTGAATGACATTAACAGTTATTGGGCTAGTTTCATGTAAGCTTACATTATCTGGTTCTGAGCACAATACTCTTATGTTAATTAGTTACCTATAATTTGGGAGTCATAATTTATCCCGAGGTTTTGAACGCTCAAGGCGTTGGCTCTTTTTAGGCGTAAGATGATAGCCACATTTGTTGACTCATTGTTGGATGCTTTAAAACCTAATCTGATTGTCAATTCTAGGTTTATTCCTTCTAGAGACCTCATAATTATGCCTACGCCTGCCCTATTTTTGTTGGATGTGTTATCAATGTACAAGTTCTAAGTTGATTATGGATTTTCATTTGTACCGATGTTGAGCTATCATATTTGGTTATTTCTTTCTATTGCTGGTGAGTTGATGGTTTTCTCTTGCCCCAATTAGAGGAGCTGATAAAGCAAATTATACTAAGAAAGTTTGCTAAGACAGGTTGATTGAGCCCACAAATTGCATTTCTAATCCCTTAAACAAGGCTCAATTAGCTTATAGTTACTGTTTAAAATCGAACATTGCATGTGTGAGAATCCGCAAATGCGACCCCCGGGTCTCGCTCCCGTCCTTGGGCGTCTGAAACGTCGGTAAGGATTCCGTCGTTCTATTTGCTTCTATGGGTGTTGATAATTCAATATCGGGTTTTCCTATTTCTATTTCTAGATACAAAGGGGTTCGTTCAGAGTTGCCAGTACGTTTTACGAGAAAACGGACAAAATAGATGTGTAAGAGGAAAGGCTACAGATAAGCCTTTCTTTACACGTTTGTCTACGAAACTAAGATTCTATAGGGTTCGAAAACTATGTTACGGTTTGGGAAGGTGTTAAGCACCCATTCTGCCCTTTCGGTCTCTAGTGGTCTTATATGTTTATTTTATGTTGAAAAACTTGGATGCTTTTACTGACAGTCTACTACTTTCCAAATAAAAAACCCTAATTTTTGGGGAAAACGGGAAAGGGTATGAAAAACCTTTGTATTCCGAGATCTGATGTTTTTGTTTTGAAAGATGTAAATACAAGTGACAAAAGTTGCTTTATTTTAAAGAGAGTCTCCCGTATTATTTCTCAGATAATGACGGTTTTCTCGAGTTTTTAACTTCTTTTGGAAAAGTTCGAATCTTTGTCGGGACTAATTCGATATGGAATCAGAATTCTTGAGTGAAATTCTACCGGACATATCACAGTCTATGGTGGAGACAGGATATACCGGGTTTTTAATTCCTAAGTAAGTTTTACCGGTCCGGGTTTTGAAAACAAAATTTTATCTGGATGATAATGTACTTACTCTTCTGGTTTTGTAAATAGTTTTATCAGGGTCTTTTTGTTTCGAAAACAGTAGACTATTTATAACTTGGCAATAAGTTTATTCAAATAAAATATGCACAAAACAATGGAAGTAAAACAAGTACACAAATATCTTATTTAAATACTAGAAAAGGTTTTCTTTACCTTTCTGACGAGAATAATAAGAAAGAAAATATAATATGGCAGGGAGATCTCCGGCGATAGTGATCTTTTCCTTCTTCAGATATTTTCGAGAATTCGATTCCAGAGACGGGACACGTCGAGTGTCGAGAATAGATTCGATAATTCTTCAGAAATAAGACGATAATAGAAAATGCTTGACGAAAGACTAGAAAATCAGATTTAAAGCTTAGAATTCTCAGATCCCCCAGTTGCTGTCCAGAACCCTTGGGGGTGTCGGCCTATTTATAGTGGTGGGAATAGTATGTCACGCGACATTTCCCTAAAAAGGGCAAGTGTCGCGCGACAATGTGTCCAATGTCGCGCGACATACGACTCAAGTGATGTTTTTGACAGACTGATGTGTCAGAGAGTGGATGGTCTGGTGTCAGGGGGGATTGTCGCGCGACATAGAGGATATTGTCGCACGACATACTTATTTGTCGTGCGACAATGCCTCTAAAAATTAGGTTTGTTTGGTTGACAGACTCTTTCGGGGCAGTTTTGGGTGCTCGAGTGGGTCCCGGACTCCAAAAACAGTACCTCTTGAAGGTCGTTAGGGTTCTTGCGGGAGTCACGGATCGGGGTGTCTACAGCATGTAAATTCAGTTTAAGCATGAAAAGAAGGCACTGCATTATATTTCTGTGTTACTAAGCCATTTTGTAGGCCTAAAGTGGTTAAGCAACTAAGGTTGGATGCAAGAAAGAAGGTTGAATGCGAAAAAGTGCAAGAAAAATGCCTGAAGAAGAAGTCAATATCTATTCCGAGGCTCGAAATGAAAAAAACTCGGCAAACTACCCCAAATCACTTGCAAGAAGAGAATAGCAAGTCTCCAAGCATGAATAAAGTGAATGTAAGTGTCCAAGAGTGATTCCAAGAGGAAAGAAGTTCAACCGAATCGATTCCGAAAGTTTTCAAGCAAAACTAAGAACTGCTGTAAAAAGTCCGAAGTTGTACCTGATCAAAGTTTTTATCCGTAGAGAATTTAAAAAAATCTTTAGAGATAAAAGCTATAGAGCTTTATATTACCTACATGTAGGCAAAAACGGTATGTCAATCAGAGTTCGGAGCAAAAAGTTATGAGCAAAAGAAGAAGCAACCAAAAGAAATATATATATATATATATATATATATATAAAACGTGAGGATCAATCCCCATGTGAGGATTGATCCCCACTTTATTTTTTGGCCCGTTTTCAATTTTTAGCTCTTTTCAGCCCATTTTTTCAAGGTTTATTCAAACTACGACCTAAGATACTTGTGTACCATATAAAAGGTCATATAATTCATTTTTTAGGGTATGCAACAATTTAAAATCGATTAACAGAGAGGTTGAGAGCATCATGACTTTTTTAGGAGATTTTGTACTGCGTTTAAAGATCAAACTTTAAGAGTTTCTTTCTTTCTTTCTTTAAATCTATTATTAGGTTAGTTTATTTTTGATATTTTGAGGTTGTAACATCAGTGTAATCATCATTAATTCATCGTTCAATTCAATTTTCAATTCAAGTTTCAATCGCTTGTTGGGTAAACCCTAGTTTTTTGTTTTCTTTTAATTTGATTGCTTTTCTTTTTTTATTTTCTTTGTTATTCATAGATTATCTAATTTAGATCATATATATTCTAGAGTTAACCTTAAATCCTCGTATTTGGGGCTAATTCTAGGGTTTATAGGTCTAGTTTGTCGGTTTTTCGTCGTTTTATGCTTGATTCTTGTTTTGTATTCAAATAATTTATAGTTTTTTCATGCTATTCATGTGTGATTCATTTTTGATCATTAGTAATATTATTTTTCAGCATTATTAGGGTTTAAGTCAATTTTGCTTATTTTTTATCGGTTTTGAGTTTATTTATTGTTTATGTCATAAAATCTTCATTTTAAATCGGAATTGTGAAATTCCAAAGCCAAAAGTTTTCAAATGTGATTTTATACATTATTAGGTACATGTTTAGTATTTTTCATGATTTTTAAGCTTATTTTAATTTTAATTTTCATTATATCTGGTTAAATCCTTTGTTAGGGGTCCATAGTGAAAGATGCGTAATTAATATTTGAATGTAATCCAATTTAAGTTTGAATCTGATTTTTTCATTGGTTATAGATCAACTACTGAATGTATGAGTATTTTTTTATCTTTGCATGCGTTAAAAACATGTTTTTATAAGTTAGCTAAAAAATTCCATTTGATTAAGAATCGTAAAAACGCTGATTCACGGATTTTTGCACCAAAATCCTAACATGGCTGATTTGAGGATGATCTTTATCCTCTAATTAGTTGAATTAGTTTTTTAAGTGACTTGGCTGATATGGCGCTGTTTTGGTATTTTTTCACATAAGTGCTGAAAAAGTGCTAGTTTTGACTTTCTCCATTCTTTTTAAAATGGATTTGTTTTGAATCATGTTCAAACTTATTCAAATCTTATAAGACTGTTAAGATACTGATTTTTGAGAAGTTTAATTAACTTGGATTGTTTTTTTATCACGCACTAGTAATACTAGGTTTTAAATTATGCTTTTTTAAAGTCAAAAGCTTCACTGTCAAATTCTATTACTCAAAGCTAGTATATATAGTCCTTATCATGTATGGGCTATGATATAATATTAGTAGCAATATAATTGGATGATTGGAGAGTCTTGGAACTGAATCTTAGAGAAAAATCTTGTTTAAACTTAGATTTGGATTACCCGATTGGACCAGTTTCGTACTCCCTAACCAAGGATACACCTAATGTTTTTTTTATTGATTTAATTCCATTTAATATTCTATTTTATTTAATTAGCGCATTATTTTATTTAATTTTATTTATTTTTAGTTTATTTGCATGTTCCATTAGTGCATTTAAGAAGCTTATTAGGTAAATAACTTGCGCTTGTGGATTCCTTTTACTTTTGCACCCTATGTTTAATTATATTTGCCTTTAGTTTTAGTTTATTTTATTAGTAATATTAATTTAGTTTTAATTTTCTTCTTTATTCATTAATTCTATCATCTATTCCTTTCCCCTTTTCCCTCTAAAAAAGATTAGGGTTGGGACCGGTTCGATTCCTAGCCAATTTTGGAAAAACCATTAACCGAACAACTTATATCATAATGGTTTGCTTCTAAGTATGAAAAAGTGAAGAACCATTTAATAACTGAACCGGTTCTAACAGTTCGGTTCCTTCAGTTTATCGGTTAACTGTTAACAAGAAAAAAATTAAAATATTAACAGTTATTCAGTTCTTCAGTTTTATTGGTTAATTGTTAACAAGAAAAAAACTGAAATATTAACAATTAATGGAAAGAAATAACGGTTATTGTAAAGAAATAACGGTTCTAACGATTCGGTTCCTAAGCATTGTAATAGAGTTTAGAAGAAAAAATTCAATAACGATTCCTTAACTGTTATTGGAAAGAAATTATACTAAGAACCGTTAACCGAGCCATTAACAAATAGACAATAATCGAACCGTTAAAAAATAGCAAATTTTAAAGAATCGAACTCTGGTTCTCAGTTCTATTTTCTCAGCCCTAAAAAAGATAGCTAGAGAAATAGATTCCTTGCCTTCCCTGTGGTTCGACCTTGGACTTTTTCAAGTATATTATAGCTTGACTGCTTGCACTTGAGCATATCAACTTGATCATTTTGGGCGTTGTTACATGTGCCTTGATGGTTGCTCATGGTTTATATGTAATATAGAATGTATTCAGTTCCATATACCATTTTTTTGTTTTTCTAGTAAGGTTGGCCTTTAGGGGAGTAGCTCGGATTGGGTGGGAAGTAAAGACTATGATAAGGCGGGCATCGAAATAATGTTTGAGCTTCCTTGAGGTAGTTGCTGAGGCAAATACTAGCTTCTCTAAAGGTAGATAGTTGAGTTATAGTTATACTAATGATTTGCAGACATAATATACTGGCTTCTAGATCATATATTATTCTCTAATCAATGCTAAGTTATCAGGTTTAGGTTAGGCTAATAAGTAAAGGCACAATTATTTGTGACCTCGAGGTATAAAGATGAGTGGGCGACTGACAGGGTATTTATTTAGATTGCCCAAGGCCTCGTCGTATTCCTTTGTTCATTTGAATTATTTGCATCCCTTCAAGGCCTGGAAGAAAAGATGGCATTTATTTGAACACTTGGATATGAATTTGTTAAAGGCAACAATCGTTCTTGTTAATTTTTACATCTCCTTGACTATGGTTGCAGCCCAGATGTTTATAAAATCTTAATTTGTTTCATGCATTTACTTTAAGTCCTTTGTAATTGACCAAGAATTCTAAGAATTTGCATGAACTGACTCCAAATAAGCATTTGGTAGCATTGAGCTTCATTTGTAACATTGGATGATCTAAAAATTAGCATTGATATCTAATATACGACCTCCCTTCATTCTACTCCTAACTAGCATGTCGTCCACATTAACTTCCATGGACTTCCCAATATGATCTTTGAACATTTTGGCTACTAACATTTGATATGTTGCTTTTGCACTTTTAAGGCCAAATGGCATTACCCTATAACAGTATAGGCCTAGGGTGGTGATGAAGTTCGTGTTCTCTTGATCAGGACTAAACATTCGTTCATGGCTTGCTGCTAAATATACCAATTTGTCTATTTTGGGTGAGTACGAAGCTGTCTGTAGGGCATGCTTTATTAAGGTCAGTGAAGTTGACATAAACTCTCCGTTTTCCATTATGTTTCTGTCACTATTGGATTTGTTATCCAATCTAAAAATTTATCTTCTCTGATGGTCCCTGCTTTAAGTAACTTATAAACTTCCTCTTATATGGCTTTCGCTTTCTTGGGATACTCTCAGTGAGATTTCTTTTTGATAAGTATGGTGGTCGGACTGATATGGAGCTTTTGGCACATTACCTCAGAGTCAACGCATGACATTTCATAAGGTTGTATACAAAAACATTAATGTTGTTCTTTAGGAACCGAACTATCTGCTCTTTTTCTTCTTGATTAAAGGAGCTGCTAATGAAGTATTTTTCTTCATTCCCTTCTTCACTAAAAACTTTTCAAGTCTTCTTGGACCCTGTCTTCAGGTAGTCCCTTATTCTATAATTCAATAAGGGTGCCCGAGCTTTGATTTCTATTTGTCCGATGTGCCCTCCTGAAGGGCGAGGGTCGGATGAGGTAACATGCTTCCCTTTATTTTTGTTATCCTCTATATTGGCACCTCGGACTGCCATATAGAAGCATACGTGAGCGTGCTCCTGGTTTCCAATAACCTCCACGATTCCTTATGGTGATGGATATTTCAAATTTTGATGGAATGGTGAGGGCATTGCCTTGATTGCCCTTAGTTAGTTTTTTCCTATTATCACATTGTAAGGGGCATTGATGTCTACGATATGGAACTCTGTAGTGGTTTGTATTTGCCCTATATGGACTAGAAGTCTAATTCTCCCAATTGGTTAAATGGTATCGCCGTTAAAGCTGAAAGGTTGAGAGTTAACTAGAATGATGCCCTTACGAGGGATGTTGAGGGACTTGTAAAGGTTCTGGTACAAGATCTTGGACGACTTCTTGGTTCAATAAGGACTCTCTTGATATCTTAGGTGGCAATGTTAAGGGTGATAACTATTGCATCATTGGGGGGGGGGGGGTTCTTCGCACCTAGGAGCTCCTTGTTTAAGAAGCTTAATTGTTGAGGCTTACCTTCATTTGGTCGTTTATTGACTGCAATGGACATGATTACTTGGGGGAAAATCTTTGCATACGCATGTACTTTCTGAAAGTTGTTTTTAATGGCATTCTTTGTTAACATTTATTACATCTATGACTTCAACATTCCTTAGGTTGGTGGCCTTGTTTGGTTGCTTGGTATTTTTTTTAAGATTGCCCACACCTTTCACAAATTCTTAAATGTGGCCTTTCTTGACCAAGTCCTTTTAGAAGAACTTTAAAGATTTGCATTTCTCTATCATATGGCCATGATCTATATAGTAGGAGCAATACTTGTCTAGGCCCCTTTGCTGGGATTAAAAGGCATGGCTTTGGGTTATTTGAAGAATGACTTATCTTTGATTTTCCTCATGACCTTATAGATGAACTCTATAAACACTGTTTGACCCTATGTAAAAGGTCTCTGAGGCCTTGTCTTTCTAGTGGTCCCTATCTCTCTTTCTTTTGCCATTGGAAAAGCTCTGAGGCTTCTCGACAGATCACTGGCCTATTTGGAGCTTGTCATTTTCTAGCTTGGAATGCTTTTCGATTATGCAAATAAGATCATTTAGGGAGGTTGACTGATCCATGATTAAATCACTTTGAAAACTTGGACCAATCTTCTTCGATTTCATTGTGGATGTCTAAGTACCTCGTGGAGTAGTCTCCGTGATTCCCTGGGTTTTTGCCTGAGGGCTATGAGCTTGGCTAGACCTTTAAATGGTCAGGATACTGTAATTAACCTAGCACATAACTATTCTCTTAGGTTTTTTGATTGTCGATAGAATCGGGAAGCAAATTATAATACTACTTGAGAGTTATTCCCCCCCTCAAACTAGTTACAAAACACTTGCATAAAAGGGCTTTGTTGTTTTGCTAGAGAGTCATGGTTTGGTCATAAGTTTGAACATGGTGGATTGGATAAAACTTTCTGCTATATATAAAGGTACTTAGGCATGGTGAACTTGCGAGGTGGATCAACATTTACAATTCGACCAGTGAATGATTTGACCTCTCACTTGCCATGGTTTTGAACAACATTGAATATAAAGTACTTGAGATCTCTGAACTATTCTGTGGGAGTTTTGGCTGGAGGTTTGGCTTATCAACCACCTCTTAGTGATGCTGCCTAGCTGTTTGCTTTTGTTCATGTGGGCCAATCCTTAGTAATGCACTAGCCTTTGGGGATCCTAACCTCAATTGTCGGACACCTTGATTATCGACGTGAATAAGCTCTTTTCTGAGGTCATGCCCGTTGCCTCTATATCATTCTTAGCCTTTGTGGACAGGCAGATGTAGGTCGCAGTTGGCTTTTGGATGACCACCTAATATGTAGCTGCTATGGAACTTGTGATCAACACTGTTAGAAGAGCTGGTTAGGAATTGTTTGGCCAGATACATTAGTCTTTCTCATAGCTGTTGGTTATCCTCTAGAAGTATCTTAATCAGCTCCCTGTCAAGTGCAGTTCGATAAGATTGTGGGTCAAGCTGCGAGATGGCCCATCCTCACGGAATATAGTAGTGGCTTGATATTGTGGTTGGTTGTGTCCAAATCTTTCCCTTTCTTGGAGGCATTCATCACAGTGATATCTTTGGATTTGGAGGGGTTACTTTGATCTTTTTCTCTAACAATAAATATGACGGTTTGATCTTCATTATGGTTAAGAAGGTGGGGATTTTAAAATTAGTAAAAGGGTTTTCCAACACTTGCTAGGAAAAATTGATTAGTCGTTTCCCACAGACGGCGCCAGCTGTAATGTCAAAAAATCTTAAGGCAAGAAATGTTGCTCACACACAAAACTTGTAAGCACTAAGTGTAAGAAAATAAGCAGGAATAACACATATTTTTTGGTATGATGGAGAGAATATAATTTAATGATAGACTATACTTGATTGATTTTCTGATGATCTGAATTTTTAAGGGCTAATTCTTTTTATAAGTGTAAGGAACCAGTTGTTATAATATGATATATACCATTCTCCATGTTTAGAGGGACTGAAGATAACGGCGAGTTGTTTGTTGAGTAATGGCTAAGTGGTTATTAATTGTGGGGTGCATGAGTCACGCTCCGTTCTGCTACTATACCGAGGTTGGCCGCATGCCAAGAGCTTAGCACTTGCACTAATCGGACCTCATATCATATATTTGTATCCCCTTCATAATATAAGTTGAAGTTTTCTCCATTCACATAATGTGAAAATGTATTTAGATCTTTATGTGGTCCATCATCAAAGTTAGATTTTTGAATGATATTAAATAATCACTAGAAATTCCTGGTTTCCTTATTTTAAAGACTACCTAATATTTACTATGTCATTTGCATTTTTTAAAGCAATAGTAGATTCTATATGAACTTGTTCTTCTTAGAGTGGTTCCTTCTGAATTGGTTGCTCTTCATGAATGCATGGTGGTATTTCTTGAAAAGCAATCAATTCATCTTGTTTAGAGAATGAGTCAGTATGTTCTTTCATTTCCTTAAACTCCATTTTACGAGAAAATTCACTCCCACTAAGTTCAACATTCTCAAGAAATTTTCTAGCTTTTACAATTATATGTGAATAAGAAACACGGTAAAACCTAAATCCCTTAGAATTTATGAGATAGCTTATGAAAAATTAACTAATTATTCCTGGGTCCAATTTACTTAATTATGGATTTTAGATCCTAACCATAACTGGACAGCCCCATATATGTAAATGCCCCAAACTTAGTTTACATCCATTCCACATCTTAAAAGGTGTTTTATGTATCTAACATTAATGGAACCTTGTTTAAGATATATACAATAGTTTTCAAGGTTTCACTTAATAAATTTAGAGGAAGACAAGAGTTTCTCTAATTGCTTCTTACAAATATCCATAATTATAGAGTTCCTTCATTTAGTTACAAAATTTTGTTGTGATGTGCATGGTATTGTATATTGTGCAATATAATAGTGCCTTCCTTTTTAAGAACATAAAATAGACCTGTCATTGGTCCATTTTTTGTTTATGTATATTTCATAATATTTCCTCGTCTATTTGATCTTACAATTCTAATTTTCTTTTCCTTGTGTTTCTCTACTTTCGCTAGCTTTATATGTTTTCAAAGTATTTAGTGCTTTTGCATTACTATATAAAAGATATAGATCATGAATCTTGAATAGTGATTAATAAATGAGATGAAATATCTTTATCCCTTCATACATGGAGTAGGAAACGGTCGATCCATTATCATTATTAAAAAAAAAAATTGTTCAAATTATATGAATGCAAGTTGCACAAGTATTATGTGTGCATGAGAATCTAGTATAATATATGCGAATAGACTATCTTAGTTCAGGGTCAGGACATGCCATAAGACTTAACAAGCACTTATAATAATTTTTACGAGTCTGATTTAAAAAAAAAATATTAATAGTGAGATTCAAATCTAAGCCTATAAATAAAGTCTTCGGAGTTCTTAATAAGTCAACCAACCCGGCCAGGTGGGCGGGAACCTCAACATCATGAACTATTATTGGTCGACAAAACATTTCAAGAGTCCCATTTGTCACTCACATGCATGCATGAAAGTACAAGAGTTGTATTAATTATATTTTTAAAGAATAT
This sequence comes from Lonicera japonica, assembly GCA_021464415.1. Lineage (NCBI taxonomy): Eukaryota > Viridiplantae > Streptophyta > Magnoliopsida > Dipsacales > Caprifoliaceae > Lonicera > Lonicera japonica. Next base: position 60,790,336 of record CM038470.1, read on the forward strand.
TGAATATATATATATATATATATATTGTCGCTCTCATTATTCTTCTTTTTAAGAGTTTGGAGTTTTTGAAGTTTTAAAATAAGATGAGTAATGTTATACTTTTTTGGCTTTATTTAATATATTTTTTATATTGATCCATGTATTAATAAGGTCGTATAGTCTGATAATATATTCAATTCACTAATACACATGATATAATTATATATCCAGTAAAGAAAGTCGGTAAGAATATCATTTTCATGTTCTAAAAAATCTCAAAATATGATCATGCATTTGCAAATTAAAGAAGTACAAAATAGAAAAATCTAAAAATCATTATTCCAAGTTAAGTGTGCTTGACGTACATTCACACATAGTACTATAGAAAATAATTGTAATGTAAATAGTGCTTGACGTATATGTCATAATGTTTGTAACATGAAAATTAAATATATTTTAAAAGTGAAACATTTTTAATGTATTTCATGGCAAACTCGATTCGCCTTCGTTTTTATACCTGTTAATTTTGTATAATCTATAGTACTATACATTTCAGACAAAATTTGGTTTAGTAATTGACTTAAGACAAGGTAATTTATAGATCCAAACATCATTGTCATTAAGAATAACTCGATTGTGGATCGACTTAATTGGATTTTGAGAGACACACATGTTGAAACATATTCAAGTGTCATTTCTGTTTACATGTTGATCCGTTTAATGGATTAATCTAGAATTTTTTATTTTTTTTATAATACCAAATTAGCTAGGTTTCTTCGTGATATTATATACAAGATTAGAAAATATCAAAGGGGAGCATGCTCATGTACACATAAAATATACTCCTATATTCTCACTTATTTAAATTGGTTGGATCACTTCCTTTTCATTTTTATTTTTTTCCAAAATTGGCCACTTATTTTTTGGAATATAAATAAATGTACTACATTTAACATTAATATTTTTTACCATTAATTATGTTAACATTAGTGTTTTCTTTTAAATGTAATAAAATAAAAATGGGCGGGACTATCAGCGACGTAAAAATTAATGCTTTTCTAAAAAATATTAAAATGGACGGGATTATCATTTGAAAAGGGAGAGTCTGTACTAATTGTTGTAGATTCGTGTGAAATGCTCAAAGGTATCATATATAACTTAAAGGAAAATGCAAGGTTTACATACATATTCACTTGATGTACAAACTACCATTCAAATGAACTGGTATATGTACAAATTTAATGTGTTGTATTGTCTGTCTTATTTTTTTCTTTTTTTTTATCTAATTAATGTCATATTTATTTATATAAAAAATTTGTATAAAAATTAAATAAGTTTAAAACTAGTCTATATAAAAAGGAAAGGAACAGGTAGCTAGAATAGGACAAATTAACCATTATTGCATCACAATATTTTAAAGAAAAGTCAATCATGACTGGTTTTCCTCCAAAACGTGAGACGTTTTGTTTCAAATAATATTAATTTAAAAAAGTTTAATTCATGTGAACAGTGCACCTAATCTATATGTATTAATTAATGTATGGATCGAACCCCACATACATGCACAAAGCAATATTGATGATACGTTGACATTTGATAACACCACGGCAAAAAAGCATTAATTTGCCAAGTTTTATTAATTAGCACTAATCACTCCAACTATAAAAATAGCGTAAGGAAAAACAAAACCATGCAAAGTACCAAACTACGTACTCGCGAAGAAAAAACACACAAATGTGTTTAATTGACACACTAGCTTCAACTGATTACAAATTAGTACACGGTTTTTGATTGATTGATTAAATAAATGGCAGTACGTATAAGTAGTGGTACATGCCTTATGAAGATGACCAATCAAAATACTGATTCACTCTTTTGTGTACTAATTATATATTTATATCACATGTCTCTAGAATTAAGATAGGTGATTAGTGTCGGAGTGACGTGTTTGATCTACTCACACTTGAAACCAGGAGGGACCTCTTTCTCACATGCACTAAGCAACAAGCTAAGCGTGACAGGCACATTCAAGTTAATCCCAAGCACATTTGCCTTAATTGCCGTGCAAAGGCAAACCGCGACTTCCAAGTCAGTCAAGCCGGTTAGGACAGTGCAACACTTGCTTGAGGCCGGGGTCCCAATAATAACGCCAACTGCACCTCCAAGTAGGTCCACACATGTCCCTAGCTTCAATGTGTCTCTAGGGCATGTAGGGCTAGCCGAAGGTGGCATTATCGGAGCGGGGGTTGGCGGAGGAGGTATTGTAGGAGCAACGGGGGTAGCCGGAGGAGGTATTATTGGAGGAGGGGTCATAGGAGGAGGTATTATTGGAGCAACGGGGGTAGCTGGAGGAGGTATTTCCGGAGGAGGTATTGCTGGAGGAGGGGTAGCCGGAGGAGGTATTATTGGAGGAGGGGTCATAGGAGGAGGTATTATTGGAGCAACGGGGGTAGCCGGAGGAGGTATTTCCGGAGGAGGGGTCACCGGAGGAGGTATTATTGGAGCAACGGGGGTAGTTGGAGGAGGTATTTTCGGAGCAGGAGGGGTCATCGGAGGAGGTATTGTAGGAGCAACAGGGGTAGCCGGAGGAGGTATTATAGGAGGAGGGGTCACCGGAGGAGGTATTGTCGGAGCAACAGGAGTAGCTGGAGGAGGTATTGTCGGAGTAGGGTTTGTAGGAGGTGGTGGTGGTGATTTCGGCTTAGGTGTTGGTGGTGGTGACTTTGGTTTGGGGGTTGGGGGAGGTGACTTCGGCTTTGGTGTTGGGGGTGGCGATTTTGGCTTGGGGCTTGGGGGCGGTGATTTGGGCTTTGGGGCCGGGGGCGGTGACTTGGGCTTGGGGGTTGGGGGCGGTGACTTAGGCTTTGGGCTTGGCGGCGGTGATTTTGGCTTCGGGGTTGGGGGCGGTGACTTGGGCTTTGGGCTTGGTGGCGGTGATTTAGGCTTGGGAGTTGGGGGCGGTGATTTTGGTTTTGGGGTTGGGGGCGGTGGCGGGCATGGTAGTGGTTTCGGCATTGGGGGTGGAGGCGACTCGTGGCATGTGTCGCATGGGATTGAAAATGAGGAATAGAAAAAGAGAGAGAAGAAAAAAATTGCGGCAAAAGATGTTAAGGCGGGGAGAGCCATGGTGGTGGAGGCTAGGGTTTTGGTTTTAGGGTATGAGTGGTGTAATAAAGGAAGGGGGAAAGTGCCCTATTTATAGGAAGAGTGCGAGGTGGTAACTGGGAGTTTGATTGAGTGGAGAAAGATGATAGTTGAACAGTTTGTATTATTCGTTTTCTTTTGTAAGTTTGTGCAAAATGTCTTGTAGGGTTAGTTTGATATGTGAATGGAGAAAATTTTGGAACACTAGCTAGTTACTATTTGGTACGTAGCATGCTTAAGTTTGAATTGGGATATATATCATATAGTCATGAACCCCTCATCTCTTTATCTTAGCAAGGTTTAATTGGAGTCTGAAAAGAAGATAATAGAATTACAACCGGAAAGGAAAATTTGTAAATCAATAATATGTTTCAAAAGGTTGAAATTAATGATAAAATTCACAGGCACTCTCTCCCTCAATCTCGAACACCATGGCTAGCTAGCAGCAGAAGACAATTCGGAAGGGGAGCAGCAGAAGACAATTCGGAAGGGGAGCAGCAGATTCAAATATTTGCTATTATCGAAGAAGTTTTACTTTTATTCTATAGGTTACTTGTTATTTTATTTTATGTTTTAAATTTTTTTTCTCTAATTCTCTGTAAATTACTTGTATCCAAAACATAAGCACGAAACTAGTGTATATAAAAACAAAAAAATAACTAGTACATATATGGTATATATATTGACAAGTTAAACTTTACTACAAATAGATAGACATACCGACGCCAACTAAAAGCCAGATGAAGTATGAAAATATCTAATTTATTCTTGTTTGTTACCATGTTTCCAAAATCCCATTTCTAGACTGCACAAAAGGACAGCTAATATTGATACCAGTTAGCATGCAAGATGAGCGGGCTACAATATTTACTTGTGATTTTGGGATTATGTGTAGAGTATTGTCATTCTCATTATTTTCTTTCTTGTTAAGTCTACGACCTTGCTATTGTAGGCGATGAGCTGCTGTATGTGTTCCCATGAGGCTCTAGCTGGTGAATACTGGCACGCTACAATATTATGAGTATTTCATCTCATATCGTTTAGGTGAGGTTAATTAATATATGTTACAAAAGTGTGGTCAAGAATCATTCCTAATAGAAGGCTAGCTGGAATAAAAGTAAAACTGTACGAATTTAGCTCTAAAACGGACAATATCTTGCTAGACGATGTCATATGAAAAGATGTGAAACTATATAGTCCTTCTCTAAAGTTTAGAAGAATTTCACCTTGTGATTATTAAAAAATATTATCTTTTCTAGAGGCATTGGTTCTGTATGGTTTTGTACCAAAACCTCATACCTAGTACTGTTCCGAAATTTTGGTACACCAATATTGATTACCATTAGCATACAGAATTTTTCAGTACACTAAAAAATTTGGTTTCTACATTATGGTAATGGTACATTTAGGAGTGTTTTCGATTTTGATCGGGGCGGAAACTGGGGACCCAAATTCAACCAAATTTGAAAATTCGGTATTGGCTTGGTTAGGTTTCAATTTCTGAATCATTCAGATCCAGATCTCGACCCGAACTAAACTTTTCGGTTCTCGTTTATTTGGTTTTCAAATATATTTTTTTAAAAAATAAATATTAAGGCAACACTTGATTATACAAATTCTGCTTTATAATTCTCATATGTATCCACATAAGCACTAGTAATAATGTAATAAATGAAAAATACTTTGACATAAGAACGTAGAGCACCAAATAGTGAGAGTGAAGCTCAAGTAATCAACCAAACATATTCAGAGTAAGCAGTAGGTTTCGCACCAAAAATGCGTACTTCCTGAAATAATGAATTAAATGATTCTCCCACACATGCAATATCTTAAATAACTCAACCATACATCAAACTTATAGATTCCTAACCATCATGATTACCTACACAATAGTGATTATATGGATTCTCGGATCATGGAAATTATGCAATTACTATATCAAATTATGTAAAAGGATAGAGGCTGGTTCCGTGGTAGACAACCCCCACCTTTATCTTGAGATTAAGGGTTTGACTCATGGTAGGGGGAGGGGGGGAAGGGGGAGGGAGTTATTTGTAGGGTTAAAGGAGAGATTTAGACCTTCCTTTAAAAAAATAAATAAATCCATCTATGAAAATTTAATAGATCAAAACAATGTAATATAATTTTGGTGGGATTCAATTAGGTGTTGGAATTGCAAATCTCAAAACTCAAGTCCATATATTTAATTAGTTTCAGTTTTTATCGGATCGTTCGGTCGGTCAGTATGTTTTTGGATTTACCACAACACCTCTAATTACCTACCAAAATATTTCCTATTTAAGTTTTTATATTTTCAAAAAAGTAAAATAAATTAATCACATACCAACCAAGTTAATTTTTTTCCTCCAACGTACAAACACAAATAAGGTGTTAGATGATCGAGCTTGAATATAGACAAATTACTGAGATTATAAATTATTTTATGACCACCAGTTCCTTTATCTTCGAATTTATAGCAGAAAGAAATGTTGTTGCTGTTGTTGTATATATGCAATACCTAATATAAATTAAGAGCGAGCAGTAGAGATGATGCACGAATGTTAATTAATACTTAAAACATTAAATAAAAAAGTATAAAGGTATAGTCGAAATTATATAATTTATAACTATTATATAAATTCATGCAGAAAATATCACATAACAATATTTATTGTTAAAATAAAAATATTTATAATTTATTAATTTACAATAAATAGATTATTTTATTTTCAAAGTGTTGCATTTGTTCATTAATTAATTAATTAAGAGCTACCGACCTCAATTTGGTGCGGCTCTTACATTTAGGATCAATATATATATATAGAGGCCGTTTCCTATGCGGACTGGTGCGTACGCACCAGTCTTCACGCGCGATTTCCGATGCAATTTACAGCCCACGCCTCACAGCCAAAATTAAACCATTCTCTCTTATTTATATAAATAAGGTGATTTAGACTCTCTCTCTCCAGACAATTTTAATTCATTTATCTTCTCTCTCTAAAATGGTTTTAACACTTAATTTGTAACCCCCCAGATCTCTAAAAAAAACTCACCGTTTTGGTACCAAGTGTGAGTTATCCCAAACTCTCTCTCTCTCACAGACTTCAAAATCCGATTTCATCAAGCTCTCTCTTGGGAATATTCTCGCTATCTCTCTCTCTCTCTATTTTTGGAAATCCACTTCATCAAGCTCTATATCTCTAGAATCCAAACGGCAGCAAGCTCCCTCTCTCTCTAAAATCTGAAGGCATCAAGCTCTGTTTTGTTATTTATGATTATTGAGGAAGGCTTGGAATGGTAATTAGTGCAAAAGGGGAAGATTTCGGGTTGAATTGGTGATGTTATTTTTGCAACAGACTCATATTGGGATCGCCTACAAAATGGGATAATCAGACATTAGTTTTTTTACAGACCAAAAATTTAGACTTTAAAGAATTAGACCAACAAATTTGTTTGTTTAGTTGCGGTAATTAATTCTAAATTAGTACTAGAGAAACAATAGTTCAATCATGATGTTGAATGTTGTGCAAAATTTTGCTTGAGACAAAGGTATATGACTATCAAAACATTTCGCCAATTGATGAATAAGTTTTGTAGTTCAAAAGGTATAGTCCGGAACTATAGTGTATGGTACCTAGACTCCCCTGTAATTGTCCAGAAATATAAAAATGGAAATTTAACACAGACTGGAAAGAAGTTCCGGGTTGTTTTCCACAAGATTTTTCATTGTATAAATTATAAGTAAAAATGGAGTGAGGATGAAAGATTCTGCATTAGATATCCTACATATCATTTTGAGTTTGTTTAATGGCTGGTGTTCTAACAAAGCAGCACTGATTCTCTAAGTCCATAGAATTATTTACTCATGCAAGCTACAGGGGTCGACGAAGCGTGGTTTTTGAGTGTTGGCACGTTGCTCAAAATTAGTACTTGGATGGTAATCCCTCAAGCTAAGACAGGTGAGGATTAAGAACTCTATTATGGATTCATTTTGTGTCGTTGATATGGAGAGTCCCCAAAACTTACAATTTCAAAGAAAACCATTTTCAGTAAAACCAGACCTTGATAAACGCTAATGGTTTAGGACAGCGAGAGAATTTTTCAGGATTTGAGAGAGAGAGAGAAATCATGAGATAGCGAGCAAGAGAAAGCTTGGTCGACAAGTGAGTTTTTTTAGACACACCTCACATACTGAGGTAAGTGCTAAACTAAAGAGGTTTCAAGGCTTTAGAGAGAAAAGACAAATAAATTTTGACAAGAGAAAGAGAAAATGGTTTAACTTTTTGGCTGTGGGGCGTGGGCCGTAAATGGCATCGGAAACCGCGCATGAGGACTGGTGCATACGCACCGGTCCGTATAGTTCTCTAAAAGAAACGGCCTCTATATAAAGACTATATAACAAGAGTATATAATTATAAAGACCAGATGGCTAGGGAAACCCTTATTTGTATACCAGCGAATGTATTTTCAGAATTTTGATACTCATTCTCTCGGCGGAAGAAAATTTTGTGCTCTTTATTTACAAAAAAGAAATTACTTGCAAGTTAAGGAGACATTTCTTCATCTTTGGGCCATAAAAAAGAAGAATTCCTTCAACAGAAGAATTTTAGCAAAAATAAGGGATTAGACAAGACATTTAAAAGGTAGTAGTCCTACCCCTAGCATTGAATCAAAATTTTTATTTTTATTTTTTTTTGAGATGATCTAGAGAGTATGAATTGATCATCTCTTAGGGCAAAATCCTGTACCAAAAAGAACAAGTGGGGGTGTAGGCCGAGAAAGAAACATTTGTCCCACCCATGTGACAAACCCTGGAACAGAATGGGGAGAAATGTTTGTTGGAAGTACGCGACAAATCCCTGATTAGTGATGGACAGTTCTAACACATCAATGTCAGAGAGTGACTGGTCTATGTTTAGTGAGTTTTGTCAGGCGAGAAGGAGCTACCCTAAACACCTATGGGAAGTTTTGTTGTGCTACAAGCCCCATGGAGTAATCTCTGGTGTGTGGGTGAGTAGGAATCTGCAATATCCTCGAAAAGTGAATTCTCACAGAAATTCAGTTTTTAGAACCAAATTGGTTCTTTCTAGACTGGAACATACAAAACTTTCAATTCTAACCTTTGGACTCTTCCAAGCAAGAATGCAAGATGATAGCGGGCTATAATGGATTTACTCCTTTGTGCCTATTTGACAAAAGATGGAAAGATTATGTCAGTAGAGCCTATTGGAATAGCCCATTCTCATTATTTTCTTTCTTGTTAAATGTCTACGACCTTGCTATTGTAGGCGATGAGCTGCTGTATGTGTTCCCATGAGGCTTTACAGTAGCTGGTGAATACTGGCACGCTACAATATTATGAGTATTTCATCTCATATGCCACAGGGTATGAAGATTTAGGTGAGGTTACCAGACGCAAACATTAACATAGAATATCAAAGTTGTTACAAAAGTGTGGTCTCAGAAAGAATCATTCCTAATAGAAGGAATGCAACCTGGTATTCCTCAAGGAAGAGTAAAAGTAAAAATCTGTAGAACGAATACTTAGCTCTAAAATACGGACAATATCTTATTGAAATTAGCAATATGCCATTGCAACTCTAACCCGTTTGATTTAAACATATAAATGCTAACACTAAATCTGGCAGTTGCCATCAATTCGGACATAAACTTAAAGGCCGACAGTCCAATGAGCCTTAAAAAAACTATTGCCCAAGATAATTCACAGGCAATATTAATATACTAGTTAATGTCCGTGCTTATGGCACAATTCGATTTTGCCTGTATATAATTAGTGACACCATCTAAAATCTTATCTATTGCTACTTTTTTTTATATATGTAATTTCTTGTAATTTAATTTTTTTCTCTCTTATTAAGAGTTCTTATTCCAATTTTGCAGATAAATTAATTTTAACATTATCCCGAAAATGTATCAGTATACTATTAATTTAAGAGCAAGAGGAATTAAATTTTCCCATACGGCACTAATTTTAATTTTTAATCTTATAGAAGCCCACATTCAACTAGAGTATAATTGTATGCTTATTATTCAAATAGTGATAGAATAAAAGACTTAAGTCTGTCTAATTCCACTTCCATTACAATTAGGAATGAGAAATGGCCCGATTTGACGGCTTTTCGACTAAGTAAACCCTAATATAGGGTAAACAGCAAGTATTTCTTTTTTCTTTTATAAATCCGGCGGAAAAATGCTAATATGGATTTGAAATGGCTTAAGTTCGAGTTCACGTAATTTTTTTTTCATTTGACTCAATCTTTGCTACAATATAATATTATTTCTTTAAATACATTTATGATACAATAGAATTACAACGATATGTCAAAAATGGAGAGAGTAAGTTAAGATTTATACATATAGCATAGACTTTCAAACATGGTAGATTTTAATTTAATTTTTTAAATAAATATGGCTTTTAGTCAATCCAGTATAGTTTCTGTTGACCCTAAAGTCAATTAATAGAAAGAATGCTTATTTTGATAATTACAATAAGTTAATATTGTGTTATTTAACTCGAAAGTTGGGATGTTCAGAATTTGATAATAGCTGAACACTAAAAGGAATTAACCAAAACATCTTCCAACCAAGTGTGAACTCAAACCGAAGCAATCATAATATCACACAAGCTAAGCTACAAGTGCCTCTATTTAATGAGACAAGAAATCAACCTTAGAGATTCACAAATGCTATACGAAGTCAAGAATGATCTGGTGCAATACGTTCTACAAACTTCCAAGAACAAGAAAGTAGACGTCAAGAACATAAATCAACTTAGTGAAAACACATTCAAGAAAATCAAGCATCACGAAGACTCAAGAATAACTTTTATAAATTAAGTGAGTGCTTAGATAAAAGAGTTCATGCAACTAAAGGATATCATTGATCATTTAAATCCCAGCTCATACAATGACACCTTTAACCTTGTTAATGATTGATCAAAAGTGGCTAGTTTTATTAAAGAATATACTTTGAAAACGATTTTTACCGAAAACTAGTCATTTTGGAAAATTCTCTATAAAGCACAAGACGCTTCATATGAATGAATTTTGATGCAAAAACTATTTTAGAAGTCTTAGAAAACTATCCAATGGGGATTTGATATTCTCCAAGCATCAAAATCAATTTCGGAAACAGTCAAATTGATTAATACAACCCTAAATCGAAAAACGCACAAAACCCACCACTCCAGAAGCATGTAGTCGACTACATGGTTAAAATCCAAAGGAGTAGTCGACTACACCATGTAGTCGACTACATGGTCACTAGGGTAGTCGACTACCTTGGTCAAAACTAGCCGTTAGAACTTCGCTAAATGTGCAATTTCGGCCCAATTAATTATTTAGAAAGGGCGAAGATAGAAAACCACTACAAACGGCTACAATCTTTTTCCACCTATAAATATGAGTTCTTGTGTGGAAACTCATTTTTAACAACTTTCTCAAAGAATGATCATCTAAACTCATTTTACACATAGAAGTCTTCATTATTCAAGTTTATAAGCTATTTATTGATCAATCTTTTCATTCTTTGAGCTAATATTCATTGATCAATCTTGATATCTCTTAGTGTGAGCTTCAATGCCAGTGTAATTCATTATACACGAGAGCTATTGTACATTGGTGTTTGTCACCAAAACTTGTTCAAATCATTTTTGTGAGAGGTGTATCTCATAGAATTAGCAAGAGGTTTCGTTATCACCACAATTGTGAAAGTAACCATTGAAGGTGTTTTCAATACTTGTGAGAGTGTGTGATAAGAAGCCATACACTTGTAGAGGTTTGGTCTTCACCCGGAAGGAGATCGGTTATAGTGGAAATTCTCGGGGAACTAACCGAGCGCGGACTAGGGGAACGCCGAACCGTGTGGAAATTCAAAAAATGTAGCTTGGGCTTCGATTGGTTTAATCTTTCTTACTCAATCTCTCTATTTAATTACTACATTATTACTTGCTTACCATGAGATTGTTGGAGACATGATTATTTGTTTTTGTGTACGAAAATGTTTATTTGTTTACATTCCTAGACATGATAAATTTGTTTAGCAAATTGTTTTACTCAGAAAGATAAATATTTTCGAAAAGTTTCTAAATTCCGCATTAAGTTTTAAAAACCCTATTCCCCCCCTCTAGGGTTGTAATAAGAGAACCGACCTACAATTGGTATCAGAGGTTGTACTCTTGTTTTGATCTAACGATCTTAGAAATAAAGTTTACGATCATGTCTATTTATCAAGGAACCGGTATCAACGAAGGATCTTCCACTACTAGACCGCTGTACTCTATTTGATGGCAAAAACTTTCCATAGTTATTGGAAAAGTCGTATGTGCACTTTTCTCCAAGCTAGTGATTTTTTGAACAATGGAAAGTCACATTAATCGGACCCTATCAAATTACCAAAACCGATGATAAGGGTATAGTTTCACCCAAATCTATTTCCGAATATGATGAGAATCCTCCTTGTATTAGGAAAATCCAATTTAATGCTAAAGATTTCCTTAAAAAGACGCTCTTCATTGTGCATTGACTATCGATGAATACAACAAAATCTCTAGTTGTAAGTCCGCCAAGGAAATTTGGGATAAATTGGAAGTTCGACTCAGACTATGAAGGAACTTCACAAGTTAAAGATGATAATATGCAAGTAACCTTCATGGGTTCCCCCTCGTTCATGACTATGTGGTGAATAGAGGAAATACAGCCCCTTTAAAACAAATGGAGCCTAATGAAACAATTGCTTCTATAAACAGTATAGTAGGTTCTCTATTATTACTAAGAAATGCTTTAGATCTAGACACCAACTCTTGGCTAAAGGAATACTCAAATGAAGACAAGATCCGAAAAAAATCCTTAGAACTCTTCCCAAGAAGTGAAAAGATAAGACCGAAAGTTACGGCTATTCAAGAAGCCAAAAATCTCAAAAAAATGGGAAAAGCTAAGCATGGATGAACTCTTGGGTTCACTTAAAACCCATGAGACCATAAACGGAGTTGGCAAGAGAAGAAGAAAGTGATATTCTCAAAAGCCAAAAGGTCAGACAGAGATAGCCCTTAAAGCAACTCAATTGGGTGATGATCCAAGAGGAATCAATGATAGAAGATGATGATATGGCTCTTCTCTCTAGAAAGTTCATGAAATTTCTAGCCAAGAAGAAAAAGTTTCAAGGGAAAGGAAACAACTTTGATCTATAGAGCTCATCAAGAAGAAACAATGACCGATCTACTCAACCAAAAGTTGATAATGAGGAAGAAAAGAAATCCTTCCATTGCCATGAACCGGGACATTTCAAAACAAATTGTCCGGTTAGAAGGAAAGAAAGAAGAGATAAGAGAGACAAAGCTTTCAAACAAGTGAGACATTCACTCAAAGGGACTTGGAGTGATTCGGAAGAAGGTGAATCCAATGACGATTCAAGCGACGAAGAAACGGCAAATCTTTGTCTCATGGCTAGAGATGACGAGGTACATTCTTCTTATGACTCATCTAGTGATGATAATTCCTCTATTAATAATGATATACATGATGAAAATGACTATGAAGAACTATATGATATGTTTGAGAAATTGCATAAAAAGTTCAAAAATTTGTCTAAAATGTATGCAAATCTCAAAAAGGAAAATTTGATTATTTCTAGCAAAAATGATAATCTTGAGAAGGAAAATATGTTTTTGAAAAATGAAAACATAACTTTGAAGAAAGAAAAGGAGAAAGAGACTCCAAATACACTTGCTTTAGAAAATATCAAATTAAAAGATCAAGTGGATGACCTAACCAATAGTTTAGCCAAGTTCACCAAAGGAAAGGAAAACTTGGATAAATTATTAGGAATACAAAGGTGTGTTTTCGACAAAGCCGGTTTAGGTTATCCCGAACCAAATGGATAACCAAAAAGATTCTCGCTATAAAAATAGAAAAATATATGCTTTTTAAGACAAAACATACAGTGTATACACCACATGATCCCACTCATTAGAGATCTTTGCTCAATAGATCTAAGACTTGTGGTAGATGGCAACACTCATCCCTTATGTGATTATGATCATTGTTTTTATCGGAAAAAGAATAAATGTTTTCCTAAATTTCAGGATGCTTGCTTGGGTTCCAAAATCTAAACCATTATGTTTGATATCTAACCCGACTAGGGACCCAACACATTTTGGGTACCAAAGGAGAAGTTACTCCAGCAGAAAGACCAGATTATGATCAGTGTCGCCAGATATCTACAAGGGGCATATGCTTGAAGGCTAGCAAAAGGAAGCAAAACGAAGTGCCTAGACCCATTCTTGGATAGTGGTTGCTCAAAACACCCCCATGACGGGAGACAAGAACAACTTCTTAAGTCTTATTCCCAAGAAAGGAGGGAATGTTCTTCCCCGAATACAGACCAGACCAGAGGTTTCGGAGACAATGCCAAGGAAAAAAGAAACTCATTGGTATAGGTAAGGTTGGTAAGTTTTCCGCATGCATTGATAATGTTCAGACAAAATTGTTGCTACAGCCAGATTGATGGTTTATTTCCCAGAAAATCAGCACCTAATTTGCTTAGACCCCAAGAAATATTAGAGCCACAGGTCAACTATGGCGCCACCTGAAAACAAGATAAATCTTGGTTATGAAGAAAAGGTTCTTTAACTTTACCCCGTAAAAAGGAACCGATCGTTGTATTGTTAAAAAATGTTAGACAATGATGATTCCATTCTATTTATTGCATATAGAAATAACAATGTGTATACTCTTCAACAGAACTAGATGATTTATCACAACTGTGAAGATGTTAAATGTTTGGGGAAAAACAGACATCCGCTATTAATGATATGTCTTGGCTATGGTATGGCTCTTACAGGAAACCACAGCCTATTTTTTGGCGAAATTTTATGATATCTCACTTGATGACGAGACCGATTCCCCTTTAAGAGATTCTATTGGTCAACAGGATTCAACCATGAACATGAGGATTCCAGCTATACACCGAGAGGACATTTCATCAAATGCCCATTGAAGGAAAACAAAATATCACTTAGACAATCTTTGGGATCCTAAAGATGGATCTCTAATGATCCAAATGACGTAGAGGCTAGTGATGAAGAAGAAGGAGATGATCAAGAAGAAGCTTTGGAGGAAGGATGACCAGAGGACAACTAAAGCCCCGCCGGAGGTAATAATACCTTCTCCTCCACATCAAAGGGGGCGTCCTCATCAAGATCAACTCATGGATGCCATTAACAATCTATCCCTTCAAATGGCCAACACACGTCAAGAGATTCCTAGCACCAACGCTTCAATCGTATTGAGACGGCCTTTCAACACTATCATCCGGATTATATCTTTCCGGGTTGGCAACCATGGGATCCGCCACCGCCGCAGAAACGCCTCAAGAGTGATTCCCTTCTTTTTGATGAAGAAAAAGGGGAGAAGTATTATGTGTATTTTGAGTGAGAATGGTACACACTCATTTTTATCGTTTATTTCTGTTTTTAAAAGCTGATTATCAAGAACTGCACTTCATGGGGCCAGAAGCAGTACCCGAGGTGTTTTGTTTGCAAATTTGTTTAAGTTTGAACTTATATGTAAAGCATTAGCTATCTAGAGGTGCAAGTACTTTTCATTTCGCCTATTAAATTGGGGCGTCTCTTTATTCGTTTTCTTTTTGCTTTTAGCAGCCGGTAATTTTAATCTATGCACCTATTTAGGGGGAGCATATTATTCATATGTAAGTACTTATTATTCTATCTTAGAGTTTATAATTCTACACACATTAACTCTATTGTCATCATCAAAAGGGGGAGATTGTTGACCCTAATTTTAGTTAATAAAATAATGTTTCTTATACAACTTTGATCTCCGAGTTCTGTTGTATTACAATAAGTTAATATTCTTGGCGGGTGAAAACCTTCTCTCTATTTAACTGGTGAGTGGCGGTTTTGGGTTCTTTGAGGTGCCGTAGCCGTGATAGCCACAAGGGTTTAGGCGATAAAGGCGTAGGCAAAACAACGACCGATCTTCCAACCAAGTGTGAACTCAAATAAACCGAAGCAATCATAATATCACACAAGAAGGCAAGAAAAGCGATCTACAAGTGCCAGACATCTATTCACAAGAAATTGTTTAAATTATTTGCAACCTTAGAGATTCACAAATGCTATACGAAGTCAAGAATGATCTCAATACGTTCTACAAACTTCCAAGAACAAGAAAGTATCAAGAACATAAATCAAGTGAAGACACATTCAAGAAAATCAAGCATCACGAAGACTCAAGACTTTTATAAATTAAGTGAGTGCTTAGATTTCATGTAAAGGATATCATTGAAAACGCTCATTTAAATAGCTCATACAATGATTAGACGAAGAGGAAGTAAATAATCCTTGTTAAGATTGATCAAAAGAGACAACGCCCAAGTAGTTTTGGAGGAATCCACGATTTGAAACTGCAAGAAACGATTTTTACCGAAAACTAGTCATTTTGCAGAAAAAGACTTCAGAGACTCTATAAATTCATATGAAAACGGAGAATTTTGATGCAAAAACTATTTTAGAAGTCTTAGAAAACTATTTTTTATAGATATTCTCCAATTACGGAGACATTAGACTCGTAAAATCAATTTCCCCCATAAGGATATTGTCAAATTGCAAATTCCAAATTATAGGCGAAAAACGCACAAAACCCCGTGGACCACTCCAGCCTCAAGCATGTAGTCGACTACATGGTTAATGGAGTAGTCGACTACACCAAGATCTCCATGAACCAGATAGTGATTCACCATCAGAGACCCGTCCGATAATTTTTATACATGGTCACCCGGTAGACGAAACAGTAGTCGACTAGATTCCTTGGTCAAAACTAGCCGTTAGAATAGATTAATCTAAGATAGTTCGCTAAATGTGCAATTTCGGCCCAATTAATTATTTAGACAAGTCCACTACAAGTGGTCCACGGCTACAATCAAAACTTTTTCCACCTATAAATATGAGTTCTTAAAAGAACTCATTTACCAAATTAAGTTTAGAAAATACAACTTGAATGAAAACTCATCTCTCGGCAAAGTTTTTTTGCTCATTTTACACATTTCTTCATCTTTGGGCATTAAGAATTCCTTCAAGTTTAGCAAAAATAAGGGATTTCTATTTAAAAGGGTTAATTGATCAATCTTTTCATTCTTTGAGCTAATATTCATTGATCAATCTTGATATCTCTTAGTGTGAGCTTCAATTGTAATTCATGGGGGTATACACGAGAGCTATTGTCGTGTGACAAACCCTAACAGTGGTGTTTGTCGTGCGACCAAACTGAAGTGTTCAAATCATTTTTGTGAGAGGTGTATCTCATAGAATTAGCAAGAGGGTTATCTTGTGAAAGTATTGAAGGTGTTTTCAATACTTGTGAGAGTGTGTGGGTGATTCTGCAATATAAGAATACACTTGTAGAGGTTTGGTCTTCACCCGGAAGGAGATCGGTTATAGTGGAGTGGTGAATTCTCGGGGAATTGGCTAACCGAGCGCGGACTATAATTATTATTGGGGAAATTAGCAATATGCCGAACCTAACCTGTGTGATTTAAACATATAAATGACAAAAAGGCCATCTTGGACATAAACATAAAGGGAGTCCAACCTTAAAAAAACGATTGGTTTAATCTTTCTGCTACTCAATCTTTTGCTCTATTTAATTAGTGACACCATACATTATTACTTGCTTTTTTTTATATATGAGATTGTTTGATTATTTGTTTTTGTGTTGTTTATTCCAATGTAGATAAATAATTTTAACATTCCTTGAAAAAGTAAATTTGTTTAGCAAAGGAATTGTTTTATACGGCACTAGTTTAAAGAATATTTTCCTATTATTCAAATAGTGGTAAAAAATTAAGTTTCTAATTCCATTCCATTACAATTAGGGATGAGAAATGGCATTAAGTTTTCGAAAAACCCTATTCACCCCCCCCTCTAGGGTAAACTATTTATTTTTTCTTTTATAATCCGAAAATATGGATTTTAAATGGCCTACAGTTCGAGTCAAGTAATCATATTTTTAGATATATCAAGTTTGAATTTAACAAAACCCTAAACACAACTATTGCTTCCCTACGAATAATGCTAATCCCAACATGAGCCATTTATATATTTCGATTAGTACTTTTTGGATTATTAAAATTTAGAAATAGTTGATCAAGTAATCATATTTTTAGGATACGTGTATTTAACAAAACCCTAAACACAACTAGTTCCCTAGAATAATCTAATCCCAACATGAGTAATATTTCCATTAGTTTTTTGGAAATTAGTATATCACATATAAGATATGCAAATAAGATCGGCATAATATTTAAAAATTAGAATTAACTTTTAGATAAAATAAAATATTATTAATCTATTTTGAAAATAATAATAAATATAATATTAAATATGCTCTAAGTTTTGGATATGCCATTATCTCCTACTATTAACTTATTTTTTTATCCTTTCTAAGAATTAATTATATTTTCTTCTTCAACCAAATTGATATTGTAAATTTCACTACTTTAATATTGAAAGAAAAATAAATAAAATAAGGAAGTTCTAAATTTTTCAATGATTAACAATGTAGCGGTTAATTTATGTATATATGGCATGATGCCATTTGTATTTGTTTTCTAGAAATAAAAGGATGTTAAAAATTAAAATTCTTACATTCAGAAAATTAATTTTTACTATTTATAATAAGAAAAATATAAATAATTTTGAGCAATTGAAACTTGCATTGAATTCAATATAACTAAATGTTAAATATTAATAAATAATTGATATTGATAATAAAAACTACATATATATATGCCTAATTATTGAATAAGGTACGAAAAAAATATAACCAAAGAAAATCATTTTAGTAATAATGTCTTTATATTCTAAAAAATGGATTCTAATTTAAATTTAAGCTATTTTATTTTTATTTATTAATTAAAGGTTTTAAAGACTTTAATAATGATTAGTTAATTAATAAATACTTGTTTATTAATCATAGAAATATGTTACATAAATCGAAGTTAATTAGGAATTTATCATATAAATTAAAATTAATTAGGAGATAATTATATGTTTAGCTATCACAAAAATATGTGAGCCGTTAGATTAAAACTTAAAAATTTAAACTAAATTTCAACCACCAATTGGGAACATAAGTTAAGAAAGTTTTTGAGCCGTTTGATTGAAACGTAAAAACTCACATTAAATTTAAGCCACAACTTAAAAACCGAAGTTAAGAGAGTCCCATAATATCATAATTGACTTATTAATTAATAGATTTATATCTTCCTTTATTTGTGTTAGATGGAACTAATATTTTGTTTTTTGATTTTCTGTCCTTATGATAGTTAATCTAAAAAACTACATTTTAAGTGACACCTTATAAAACTGATAATCATAAATACATACTACTATTATATTATAATTGTCGTTTGGTTCTTAATTTTTAATATACCAATATAGTATTGATGAAACAAAAAACATTCATAAATAGATTAAATTAGATAAAGTTTGACAGTAACTAATGAATTTGCCACATTTAATTTTTAGCGCCTTCTATTTGGGATGGTTAAATTCGTTTTTGACTTAACTGCTTTAACTATAAAAGCGATAAGTCATATTGTTAATTTAATATGTTACTATATTGTCAACTAAAATATATAAACTTGAGAGTATATATGTAATTTTTTAGAATGGATGTACTTCAATTAAACTCAAACAATATGAGAATTCTTACCTTATTAAAATTTTGTTCATTTTCGACATTTGAGGTAGGTAGCGTTTCAAAAGTAAAAACTTCTTCTACATTAGATTGCTATAAAAAGAAATAACTATATTATAGAAACGTACTTATTATACATTTTCACATTATATAATTACTAAAAGATGCTCACCTCATTAGGAGTCTCTTTAGAAGTAGGTTGTGGTTGAATGCTTTCCACCCCAATGCATTGCTATTATATATTTATATATTAATTTATCAATTTGAAAAGTACACTAATAAAAAACTTATATATGCTGAGATGCATACATCGTTTGAGTTTCTTTATCTCTCACATTGAAAGTATTTAGTGACCGAGAGTTTTGAACTTCCCCCCAATATTGCATTGATATTATATACTTTATTACGTATAAAAGTTATCAAAAAAGAGGAACAATGACATTCTTTACTGGATTAGGTTCTTGCTCATCTTTCGCATTTGAAATAGGTAACAATCTTAAAGTTGGAACTTCTTTCACATTGCATTGCTACATACAAAATTGGAAAATAAAATGAATTGTATATATCTGTAAATTTCTACATTTTTGCATTAATTATATAAAATGCATCTCCCATTAAGAGTTTTTTCATCTCTCTTGGAAGTGCTATGTAGTTGAAAGCAATTAAAAAAGAAAAAGAATTAGGGATCATATTATCGAAAAGAGTAGCCAATTTTTTCAGGGAAAAAAAAGTTAAATCTTATAAACATATTTACAATTTATATACGTAATATTTTTGATTATAGAAATAAAGTAAAAAAGATTAAAGCAAATAAATTATTTGCATTGTATAATAATAAAAATAGTAGGCACGCATATATGCACGTATATTTGTTTAATAAAATAAATAATTTTAGATTTAGATTATTCCCTAAATATTATTTACAAGTACATAAATAATTAGTTGATTGAAGTGGTTATAAATATAACTCATTTTTTTTTATCTAGGCGTTCCTTATAATTTAGGAGTTACTTAAATATTTTTGTTTGAGATGACCTAAGTTCAAAATATATATATCTATATTTGGATATTGGATATCACATCTTTTGTTAAGAATAGAGGCATTTTTAGTATATCATATCTTTTGTTAAAGGGAAATAATTGGTTGAACAGTAGACCAAATGAAATGGTTTTTTTTTTGCTCTTATAAAGTACATTTTTTTTTGTATGGAGCTAAAATTTTGGTTGAGAGCTCTAAAATCCCCCCCCCCCCCCCCCCCCCACAAATGCATTTCTATTATATATTTTACTAAATATAAAAGTTATCAAAATAGTGGAACACTAAAAATTTAGCAACATTAAATACTCAACTGCACACTTAGTTAGCAATTTGTTTATTTTGAATTACTCGTGATAAATAATTATAACGCGGAACATTGACAATCTTTACTGGATTAGGTTCTTGCTCATCTTCAATTTTTCAAATAGGTAACGATCCCAATCTTGGAGCTTCTTCCACATTGCATTGCTATACACAAAATTGATAGTTAAAATGAATTATATATACATATCATGTCAACTTCTACATTTTTGTATTAATTATATAAGATGCATACCCCATTAATAGTTTCTTCGTCTCTCTTGGATGTGCTCTATGGTTAATAGCAATTTAAAAAAAGAAAAAGAAATTAAGGATCAAATTATCGGAAAGAGCAGCCAAATTTGTTTGAGGGAGAAAAGCTAAGTTTTATAAACAAATTAAAAATTTATATACTTAAAGAAAATTGATTATATATATAAAGTGCCCCCCTCTTATTGACAAGGCCAACTCCTTTACAGATTATATGCATTGTGTAATAAAGAAAAACAGTAAGCAGTCATGCAATATGCAGGTATAGTTGACCAAATGAAATGGTTTTTTTTCTTCTTTTATACATTACAATTTTTATTTTGTGTGGAAATATTATTTTGGTTGAACAAATTTTTGAAATAAGAAAAGTACGATTATTCAATTTTTGATTGAACAAGATGTACTGAATAAGAGAAAAAATTGTATTGTATTAGTTCAATCAATTTTATTTTTTTAACAAATTTGATCCTTAATTTCTATAGTACAATTAGTTCAACCAAAATGTTAGTTCTAATATTTTGAAATATGTAATTGAACAAGATAGTATGCATGATGTAAGAAAAGTGAAATTTGTCCTCTTGCATCGTTAACAACACCGAATAATGGAATTTT
Organism: Lonicera japonica; assembly: GCA_021464415.1. Taxonomy (NCBI): domain Eukaryota; kingdom Viridiplantae; phylum Streptophyta; class Magnoliopsida; order Dipsacales; family Caprifoliaceae; genus Lonicera; species Lonicera japonica. Next base: position 60,811,417 of record CM038470.1, read on the forward strand.
GGTAATTTCCATTTCTAAATTTGACAACAGTAAAAAAATGAGAATAAAATGTAAGACTAATAGAAAAAGCAACAAACGTTACAAAACACATACATACATATTGTATACACATACCCATTTTATAATAATTATATATATAACACTACATCAATAGAAAAAAAAAGTGATTAGAAATAGGTTTTTACTTGTTACAGAAATAAACTATACTTAAAAGGAGAAATACAAACGAAGCGCAGATGGAGAGATCTAAAAGTACATAGGAGAAATGAGAGCTAAGCAAAGCTAAAGTTTATACAAACTAATTAAGAGATAAATGCATGTTTAATAAATACTTGTTTAGTTTATCACTAATAAATATATTTATCACCATTAAAATTAGTTAGGAGATAAATTAAGTAAGAGATAAATATGAGTTGTCGGATTAAAACATAAATACTCAAATTAAATCTGAACCACCAGATGAGAACATAAGTAAGAGAGTCCTAGCATGCGAGGACTCACCTGATTTATTAATAGATATGTACATACAAATTGTTTTCCCACCGGACATTTAGTAACGAATTTTTGTTACTAAAATATTGGGAGATATTTTTAGAAGGAAAAAAATGTTGCTAAAAATCTGGTCCCCATACAAATAGATATGTATATACAAATTGTTTAGTTTATCACTAATAAATATATTTCTCACCATTAAAATTAGTTAGGAGATAAATTAATTAAGAGATAAATATGAGTCGTCGGATTAAAACATAAATACTCAAATTAAATTTGAACCACAAGTTGAGAACATAAGTAAGAGAGTCCTAGCATGCGAGGACTCACCTGATTTGTTAATAGATATGTATATACAAATTGTTTTCCCACTGGACCTTTAGTAACGAATTTTTGTTACTAAAATATTGGGAGATATTTTTAGAAACAAAAAAATGTTGCTAAAAATCTGGTCCCCATATAGATAGTCCGTGCTGAATTCGAGATGTATATATATGATATATATATATGATATATATATATATATATGATATATATATATATATGATATATATATATTGATAAGGGGCATTCACAAAATTTATGGAAATATAATGGTAAAATATTTAACTCGCCCTTTTTATTTAAACAAAGCTAGGCGCGGACACAATCAATGAGTGTGGATATATTATTTTCATGCATGCATAGGTTTAATATATAATATATCTCCAACTTTTAACTTAAGAGGCATGAGTTCGAGTTTTATCAAATATATTTTTAAATAAAATAATTAATACATGGAGAAAATAAAAGGGAAAATGACCCATACAATCTCTAGCCTCCCTTTGCCCATTAACTTTTAGCAGCTATTTTTTTGACCATTAACTACAATAGTTTTACCCTTCTTTTTCTAAATAACATATTTCTTATATTTTTGAAATATTCATGCCGATTTTACGCTTCTAGGTAAAGGGGATCTTTTATTGGAATTCCTATTCATGCTAAGCACGACTGAGGGATTAAAAGCGAGAGAGAGAAAAACAAATTTTTGAAAAGCTATATATAGAGAGAAAATGGATTTTTAAAAAGCTAGAGAGAGTGAGAACAAGAGAAAGAGAGAGAGCTCGATTGTATCTGCGATTTCCATTGCGAAGAAGATAATCATCTCCGACTTCATCATCGTTTGTGATTCTATAGTTTGATCATCTCTGTCTTCATTATCGTTCATGATCTTCTATATTTTTGGATTTGCGAGATGGACGATAATGGAGTTCCACTATTATATAGGTTTGTTTTCGAGATCATCGTTTTTAATACTTAATGGTTTGTATGTCAAATTTCGATTTGTTGTTAGCACTGGTTGGGTTTTGATGGAACTGGTTCAATTATTTGGTCCAGTAATTCGGATTACTGGGGGCAGTAATCTAAATTACTTAATTGTTGTAGGAATTTATCAGATAGCAGAATTACTGGCCCCAATAATCCAAATTGCTTTATTGTTGCTGTAGTTTATTAGATAAACAAATTACTGGCTCTAGTAATCCAAATTGATTAGGCAGTAATGGATTAATTGGGCAAGTATTTAGGACTACTGGGGGCAGTAATGGATTACTGGTTCACTAATTCGGATTACTGGCTCCAGTAATCTCCAGTAATTTGGACTATTAGCACCAAGATTACAGGGGCAAGTAATTAGGATTACTGGGACCAATAATCCAAGTTACAGGAGCCAGTAATCCAAGTTACTGGACTAGTAATCTAAATTATTGGGGGCCATTAATCCCTATTAATGAGCAGTAATGGCTTATTGGAGCCAGTAATCAGGATTAGTGAACCAATAATCTATCTTACTTGCCCTTGTAATTTAAATTACTTCAGTGTTCCAGTAGTTTATCAGTTAACCGAATTACTAGCTCCAGTAGTCCAAATTGCTTGGGCAGTAATAGATTAATGGGGTCAGTAATCTAAATTACTAGGCACAGTAATTAGTTTTATTAGGGCCAGTAATTAGTTTTACTGGAGCCAGTAATCCAAATTACTGGAGATTACTAGGGCCAATAATCCAAGTTGCTGGGGAAGTAATAGATTACTACTGGCTGCAGTAATCAATTACTGGTATCAGTAATTTGGATTACTGGACACGGTAGTCGATAACTGGGGCGGTTAGTGGCCCTCATAATCAATTAGTAGCATCAGTAATTTGGATTACTTGGCACAGTAATAGATAACTGGGGCGGTTAGTGGCCCTAGAAATCGATTACTGGCATCAGTAATTTGGATTACTAGACCATGTAATCGATTACTGGCCCCAAGAATCACTTGAGTTGTGAATCGATCGATAACTGGGGTGATTATTGGCCACAGTAATTGATTATTTTCTCAGCAACTTGGATTACTAGCTCCAGTAATTGATTACTTCCCTATCAACTTGGATTAGTGGGGCTAGTAGTTTTTGTTAACGTTGCAACAATCAACAATGAACAACAACAGCAATCAAAATAAACATATATATATATGGTTCATTTAATCATAATCGCGACATGGTTGGATAAGCTAATGAAAATCAGTTATATATACATGTTGTATGGAAATGTTCATATAATTTTTTATTTTATTTTTGTGAAAATATAGCTACTTGAAGTTGAATATTTTTTTTGAAGAAACTTCCACTTATTTATACTTTGTCATTATCATTTTAAGTTATATGTCCATGCATCGCATGGATTACTCATCTGTAATATTATAATATATAAATAAATATAATAGATAGTTATTATTACAATGTCAAGTATTTATTACATTCATAAACACTAATACAAAAAGTATAATGCATTTTTATTGTCTTCTAATGAATTATGTTATTTCTTATTCAATTAGTTATTTAGTTCCTTGTAATTCCACAGTGTATTCAATCTCCTTGACTTATGGACTACCTGAAGTGATAGAACTTCCTTAATTTTGACACATTTCATGGGTTATGGATGTGTTTTCCATTTATGTCTTCTAGGTAATAGGCTCTAGTCCCACTAGAGGAGGAGATGACATAAGGGTGACGCGCCGAAAATACTTCCGTGCTTAGAAACCCAAGTGTAGGTCATCAAGTTATAATACTTGATAAGTCCAAGTGTCGAACCACAAGGATAGTCGGAAAGACGATATGGTGATTACGAGTCCAAGGCTTTGTTCAAGAGAATTTGATTGGTTGATTTTAGTTGTTGATTTTAAAGTCTTGCAATAAAAATTAAAGTGATGTATCAACTAATAAGAAAAGGCTAAGACATTATAGAATTCATTTGCTTTGCAATGTTATGTAAAATTAATCTTATTCAAAATTCTCAATGCAATTCCTAAGTGTTGGGTATCTTACACGTTTCTAAGCAAAATGGTGTGAAGCAAGAGTAACCCATTCCCATATAAATGCCATATAAAGAAATGGTGTAAGTAAAACTCAACACAAATGTATCTCATTTTTATCTTGTAACAAAGGGTGTGAAGCAAGTGCAACCCATTCCCATATAATGTCCAACCAAGATGCAAACTTGAGATACACCAAAAGAAAAGGCATAAAATTAAACTAGGTATTGAGAATTCATTGATAGTTTCCCTTAGGCAATTGACTTGATTATGAAAATGGCCAACTAAAAAGTTTAGCTCAATAAATCATAATATTTCATTTGCTAACATTGGGAGGTCTAGGTGGAGATTAAATCATCCGGTTTACACATTTAATAAATACAAATTGAATCCTTAAGGTGATTAGTAGTTGATTATGGCATAAACTTAAGATCTGATGGAGACATAAATACAGGATCGTTTGATATTGCGATATAGATTGAACAAAAAAAAAACTTATGCTAAAACCAAATAAAATAAAGGGATTTCACCTTGGTGATCATGTAAGGATCCATATGAGGAGACTAGGGTTGAAAGCATCAGATTGCGATTTGGTCAAATTTTTTTTTTATTCTCGCTGGGCTGCAAAATTAATTTTTTTCGCCACCAAACGACTTCTGATCGTCCTGATTTTTCGCGTTATAATAGTAACTTTGCGTTCCGAACCCATATCCATAAATCAGCCCGACAACGGTTGGAATCAAAAGTTCGATTGATTTACATTGCTGTGCCGAAAAACCTAAAGATCTTCTATCGTAATCCTTCCGCCATCAAATCTTGCACCGATGTGGGTTACGGTATCACCAAGATTTTCTCCTCTCTCCATAGAACAAATCCTAACTCATGAATTATTGTTTATGAGAAGAGACTAGGTCGTATATATAAGGCTACGATAGGGACCTCAAGGAGAAATAAGTGTTTGGGCTTCCTATGAAAGTTGGAATCCTAATTCCACTCTGAATAGTTCCTTCCATAAATTATAATTCACACCACTAAAGAATTATAATTGCACTCCCATCCTTATCTCAAAATTATATTTCGAGCTCCTTATTATTAAATACTTATTATTCTCCCCACGTTAAGATTACAGACAACCGTCATTTAAATTAAATTACTGACAATTATATTTAAATGACTTTTTAATCCTTGAGCCTACCACTTAACTTATTTGACATGTCGGATTAACATAATCCACCTGCAGGGTTTGACATGATCAAAACTTATAAGCCTTCTCAAGGTTATCATCAATCTCCTATACCGGGACGTGATTCCGTCAATAATTAATATTCATCATAAAATATGTCGTCATCCAATTCACGAAGATTATTGATCCATAAATGAACTCACTCATAATGAGTCAAAACAACAAACACTACATAAATATGCCTATTAATTATTTCAAGATTAAGAGCATAAGTAATCATAATAACCATGGATTTTAAATTTTTTTATATAGTCAGTATAAAAACAATTACCCAAACTGTCCTATTCAATACACACAAAGTGTACTAGCACAACAAGTTAAAACTATACCTTTTCTGTAGTCAAGATAAACTAACTAAAACTTGTGCTACAACCTCCTACCATGTGTCCAATTCCATCTAAGATTGTGAACCATTAAACTTATATTCCACAAGAACCAATGATATGATCTTCTGTGAAGCTATACTCTACACACCAAATCATCTACTATATGGAATAAAAGACACACATGCACAATATTTAAATAAATAATATAACAATCCATTGCCCATATAGATTCTCATTAAAATAGCAAAACCAAGTTTATAACATATCCAAACCAACAAGAAAATTATGGCTTTTAGTATCACTCTAACAAGATCTTCCTTGGCAACACTCTAACTAAGAAAATATTGAGTCTCAAAATCACATAAAGTGTAGAAAGCACTCAACATATCATAAAAGCATTCAAGGATTGGAATCTCAAATTTATGGTATTTCTATGAATATCAAAGACTAAACATGCTTGGCAATGTAAAGTATCTTAATCATAAAAAATGGACATAGCTAATAAGAAATAAACAAATTATCATCCCCTCATTAATGCTTGAGATCTATGTATACAAGGCATACAAATCAAATCACTCACCTCTAATATTTTTACCTAGCTTATGAATGTATTGAATGGAGAAGATGAAGGATTCAACCAATATTTAACAATACTACAATGGAATGAGAAACAAACTTACATAATTAATGCAATGCAAACTTCATCTTTTAGCCTTAGCAATGAAACTACACCAAATAGTTGAATGAACAAAAAACCATTAAAGGGATTCCCATTTTCTCTCAAGAGTTTCTCTAACTAGATTTCTTACAAGTGATAGATAATGAGAAAGTGCAGGGAAAAGCCACTTAAATATCTAATCTAGATCTAAGAATTACATATCCCCAATAACAAAGAAAATATTTAAATAAAAGCAAAACAATGCCAAAAATGGCTATTCTATCACACTTTCTAAGGGACCCAAGGGTAAACACCTGAGCTTGCAACAAAAATAGGAAGTCCAACACTTTTTGGGAGTTCCCAAGCATAAAAAAGTAGAAAAGCTGCTTTTGTGGGCTGTACCTGTGCAATCTGGGACTCCCTCTGATCGATCAGAGGGGAGATTTGGCTTAAAAAGGTGGGCTATGATCGATCAGAGCACCCTCTGATCGATCAGAGGGGAGATTTTGGCTCAAAAGGTGGGCTCTGATCGATCAGAGAACCCTCTGATCAATCAGAGGGTAGGTTCGGGCAACTTTCTTTTTCTCTTTTGGCTCCGTATCTTCTTTGAACACTTCCCAAAGCTTCCCAACTGCTTCCATGGCCTAAATACAATCAAGACACAGAAAAAGATACTTTGAGCCATGTTAAAGCAATTCTTGATATTTTGAGTGTGTGTGCAAAATTTGTTAGTAATTACTAGGCTAAGATAAACGCGCTAAACATAATCAAAACGTTAGCGACTATACAAAATTATGCGTTTATCAAAGGGTCCCCCCCATAGGGTTGAGTGTCCCATTAGTGAATTTGGTGGTATTGAAGGTGACTTTTCTGAGAACTAGGCCCCATTTGGAAGCTTATTGGCTTGAGATTATTTTCCCTCTATTGGATAAGAGTTGCTGATAATAGGCCAAAATGGTTAAGGCTAGTTCCTTCATTTCTTCCACCTAATCTAGTGTTTGATCATGCCTTTAATCTACAAAGACTATTCTTAATGAAGGTAGTCTGACCTCTAATGGTATGATGGCCTCTACCCCATAAGTCATGGAGAAGGGATTTTTTCTAGTGATCTCCTTGGTATTTTTGTAGGCCTATAAATAGTGGGGAGCTCCTCCACCCACTTGCCGTTTGGTTTCCAGTCTTGTTTTAATCATCTATAATAACTTATTGGGCTGTCCATTTCATTGAGGATAGCTTAGGAAGAGAATTCTTTGATTCCACATTAGTCATAATATAAAATCCTTATAACTAAGTTCTTGAATTAGGTACCGTTGTACATATTGAGTGTTAGGGTATGCATAAAGGTTTTGCCTCCACCCATACTTCGATTCGTTCAGACATGTGGTGGAGATTATATAGTAATTAATTGATCTGACTTGGCAAATGGGCCAACAATGTCCAACCCCTATTGAGAAATAACCAGGTCTGGTTAAACATAGGTCAGTGGCTGGTTGTTAGATTATGGAAGAACTTATGGCATTTCACACTTCTAAACATGGGATAAGGCATCTTTTTGCATATAAGGCCATTAATGCCCCTGTTGGCGAGCTCGGTGGGACAAGGATTTGGCCCCGGTATGACTTCTGCAATTTCTTATGTAGCTCAAACAAGAAATCTTTAGTCGGTCTGGATGAACACATTGAGGATGCCCCATATATTTTTTTTTCTATAAAATACTCCTTTTGGGGAAAGCCAATATTTGCAAATGGAATTTTTACTTTTTAGGCTTGTTTGCTATCAAAAAGGAGTGCTACATTTAAGATAATAGTAATGGGATCCATTCAACTAGATTCAAGTTGAAACACAAAACTTGATTTTGTTCAGATTCAATGCTAGGCCTAGGAAGATAATGTACATCAATTCTCTTGATTTTGAATCCACTGCTGAAGTTAGAGTGGCTAGAGCATCTGCTTGACTGTTGTTAGTTCTGGAAAACATTTGACGTAGGCCAAGGTGAATGATATTAACAGTTGTTGGGCTAGTTTCGTGTAGGCTTCCATCTTTAGTTTCGAGCACAATACTCTTATGTTAATTACTTATTTCATTTGGAGTCACAATTGATCCTGAGGTTTTGAACGCCCAAAGTTGGCTCTTTTTAGCCCAAGATGATGGCCTCATATGTTGACTCAGTTTGGATGCTTTAAAACCAATCTAAATGCCAATTGTAGGTTTATTCCTTCTGAGACCTTAAAATTATGCCCACACGTGCCCTATTTTTGTTGGATGCACCATCAATGTACAAGTTCTAAGTTGATATGGATTTTAATTTATACTGATGATGAGCTATCACATTTTCTTGTAAGCTGGTGGTTTTCTCTTGCCCCCCCAATGGAGAGGTTAGTAAACTAAATTATGCTATGAAAGTTCTAAGACATGTGCCTTTTGGTTGCTCGTGGTTCATATAATATATAATTTATTCAGCTCCGCATACCATTTTTTTTATTTTTTTCAGCAATGTTGTCCCTTTCGAGGAGTAGCTCGGATTGGGTGGGAAATAAAGACTATGATAGGGTGGGCGTCGAAATAATGTTTGAGCTTCGTTAAGGTAATTAGTAAGGTAAAATACTAGATTCTCTAGAGGTAGATAGTTTTTCTAGTTATACTAATTATTTGCTGACATAATATATTGGCTTTTAGATTATATATTATTCTCTAATCAATGCTAAGTTATTAGCTTTAGGTTAGGCTGAGTGGGGGACTGATAAGGTACTTATTTAGATTGCCCAAGGCCTTGTCACATTCCTTTGCCTATTTGAATTATTTGCACCCCTTTAAGGCTTGGAATAGAGGATGGCATTTATTTGAACACTTGGATGTGAATTTGTTGAGGCTAACAACGTTCCTGCTAATTTTTACATCTCCTTGACTATGGTTACAGCTCAGATTTTTATAAGATCTTTATTTTGTTCACGTATTTACTTCAAGTCTTTTGTAATTAACCAGGAATCCTAAGAATTTGCCTGAACTGACTCCAAATGAGCATTTGGCAGCATTGAACTTCATTTTGTAACATTGGATGATCTAAAAATTAGCATTAATATCTAATATACGATCCCCTTTCATTATGCTCCTAACCAGCATACCGTCCATATTAAATTCCATGGACTTCCCATTATGATCTCTGAACATTTTGGCTACTAATTTTTAATATGTTGCTTTTGCACTTTTAAGGCCAAATAGCATTACCATGTAATAGTATAGCCCTAGGGTGGTAATGAAGATCGTGTTCTCTTGATCAGGACTAAGTAGAGGTATTTGTAACCAAAGTATATATATATCCAGAAAGACATTCGTTTATGGCCTATTGCTGAATATACCAATTTGTCTTATTTTAGGGAGTACGAAGCTGTCTGTAGGGCATACTTTATTGAGGTCAGTGAAGTTGACACAAATTCTCCATTTTCCATTATGTTTCTGTCACTAGGATTTAATATCCAATCTAAGAATTTCGCTTCTCTGATATTCCCCGTTTTAAGTAACTTATAGGCTTCTTCTTCTATGGCTTCGGATTTCTTAGGATACTTTTAGTGAGATTTCTTTTTGATAAGTACAGTGGTTGGACTGATATGGAGATTCTGGCATATTACCTTATAGTCAATGCATGACATTTCATAAGGTTGCATGCAAAGACATTAATGTTATCCTTTAGGAACTGAACTATCTGTTCTTTTTCTTCTGGATTAAAGTAGTTGCCAATGAAGTATTTCTCTTCGTTCCCTTCTTCAATAAAAACCTTTTCAAGTCCTCTTGGACCCTGTCTTCAGGTAGTCCCCTGCTTTATAATTCAATGGGAGTGCTCAAGCTTTGATTGCTATTTGTCGGATGTGCCCTTCTGGATGGTGAGGGTCGGATGTGTCCTTTATATCGGCACCTCGGATTGCCATATAGAAGGATAAGCGAGCTTGCTCCTAGTTTCCCCTGACCTCCACGTTTGCCCCCAGCTAGTTTTTCCTATTATTGTATTATAAGGGGCATTGAATTCTACTCTGTGAAACTCCATAGTGGTTTGTACTTGCCCTATACGAACTATAAGTCTAACTCTCCCAACTGGTTAAATGGTATCCCGTTAAAGTTGAAAACTTGAGAGTTAACTGGACTAATGCCCTTAGGAGGGCTGTTGAGGGACCTGTAAAGGTTCTGGTACAAGATCTTGGATGAACTTCTTGGTTCAACGATGACTCTCTTGATATCTCAGGGGGCAATGTTGAGGGTGAAAACTATTGCATCATTGTTGGGGGGGGGGGGTCTCCGCACCTAGGAGATCCTTATCAAAGAAGTTTAATTGTTGAGGTTTACCTTCTTTTGGTCGTTTATTGACTACAACGAACATGACTACTTGGGGGAACAACCTTTGCATACACATGTTATTACATCTATGACCTCAATATTCCTTGGGTCGGTGGCCTTGTTACTGTTCGGTATCTTTTTTCAGATTGCCCACACCTTTTACAAATTCTTGAATGTGGCCTTTCTTGATCAAGTCCTTTTAGAAGAACTTCAAAGATTTCCATTTCTCTATCATATGGCCATGATCTATATGGTAGGAGTAGTATTGGTCTAACCCCTCTGCTGGGATCGGAAGGCATGGCTTTGGGCTATATAAAGAATGACTTTTCTTTGATTTTGCTCATGACTTTGTGGATGAACTCTATAAACACTATATTGACCCTATGTAAGAGGTCTCTGAGGCCTTGTCTTTCTGGTGGTCCCCTTTTCTCTTTTTTTTGCCAGTGGAGGAGCTCCGAGGCTTCTCGTCAGATCGCTGGCCTCTATTGATCTTGTCATTTCCTAGCTTTGAATGCTTTTAGATTATGTAAATAAGATCATCAAGGGAGATCGGCTGAACCATGATTAAATCACTATAGAAACTTGGAGCCAATCTTTTTCGATTTCATTGTGGTTGTCCCAGTACCTCGTGGAGTAGTCTCCGTGATTCCTTGGGTTTTTGCCTGAGGGCCATGAGCTTGGATAGACCTTTAAAAGTTCAAGATGGTGTAATGAACCTAGCACAGAACTATTATCTCAAGTTTTATAACTGTTAATAAAATCGGGAGGCAACTAATAATACTATTTGAGAGTTGTTCCCCCCAGACTAGCTACAAAACACTTGCATAGAAGGGCTTCCTTATTTTCCTAGAGAGTCATGGTCTGGTCATAAGTTTGAACATGGTAGGCTGGATTGGACTTTCTGTTATATATAAAGGTACTTAGGCATGGTGAACTTGTGAGGTGGATCAGGATTTACAATCAGGGCAGTGAATGAGGGTTGTCTTTCCTTCACTAGGTTGCTCTTAGCCAAGTCTCTGGTTGTTTTGGCCTCCCCCTTGCCATGGTTTTGAACAACATTGAATATAAAGTGCTTGAGATCTCCAACCTATTATGTGGGAGTTTTGGCTGGATGTTTGGCTTATCAACCACCTCTTGGTGATGCTGCCAAACTGTTTGCTTTTGTTCATGTGGGCCAATCCTTAGTAATGCACTGACCCTTGGGGATCCTAACCTCAATGGTCGAACACCTTGATTATTGACGCGGACAAGATTTTTTTTGAGGTCATGCCCATTGTCTCTATATCCTTCTCGGCCTCTGTGGACAGGCAGAGGTAGGTCATAGTCGGCTTTTGGATAACCACCCAAGGTGTGGCTGCTATGGAACTTGCGATCAATACGGTTGGAAGAGCTGGCTGGGAATTGTTTGGCTAGATACATTAGTCTTTCTCGTAACCGTTGGTTATCCTCTACAAGTCTCTTAATCAACTCATTGCTAAGTGCAGTTCGATGAGAGTTTGTGGGTCGGGCTGTAAGATTCCCCGTCCTCAGGGAATGTGGTGGTGGCTTGATAGTGTGGTTGGTTGTCCAAATCTTTCCCTTTCTTGGAGGCGTTCACGACAGTGATTTCTTTGGATTTGGAGGGGTTATTTTGATCTTTTTCTCTTAATAAGAAATATAAGGGTTTTATCTTCATTATGGTTAAGAAGGTGGGGATTTTGAAATTAGGAAAATGGTTTTCCAACATTGCTAGGAAAAATTGATTAGTCGTTTCCCATAGATGGAGCCAGCTGTAAGGTCAACAAATCAAAAGACAAGAAATGTTACTCTCACACAAAACTTGTAAGCACTAAGTGTAAGAAAATAAGCAGGAATAACACACAAATTTTTTGGTACAATGGAGAGAATATAATTTAATGATAGACTATACTTGATTGATTTTTTGATGATCTGAATTTTTAAGGGCTAGTTCCGTTTATGGGTGCAAGGAACCAGCTGTTATAATATGATATATACCATCCTCCATGTTTGGAGGGACTGAACATAATGGTGAGTTGTTTATTGAGTAATGGCAAAGTGGTTATTAATTATGAGGAATGCGAGTCACGCTCCATTCTACTACTATACCGAGGTTGGCCGTAGACCAAGAGCTCAGCACTTGCACTAATCGGACCTCATATCACATATTTTTATCCCTTTCATATTATAAGTTGAAATTTTCTCCATTTATAGAATGTGAAAATGTATTTAAATCTTTATGTGGTCCAACATCAAAGTTAGATTCTTGAATGATATTAAATAGTCTCTAGAAATTCCTAGTTTCTTTATTCTTAAAGACTACCTAATCTCTACTATGTCATTTTCATTTTTTTAAACAATAGTAGATTCTATAAGAACTTGTTCTTCTTAGAGTTGTCCCTTCTGAATTGGTTGCTCTTCTTGAATGCATGGTGGTATTTCTTAAAAAGCAATCAATTCTTCTTGTTTAGAGAATGAGTCAGTATGTTCTTTCATTTCCTCAAATTCCATTTTACGAGAAAATTCACGCCCACTAAATTCAACATTCTTAAGAAAATTTTCTAGCTTTTACAATTATATGTGAATGAGAAACACGATAAAATCTAAATCCCTTAATGGTCCCTTCTGAATTGGTTGCTCTTCATGAATGCATGGTGGTATTTCTTGAAAAACAATCAATTCTTCTTGTTTAGAGAATGAGTCAATATGTTCTTTCATTTCCTCAAACTCCATTTTACGAGAAAATTCACGCCCACTAAAATTCAACATTCTTAAGAAATTTTTCTACCTCTTACAATTATATGTGAATGAGAAACACGATAAAACCTAAATCCCTTAGAATTTATAAGATAGCTTTTGAAAAATTAACTAATTATTCATGGGTCCAATTTACTTAATTATGGATTTTAGATCCTAACCTTAACTGGACAACCCCATATATGTAAATGCCTTAAACTTTGTTTACATCCATTCCACATCTCAAAATGTGTTCTACGTATCTAACTTTGATGGAACCCTGTTTAAGATATATACAATAGTTTTCATGGCCCTACTCAATAAATTTAGGGGAGACAAGAGTTTCTCTAATTGCTTCTTACAAATATCCATAATTGTAGAGTTCCTTCATTCAGTTACGTCATTTTGTTGTGATGTGCAAGGTGTTTTATATTATGCAATATAATAGTGCCTTCCTTTTTAAGAACATAAAATGGACTTGTCATTTGTCCATTTTTTGTTTACATTCCATAATATTTCGTCCTCTATCTGATCTTACAATTCTAATTTTCTATTCCTTATGCTTCTCTACTTTCGCTAGCTTTTTATGTTTGAAAGTATATAGTGCTTCTGCTTTATCATATAGAAGATATAAATACATAAATCTTGAATGGTGATTAATAAATGAGATGAAATATCTTTATCCCTTCATACACGGAGTATGAAACGGTTGATCCATTATCATTATTAAAAAAAAAATTGTTCAAATTATATGAATGCAAATTGCACAAGTATTATGTTTGCACGAGAATCTAGTATAATATTTGCGAAGAGGCTATCTTAGTTTAGGGTCAAGACATGCCATAAGATTCAACAAGCACTTACAATAATTTTTACAAATCTGATATAAAAAATTACTAATATCGAAATTCAAATCTAAGAGCATCTTCAATGGGGCATTGTAAAAATAGGCAATTCAGCATCGTGTAAAATTTACACATTGTGTAAATTTTTGTTGCTCTAATGGTTGTGTAAAATCAATATCAACTAAGCTCTTATGTATAATGACTGTGTATATATTTTGCACATCCAATATATACAGCCAAGTAGGATTCTCTCTCCATCCACTCATTCCCTCTCTTTATTAACTCAATCACACCACTCACATTCCCTCTCCATCCACTCATTCGCTCTTCTCATTTGTGTAGTTTCTTATTTTTTAGGTAGTTATTTTTTATTAGACCACTTCTTTTTACATATGAATATTAATATTGGCTATTGTAAAGTAAATAAGATTGTGTAAATTTTTTGTATAAAATTCACTTGTTATATAAAATTTACACAATAATTTTACGCAACTCGAAGTTGTTAATTGTTAATAAGTCAACCAACCTGGCCTGGTGGGCGGGAACCTCAACATCATGAACTATTATTGGTCAACAAAACATTTCAAGAGTCCCATTTGTCACTGACATGCATGCATGAAAGTACAAGAGCTGTATTAATTATATTTTTAAAGAATATTGAATATATATATATATTTATATATATATATTGTCGCTCTCATTATTCTTCTTTTTAAGAGTTTGGAGTTTTTGAAGTTTTAAAATAGCATGAGTAATGTTGAACCTTTTTGGCTTTATTTAATATATTTTTTATATTGATCCATGTATTAATAGGGTCGTATAGTCTCCTAATATATTCAATTTACTAATACACATGATATAATTATATTTCCAGTAAAGAATGTCGGTATGAATATCATTTTCATGTTTTAAAAAAACTCAAAATATAATCATGCATTTGCAAATTAAAGAAGTACAAAATAGAAAAATCTAAAAATTATTATTCCAAGTTAAGTGTGCTTGACGTACATTCACACATAGTACTATAGAAAATAATTGTAATGTAAATAACATCGTACTTAAACACAAATAATTTTCTCTTGAGGTTGGAACTGCCATGTTACTCGTATGTATATGTCATAATGTTTGTAACATGAAAATAAAAAATATTTTAAAAATGAAACATTTTTAATTATTTCGTGACAAACTCGATTCGCCTTCGTTTTTATACCTGGTTAATTTTGTATAATCTTTAGTACTATAAATTTCAGATAATATATATGAAAAAATTTGGTTTAGTAATTGACAAACATTGTCATTAAGAATAAGTCGATTGTGGATCGACTTAATTGGATTTTGAGAGATATACATGTTGAAACATATTCAAGTATCATTTCTGTTTACATGTTGATCCGTTTAATGGATTAATCTAGGAATTTTTTATTTTTTATAATACAAATTATAGGTTTCTTCGTGAAAGATTAGAAAATAAGCATGCTCATGTACACATAAAAAATAAAATATACTCCTATATTCTCACTTTATTTAAATTGGTTGGATCACTTACTTTTCTTTTTTATTTTTTTTTCCAAAATTGGCCGCTTATTTTTTGGAATTTAAATAAATGTACCACATTTAACATTAAAAAAAAGAGTTTATATATTTTACCATTAATTATGTCAAAAGTAGTATTTTTTTTTAAAACTTAATAAGATTATCATTTGAAAAGGGAGTGTCTGTACTAATTGTTTTAGATTCGTGTGAAATTCTCGAAAGGTATCATATATAACTTAAAGGAAAATGCAAGGTTTACATACATATTCACTTGATGTACAAACTACCATTCAAATGAACTGGTATATGTACAAATTTAATGTGTTGTATTGTCTGTCTTATTATTTTTTTCTTTTTTTTTTATCTAATTAATGTCATATTTATTTATATAAAAAAATTGTATAAAAATTAAATAAGTTTAAAACTAGTCTATATAAAAAGGAAAGGAACAGGTAGCTAGAAGAGGACAAATTAACCATTATTGCATCACAATATTTTAAAGAAAAGTCAATCTAGTAGACTTGGTTTTTTCCTCCAAAACGTGAGACGTTTTGTTTCCAAATAATATTAATTTAAAAAATTTTAATTCATGTGAACAGTGCACCTAAATCTATATGTATTAATTAATGTATGGATCGAACCCCACATACATGCACAAAGCAATATTGATGATACGTTGACATTTGATAACACCACGGCAAAAAAGCATTAATTTGCCAAGTTTTATTAATTAGCACTAATCACTCCAACTATAAAAATAACGTAAGGAAAAACAAAACCACGCAAAGTACCAAACTACGTACTCGCGAAGAAAAAACACACAAATGTGTTTAATTGACACACTAGCTTCAACTGATTACAAATTAGTACACGGTTTTTGATTGATTGATTAAATAAATGGCAGTACGTATAAGTAGTGGTACATGCCTTATGAAGATGACCAATCAAAATACTGATTCACTCTTTTGTGTACTAATTATATATTTATATCACATGTCTCTAGAATTAAGATAGGTGATTAGTGTCGGAGTGACGTGTTTGATCTACTCACACTTGAAACCAGGAGGGACCTCTTTCTCACATGCACTAAGCAACAAGCTAAGCGTGACAGGCACATTCAAGTTAATCCCAAGCACATTTGCCTTAATTGCCGTGCAAAGGCAAACCGCAACTTCCAAGTCAGTCAAGCCAGTTAGGACAGTGCAACACTTGCTCGAGGCCGGGGTCCCAATAATAACGCCAACTGCACCTCCAAGTAGGTCCACACATGTCCCTAGCTTCAATGTGTCTCTAGGGCACGTAGGGCTAGCCGAAGGTGGCATTATCGGAGCAGGGGGTTGGCGGAGGAGGTATTGTAGGAGCAACGGGGGTAGCCGGAGGAGGTATTGTTGGAGCAACAGGGGTAGCCGGAGGAGGTATTATTGGAGGAGGGGTCATAGGAGGAGGTATTATTGGAGCAACGGGGGTAGCCGGAGGAGGTATTTCCGGAGGAGGTATTGCCGGAGGAGGTATTTCCGGAGGAGGTATTGCCGGAGGAGGGGTCACCGGAGGAGGTATTATTGGAGCAACGGGAGTAGTTGGAGGAGGTATTTTCGGAGCAGGAGGGGTCACCGGAGGAGGTATTATAGGAGCAACAGGGGTAGCCGGAGGAGGTATTATAGGAGGAGGGGTCACCGGAGGAGGTATTGTAGGAGCAACAGGAGTAGTTAGGAGGAGGTATTGTCGGAGTAGGGGTTGTAGGAGGTGGTGGTGGTGATTTCGGCTTAGGTGTTGGTGGTGGTGACTTTGGTTTGGGGGTTGGGGGAGGTGACTTCGGCTTTGGTGTTGGGGGTGGCGATTTTGGCTTGGGGCTTGGGGGCGGTGATTTGGGCTTTGGGGCCGGGGGTGGTGACTTGGGCTTGGGGGTTGGGGGCGGTGACTTAGGCTTTGGGCTTGGCGGTGGTGATTTTGGCTTAGGGGTTGGGGGCGGTGACTTGGGCTTTGGGCTTGGTGGCGGTGATTTAGGCTTGGGAGTTGGGGGCGGTGATTTTGGTTTTGGGGTTGGGGGCGGTGGCGGGCATGGTAGCGGTTTCGGCATTGGGGGTGGAGGCGACTCGTGGCATGTGTCGCATGGGATTGAAAATGAGGAATAGAAAAAGAGAGAGAAGAAAAAAATTGCGGCAAAAGATGACAAGGCGGGGAGAGCCATGGTGGTGGAGGCTAGGGTTTTGGTTTTAGGGTATGAGTGGTGTAATAAAGGAAGGGGGAAAGTGCCCTATTTATAGGAAGAGTGCGAGGTGGTAACTGGGAGTTTGATTGAGTGGAGAAAGATGATAGTTGAACAGTTTGTATTATTCGTTTTTCTTTTGTAAGTTTGTGCAAAATGTCTTGTAGGGTTAGTTTGATATGTGAATGGAGAAAATTTTGGAACACTAGCTAGTTACTATTTGGTACGTAGCATGCTTAAGTTTGAATTGGGATATATATCATATAGTCATGAACCCCTCATCTCTTTATCTTAGCAAGGTTTAATTGGAGTCTGAAAAGAAGACAATAGAATTACAACAGGAAAGGAAAATTTGTAAATCAATAATATGTTTCAAAAGGTTGAAATTAATGATAAAATTCACAGGCACTCTCTCCCTCAATCTCGAACACCATGGCTAGCTAGCAGCAGAAGACAATTCGGAAGGGGAGCAGCAGATTCAAATATTTGCTATTATCGAAGAAGTTTTACTTTTATTCTATAGGTTACTTGTTATTTTATTTTATGTTTTAAATTTTTTTTCTCTAATTCTCTGTAAATTACTTGTATCCAAAACATAAGCACGAAACTAGTGTATATAAAAACAAAAAAATAAATAGTACATATATGGTATATATATTGACAAGTTAAACTTTACTACAAATAGATAGACATACCGACGCCAACTAAAAGCCAGATGAAGTATGAAAATATCTAATTTATTCTTGTTTGTTACCATGTTTCCAAAATCCCATTTCTAGACTGCACAAAAGGACAGCTAATATTGATACCAGTTAGCATGCAAGATGAGCGGGCTACAATATTTACTTGTGATTTTGGGATTATGTGTAGAGTATTGTCATTCTCATTATTTTCTTTCTTGTTAAGTCTATGACCTTGCTATTGTAGGCGATGAGCTGCTGTATGTGTTCCCATGAGGCTCTAGCTGGTGAATACTGGCACGCTACAATATTATGAGTATTTCATCTCATATCGTTTAGGTGAGGTTAATTAATATATGTTACAAAAGTGTGGTCAAGAATCATTCCTAATAGAAGGCTATCTGGAATAAAAGTAAAACTGTACGAATTTAGCTCTAAAACGGACAATATATATCTTACTAGACGACGTCATATGAAAAGATGTGAAACTATATAGTCCTTCTCTAAAGTTTAGAAGAATTTCACCTTGTGATTATTAAAAAAAATTATCTTTTCTAGAGGCATTGGTTCTGTATGGTTTTGTACCAAAACCTCATACCTAGTTTATTTATTTGGTTTTCAAATATATTTTTTTAAAAAATAAATATTAAGGCAACATTTGATTATACAAATTCTGCTTTATAATTCTCATATGTATCCACATAAGCACTAGTAATAATGTAATAAATGAAAAATACTTTGACATAAGAACGTAGAGCACCAAATAGTGAGAGTGAAGCTCAAGTAATCAACCAAACATATTCAGAGTAAGCAGTAGGTTTCGCACCAAAAATGCGTACTTCCTGAAATAATGAATTAAATGATTCTCCCACACATGCAATATCTTAAATAACTCAACCATACATCAAACTTATAGATTCCTAACCATCATGATTACCTACACAATAGTGATTATATGGATTCTCGGATTATGGAAATTATGCAATTACTATATCAAATTATGTAAAAGGATAGAGGCTGGTTCCGTGGTAGACAACCCCCACCTTTATCTTGAGATTAAGGGTTTGACTCATGGTAGGGGAGGGGGGGAAGGGGGAGGGAGTTATTTGTAGGGTTAAAGGAGAGATTTAGACCTTCCTTTAAAAAAATAAATAAATCCATCTATGAAAATTTAATAGATCAAAACAATGTAATATAAGGTTGGTGGGATTCAATTAGGTGTTGGAATTGCAAATCTCAAAACTCAAGTCCATATATTTAATTAGTTTCAGTTTTTATCGGATCGTTCGGTCGGTCAGTATGTTTTTGGATTTACCACAACACCTCTAATTACCTACCAAAATATTTCCTATTTAAGTTTTTATATTTTCAAAAAAGTAAAATAAATTAATCACATACCAACCAAGTTAATTTTTTTCCTCCAACGTACAAACACAAATAAGGTGTTAGATGAGCTTGAATATAGACAAATTACTGAGATTATAAATTATTTTATGACCACCAGTTCCTTTATCTTCGAATTTATAGCAGAAAGAAATGTTGTTGCTGTTGTTGTATATATGCAATACCTAATATAAATTAAGAGCAAGCAGTAGAGATGATGCACGAATGTTAATTAATACTTAAAACATTAAATAAAAAAGTATAAAGGTATAGTCGAAATTATATAATTTATAACTATTATATAAATTCATGCAGAAAATATCACATAACAATATTTATTGTTAAAATAAAAATATTTATAATTTATTAATTTACAATAAATAGATTATTTTATTTTCAAAGTGTTGCATTTGTTCATTAATTAATTAATTAATTAAGAGCTACCGACCTCAATTTGGTGCGGCTCTTACATTTAGGATCAATATATATATATATATATACATATATAATCCAGCTAGTTATTTGTATACCAGCGAATGTATTTTTTTGATACTCATTCTCTCGAGTTGTTTTTATGAGTAAGGTAGTTTTGTAACTTATTTGTAAAAATAAGGTACTTTTCTACTTATTTATATAAATAAGGTGATTTAGACTTTTTGTCTTTATTAGACAATTTTAGAAATTGGACTTTAGTCCTTAGACTTGGTTATAAATTAATTTGTAACCCCCCAGATTTATAGAAAGAGAGTAAAACCCCGTTTTGGTATCAGAGGTAGTGAGTTATCCCAAACTCCTTTCCTCACAGACTTCAACAATAGACATTGACTTCATAGATGCCCTTGGGAATATTCCCTCGCATCTACACCTCTATTTTTGGAACAAATCCAGACTACCAACCAATTCCGACTCACCACATCGGAACAGAAGGGTGTTTAACAACACAGATTAAAGGTTGTTCTCACGAAGAACATATACCTTTAAAACACTCAGAAAGCAAGCAGGTTATTGCAGGAGCAATAAATTGCTTATTAGACCAAAACCAATATCTATTATTAGTTTTGCAACAGACTCATATTGATCTCCAAAAGATCAAATCAGACATCCAGCTTCTGAATTTACAGACCAAAAATAATACTAGACTAATTAAAGAATTAGACCAACAAATCCCTTTGGACTTTGTTACTACGTTGAGAGAAATCCTCAACACAACTAGAGAAACAAAGAAGATTTGCAAAGAGCAAAATCCTTCTCTAGAGACAAAGGTTGACGAATTATCAAAACATATTCGCCAATTAGATATAGAGCTCAAAAGGTTATCCTCCGAGCAATCTAAGATTATACCTAGACTACACAACTATATTCCAGAAATATAAAAATGGAAATAGTTAACACAGACTGGAAAGAAGTTCCGGGTGGAATTATTCCACAAGATATATCAGACTTTTATCGAAAGATAATAGAAAAGATGAGCGATGAAAGATTCTCGCGTAGATTCATCGAATCAGAAATCAGCGGTGCTAACAAAGCAGCACTCTGTATTCTAGATAGACTAAACTTCATTTCTACAGCTATAGCAGCTACCCAAGATTGTGAGTATCAATTTGCTCAAAATCTTAGAAATGATTTACAAGCTAAGACAGAAGGATTAAGAACCTTCTATAATGATTTTGTTAAGTTCCAACAAAACTTAGCATATTACCTAGACGGAAAATGGGAAAACCATTTTAAAACTCAAGAATCTACCATAAACGAATGTAGAAGAAATTCGAATCAGGTAGAAAGACAGTTAAAGGAAATCATGAATGGAATACAGGCCATTTATGAAAAACCTAGTCAGACAAGTCAAGCAGATTTAGACACACCTCACATACTGATGTATGTCGATAAACTTGAAAGAGGTTTCAAGGCTTTAGATGCTAGACTTACAGAAGAGATAGCTTCTAGACAAGATTCAGAGAAAATGAATGTGCATGAATTAAAAAAATATATTGCTACAGCACATAGTTCTCTAAAAGAAAATACAAAGACTATAAACGAAGAGTTATATGTCAAATTGTATAAAGACCAGATGGCTCTTAGGGAAACCCTTATTAGTCAAATCAAAAGACAGAATGATTATTCAGAATCATTAGATAGAATCGAGAAGAAAATTGAACAAAAGCAAGAAATCACTTGCAAGTTCAAGGAGACTCCATCTATCATAATAAAAGAAGAATCTTCAACAGGAAGAATTAGAAATAATGGATTAGACAAGACTAAGAAGGTAGCTAGTCCTACCCCTAGCATTGGACATCAAAACATGATGATCCAGAGAGTAAGAGACTCTTCCTCCAACATAAGAACATGGTGGAGAGAAAGAAACATTTCCCACCCATTACAATGGAAAGAATGGGGAGAAATGGATTGGAAGTACGCTGAAGAATCCATTAGTAATGGACAGCTTCCTCCAGTCAGATACATAGACTTATTCCGAGAAGGAGCTATCCCTAAGACACCTAGCTACAACATGACATATTGTAGTAGGAATCATATCCTCGAAAAGAATTATACAGAAATTCAGATTTTCGAACCAAATTGGTTAAGATCTAGAGGAACATACAGGAACTTTCAATTCCTAACCTTTGGACTCTTCCAAGCAAGAATCCAAGGACTGCATAGACCGCAGAATGGAGTTAACATCCTTTGTTGCCTAGTTGACAAAAGATGGAAAGATTTTCAGAAGAGCCTAGTTGGAATAGCCCAATTAGAAATGTCAGACAATATAGGATACTTCAATGTCACCCCGGCATTTACAGTATCTATACCTACAGCTAAACACTTTAAGTTAATCTTATATGCCACAGGGTATGAAGATTACGTGTTACCAGACGCAAACATTAACATAGAATATCAAAGCTATGTTAAGTTTTCTCAGAAAGCATTCGAAGGAATGCAACCTGGTATTCCTCAAGGAAGAGTAAATGAACAAATCCTTGTTAGAACGAATACTTCAGACTTTAATAATACGTACAGTATTAGAAATACTGGACCTATGAAAGAACATGCTAAGACTCTCTGGCAGTTGCCAGAATTCCAAGAGACAAAGGCCGTACAGAATGAGCCTTTATATATTGCCCAAGATGATGTCACAGGCAATATTAATATACAGTTTGCTCCTCCTAAGTTCAAAGCAAAAAGCATTAGAACTGAGGAATCAAGATTTAGAAACATGGGAGATTCCACTTTGGATGATCCTTCAGAAGGAGAATGTAGTAATACTAGCACTGCTAGGATGTTACAACATGCCCCAGACTACAGACCCAGAAATTCTATAGACAATCATGATATTTTGTATGAGAAGGCCAGAATCCAAAACTTTGGACATGACCTAACAGATCAAGAAAGAGATACATACAAAAAGAATCTTGATAGAAGCAAATCAACTAGATATAATATGATGATATCTAGTGAGGTTATAAAAGACTTAAGAAATTCTCAGGATACGAAAGAACTCCTAAGAAAATTAAGACTTAAAGAAAATAATAAAGAACAGCAAGTGTTTCCAGTTGCTACAGAAATCCCAGGCGGAAACAATGCTAAAATAGGTGAAACCTCTAGAAATAGGTTTAATCTATTTGAGACTCCTGCTGCTATAAATATTCCTATTTATAGTGACAGTATTATTAAGACTAAACCAGACTATGTCAAAGGATTACCCACGACAGCCATAGACTTTCAAAGTACAAAAAATATGGCTTCAGTAGCCATCAATCCAGTAGGTATCTACCTAAATCTGGATAATGTACAAGATAGAAAGAATGCCTTAAAAGAATGGCAAGATCAGATGCATATGTGCTTTGCGTCTAACGAAAGTTGGGATGCAGAATCATGTAGGAGATATGCTGAACAATCCCTAAAAGGAATTGTAAAAAACTATTTAGATAGTTTAAGAACAGCAACAGACGAAGCTAGTATAGCTAAGCTAGCAAGATTTAATGAGACAAGAAATCAAAGAACTGTAAATGGTTATGTACAACTCTTTACAGCTGAATTTATTGGTGCAAGTCACCTTGCCCAAGAATCAGAAGTAGACGTGGCAAAAACTAAGTTATCATTACTTAGTATATGCAGTTTAGACAAGATCAACGAATATAGTAATAACTATGAAACGTTGTATTATCAGATAAAAGAGTTCACTGCAACTCTTAAAGACGAGTATTTTAGAAAACTCCCAGCTATTGGACACCTTCTTATTAATGAATATAGAAAGTGGCCTGGAGTTAATAATATTAAAGAATATACTCTTGGTGAAAGAATAAATTTTGCCAAAGACTACATTATCGCAAAGAGACGCGAGAAAGCACAAGACGCTTTGATTAAGGAGACATTTAAAAATATGCCTTCAATCAAAGATGAACGAGACATAGCACCTATCCAATGGGGATGTGGAAGAAGTTCTTCCAAAAGCCATAAGAAGAAGCATTGGAAACAGACTTTCAAAGCTATGATTAATACAGACCCTAATAATAAAAAATATAAATTCAGAAAATCGACTAGCTTTAGAAATCCAAAGAAGAGAAAGAAATTATTTCCTAGAAGGAGATATTTCAAAAAGAATTCAGACTCCAGAAAGAAAGTGCCTAATTATAGAAAGGGCGAAGATAGAAAACCAACAACCAACAATTCAAGAAATGAATGCTGGGTGTGTGGAAAGACTGGACATTTTGCTAGAAGCTGTTCTCAAAGAGAGAATAAAGAAATAAAACCTAGTGTTAGACTAGTAGAAGTCATGCTTACCCAAGCTGACACCCAAGACTTAGACCTCATCTATAATATCGAATTATCAGATTTCGAAATAGATGACAATGCCAGTGTATATAGTGCATATACGACTGAGTCAGATAGTGAACCTTCTTCCGAGGAAGAAGAAGAAGAAGAATTCAAAGAATGTTTCGTTATCACCACAATTGATGATAATGAACCATTAGACGAAGCTATTTATCTAGACTATGAAGAAGCCATTTACTGCTGTAGTTTAACAGACGTATGGCGACCTTCCCAACCAGAAAGAATGGTTAGAATACCACAGTGCTATACGAATCCAAGCCATAGGTGTAAATTCGAAATGAAATGTAGCCCTGCAGACTTCACTTGTGATTATTGTTTTACAATGATATCACTTGAGTTATTCATGGTATGCATTATATGCAAACTTCATTACCATGAAGACTGTTGGAGACATGAATTTCGTACTATGTACGAAAATAAGTATGATCACATACTAGACCTAGACATAGATAAATACTATCAAGAAATTGATACAAATAGACTCAGAAAGATTAAGGAGGGAAAAAGAAAGATGGACGAGTGTCCTTTACAGACTATCCCTGATATTCCAAATCCTCTAAAAGGAATTGAAATAAGAGAACAGAATAATCTGAAAGTTTCAACTACAGAAAGTTGTATGAGCCTAATAGAAATAAAGGTTCTTAATTCAGATTATCCTAGACTACTCTCTGCATTACTAGATACCGGCTGTACTACCAGTATCTGCAAGGCAAATGCCTTTCCAGATGAGTACTATAGACCTAGTGAACAACTTATCTCCGGACGAGTTGCTAATGGTGATTATTTTGAATTACCATTAAAGACTATTCCTATTTATTTCCAAATAGGACAGAATGAATTTGCCCATGAATTTTATGTCATGGATCCTCCTTGTAAATTCACAGGAAATCTTTTAATCGGAAATGATTTCCTCAAAAAGACTCAGCCTTTTGCTCAATATGATGATAAAATAGAATTATCCCATATAAGCAAGTTCGATACTCAGACTATGCTCATATCTAAAGATCGAGCATTAGACCTCATGCAAGTTAAACCTTCATGGGTTCCCCCTCAGAGTTCTACAGCTAAGTGTGGTGAAGTAGAGGAAATTACAGCCCCTCTTAAACACAAATGCACTTGTCCAGACAAAAAATGTTATAAACAGATAACATTAATTCAACAAGAAATTGTTGATCAGACTAGACACCAACTCTTGGCTATCCAAGAAATGAGAAAGAGAAAGAAAATAGACATTAGATCCTTAGAAGTAGAAAAGGATAAGATAAAGGAATTAGCAATTCCTACAACTGGAGAAAATCCTATAGAAAAATGGGAAAAGGATAAGGCATATTGCCAAATCATACCCATAAACCCAGACGCCACCATAAACGGAGGCACCTATAAGAAAGGATATTCTCAAAGAGATAGAGAAGAATTCCAGACAGAGATAGATAGTCTACTCAAGGGTGGAATGATCCAAGAAAGCATTAGTAGACATAATAGCCTTGCCTTTTATGTTGAAAATGAATCAGAAAAGAAAAGAGGAAAAAGACGAATGGTATTAGACTATAGAGCTCTCAATAAGAATTGCGAGTTTGACTCATACAAAATACCAGATAAGAATAATCTTATTAGTCTTATCGAAAATAGAAAGATATTTAGCAAATTTGATTGTAAGTCGGGTTTCTGGCAAATCAAAATGCACCCAGACTCCATACCGTGGACAGCCTTTAGCGTACCACAAGGAAAGTATGAGTGGCTAGTAATGCCATTTGGATACAAAAATGCCCCACAAGTCTTTCAGAGAAGAATAGACGGCATTTTCAGAAAGTATTCAGATTTTTGCCTAGTATATATTGATGATGTACTAGTTGCAAGTCATACAGAAGAAGACCATATAGAACATCTTAGAATAATAATATCCGAATTCGATAATCACGGTATTATTATCTCTCATAAAAAGATGCTTCTATTCCAAGAAGAAATAGATTTCATAGGAGTCCATATTAG
This sequence comes from Lonicera japonica, assembly GCA_021464415.1. Taxonomy (NCBI): domain Eukaryota; kingdom Viridiplantae; phylum Streptophyta; class Magnoliopsida; order Dipsacales; family Caprifoliaceae; genus Lonicera; species Lonicera japonica. The sequence goes on from CM038470.1 coordinate 60,837,991, forward strand.
AAATGGGAAAATATCTCCTCTAGACCATATTACTAGAAAGATTTTAGACTTCCCAGATAGAATCATTGACAGAAAACAATTACAAAGCTTCCTTGGGTTGCTTAATTGTGCCACAGACTACCTTAAGGATTTAGCCGGAAAAAGGAGAAGCCTTACCGCTAAATTAAAAGGAACAGAAAAGACTAATCCATTTAATTGGACAAAAGACGACATGGATATAATGACTAAATTAAAGGAAGAGGTCAAAAATATCCCTGGATTAGAGATGCCCAATGCAGAGGACATCTTCATAGTAGAAACTGATGCTTCAGATAAGCAATGGGGTGCAATCTACTATGCTTTAGACTATCAGACAAAGAAAAAAAAATTGTGTAAATATAGCTCAGGGACATTTACTGATCCCGAAACAAGATACACAACCCACGAGAAAGAAGTTCTCGCTATAGTAAGAGCGATAGAAAAATATATGCTCTTTCTAAGACCAAAACACTTTACAGTGTATACAAACTCCAGCTATACTGTCGGATTTAGAGATCTAAATCTCAATAGATCTAAGACTAATAGACTAATTAGATGGCAACAATCCCTTAGTGATTATGATTTCAGTATAATTCATATAAAAGGGAAAAAGAATACAATTCCTGATATTATTTCAAGAGAATCTGTATTTGCCGAAAATCTAATAATTTGTTTTATGATATCTACAGACCAACAGACTAGACCAATGGAAGCAGGAGGAAGCTCCAGCAGAAAGACCAGATTCATAGATCAGGTAGAGGTCGCCAGATATCTACAAGGGGCATATGACCCTCAGACTCAGGCTAGCGAAAGAAGCAAGCCAAAAATGCCTAGACCCATTCTTGAAACTCTAGATGAAATTCTCATTCCCCCAGGACGAAGGAGTGAAGAAATTTGTAGACAGAATAAGATAATCGGAGGAATGTTCTTCCCCGAATACAGACCAGACCAGAGGTTTCCAGATCTAGTCAAATTCAGAAGAGAATTTACTAAAGAAACTCTCACCCTAATAGACGCTCTATGGTGGAATCATTCCAACAACCTCAAGATAGAGTTCAGACAAAATTTGGTTGCTACAGCCAGATTCATGAGGATGCAGTGGATAGCTATTTCCCAGATAAATCCAGCACCTCCCAGGAACTTAATAGAAGCTCCTAGACCCCAAGAAATGACCTATGCTAGAGCCACAGGTCAAATGGCGCCACCTAAGGAAAACAAGATACATGATCTTGTTTATGAAAAGAAAAGGTTCTTTATCAACCTGCTTACCCCGTTAAGAAAGGAACGAGCGGCAGAAAATAATGAGACAATGGACCTAGACGCATTAAACCTAGACATTGCCGAAACCTTAAAAGAAATCGGCAATTATCTCTTCAACAGAACGATCCCAGGGCATGCATCGTTTATGAAGGGATACTGTGAAGATATACCTCAAATAAATATTTGGGGAAAAACAGACATTCCTATAGAACTCTTGGCTAGTCAAGGACTATTGGCCAAATTTTCATACAGGAAACCACAGACGCAGATTGTTTTGGCGAAAAGATAGCCAATTACGTTGAGACGGTCAAAGAATACCTTCCCCTTTATTTAAGAAGCTATTCTATTGGTCCAGAAGCAGGATTCAACCATGAAATTGGAGGATTCCAGCTAGTACGGTTCTCAGAAGAACCATGCTCAGACGTAGAAGGACTCTGTTCAGCAGAACTCGAGCCCATTGAAGGAAAACAAAATCCTTCAGCATTAAAAGTCAACAGATCTTTGGGTATCCTAAAGATTATGGATGAACTTTTAAGTGAAGAAAAATGGTACACAGTGTGCCACGAAGAAGACCTGATCATCCAAGCACAAGAAACCTTTGGAGGAAGGATGACCAGAGGACAGACTAAAGGCACGGAGGTAATAATACCTACCACCACCTCCAACATTGCCAACATAGAAGAATACTGGAGCACCATTAGAGGCTCCATCCAGACCTACCAACTAGACGTTGCTAGCAGAATTCCTAGCCCAACTGATTACATCAAGGTAACAGCTGACGGCTAGCAACAGAAAGAAGAAGACAGGGACAGAAGCTTACGCAGAAACGTAAGCAGTGACGTTTTTTTTTTACAGACCAGACGAATCTAATTATTGTATAAATTTGTTTTGTAATGTAAAGTTGCTTTATTTTCTTCAATTTGTAAAAGCTGATTGCAGTACAGAACCTGCACTTGTCGATGGGGCCACAGAAGCAGTACCCGAGGTGCATTATTGTTTGCAATCAATTGTGTTTTTATCAGTTTGTATAATTATATGTAAAGCATTAGCTGTCTAGAGGTGTCGGCAAGCTCCCTTCACTCACTATTCGCCTTGTGCGTCTAAAGCTGTGGGGCCTGTCTCTTTATTCGTTTTCTTTTTGCTTTTAGCAGCCGGTAACCGGTTTGTAAGTTTGTATCCTCCCTATATAAGGAGAAGGAGTTTTCATTTGTAAGTACGGGTTTTTCCATTCTCAGCTTAGAGTTTTCAATTCTAGAGAGCATGAGTGAGTAAAGCTTCCTTTAGTTAGCAAAAGGAAAGCAAGTAGTTTGTAATAATAATTTTACTTGAATAAAATTATGTTTCTCCTTCAGTACAACTTCCATTGATCTCCGAGTTCTGTTGTATTTTTCCAAAAGCTAGACTTATCTCTTGGCGGGTTTAGAAAACCTTCTCTCTAATTCATACAAAACTGGTGAGTGGCCGGTTTTGGGTTGTTGCTGGCAGGTGCCGTAGCCGTGAAGCCGTGAGCAAGGGTGCGTTAGGCGATAAAGGCGTAGGCAGGAAACGAACGACCGATCCTTCAAAGGTGGATGAATAGCGAGAATAAACGCAGAAGCGATAGAACAGACTTTAGACGGAAAAAGAAGGCAAGAAAAGCGATCGGAAGCAAGGTGGACCAGACATCTTATTCAGGTATATTATTGTTTAAATTATTTGCGAGTACTTATTGCTAGCTAAATATTTAAGACATATAAAATCAGCACATAATTAATTTATGAGCAATATAGACAGAGATTACGAAAATTTCGTAAATCAGACAGATATTAGAAGTACCCAGCCTATATTAAGGTGGGGTCTAATTAATCCAGAAGAACAAAGACTAGTGCGTAAGGCACATTTCAGATCCGGAGGAACTTTTCCTTATATACACCACGTTTGCAAGTGGGTGTCTAGAGAAATAAGGAAACTCCCAGACTTAGAAAACGCTACAGATAATTATATCCAAGCGTTAGTACAAGATATAGACGAAGAGGAAGTAAATAATCCTCGAAGAGACCTTCCTCAAGGAAGAGACAACGCCCAAGTGGACGTTTGTGGAGGAATCCACGATCTTAGACGAGTACTGCAAGAAACTTTAGAAAAGTTAAAATTTGTGCAGAGAAGAAGACTTGCAGAGACTGCAGAAATTCTACGTGAAAACGGAGGAATTAGACGTTTTAGATTTATAGAGACAGCTAGTACGTACAATTTACGTGCTTATAGACAGTTATTATCCAATTACGGAGACGCAGAATTAGACTCGTATATAGAAAACAATATCTTAACCCCCATAAGAGATATTGTATACGATATTAATTGGAATATTCCAAATTATAGGCTAGAAGCCTTAGACTTAATAGACTTCCCGTGGAGACCACTGACAGCCTCACAGCTTCATCAGTGTCCATACGGGTTGAGTTGGAGTGAAATTCTTAGACCTCCTACTCCACCAAGATCTCCAAGTGAACCAGATAGTGATTCACCATCAGGAGACCCGTCCGATAATTTTTATACAGACAGAAATTCACCCGGTTTAGACGAAACAGACTGGTGGTCGGACTAGATTCCTTATCTTAAAACAATAAGGTTAGAATAGATTAATCTAAGATAGTTCAGGGTAAGAACTTGTAATTACAAGTGGTCCCCTCATATAAGACAAGTGGTCCAACAAGTGGTCCACGTGGTCCCAAGTCAAAACTACCCTATTTGACTAAATAAGATCAAAAGAACCCCATTTACCAAATTAAGTTTAGAAAATACCCTATTCATACAAAAAACTCCATTCTCTCGGCAGAAGTTTTGTGCTCTTTATTTACTTACTTTTAACATTTCTTCATCTTTGGGCCATAAATAAGAATTCCTTCATTTTAGCAAAAATAAGGGATTTCCATTTAAAAGGGTTAATTGAAGAAATTTTTTTTTAAATTTTTTTTGAGATGATCTATATGAATTGAACATCTCTTAGGGAAAAATCCTGTCCCAAAACAAGTGGGGGTGTAGGCCGAGCATTTGTCGTGTGACAAACCCTAACAGTGGGCTGTTTGTCGTGCGACAAACCCCTGAAGTGATGGGTTCTAACACATCAATGTCAGAGAGTGACTGGTCTATGTTTAGTGAGTTTTGTCAGGCGAGAAATACAAACAATGGGAAGTTTTGTTGTGCTACAAGCCCCATGGAGTAATCTCTGGTGTGTGGGTGAGTTCTGCAATATAAGTGAATTCTCACAGAGTTTTTAGGGTTCTTTCAAGGAATGTGAATTGGGGTGTCTATAGTGGCAGTGGTGACTTTGGCGTGGGAATTGGCACGCCATCGCAATTCTATAATTATTATTGAAATTAGCAATATGCCATTGCAACTCTAACCTGTTTGATTTAAACATATAAATGCTAACACTAAATCTAGGCCATCAATTCGGACATAAACATAAAGGGAGTCCAACCTTAAAAAAACTATTGTAATTTATTAATATACTAGCTAATGTCCGTGCTTATGGCACAATTCGATTTTGCCTGTATATAATTAGTGACACCATCTAAAATCTTATCTATTGCTACTTTTTTTATATATGTAATTTCTTGTAATTTAATTTTTTTCTCTCTTATTAAGAGTTCTTATTCCAATTTTGTAGATAAATTAATTTTAACATTATCTCGAAAAAGTATCAGTATACTATTAATTTAAGAGCAAGAGGAATTAAATTTTCTCATACGGCACTAGTTTAAAGAATATAATTGTATGCCTATTATTCAAATAGTGGTAGAATAAATTAAGTTTGTCTAATTCCACTTCCATTACAATTAGGGATGAGAAATGGCCCGATTTGATAGCTTTTCGACTAAGTAAACCCTAATATAGGGTAAACTATTTATTTTTTCTTTTATAATCCGAAAAATATGGATTTTAAATGGCTTAAGTTCGAGTTCACGTAATTATTTTTTCATTTGACTCAATCTTTGCTACAATATAATATTATTTCTTTAAATACATTTATGATATAATAGAATTACAACGATCGAAAATGGGGAGAATAAGTTAAGATTTATACATATAGCATAGTAAACATGGTAGATTTTAATTTAATTTTTTAAATAAATATACTTTTAGTCAAGTATAGTTTCAAGTAATCATATTTTTAGATATATCGAGTTCGAATTTAACAAAACCCTAAACACAACTATTGCTTCCCTACGAATAATGCTAATCCCAACATGAGCCATTTATATATTTCCATTAGTACTTTTTGGATTATTAAAATTTAGAAATAGTTGATCACATATAAGATATGCATTTGTATGCTAGTAGAATAATCGAGTAAGTTTAAATTAGTATATTCAAATATAGATCAGCATAATATTTAAAAATTAGAATTAACTTTTAGATAAAATAAAATATTATTAATCTATTTTGAAAATAATAAATATATTATTAAATATGCTCTAAGTTTTGGATATGCCATTATCACCTACTATTAACTTATTTTTTTATCCTTTCTAAGAATTAATTATATTTTCTTCTTCAACCAAATTGATATTGTAAATTTCACTACTTTAATATTGAGAGAAAAATAAATAAAATAAGGAAGTTCTAAATTTTTCAATGATTAACAATGTAGCAGTTAATTTATGTATATATGACATGATGCCATTTGTATTTGTTTTCTAGAAATAAAAGGATGTTAAAAATTAAAATTCTTACATTCAAAAAATTAATTTTTACTATTTATAATAAGAAAAATATAAATAATTTTGAGCAATTGAAATTTGCATTGAATTCAATATAACTAAATGTTAAATATTAATAAATAATTGATATTGATAATAAAAACTACATATATATGCCTAATTATTGAATAAGGTACGAAAAAAATATAACCAAAGAAAATCATTTTAGTAATAAAGTCTTTATATTCTAAAAAAATGGATTCTAATTTAAATTTAAGCTATTTTATTTTTATTTATTAATTAAAGGTTTTAAAGACTTTAATAGTGATTAGTTAATTACTAAATACTTGTTTATTAATCATAGAAATATGTTACATAAATTGAAATTAATTAGGAATTTATCATATAAATTAAAATTAATTAGGAGATAATTATATGTTTAGCTATCACAGAAATATGTGAGCCGTTAGATTAAAACTTAAAAATTTAAACTAAATTTCAACCACCAATTGGGAACATAAGTTAAGAAAGTTTTTGAGCCGTTTGATTGAAACGTAAAAACTCACATTAAATTTAAGCCACAACTTAAAAACCGAAGTTAAGAGAGTCCCATAATATCATAATTGACTTATTAATTAATAGATTTATATCTTCCTTTATTTGTGTTAGATGGAACTAATATTTTGTTTTTTGATTTTCCGTCCTTATGATAGTTAATCTAAAAAACTACATTTTAAGTGACACCTTATAAAACTGATAATCATAAATACATACTACTATTATATTATAATTGTCGTTTGGTTCTTAATTTTTAATATACCAATATAGTATTGATGAAACAAAAAACATTCATAAATAGATTAAATTAGATAAAGTTTGACAGTAACTAATGAATTTGCCACATTTAATTTTTAGCGCCTTCTATTTGGGATGGTTAAATTCCTTCTTGACTTAACTGCTTTAACTATAAAAGAGATAAGTCATATTGTTAATTTAATACATTACTATAATGTCAACTAAAATATATAAACTTGAGAGTATATATGTAATTTTTTAGAATGGATGTACTTCAATATAATTAAACTCAAACAATATGAGAATTCTTACCTTATTAAAATTTTGTTCATTTTCGACATTTGAGGTAGGTAGCGTTTCAAAAGTAAAAACTTCTTCTCCATTAGATTGCTATAAAAAGAAATAACTATATTATATAAACGTACTTATTATACATTTTCATATTATATAATTACTAAAAGATGCTCACCTCATTAGGAATCTCTTTAGAAGTAGGTTGTGGTTGAATGCTTTCTACCCCAATGCGTTGCTATTATATATTTATATATTAATTTATCAATTTAAAAATACACTAATAAAAAACTTATATATGCGGAGATGCATACATCGTTTGAGTTTCTTTATCTCTCACATTGGAAGTATTTAGTGACCGAGAGTTTTGAACTTCCCCCCAATATTGCATTGATATTATATACTTTATTACGTATAAAAGTTATCAAAAAAGAGGAACAATGACATTCTTTACTAGATTGGGTTCTTGCTCATCTTTCGCATTCGAAATAGGTAACAATCCTAAAGTTGGAACTTCTTTCACATTGCATTGCTACATACAAAATTGGAAAATAAAATGAATTGTATATATCTGTAAATTTCTACATTTTTTCATTAATTATATAAAATGCATCTCCCATTAAGAGTTTTTTCATCTCTCTTGGAAGTGCTATGTGGTTGAAAGCAATTAAAAAAGAAAAAGAATTAGGGATCATATTATCGAAAAGAGTAGCCAATTTGTTCAGGGAAAAAAAGAGTTAAATCTTATAAACATATTTACAATTTATATACGTAATATTTTTGATTATAGAAATAAAGTAAAAAAGATTAAAGAAAATAAATTATTTGCATTGTATAATAATAAAAACAGTAGGCACGCATATATGCACGTATATTTGGTTAATAAAATAAATAATTTTAGATTTAGATTATTCCCTAAATATTACTTACAAGTACATAAATAATTAGTTGATTGAAGTTGTTATAAATACAATTCATTTTTTTTTATCTAGCCGTTCCTTATAATTTAGGAGTTACTTAAAATATTTTTGTTTGAGATGACCCAAGTTCAAAATATATATATTTATATATATTTGGATATTGGATATCACATCTTTTGTTAAGAATAGAGGCATTTTTAGTATATCATATCTTTTGTTAAAGGGAAATAATTGGTTGAACAGTAGACCAAATGAAATGGTTTTATTTTGCTCTTATAAAGTACATTTTTTTTTTGTATGGAACTAATATTTTGGTTGAGAGCTCAAAAATCACCCCCCCCCCCCAAATGCATTTCTATTATATATTTTACTACATATAAAAGTTATCAAAATAGTGGAACACTAAAAATTTAGCAACATTAAATACTCAACTGCACACTTAGTTAGCAATTTGTTTATTTTGAATTATTCGTGATAAATAATTATAACGCGGAACATTGACAATCTTTATTGGATTAGGTTCTTGCTCATCTTCAATTTTTCAAATAGGTAACAATCTCAAGGTTGGGGCTTCTTCCACATTGCATTGCTATAGACAAAATTGATAGTTAAAATGAATTATATATATATATATATATATCATGTCAACTTCTACATTTTTGCATTAATTATATAAGATGCATACCCCATTAATAGTTTCTTCGTCTCTCTTGGAAGTGCTCTATGGTTAATAGCAATTTAAAAAAAGAAAAAGAAATTAAGGATCAAATTATCGGAAAGAGCAGCCAAATTTTTTTGAGGGAGAAAAGCTAAGTTTTATAAACAAATTAAAAATTTATATACTTAAAGAAAATTGATTATAGATATAAAGTGATCCCCTCTTATTGACTAGCTAGGCCAACTCCTTTATAGATTATATGCATTGTGTAATAAAAAAAACAGTAAGCAGCCATGCAATACGCAGGTACAGTTGACCCAATGAAATGGTTTTTTTTCTTCTTTTATACATTACAATTTTTATTTTGTGTGGAAATAATATTTTTGTTGAACAAATTTTTGAAATAAGAAAAGTACGATTATTCAATTTTTGATTGAACAAGATGTACATAATAAGAGAAAAAATTGTATTGTATTAGTTCAATCAATTTTTTTTTAACAAATTTGATCCTTAATTTCTATAGTACAATTAGTTCAACCAAAATATTAGTTCTAATATTTTGAAATATGTAATTGAACAAGATAGCATGCATGATGTAAGAAAAGCAAAATGTGTCCTCTTGCATCGTTAACAACACCGAATGATGGAATTTTGGCAATTTCCATTTCTAAATTTGACAATAGTAAAAGAATGAGAATAAAATGTAAGACTAATAGAAAAAGCAACAAACGTTACAAAACACATACATACATATTGTATACACATACCCATTTTATAATAATTATATATATAACACTACATCAATAGAAAAAAAAAAGTGATTAGAAATAGGTTTTTACTTGTTACAGAAATAAACTATACTTAAAAGGAGAAATAGAAACGAAGCGCAGATGGAGAGATCCAAAAGTACATAGGAGAAAGGAGAGTTAAGCAAAGCTAAAGTTTATACAAACTAATTAAGAGATAAATGCATGTTTAATAAATACTTGTTTAGTTTATCACTAATAAATATATTTATCACCATTAAAATTAGTTAGGAGATAAATTAAGTAAGAAATAAATATGAGTCGTCGGATTAAAACATAAATACTCAAATTAAATCTGAACCACCAGTTGAGAACATAAGTAAGAGAGTCCTAGCATGCGAGGACTCACCTGATTTATTAATAGATATGTACATACAAATTGTTTTCCCACTGGACATTTAGTAACAAATTTTTGTTACTAAAATATTGGGATATTTTTAAAAGCAAAAAAAATGTTGCTAAAAATCTGGTCCCCATACAAATAGATATGTATATACAAATTGTTTAGTTTATCACTAATAAATATATTTATCACCATTAAAATTAGTCAGGAGATAAATTAATTAAGAGATAAATATGAGTCGTTGGATTAAAACATAAATACTCAAATTAAATCTGAACCACAAGTTGAGAACATAAGTAAGAGAGTCCTAGCATGCGAGGACTCACCTGATTTGTTAATAGATATGTATATACAAATTGTTTTCCCACTGGACCTTTAGTAAGGAATTTTTGTTACTAAAATATTGGGAGCTATTTTTAGTAACAAAAAAATGTTGCTAAAAATCTGGTCCCCATATAGATAGTCTGTGCTGAATTCGAGATGTATATATATGATATATATATATAAATATTTTGATAAGGGGCATTCACAAAATTTATGAAAATATAATGGTAAAATAATGAACTTGCCCATTTTATTTAAACAAAGCTAGACGCGGACACAATCAATGAGTGTGGATATATTATTTTCATGCATGCATAGGTTTAATATATAAGATATCTCCAACTTTTAACTTAAGAAGCATGAGTTCGAGTTTTATTAAATATATTTTTAAATAAAATAATTAATACATGGAGAAAATAAAAGGGAAAATTACCCATACAATCTCTAGCCTCCCTTTGCCCATTAACTTTTAGCAGCTATTTTTTTGACCATTAACTACAATAGTTTTACCCTTCTTTTTCTAAATAACATATTTCTTATATTTTTGAAATATTCATGCCGATTTTACGCTTCTAGGTAAAGGGGATCTTTTATTTGAATTCCTATTCATGCTAAGCACGACTGAGGGATTAAAAGCGAGAAAGAGAAAAACAGCTTTTTGAAAAGCTAGAGAGAGTGAGAACAAGAGAGAGAGAGAGCTCGATTGTATCTGCGATTTCCATTGCGAAGAAGATAATCATCTCCGACTTCATCATCGTTTGTGATTCTATAGTTTGATCATCTCTGTCTTCATTATCGTTCGTGATCTTCTATATTTTTGGATTTGCGAGATGGACGATAATGGAACGATAATGGAGTTCCACTATTATATAGTTTTGTTTTCGAGATCATCTTTTTAAATACTTAATGGTTTGTATGTCAAATTTTGATTTGTTGTTAGCACTGGTTGGGTTTTGATGGAACTGGTTCAATTATTTGGTCTAGTAATTTGGATTATTAGGGACAGTAATCTAAATTACTTAATTGTTGTAGCAATTTATCAAATAGCAGAATTACTGGCCCTAATAATCCAAATTGCTTTATTGTTGCTGTAGTTTATTAGATAAACAAATTACTGGCTCTAGTAATCAAAATTGATTGGGCAGTAATGGATTAATGGGGCAAGTATTTAGGACTACTGGGGGCAGTAATGGATTACTGGTTCACTAATCTGGATTACTGGCTCCAATAATCTCCAGTAATTTGGATTATTGGCACCAAGATTACAGGGGCAAGTAATCAGGATTACTGGGACCAGTAAGTTACAGGAGCCAGTAATCCAAGTTACTGGACTAGTAATCTAAATTATTGGGGCCATTAATCCCTATTAATGAGCAGTAATGGCTTATTGGAGCCAGTAATCAGGATTAGTGAACCAATAATCTATCTTACTTGCCCCTGTAATTTAAATTACTTCATTGTTCCAGTAGTTTATCATTTAACTGAATTACTAGCTCAAGTAATCCAAATTGCTTTGGCAGTAATAAATTAATGGGGCCAGTAATCTAAATTACTGGGCACAGTAATTAGTTTTATTAGGGCTAGTAATTAGTTTTACTGGAGCCAGTAATCCAAATTACTGGAGATTACTAGGGCCAATAATCCAAGTTGCTGGGGAAGTAATAGATTACTACTGGCTGCAGTAATCAATTACTGGTATCAGTAATTTGGATTACTGGGCACAGTAGTCAATAACTGGGGCGGTTAGTGGCCCTCGTAATCAATTACTGGCATTAGTAATTTGGATTGCTGGGCACAATAATCGATAACTGGGGCGGTTAGTGGCCCTAGAAATCGATTACTGGCATCAGTAATTTGGATTACTAGACCATGTAATCGATTACTGGCCCCAAGAATCACTTGAGTTGTGAATCGATCGATAACTGGGGTGATTATTGGCCATAGTAATTGATTATTTTCTCAGCAACTTGGATTACTAGCCCCAGTAATTGATTACTTCCCTATCAACTTGGATTAGTGGGGCTAGTAGTTTTTGTTAACGTTGCAGCAATCAACATTGAACAACAACAACAATCAAAATAAACATATATATATATATGGTTCATTTAATCATAATCGCGACATGGTTGGAGAAGCTAATGAAAATCAGTTATATATACATGTTGTATGGAAATGTTCATATAATTATTATTATTTTTTCTTTTTGTGAAAATATTGCTACTTGAAGTTGAATATTTTTTTTTAAGAAACTTCCACTTATTTATACTTTGTCATTATCATTTTACGTTATATGTCCATGCATCGCATGGATTACTGATTTGTAGTATTATAATATATAAATAAATAAATATAATAGATAGTTGTTATTACATTGTCAAGTATTTATTACATTCATAAACACTAATACAAAAGGTATAATGCATTTTTATTGTCTTATAATGAATTATGTTATTTCTTCTTCAATTAGTTATTTAGTTCCTTGTAATTCCATAGTGTATCCAATCTCCTTGACTTATGGACTACCTGAAGTGATAGAACTTCCTTAATTTTGACACATTTCATGGGTTATGGATGGGTCTTCCATTTATGTCTTCTAGGTAATAGGCTCTAGTCCTACTAGAGGAGGAGATGACATAAGGGTGACGCGCCGAAAATACTTCCGTGCTTAGAAACCCAAGTGTAGGTCATCAAGTTATAATACTTGATAAGTCCAAGTGTCGAACCACAAGGATAGTCGGAAAGACGATATGGTGATTACGAGTCCAAGGCTTTGTTCAAGAGAATTTGATTGGTTGATTTTAGTTGTTGATTTTAAAGTATTGCAATAAAAATTAAAGTGATGTATCAACTAATAAGAAAAGGCTAAGACATTATAGAATTCATTTGCTTTGCAATGTTATGTAAAATTAATCTTATTCAAAATTCTCAATGCAATTCCTAAGTGTTGGGTATCTTACACGTTTCTAAGCAAAATGGTGTGAAGCAAGAGTAACCCATTCCCATATAAATGCCATATAAAGAAATGGTGTAAGTAAAACTCAACACAAATGTATCTCTCATTTTTATCTTGTAACAAAGGGTGTGAAGCAAGTGCAACCCATTCCCATATAATGTCCAACCAAGATGCAAACTTGAGATACACCAAAAGAAAAGGCATAAAATTAAACTAGGTATTGAGAATTCATTGATAGTTTCCCTTAGGCAATTGACTTGATTATGAAAATGGCCAACTAAAAAGTTTAGCTCAATAAATCATAATATTTCATTTGCTAACATTGGGAGGTCTAGGTGGAGATTAAATCATCCGGTTTAGACACATTTAATAAATACAAATTGAATCCTTAAGGTGATTAGTGTAGTTGATTATGGCATAAACTTAAGATCTGATGGAGACATAAATACAGGATCGTTTGATATTGCGTATAGATTGAACAAAAAAAAACTTATGCTAAAACCCTATAAGAATAAAGGGATTTCACCTTTGTGGATCATGTAGAGGATCCATATGAGGAGACTAGGGTTTGAAAGCATCAGATTGCGATTTGGTCAGAATTTTTTTTTTATTCTCGCTGGGCTGCAAAAATTAATTTTTTTCGCCACCGAAACGACTTCTGATCGTCCTGATTTTTCGCGTTATAATAGTAACTTTGCGTTCCGAACCACATATCCAAAAATCAGCCCGATCCAACGGTGGAATCAAAAGTTACGATTGATTTACGATTGCTGTGCCGAAAAACCTAAAGATCTTCTATCGTATTCCTTCCGCCATCAAATCTTGCACCGAGTGTGGGCTACGGTATCACCAAGATTTTCTCCTCTCTCCATAGAACAAATCCTAACTCATGAGAATTATTGTTTTATGAGAAGAGACTAGGTCGGCGTATATATAAGGCTACGATAGGGACCTCAAGGAGAAATAAGTGTTTGGGCTTCCTATGGAAAGTTGGAATCCTAATTCCACTCTGAATTAGTTCCTTCCATAAATTATAATTCACACCACTAAAGAATTATAATTGCACTCCCATCCTTATCTCAAAATTATATTTCGAGCTCCTTATTATTAAATACTTATTATTCTCCCCACGTTAAGATTACAGACAACCGTCATTTAAATTAAATTACTGACAATTATATTTAAATGACTTTTTAATCCTTGAGCCTACCACTTAACTTATTTGACATGTCGGATTAACATAATCCACCTGCAGGGTTTGACATGATCAAAACTTATAAGCTTCTCAAGGGTTATCATCAATCCCTATACCGGGACGTGGATTCCGTCAATAATTAATATTCATCATAAATATAGTGTCGTCATCCAATTCACGAAGATTATTGATCCATAAATGAATCTCACTCATAATGAGTCAAAACAACAAACACTACATATATATGCCTATTAATTATTTCAAGATTAAGAGCATAAGTAATCATAATAACCATGGGATTTTAAATTTGTTTTATATAGTCAGTATAAAAACAATTAACCCAAACTGGTCCTATTCAATACACACAAAGTGTACTAGCACAACAAGTTAAAACTATACCGTTTTCTGTAGTCAAGATAAACTACTAAAACTTGTGCTACAATCCTACCGATGGGTGTCCAATTCCATCTAAGATTGTGAACCATTAAACTTATATTCCACAAGAACCAATGATATGATCTTCTGTGTGTAAGCTATACTCTACACACCAAATCATCTACTATATGGAATAAAAGACACACATGCACAATATTTAAATAAATAATATAATGCAACCATTGCCCATATAGATTCTCATTAAAATAGCAAAACCAAGTTTATAACATATCCAAACCAACAAGAAAATTATGGCTTTTAGTATATCACTCTAACAAGATCTTCCTTGGCAACACTCTAACTAAGAAAATATTGAGTCTCAAAATCACATAAAGTGTAGAAAGCACTCAACATATCATTAAAGCATTCAAGGATTGGAATCTCAAATTTATGGTATTTCTATGAATATTCAAAGACTAAACATGCTTGGCAATGTAAAGTATCTTAATCATAGAAGGAATGGACATAGGCTAATAAGAAATATACAAATGTATCATCTCCTCATTAATGCTTGAGATCTATGTATACAAGGCATACAAAGTCAAATCACCTTATGAGGATTATTTTACTAGCTTATGAATGGTTGATTGAATGGAGAAGATGAAGGATTCAACCAATATTTAACAATACTAACAATGGAATGAGAAACAAACTTACATAATTAATGCAATGCAAACTTCATCTTTTAGCCTTAGCAATGAAACTACTCCATGATAGTTGAATGAACAAAAACCATTAAAGGGATTTCCATTTCTCTCAAGAGTTTCTCTAACTAGATTTCTTACAAGTGATAGATAATGAGAAAGTGCAGGGAAAAGCCACTTAAATATCTAATCTAGATCTAAGAATTACATATCCCCAAATGAGGACAAAGAAAATATTTAAATAAAAGGCAAAACAATGCCAAAAATGGCTATTCTATCACACTTTCTAAGGGACCCAAGGGTAAACACCTGAGCTTGCAACAAAAATAGGAAGTCCAACACTTTTTGGGAGTTCCCAAGCATAAAAAAGGTAGAAAAGCTGCTTTTGGGGGCTGTACTGTGCAATCTGGGACTCCCTCTGATCGATCAGAGGGGAGATTTGGCTTAAAAAGGTGGGCTATGATCGATCAGAGCACCCTCTGATCGATCAGAGGGGAGATTTTGGCTCAAAAGGTGGGCTCTGATCGATCAGAGAACCCTCTGATCAATCAGAGGGTAGGTTCGGGCAACTTTCTTTTTCTCTTTTGGCTCCTATCTTCTTTGAACACTTCCCAAAGCTTCCCAACTTGCTTCCATGGCCTAAAGGTACAATCAAGACACTAGAAAAAGATACTTTGAGCCATGTTAAAGCAATTCTTGATATTTTGAGTGTGTGTGCAAAAGTGGGTTAGTTTAATTAATCTAGGCTAAGATAAACGCGCTAAACATAATCAAAAGAGCGTTAGCGACTACAAAATTATGCGTTTATCAAAGGGTCCCCCCAAATAGGGTTGAGTGTCCCATTAGTGAATTTGGTGGTATTGAAGGTGACTTTTCTGAGAACTAGGTTCCCCATTTGGAAGCTTATTGGCTTGAGATTATTTTCCCTCTATTGGATAAGAGGTTTGCTGATAATAGGCCAAAATGGTTAAGGCTAGTTCCTTCATTTCTTCCACCTAATCTAGTGTTTGATCATGCCTTTATAATCTACAAAGACTATTCTTAATGAAGGTAGTCTGACCTCTAATGGTATGATGGCCTCTACCCCATAAGTCATGGAGAAGGGAGTTTTTCTAGTTGATCTCCTTGGGTAGTTTTGTAGGCCTATAAATAGTGGGGAGCTCCTCCACCCACTTGCCGTTTGGTTTGTCCAGTCTTGTTTTAATCCATCTATAATAACTTTATTGGGCTTGTCCATTTCATTGAGGATAGCTTAGGAAGGAGAAGAATTCTTTGATTCCACATTAGTCATATATATAAATATCCTTATTAACTAAGTTCTTGAATTAGGTACCGTTGTACATATTGAGTGTTAGGGTATGCATAAAGGTTTTGCCTCCACCCATACTTCGATTCGTTCAGACATGTGGTGGAGATTATATAGTAATTAATTGATCTGACTTGGCAAATGGGCCAACAATGTCCAACCCCTATTGAGAAAATAACCAAGGTCTGGTTAAGGGACATAGGTCAGTGGCTGGTTGTTAGATTATGGGAGAGAACTTATGGCATTTTCACACTTCTAAACATGGGATAAGGCATCTTTTTGCATATAAGGCCATTAATGCCCCTGTTGGCGAGCTCGGTGGGACAAGGATTTGGCCCCGGTATGACTTCTGCAATTTCCTTTATGTAGCTCAAACAAGAAATCTTTAGTCGGTCTGGATGAACACATTGAGGATGCCCCATATATTTTTTTTTTCTATAAAATACTCCTTTTGGGGAAAGCCAATATTTGGCAAATGGAATTTTTACTTTTTAGGCTTGTTTGCTATCAAAAAGGAGGGTGCTACATTTAAGATAAGTAGTAATGGGATCCATTCAACTAGATTCAAGGTTGAAACACAAAACTTGATTTTGTTCAGATTCAATGCTAGGCCTAGGAAGATAATGTACATCAATTTCTCTTGATTTTGGAATCCACTGCTGAAGTTAGAGTGGCTAGAGCATCTGCTTGACTGTTGTTAGTTCTGGAAAACATTTTGACGTAGGCCAAGGTGAATGATATTAACAGTTGTTGGGCTAGTTTCGTGTAGGCTTCCATCTTTAGTTTCGAGCACAATACTCTTATGTTAATTACTTATTTCAAATTTGGGAGTCACAATTGATCCTGAGGTTTTGAACGCCCAAGGAGTTGGCTCTTTTTAGGCCCAAGATGATGGCCTCATATGTTGACTCATTGTTGGATGCTTTAAAACCCAATCTAATTGCCAATTGTAGGTTTATTCCTTCTGGAGACCTTAAAATTATGCCCACACGTGCCCTATTTTTGTTGGATGCACCATCAATGTACAAGTTCTAAGTTGATTATGGATTTTAATTTATACTGATGATGAGCTATCACATTTTCTTGTAAGCTGGTGGTTTTCTCTTGCCCCCCCAATTGGAGAGGTTAGTAAACTAAATTATGCTATGAAAGTTTGCTAAGACATGTGCCTTGATGGTTGCTCGTGGTTCATATGTAATATATAATTTATTCAGCTCCGCATACCATTTTTTTTTATTTTTTCAGCAATGTTGTCCTTTCGAGGAGTAGCTCGGATTGGGTGGGAAATAAAGACTATGATAGGGTGGGCGTCGAAATAATGTTTGAGCTTCGTTAAGGTAATTAGTAAGGTAAATACTAGATTCTCTAGAGGTAGATAGTTGAGTTCTAGTTATACTAATTATTTGCTGACATAATATATTGGCTTTTAGATTATATATTATTCTCTAATCAATGCTAAGTTATTAGCTTTAGGTTAGGCTGAGTGGGGGACTGATAAGGTACTTATTTAGATTGCCCAAGGCCTTGTCACATTCC
This sequence comes from Lonicera japonica, assembly GCA_021464415.1. Taxonomy (NCBI): domain Eukaryota; kingdom Viridiplantae; phylum Streptophyta; class Magnoliopsida; order Dipsacales; family Caprifoliaceae; genus Lonicera; species Lonicera japonica. The sequence continues at coordinate 60,856,157 of CM038470.1, forward strand.
TTTGCCTATTTGAATTATTTGCACCCCTTTAAGGCTTGGAATAGAGGATGGCATTTATTTGAACACTTGGATGTGAATTTGTTGAGGCTAACAACGTTCCTGCTAATTTTTACATCTCCTTGACTATGGTTACAGCTCAGATTTTTATAAGATCTTTATTTTGTTCACGTATTTACTTCAAGTCTTTTGTAATTAACCAGGAATCCTAAGAATTTGCCTGAACTGACTCCAAATGAGCATTTGGCAGCATTGAACTTCATTTTGTAACATTGGATGATCTAAAAATTAGCATTAATATCTAATATACGATCCCCTTTCATTATGCTCCTAACCAGCATACCGTCCATATTAAATTCCATGGACTTCCCATTATGATCTCTGAACATTTTGGCTACTAATTTTTAATATGTTGCTTTTGCACTTTTAAGGCCAAATAGCATTACCATGTAATAGTATAGCCCTAGGGTGGTAATGAAGATCGTGTTCTCTTGATCAGGACTAAGTAGAGGTATTTGGTAACCAAAGTATATATATATCCAGAAAGACATTCGTTTATGGCCTATTGCTGAATATACCAATTTGTCTTATTTTAGGGAGTACGAAGCTGTCTGTAGGGCATACTTTATTGAGGTCAGTGAAGTTGACACAAATTCTCCATTTTCCATTATGTTTCTGTCACTAGGATTTAATATCCAATCTAAGAATTTCGCTTCTCTGATATTCCCCGCTTTAAGTAACTTATAGGCTTCTTCTTCTATGGCTTCGGATTTCTTAGGATACTTTTAGTGAGATTTCTTTTTGATAAGTACAGTGGTTGGACTGATATGGAGATTCTGGCATATTACCTTATAGTCAATGCATGACATTTCATAAGGTTGCATGCAAAGACATTAATGTTATCCTTTAGGAACTGAACTATCTGTTCTTTTTCTTCTGGATTAAAGTAGTTGCCAATGAAGTATTTCTCTTCGTTCCCTTCTTCAATAAAAACCTTTTCAAGTCCTCTTGGACCCTGTCTTCAGGTAGTCCCCTGCTTTATAATTCAATGGGAGTGCTCAAGCTTTGATTGCTATTTGTCGGATGTGCCCTTCTGGATGGTGAGGGTCGGATGTGTCCTTTATATCGGCACCTCGGATTGCCATATAGAAGGATAAGCGAGCTTGCTCCTAGTTTCCCCTGACCTCCACGTTTGCCCCCAGCTAGTTTTTCCTATTATTGTATTATAAGGGGCATTGAATTCTACTCTGTGAAACTCCATAGTGGTTTGTACTTGCCCTATACGAACTATAAGTCTAACTCTCCCAACTGGTTAAATGGTATCCCCGTTAAAGTTGAAAACTTGAGAGTTAACTGGACTAATGCCCTTAGGAGGGCTGTTGAGGGACCTGTAAAGGTTCTGGTACAAGATCTTGGATGAACTTCTTGGTTCAACGATGACTCTCTTGATATCTCAGGGGGCAATGTTGAGGGTGAAAACTATTGCATCATTGTTGGGGGGGGGGGGTCTCCGCACCTAGGAGATCCTTATCAAAGAAGTTTAATTGTTGAGGTTTACCTTCTTTTGGTCGTTTATTGACTACAACGAACATGACTACTTGGGGGAACACCTTTGCATACACATGTTATTACATCTATGACCTCAATATTCCTTGGGTCGGTGGCCTTGTTACTGTTCGGTATCTTTTTTCAGATTGCCCACACCTTTTACAAATTCTTGAATGTGGCCTTTCTTGATCAAGTCCTTTTAGAAGAACTTCAAAGATTTCCATTTCTCTATCATATGGCCATGATCTATATGGTAGGAGTAGTATTGGTCTAACCCCTCTGCTGGGATCGGAAGGCATGGCTTTGGGCTATATAAAGAATGACTTTTCTTTGATTTTGCTCATGACTTTGTGGATGAACTCTATAAACACTATATTGACCCTATGTAAGAGGTCTCTGAGGCCTTGTCTTTCTGGTGGTCCCCTTTTCTCTTTTTTTTGCCAGTGGAGGAGCTCCGAGGCTTCTCGTCAGATCGCTGGCCTCTATTGATCTTGTCATTTCCTAGCTTTGAATGCTTTTAGATTATGTAAATAAGATCATCAAGGGAGATCGGCTGAACCATGATTAAATCACTATAGAAACTTGGAGCCAATCTTTTTCGATTTCATTGTGGTTGTCCCAGTACCTCGTGGAGTAGTCTCCGTGATTCCTTGGGTTTTTGCCTGAGGGCCATGAGCTTGGATAGACCTTTAAAAGTTCAAGATGGTGTAATGAACCTAGCACAGAACTATTATCTCAAGTTTTATAACTGTTAATAAAATCGGGAGGCAACTAATAATACTATTTGAGAGTTGTTCCCCCCAGACTAGCTACAAAACACTTGCATAGAAGGGCTTCCTTATTTTCCTAGAGAGTCATGGTCTGGTCATAAGTTTGAACATGGTAGGCTGGATTGGACTTTCTGTTATATATAAAGGTACTTAGGCATGGTGAACTTGTGAGGTGGATCAGGATTTACAATCAGGGCAGTGAATGAGGGTTGTCTTTCCTTCACTAGGTTGCTCTTAGCCAAGTCTCTGGTTGTTTTGGCCTCCCCCTTGCCATGGTTTTGAACAACATTGAATATAAAGTGCTTGAGATCTCCAACCTATTATGTGGGAGTTTTGGCTGGATGTTTGGCTTATCAACCACCTCTTGGTGATGCTGCCAAACTGTTTGCTTTTGTTCATGTGGGCCAATCCTTAGTAATGCACTGACCCTTGGGGATCCTAACCTCAATGGTCGAACACCTTGATTATTGACGCGGACAAGATTTTTTTTGAGGTCATGCCCATTGTCTCTATATCCTTCTCGGCCTCTGTGGACAGGCAGAGGTAGGTCATAGTCGGCTTTTGGATAACCACCCAAGGTGTGGCTGCTATGGAACTTGCGATCAATACGGTTGGAAGAGCTGGCTGGGAATTGTTTGGCTAGATACATTAGTCTTTCTCGTAACCGTTGGTTATCCTCTACAAGTCTCTTAATCAACTCATTGCTAAGTGCAGTTCGATGAGAGTTTGTGGGTCGGGCTGTAAGATTCCCCGTCCTCAGGGAATGTGGTGGTGGCTTGATAGTGTGGTTGGTTGTCCAAATCTTTCCCTTTCTTGGAGGCGTTCACGACAGTGATTTCTTTGGATTTGGAGGGGTTATTTTGATCTTTTTCTTTAATAAGAAATATAAGGGTTTTATCTTCATTATGGTTAAGAAGGTGGGGATTTTGAAATTAGGAAAATGGTTTTCCAACATTGCTAGGAAAAATTGATTAGTCGTTTCCCATAGATGGAGCCAGCTGTAAGGTCAACAAATCAAAAGACAAGAAATGTTACTCTCACACAAAACTTGTAAGCACTAAGTGTAAGAAAATAAGCAGGAATAACACACAAATTTTTTGGTACAATGGAGAGAATATAATTTAATGATAGACTATACTTGATTGATTTTTTGATGATCTGAATTTTTAAGGGCTAGTTCCGTTTATGGGTGCAAGGAACCAGCTGTTATAATATGATATATACCATCCTCCATGTTTGGAGGGACTGAACATAATGGTGAGTTGTTTATTGAGTAATGGCAAAGTGGTTATTAATTATGAGGAATGCGAGTCACGCTCCATTCTACTACTATACCGAGGTTGGCCGTAGACCAAGAGCTCAGCACTTGCACTAATCGGACCTCATATCACATATTTTTATCCCTTTCATATTATAAGTTGAAATTTTCTCCATTTATAGAATGTGAAAATGTATTTAAATCTTTATGTGGTCCAACATCAAAGTTAGATTCTTGAATGATATTAAATAGTCTCTAGAAATTCCTAGTTTCTTTATTCTTAAAGACTACCTAATCTCTACTATGTCATTTTCATTTTTTTAAACAATAGTAGATTCTATAAGAACTTGTTCTTCTTAGAGTTGTCCCTTCTGAATTGGTTGCTCTTCTTGAATGCATGGTGGTATTTCTTAAAAAGCAATCAATTCTTCTTGTTTAGAGAATGAGTCAGTATGTTCTTTCATTTCCTCAAATTCCATTTTACGAGAAAATTCACGCCCACTAAATTCAACATTCTTAAGAAAATTTTCTAGCTTTTACAATTATATGTGAATGAGAAACACGATAAAATCTAAATCCCTTAATGGTCCCTTCTGAATTGGTTGCTCTTCATGAATGCATGGTGGTATTTCTTGAAAAACAATCAATTCTTCTTGTTTAGAGAATGAGTCAATATGTTCTTTCATTTCCTCAAACTCCATTTTACGAGAAAATTCACGCCCACTAAAATTCAACATTCTTAAGAAATTTTCTACCTCTTACAATTATATGTGAATGAGAAACACGATAAAACCTAAATCCCTTAGAATTTATAAGATAGCTTTTGAAAAATTAACTAATTATTCATGGGTCCAATTTACTTAATTATGGATTTTAGATCCTAACCTTAACTGGACAACCCCATATATGTAAATGCCTTAAACTTTGTTTACATCCATTCCACATCTCAAAATGTGTTCTACGTATCTAACTTTGATGGAACCCTGTTTAAGATATATACAATAGTTTTCATGGCCCTACTCAATAAATTTAGGGGGAGACAAGAGTTTCTCTAATTGCTTCTTACAAATATCCATAATTGTAGAGTTCCTTCATTCAGTTACGTCATTTTGTTGTGATGTGCAAGGTGTTTTATATTATGCAATATAATAGTGCCTTCCTTTTTAAGAACATAAAATGGACTTGTCATTTGTCCATTTTTTGTTTACATTCCATAATATTTCGTCCTCTATCTGATCTTACAATTCTAATTTTCTATTCCTTATGCTTCTCTACTTTCGCTAGCTTTTTATGTTTTGAAAGTATATAGTGCTTCTGCTTTATCATATAGAAGATATAAATACATAAATCTTGAATGGTGATTAATAAATGAGATGAAATATCTTTATCCCTTCATACACGGAGTATGAAACGGTTGATCCATTATCATTATTAAAAAAAAAATTGTTCAAATTATATGAATGCAAATTGCACAAGTATTATGTTTGCACGAGAATCTAGTATAATATTTGCGAAGAGGCTATCTTAGTTTAGGGTCAAGACATGCCATAAGATTCAACAAGCACTTACAATAATTTTTACAAATCTGATATAAAAAATTACTAATATCGAAATTCAAATCTAAGAGCATCTTCAATGGGGCATTGTAAAAATAGGCAATTCAGCATCGTGTAAAATTTACACATTGTGTAAATTTTTGTTGCTCTAATGGTTGTGTAAAATCAATATCAACTAAGCTCTTATGTATAATGACTGTGTATATATTTTGCACATCCAATATATACAGCCAAGTAGGATTCTCTCTCCATCCACTCATTCCCTCTCTTTATTAACTCAATCACACCACTCACATTCCCTCTCCATCCACTCATTCGCTCTTCTCATTTGTGTAGTTTCTTATTTTTTAGGTAGTTATTTTTTATTAGACCACTTCTTTTTACATATGAATATTAATATTGGCTATTGTAAAGTAAATAAGATTGTGTAAATTTTTTGTATAAAATTCACTTGTTATATAAAATTTACACAATAATTTTACGCAACTCGAAGTTGTTAATTGTTAATAAGTCAACCAACCTGGCCTGGTGGGCGGGAACCTCAACATCATGAACTATTATTGGTCAACAAAACATTTCAAGAGTCCCATTTGTCACTGACATGCATGCATGAAAGTACAAGAGCTGTATTAATTATATTTTTAAAGAATATTGAATATATATATATATTTATATATATATATTGTCGCTCTCATTATTCTTCTTTTTAAGAGTTTGGAGTTTTTGAAGTTTTAAAATAGCATGAGTAATGTTGAACCTTTTTGGCTTTATTTAATATTTTTTTATATTGATCCATGTATTAATAGGGTCGTATAGTCTCCTAATATATTCAATTTACTAATACACATGATATAATTATATTTCCAGTAAAGAATGTCGGTATGAATATCATTTTCATGTTTTAAAAAAACTCAAAATATAATCATGCATTTGCAAATTAAAGAAGTACAAAATAGAAAAATCTAAAAATTATTATTCCAAGTTAAGTGTGCTTGACGTACATTCACACATAGTACTATAGAAAATAATTGTAATGTAAATAACATCGTACTTAAACACAAATAATTTTCTCTTGAGGTTGGAACTGCCATGTTACTCGTATGTATATGTCATAATGTTTGTAACATGAAAATAAAAAATATTTTAAAAATGAAACATTTTTAATTATTTCGTGACAAACTCGATTCGCCTTCGTTTTTATACCTGGTAATTTTGTATAATCTTTAGTACTATAAATTTCAGATAATATATATGAAAAAATTTGGTTTAGTAATTGACATTGTCATTAAGAATAAGTCGATTGTGGATCGACTTAATTGGATTTTGAGAGATATACATGTTGAAACATATTCAAGTATCATTTCGGTTTACATGTTGATCCGTTTAATGGATTAATCTAGGAAATATCAAAGGTAAGCATGCTCATGTACACATAAAAAATAAAATATACTCCTATATTCTCACTTTATTTAAATTGGTTGGATCACTTACTTTTCTTTTTTATTTTTTTTTCCAAAATTGGCCGCTTATTTTTTGGAATTTAAATAAATGTACCACATTTAACATTAAAAAAAAGAGTTTATATATTTTACCATTAATTATGTCAAAAGTAGTATTTTTTTTTAAAACTTAATAAGATTATCATTTGAAAAGGGAGTGTCTGTACTAATTGTTTTAGATTCGTGTGAAATTCTCGAAGGTATCATATATAAATTAAAGGAAAATGCAAGGTTTACATACATATTCACTTGATGTACAAACTACCATTCAAATGAACTGGTATATGTACAAATTTAATGTGTTGTATTGTCGGTCTTATTATTTTTTTCCTTTTTTTTATCTAATTAATGTCATATTTATTTATATAAAAAATTTGTGTAAAAATTAAATAAGTTTAAAACTAGTCTATATAAAAAGGAAAGGAGCAGGTAGCTAGAAGAGGACAAATTAACCATTATTGCATCACAATATTTTAAAGAAAAGTCAATCTAGTAGACTTGGTTTTTTCCTCCAAAACGTGAGACGTTTTGTTTCCAAATAATATTAATTTAAAAAAGTTTAATTCATGTGAACAGTGCACCTAAATCTATATGTATTAATTAATGTATGGATCGAACCCCACATACATGCACAAAGCAATATTGATGATACGTTGACATTTGATAACACCACGGCAAAAAAGCATTAATTTGCCAAGTTTTATTAATTAGCACTAATCACTCCAACTATAAAAATAACGTAAGGAAAAACAAAACCATGCAAAGTACCAAACTACGTACTCGCGAAGAAAAAACACACAAATGTGTTTAATTGACACACTAGCTTCAACTGATTACAAATTAGTACACGGTTTTTGATTGATTGATTAAATAAATGGCAGTACGTATAAGTAGTGGTACATGCCTTATGAAGATGACCAATCAAAATACTGATTCACTCTTTTGTGTACTAATTATATATTTATATCACATGTCTCTAGAATTAAGATAGGTGATTAGTGTCGGAGTGACGTGTTTGATCTACTCACACTTGAAACCAGGAGGGACCTCTTTCTCACATGCACTAAGCAACAAGCTAAGCGTGACAGGCACATTCAAGTTAATCCCAAGCACATTTGCCTTAATTGCCGTGCAAAGGCAAACCGCAACTTCCAAGTCAGTCAAGCCAGTTAGGACAGTGCAACACTTGCTCGAGGCCGGGGTCCCAATAATAACGCCAACTGCACCTCCAAGTAGGTCCACACATGTCCCTAGCTTCAATGTGTCTCTAGGGCACGTAGGGCTAGCCGAAGGTGGCATTATCGGAGCAGGGGTTGGCGGAGGAGGTATTGTAGGAGCAACGGGGGTAGCCGGAGGAGGTATTGTTGGAGCAACAGGGGTAGCCGGAGGAGGTATTATTGGAGGAGGGGTCATAGGAGGAGGTATTATTGGAGCAACGGGGGTAGCCGGAGGAGGTATTGCCGGAGGAGGTATTTCCGGAGGAGGTATTGCCGGAGGAGGGGTCACCGGAGGAGGTATTATTGGAGCAACGGGAGTAGTTGGAGGAGGTATTTTCGGAGCAGGAGGGGTCACCGGAGGAGGTATTATAGGAGCAACAGGGGTAGCCGGAGGAGGTATTATAGGAGGAGGGGTCACCGGAGGAGGTATTGTAGGAGCAACAGGAGTAGTTGGAGGAGGTATTGTCGGAGTAGGGGTTGTAGGAGGTGGTGGTGGTGATTTCGGCTTAGGTGTTGGTGGTGGTGACTTTGGTTTGGGGGTTGGGGGAGGTGACTTCGGCTTTGGTGTTGGGGGTGGCGATTTTGGCTTGGGGCTTGGGGGCGGTGATTTGGGCTTTGGGGCCGGGGGTGGTGACTTGGGCTTGGGGGTTGGGGGCGGTGACTTGGGCTTTGGGCTTGGTGGCGGTGATTTTGGCTTAGGGGTTGGGGGCGGTGACTTGGGCTTTGGGCTTGGTGGCGGTGATTTAGGCTTGGGAGTTGTGGGCGGTGATTTTGGTTTTGGGGTTGGGGGCGGTGGCGGGCATGGTAGTGGTTTCGGCATTGGGGGTGGAGGCGACTCGTGGCATGTGTCGCATGGGATTGAAAATGAGGAATAGAAAAAGAGAGAGAAGAAAAAAATTGCGGCAAAAGATGTTAAGGCGGGGAGAGCCATGGTGGTGGAGGCTAGGGTTTTGGTTTTAGGGTATGAGTGGTGTAATAAAGGAAGGGGGAAAGTGCCCTATTTATAGGAAGAGTGCGAGGTGGTAACTGGGAGTTTGATTGAGTGGAGAAAGATGATAGTTGAACAGTTTGTATTATTCGTTTTCTTTTGTAAGTTTGTGCAAAATGTCTTGTAGGGTTAGTTTGATATGTGAATGGAGAAAATTTTGGAACACTAGCTAGTTACTATTTGGTACGTAGCATGCTTAAGTTTGAATTGGGATATATATCATATAGTCATGAACCCCTCATCTCTTTATCTTAGCAAGGTTTAATTGGAGTCTGAAAAGAAGACAATAGAATTACAACAGGAAAGGAAAATTTGTAAATCAATAATATGTTTCAAAAGGTTGAAATTAATGATAAAATTCACAGGCACTCTCTCCCTCAATCTCGAACACCATGGCTAGCTAGCAGCAGAAGACAATTCGGAAGGGGAGCAGCAGATTCAAATATTTGCTATTATCGAAGAAGTTTTACTTTTATTCTATAGGTTACTTGTTATTTTATTTTATGTTTTAAATTTTTTTTCTCTAATTCTCTGTAAATTACTTGTATCCAAAACATAAGCACGAAACTAGTGTATATAAAAAAAAATAAAATAAATAGTACATATATGGTATATATATTGACAAGTTAAACTTTACTACAAATAGATAGACATACCGACGCCAACTAAAAGCCAGATGAAGTATGAAAATATCTAATTTATTCTTGTTTGTTACCATGTTTCCAAAATCCCATTTCTAGACTGCACAAAAGGACAGCTAATATTGATACCAGTTAGCATGCAAGATGAGCGGGCTACAATATTTACTTGTGATTTTGGGATTATGTGTAGAGTATTGTCATTCTCATTATTTTCTTTCTTGTTAAGTCTATGACCTTGCTATTGTAGGCGATGAGCTGCTGTATGTGTTCCCATGAGGCTCTAGCTGGTGAATACTGGCACGCTACAATATTATGAGTATTTCATCTCATATCGTTTAGGTGAGGTTAATTAATATATGTTACAAAAGTGTGGTCAAGAATCATTCCTAATAGAAGGCTATCTGGAATAAAAGTAAAACTGTACGAATTTAGCTCTAAAACGGACAATATATATCTTACTAGACGACGTCATATGAAAAGATGTGAAACTATATAGTCCTTCTCTAAAGTTTAGAAGAATTTCACCTTGTGATTATTAAAAAAAATTATCTTTTCTAGAGGCATTGGTTCTGTATGGTTTTGTACCAAAACCTCATACCTAGTTTATTTATTTGGTTTTCAAATATATTTTTTTAAAAAATAAATATTAAGGCAACATTTGATTATACAAATTCTGCTTTATAATTCTCATATGTATCCACATAAGCACTAGTAATAATGTAATAAATGAAAAATACTTTGACATAAGAACGTAGAGCACCAAATAGTGAGAGTGAAGCTCAAGTAATCAACCAAACATATTCAGAGTAAGCAGTAGGTTTCGCACCAAAAATGCGTACTTCCTGAAATAATGAATTAAATGATTCTCCCACACATGCAATATCTTAAATAACTCAACCATACATCAAACTTATAGATTCCTAACCATCATGATTACCTACACAATAGTGATTATATGGATTCTCGGATTATGGAAATTATGCAATTACTATATCAAATTATGTAAAAGGATAGAGGCTGGTTCCGTGGTAGACAACCCCCACCTTTATCTTGAGATTAAGGGTTTGACTCATGGTAGGGGGAGGGGGGGAAGGGGGAGGGAGTTATTTGTAGGGTTAAAGGAGAGATTTAGACCTTCCTTTAAAAAAATAAATAAATCCATCTATGAAAATTTAATAGATCAAAACAATGTAATATAAGGTTGGTGGGATTCAATTAGGTGTTGGAATTGCAAATCTCAAAACTCAAGTCCATATATTTAATTAGTTTCAGTTTTTATCGGATCGTTCGGTCGGTCAGTATGTTTTTGGATTTACCACAACACCTCTAATTACCTACCAAAATATTTCCTATTTAAGTTTTTATATTTTCAAAAAAGTAAAATAAATTAATCACATACCAACCAAGTTAATTTTTTTCCTCCAACGTACAAACACAAATAAGGTGTTAGATGAGCTTGAATATAGACAAATTACTGAGATTATAAATTATTTTATGACCACCAGTTCTTTATCTTCGAATTTATAGCAGAAAGAAATGTTGTTGCTGTTGTTGTATATATGCAATACCTAATATAAATTAAGAGCAAGCAGTAGAGATGATGCACGAATGTTAATTAATACTTAAAACATTAAATAAAAAAGTATAAAGGTATAGTCGAAATTATATAATTTATAACTATTATATAAATTCATGCAGAAAATATCACATAACAATATTTATTGTTAAAATAAAAATATTTATAATTTATTAATTTACAATAAATAGATTATTTTATTTTCAAAGTGTTGCATTTGTTCATTAATTAATTAATTAAGAGCTACCGACCTCAATTTGGTGCGGCTCTTACATTTAGGATCAATATATATATATATATACATATATAATCCAGCTAGTTATTTGTATACCAGCGAATGTATTTTTTTGATACTCATTCTCTCGGCAGAAGTTTTGTGCTCTTTATTTACTTACTTTTAACATTTCTTCATCTTTGGGCCATAAATAAGAATTCCTTCATTTTAGCAAAAATAAAGGATTTCCATTTAAAAGGGTTAATTGAAGATTTTTTTTTTTAATTTTTTTTTGAGATGATCTATATGAATTGATCATCTCTTAGGGCAAAATCCTGTCCCAAAATAAGTGGGGGTGTAGGCCGAGCATTTGTCGTGTGACAAACCCTAACAGTGGGCTGTTTGTCGTGCGACAAACCCCTGAAGTGATGGGTTCTAACACATCAATGTCAGAGAGTGATTGGTCTATGTTTAGTGAGTTTTGTCAGGCGAGAAATACAAACAATGGGAAGTTTTGTTGTGCTACAAGCCCCATGGAGTAATCTCTGGTGTGTGGGTGAGTTCTGCAATATAAGTGAATTCTCACAGAGTTTTTAGGGTTCTTTCAAGGAATGTGAATTGGGGTGTCTATAGTGGCAGTGGTGACTTTGGCGTGGGAATTGGCACGCCATCGCAATTCTATAATTATTATTGAAATTAGCAATATGCCATTGCAATTCTAACCCGTTTGATTTAAACATATAAATGCTAACACTAAATCTAGGCCATCAATTCGGACATAAACATAAAGGGAGTCCAACCTTAAAAAACTATTGCAATTTATTAATATACTAGCTAATGTCCGTGCTTATGGCACAATTCGATTTTGCCTGTATATAATTAGTGACACCATCTAAAATCTTATCTATTGCTACTTTTTTTATATATGTAATTTCTTGTAATTTAATTTTTCTCTCTCTTATTAAGAGTTCTTATTCCAATTTTGTAGATAAATTAATTTTAACATTATCTCGAAAAAGTATCAGTATACTATTAATTTAAGAGCAAGAGGAATTAAATTTTCTCATATGGCACTAGTTTAAAGAATATAATTGTATGCCTATTATTCAAATAGTGGTAGAATAAATTAAGTATGTCTAATTCCACTTCCATTACAATTAGGGATGAGAAATGGCCCGATTTGACGGCTTTTTGACTAAGTAAACCCTAATATAGGGTAAACTATTTATTTTTTCTTTTATAATCCGAAAAATATGGATTTTAAATGGCTTAAGTTCGAGTTCACGTAATTATTTTTTCATTTGACTCAATCTTTGCTACAATATAATATTATTTCTTTAAATACATTTATGATATAATAGAATTACAACGATCGAAAATGGGGAGAATAAGTTAAGATTTATACATATAGCATAGTAAACATGGTAGATTTTAATTTAATTTTTTAAATAAATATACTTTTAGTCAAGTATAGTTTCAAGTAATCATATTTTTAGATATATCGAGTTCGAATTTAACAAAACCCTAAACACAACTATTGCTTCCCTACGAATAATGCTAATCCCAACATGAGCCATTTGTATATTTCCATTAGTACTTTTTGGATTATTAAAATTTAGAAATAGTTGATCACATATAAGATATGCATTTGTATGCTAGTAGAATAATCGAGTAAGTTTAAATTAGTATATTCAAATATAGATCAGCATAATATTTAAAAATTAGAATTAACTTTTAGATAAAATAAAATATTATTAATCTATTTTGAAAATAATAAATATATTATTAAATATGCTCTAAGTTTTGGATATGCCATTATCACCTACTATTAACTTATTTTTTTATCCTTTCTAAGAATTAATTATATTTTCTTCTTCAACCAAATTGATATTGTAAATTTCACTACTTTAATATTGAGAGAAAAATAAATAAAATAAGGAAGTTCTAAATTTTTCAATGATTAACAATGTAGCAGTTAATTTATGTATATATGACATGATGCCATTTGTATTTGTTTTCTAGAAATGCAAGGATGTTAAAAATTAAAATTCTTACATTCAAAAAATTAATTTTTACTATTTATAATAAGAAAAATATAAATAATTTTGAGCAATTGAAATTTGCATTGAATTCAATATAACTAAATGTTAAATATTAATAAATAATTGATATTGATAATAAAAACTACATATATATGCCTAATTATTGAGTAAGGTACGAAAAAAATATAACCAAAGAAAATCATTTTAGTAATAAAGTCTTTATATTCTAAAAAAATGGATTCTAATTTAAATTTAAGCTATTTTATTTTTATTTATTAATTAAAGGTTTTAAAGACTTTAATAGTGATTAGTTAATTACTAAATACTTGTTTATTAATCATAGAATTATGTTACATAAATCGAAATTAATTAGGAATTTATCATATAAATTAAAATTAATTAGGAGATAATTATATGTTTAGCTATCACAGAAATATGTGAGCCGTTAGATTAAAACTTAAAAATTTAAACTAAATTTCAACCACCAATTAGGAACATAAGTTAAGAAAGTTTTTGAGCCGTTTGATTGAAACATAAAAACTCACATTAAATTTAAGCCACAACTTAAAAACCGAAGTTAAGAGAGTCCCATAATATCATAATTGACTTATTAATTAATAGATTTATATCTTCCTTTATTTGTGTTAGATGGAACTAATATTTTGTTTTTTGATTTTCTGTCCTTATGATAGTTGATCTAAAAAACTACATTTTAAGTGACACCTTATAAAACTGATAATCATAAATACATACTACTATTATATTATAATTGTCGTTTGGTTCTTAATTTTTAATATACCAATATAGTATTGATGAAACAAAAAACATTCATAAATAGATTAAATTAGATAAAGTTTGACAGTAACTAATGAATTTGCCACATTTTTAGCGCCTTCTATTTGGGATGGTTAAATTCCTTCTTGACTTAACTGCTTTAACTGTAAAAGAGATAAGTCATATTGTTAATTTAATACATTACTATAATGTCAACTAAAATATATAAACTTGAGAGTATATATGTAATTTTTTAGAATGGATGTACTTCAATATAATTAAACTCAAACAATATGAGAATTCTTACCTTATTAAAATTTTGTTCATTTTCGACATTTGAGGTAGGTAGCGTTTCAAAAGTAAAAACTTCTTCTATATTAGATTGCTATAAAAAGAAATAACAATATTATATAAACGTACTTATTATACATTTTCATATTATATAATTACTAAAAGATGCTCACCTCATTAGTAATCTCTTTAGAAGTAGGTTGTGGTTGAATGCTTTCCACCCCAATGCATTGCTATTATATATTTATATATTAATTTATCAATTTAAAAATACACTAATAAAAAACTTATATATGCGGAGATGCATACATCGTTTGAGTTTCTTTATCTCTCACATTGGAAGTATTTAGTGACCGAGAGTTTTGAACTTCCCCCCAATATTGCATTGATATTATATACTTTATTACGTATAAAAGTTATCAAAAAAGAGGAACAATGACATTCTTTACTGGATTGGGTTCTTGCTCATCTTTCGCATTTGAAATAGGTAACAATCCTAAAGTTGGAACTTCTTTCACATTGCATTGCTACATACAAAATTGGAAAATAAAATGAATTGTATATATCTGTAAATTTCCACATTTTTGCATTAATTATATAAAATGCATCTCCCATTAAGAGTTTTTTCATCTCTCTTGGAAGTGCTATGTGGTTGAAAGCAATTAAAAAAGAAAAAGAATTAGGGATCATATTATCGAAAAGAGTAGCCAATTTTTTCAGGGAAAAAAAGAGTTAAATCTTATAAACATATTTACAATTTATATACGTAATATTTTTGATTATAGAAATAAAGTAAAAAAGATTAAAGAAAATAAATTATTTGCATTGTATAATAATAAAAACAGTAGGCACGCATATATGCACGTATATTTGGTTAATAAAATAAATAATTTTAGATTTAGATTATTCCCTAAATATTACTTACAAGTACATAAATAATTAGTTGATTGAAGTTGTTATAAATACAATTCATTTTTTTTATCTAGCCGTTCCTTATAATTTAGGAGTTACTTAAAATATTTTTGTTTGAGATGACCCAAGTTCAAAATATATATATTTATATATATTTGGATATTAGATATCACATCTTTTGTTAAGAATAGAGGCATTTTTAGTATATCATATCTTTTGTTAAAGGGAAATAATTGGTTGAACAGTAGACCAAATGAAATGGTTTTATTTTGCTCTTATAAAGTACATTTTTTTTTGTATGGAACTAATATTTTGGTTGAGAGCTCAAAAATCCCCCCCCCACCCCCCCAAATGCATTTCTATTATATATTTTACTACATATAATCAAAATAGTGGAACACTAAAAATTTAGCAACATTAAATACTCAACTGCACACTTAGTTAGCAATTTGTTTATTTTGAATTATTCGTGATAAATAATTATAACGCGGAACATTGACAATCTTTACTTGATTAGGTTCTTGCTCATCTTCAATTTTTCAAATAGGTAACAAGCTCAAGGTTGGGGCTTCTTCCACATTGCATTGCTATAGACAAAATTGATAGTTAAAATGAATTATATATATATATCATGTCAACTTCTACATTTTTGCATTAATTATATAAGATGCATACCCCATTAATAGTTTCTTCATCTCTCTTGGAAGTGCTCTATGGTTAATAGCAATTTAAAAAAAGAAAAAGAAATTAAGGATCAAATTATCGGAAAGAGCAGCCAAATTTTTTTGAGGGAGAAAAGCTAAGTTTTATAAACAAATTAAAAATTTATATACTTAAAGAAAATTGATTATAGATATAAAGTGATCCCCTCTTATTGACTAGGCCAACTCCTTTATAGATTATATGCATTGTGTAATAAAAAAAACAGTAAGCAGCCATGCAATACGCAGGTACAGTTGACCCAATGAAATGGGTTTTTTTCTTCTTTTATACATTACAATTTTTATTTTGTGTGGAAATAATATTTTGGTTGAACAAATTTTTGAAATAAGAAAAGTATGATTATTCAATTTTTGATTGAACAAGATGTACATAATAAGAGAAAAAATTGTATTGTATTAGTTCAATCAATTTTTTTTTTAACAAATTTGATCCTTAATTTCTATAGTACAATTAGTTCAACCAAAATATTAGTTCTAATATTTTGAAATATGTAATTGAACAAGATAGCATGCATGATGTAAGAAAAGCAAAATGTGTCCTCTTGCATCGTTAACAACACCGAATGATGGAATTTTGGTAATTTCCATTTCTAAATTTGACAACAGTAAAAGAATGAGAATAAAATGTAAGACTAATAGAAAAAGCAACAAACGTTACAAAACACATACATACATACATACATATTGTATACACATACCCATTTTATAATAAATATATATATAACACTACATCAATAGAAAAAAAAAGTGATTAGAAATAGGGTGGGAAGATTTAATTGCTTCAAAAAATGTGATTAGAAAAAAAAAGTGATTAAAAAAAAAGTGACTAGATTTTTATTTCATCAATTCCTTCAAAAATCTAAAAAGAGATAAATAGCTTTATTCTTCTTTGAAGATATAATTGCTTCCATGCAAGTATATATTGCTTTGCTTATCTTTGTTTACTTAATTTTTATTTTCTTAATAGGGTGGGAAGATTCATGGTACTGTGAAGAATACACTGATTCCTGCTTTTCAGCCTATGTTTTGCGAAGGAAGTTTGTATGTCATTTGCAACTTTTTCGTTGCCTCGAATGCCATGACATTCAAGACAACTCCTTACAACTACAAGATAAATTTTTGGGCTAAGACTCAAGCAATTGAGGTGTTTGATGAAAGTTTTCCGAATCACATTTAATGTTTCAAATCTTTTCGTGACATTTTGGGTTTGCCGAAGCCTAATGTACTGAACTTTTTGGTATGCATTAACGTCTTTCAATTTTTTATTTTTTAGCTTTTAATATGTTTTCACATTTATTTTGTTCCATTTATATGTGGCCTTTAAATATTTCCATTATATTGTTGTCTAATATGAACAATGAACAACAACATGTCTATGACACTGTAATGGATGCCGTGAGATTAAATAAAGGTGGTATGTTTTTTGTATACATATATGGAAGAATTGGTAAGACCTTTATATGGAAAGTACTATCCACAGCTTTGCGATTGAAGTGGGAAATTGTGTTGAATGTAGCATCAAGTGGCATAATATATCTCATTCTATACGGTGGTAGGACTGTTCATTTAATATTTGCAATTCCACTAAATCAGAATAAAGATTCAACCTGTAACATTAAACAGGGAAGTCCACTTGTAGAGTTAATGATCAAAAGCAGGACTTATCGTTTGGGATGAGGCTCCTATGATGAATAAATATTGTTTTGAGGCTTTGGATATAAATATGCGAGATATTATAAAATTTAGTAACCAAATGAGTTCAGATTAATTACCATTTGGAAGGAAAGTTGTAGTCCATGGAGGAGACTTTTGACAAATATTACCTATGATTCCGAAAGGTACCAGAGAAGCTATTGTACTTGCAACTATTAATTTATCGTACCTATGGAGAGATTTTAAGGTTTTAAGATTGATAAACAATATGAGGCTCCAACATGTTGAATCTGATGATGATTGGATCACCTTAAAATATTTTTCTGAATGGATAACAAACATGGGGGATGGAACAATGGCAATTCAAACGATGGTAATGCAATTATTGATATACTAGACGACCTTTTATTGGATGCATTAGATGATCCTGTTACGTCAATCATGAACAGCACATATCCAAACTTTACTTTTGATGTCAATGAAACTATATATCTTCAAAGCAGAGCTATACTAGCACCGACTCTTAATGTTGTGGATACTGTTAATGATTACATGATTTCATTTAATGCAGATGAAACAAAGACATACTTAAGTTCGAACACAACTTGCAGGTCAGAACTCAATTTGTTATTTTACAAGACCTTCACATGCCTGAATTTTTAAACACAATTAGGTGCTCTGGGGTCCCGAACCATGGAAGCTGAAAGTTGGCACTCCAGTGATGCTGTTGAGAAATATAGATCATTCTGTGGGGTTATGCAATGACACTAGGTTGGTGATTACAAGATGTGGAAACCTTGTTGTTGAGGCAAAAATTTTGATGGGCAACAATGATTGGCATAAGGTTCTTATTCCAAGGATGACATTGACCCCATCTGACCTTAGGCTGCCTTTTAGGCTATAAAGGAGGCAATTTCTTTTAATTGTGATGTACGCAATGACAATCAACAAAAGTCAAGGACAATCACTATCTCATACAGGGTTATATTTGAAGAAACCAATTTTCAGTTATGGATAGTTATACGTAGCTGTATATAGAGTTATAAATCAAAGAGGATTGAAAATTTTAATTTGTCACAAAAATGGAAGGTCAACAAATTCAACGACAAATGTAGTTTTTAAAGAGGTTTTTCAAAATTTATAATTGTTTTCTCGAGCTTTATTAACTTTTTAGACATATGTATCTCATTACTATACTCACTTCTTAAACTTTTATTGTTGTTGTGTGCCAATTTTAAATAAATTCAATATATACGAATTTCTGTGCATTGCACAGGTGAAATACTAGTTATTAATAAACATACAAAAGTAAATGTTTGCACATCAGTAATTGGATATCGGCGAAATACCTTAAACATGCAAGCCATATGGTTTACTGTTATTCATTTATGATTATTTGTTAATTTTTGGAGTTTTATCTTAAAACACATATTTTTTTTAGAATTTTAATCATGTCTAGTTCTTAAAAAAAATTAACCGTAGGAAGCATACTTAAGTCCGGGAAGATGTTGAGTACAAAAGTTTTGTGGATTTGTGACTTTCCAACATCCGGATTTTGGAGTGTTTAATGGGTTATCTCTCTAAGAAGGAGACAAGGAGTAAAGTATATAATGATTCCATTTGTGGACCATAACTCTTAGGATTCTTTATGAACTAGCTCAGAGTGAATCCAATCAATCATAATATGACTAATATTGCATATTTACTGAGGCCGCTAGAATAACGCGTTGTGATAGAGCCCAAGTGCAGGCACGTCAAGTTGTAATATAGTCTCGGAAGTCCGAGTGTCGAACCACAGGGATAAGTGAAAAGGAATGGAATGGATTACGGATTAAGTGATTTTCTGGTTTCTGTGAGTTGGTTTGTTGTAGAACAACGTAAATGTAAAACAGATGCGAAAATTAATAAGAAAGCACTAAGGTAGGTGGAGGTTAGTTACGATTTAATAGACGGTGATCGATAGCTCATACAAAGATTTCAACACAAGGTTTCTCAAGATAAGGGGAATGTTGGTGTATCTCTCAATAGCAAAGGGTGCGACGCTAGGCGCCTCATTCCCGGATTGAAGCTATATCAAGAGAGAACCAAACAATATTCCACCAAAGACGAGGTTATCGTTCCTATCTCTTAGCTACGGGTGTGAAGCAAGGCAACCCATTCCCGATGAAGCTAATCCGAGATAGATATGATAAACTCATCATAAAAAGATTTAACATAAAGCAAATGTATGCAATCTCATGATTTAAAGAATGAAAATTATAAAGTGAATCCTAACAATGAAACGGAATGAAGTTTATGGGATCAATTTGTCAACTCATCATTTATCACATATGGTAGAAAATAAAGAGTCTAAATACCACATAAAGTGTAAGAAGCACTCAATATATCAATAAATGAATCAAAGATAAGCTAAACAAATTTATAATCCATCTATGGAGTTTTAAGAACTATTCATAATTTCTATGAAGAGGGAAAAACTCCATGGATGGGGGAAAGAGACTACAAGCTTTCTAGAACCATATAAATATGTTGTATGTTCATTAACAACCAAGAACTAAATATACAAGGCATATAAAGTCTTAACTTAATATGAAAATACCTAGAAAGCTTGAAATAATGGAAGATATGAAGAAAAAGAAGAGGATTCACACATATTTATCAAACCTTAAACATGGATTGAGCCATTAATCACCAAAAATCATATCGCAAACAACCTCCGTAACCTTAGTAATAGACTACTCCATAATACTCGAAACAAGAATTATAGAAGAAGCATTCATTTCTTAAAATCAAAGTAAACTTACAAGAAGAAGAAGAAATTACAAGGTTTTAGCTCCCACTTCTCTCTAGAACTTGTACAAAAACTTAGATGTCTTAGCCTAGAAGCTAAGAGAAATAATATATATTAAAAGGTTGCAAAATATCTAACTAAGTATCTAAAATAGCTTGAACCACTAAAATAGCCCATTTTGGGTGTGAAATGGACAAGTTGCCAGGGCCATGATCGATCATGGTTATGCCCATGATCGATCATGGAAGTGTTCTGCCAGAAAAAATGGTTCCATGATCAATCATGGTTATGCCCATGATCGATCATGGACATGCCTATGATCGATCATGGTTATGCCCATGATCGATCATGGTTATACCCATGATCAATCATGGTTCTGGAATTTCTTCACTCAGCACTTTGCAAGCCTCCAAGCTTGCTCTTGATCACTTCATGCAATGCCATTGTATCCCAATCCTACAAACACATGGAATACTACAAAATACACACCACTTTGGCCATGTTAGATACAAAACTCGCTAAAGCACTAATCTCGAGATAAGTGGATAATTAGGCAGAATTAAAGCAACAAACGCGTCATGCGACTCTGGGAAAGAGCTTATGCATGACAATATTATGCGTTTATCAACTCCCCTCAACTTATCTCTTGCTAGTCCCTTAGCAAGACAAAAATATATAATTACAAAAGCACTACGAATTACAAAAAGTTGTTAACTTCTAAGTTCCCAAAGAAGACGAGTTGTATCTCGTGAAGGTTTTCAAAAATGATACCTACAAACATCAGAAGTTTGATCATGATGAACGATGAGAATGAAGTTTCAAGTTTCAATTTGCAAAGCAAGAGGCATTACTATCAATTTTCCAGAATGACGGACTTTTGAATGATCATCTAATTCGCCTATCTCCTTTAGAACACAATCCCATATTCTCCAATGCTCACATACTAGACTTCGATTCAAACAATTCAATATAAACACAAAGAATCATAATCATTCAAGAAGGAAGAGAGAACTTTTTCAAAAACAAAAGCTCCAAGATTTGTCAATTCTAAGCACTTTCTTTATCTTTTACTTGGAAATTTTTGCTAAATTAGATCAGGGCGGTTTTCATCTCTATGAAGGGCAGCGGTCTCACTTATCGAATTTTCTCATTACTGCTCATTCATTGGAGCTAGAAGGAAGCTATTCACCCTTTCCCATATGGTAACCTATACCCATCCATAATATTAGACAAAGAGACTTAAGATTTAGTCAAGTGAAGCTTTAAGTCAATATTAGGATAAAAGTCATCCAAGTTGTCAAAGTGCTATGCTTTTGTCCTCTCATTGGAGGATCTTTTCGAAAGAGCTTCCATTATTTTTGGACAAAAATTTCTCTTCTCTTAATGAAAATAAATCTAAGTGTTATTACCGAATTGGAAACAACCAAATCAATCTAGCATGCGGAACAGGCAAATATGACGGGATATGAGACTAAGTGGAGCAAGGCAATTTAGTTTATCATTCAAATTCCTATCTAGATCAAAGAATTCAAGCCAAAAGCTAATGAAACAATAGTCTTCATCGAACAAAATATCAATCAATCATCAATTTTCAAACTTCACAAAAAAAAAAATTAGAACAAAAGTTCTAATCCCATGGAATTTTTACAAGCATAAATAGAAAAGCCAACCAAACAAAAATGAAAAGCGTTTTGGAATACGCATACCCCCCAACTTGAAGAAGACATTGTCCTCAATGTGAAGAGATTGGTGAAAAGTGGAGGAATCCACTTTGGCTTTTCTAAATCCATTTAGATAACGAGCTTGAAAAGTTCCTTAGCAAGAGATAAATATATAATTACAAAAGCACTACGAATTACAAAAAGTTGTTAACTTCTAAGTTCCCAAAGAAGACGAGTTGTATCTCGTGAAGGTTTTCAAAAATGATACCTACAAACATCAGAAGTTTGATCATGATGAACGATGAGAATGAAGTTTCAAGTTTCAATTTGCAAAGCAAGAGGCATTACTATCAATTTTCCAGAATGACGGACTTTTGAATGATCATCTAATTCGCCTATCTCCTTTAGAACACAATCCCATATTCTCCAATGCTCACATACTAGACTTCGATTCAAACAATTCAATATAAACACAAAGAATCATAATCATTCAAGAAGGAAGAGAGAACTTTTTCAAAAACAAAAGCTCCAAGATTTGTCAATTCTAAGCACTTTCTTTATCTTTTACTTGGAAATTTTTGCTAAATTAGATCAGGGCGGTTTTCATCTCTATGAAGGGCAGCGGTCTCACTTATCGAATTTTCTCATTACTGCTCATTCATTGGAGCTAGAAGGAAGCTATTCACCCTTTCCCATATGGTAACCTATACCCATCCATAATATTAGACAAAGAGACTTAAGATTTAGTCAAGTGAAGCTTTAAGTCAATATTAGGATAAAAGTCATCCAAGTTGTCAAAGTGCTATGCTTTTGTCCTCTCATTGGAGGATCTTTTCGAAAGAGCTTCCATTATTTTTGGACAAAAATTTCTCTTCTCTTAATGAAAATAAATCTAAGTGTTATTACCGAATTGGAAACAACCAAATCAATCTAGCATGCGGAACAGGCAAATATGACGGGATATGAGACTAAGTGGAGCAAGGCAATTTAGTTTATCATTCAAATTCCTATCTAGATCAAAGAATTCAAGCCAAAAGCTAATGAAACAATAGTCTTCATCGAACAAAATATCAATCAATCATCAATTTTCAAACTTCACAAAAAAAAAAATTAGAACAAAAGTTCTAATCCCATGGAATTTTTACAAGCATAAATAGAAAAGCCAACCAAACAAAAAATGAAAAGCGTTTTGGAATACGCATACCCCCCAACTTGAAGAAGACATTGTCCTCAATGTGAAGAGATTGGTGAAAAGTGGAGGAATCCACTTTGGCTTTTCTAAATCCATTTAGATAACGAGCTTGAAAAGTTCCTAAGAAGGCATGCTTTGAATTGCTCGGTAATGGCTTTAGCTCGATTTTTCCTTCAAGCTTCTTGGTGGACGTGGGTGTGTTTTCTTCTTGATCATCGGATGAATTAACCTGTTTATCCAACAAAGAAAACACTTGCATACATTCCTCGGGTTCCTCGGAAGTGGTTAGAAAACCTTCCGTAGAATCCGATTCTACATTGGCAACAAAGTCGTCTTGGACCAAAGATTCTATCATGTTGACGTGTTCACTTTCTTCATTATAATCATCTTTTTGATTATTTAAACGGAACACGTTAAGGTCTAGAGTCATGTTACCAAAAGCTAACTTAACGATTCCATTCTTGCAATTGATAATGGCATTGGACGTCGCAAGAAATGGTCGGCCAAGGATGACCGGAATCTCGTTAGCGGGATTCGACACGGGTTGCATGTCAAGGATGATGAAATCAACCGGAAAATAAAACTTGTCAATTTTGACAAGTACATCCTCGACTATCCCTCTTGGGATCTTAACAGATCGGTCCGCTAATTGGATAGTAACCCTCGTGGGTTTCAACTCACCCAACCCCAATTGTTGATATACCGAGTATGGGAGCACATTCACACTTGCTCCCAAATCTAACAATGCATTCTTGATCCTACAATTTCCTATGATACACGAAATTGTGGGACAACCGGGGTCTTTGAACTTGGGGGCTCTCGTGCCTTGCATGAGGGAGCTCACTTGCTCCGCCATAAAGGCCTTTTTCTTGACATTCAACCTTCGTTTGGTAGTACATAAGTCCTTGAGGAACTTAGCGTACGAAGGTATTTGCTTGACCGCGTCAAGCAATGGAATGTTGATTTTTACTTGCCTAAAGACATCCAATATCTCGGTGTTAGATTTGGATGGTTGGTTCAATCTCTCCGGAAATGGGACTTTGATTCCGTTCTTGATTTTCTCAAGATCTTCCTTTCCTCGTCTCTCTTCCTCTCTCTCCTTCTCTTCTCTCACAACTTTCTCAACCTCCGACTCCTCAACACTCGTAGATTCAACTATGTCCGCCACCTTGGGGGTTTTAGGAACAATAGTCTTATCTACAACTTTACCACTTCTCAAGATTGTGATAGATTTGAGTTCTTCTATCTTGGAGCTAGACTCTCCTCCCTCTACTACTTGAACTTGACCTCTAGGATTCGCTAAAGGTTGAGAGGGGAATTTTCCCTTCTCTTGGGTAGCTAGGGCGGTGGTGAGTTTAGACATTTGAGTTTTTAACTCACCCACATCACGATCCATTTTGTCCACAAATGATCTCAACAAAGCTTCCAAGTTTTGGTTGGGATTTTGATTCTGAGGTGGAACAAAAGAGTTTTGAGGTTGTTGTTGTTGCCTTTGGTTCTGATTATATTGGTTGTGGTTCTGACTTTGATTTCCTCCCCAACTGAAATTGGGGTGATTCTTCCATCCTTCATTGTACCTTTGAGAATAAGGATCGTTTTGGTTACGGTTTTGGTTGTACTGGTGTAAAGCATTGACTTGGGCGGGATCTTTGAGGACTTCCCGGAAAGCGGGAATGGTAGGACAATCCTCGGTGGTGTGTCCTGAATTTTCACAAATGACACACAACTGACTCGAGGATACTACGTTGACCTCCTTAAACTTACTTGCTTCCATTGCCTCTACCTTCTTAGTCAATTGGAACAACCTCACTCCCATATCATTGTCATTGGATATTTGGTACAACCCACCCTTTCCTTGAGGTTTGGCCTTAGGCTCTTCGGTATAGGTGTTCCAATTTTGGGCACCCTCCGCTAATTCATCAAAATACAACAAGGCCTCATCAGGATTCTTACTCAAAAATTGACCATTGCACATGGTCTCTACAAAAGTACGCATCTCGGGAGTAAGGGATTCATAGAAGTAACTTACGAGGCTCCATGTTTCGTGACCATGGTGAGGGCATGCGTTTAAAAGTTCCTTGTATCTTTCCCAACACTTATAAAAACTTTCATTTTCTTTTGGCGAAAAATTGGATATCGCCCTTCTCAAAGCGTTGGTCCGATGGACGGGAAAGAATTTTTTTAAAAACTCCGATTGAAGTACTTGCCAAGACCGAATAGATTGCGGTCTTTGAGCATTCAACCAAATTTTTCCTTTATCTTTTAATGAAAAAGGGAATAGTTTTAAACGCATAACCTCCTCATTAGTGTTTGCCTCACGAAACGTGGAGCATACTTCTTCAAAGTCTTTCAAATGTAAATATGGGTTTTCAGATTCCATACCATGGAAGGAAGGGATGTGTTGAAGCATACCCGGCTTGAAGGAAAAAGTTTCCGCTTGACCGGCGGGAAGAACAATGCACGAGTTGGACGTCGTCCGAGGTGGTTGAAGATAATCCCTCATAGTGCGAACCGGAGGAACGTTGTTCACTCCTTCCCCTCGTTATCACTTTCGTGGTCCGCCATTCTTCCTTGATTTGCCATTCTTGGTGACGGGGGAGGACTAATTCGAATATCCACAAACAATTGCCCTTGCATGGGCTTGAAAAACTATTCGAATTGCTCCACGAAAACTCTACAAAATAAAGCAGAAAATAAGGGAGAAAAATAAATTAATTAAATAGAAAGAAATACTTACAGAATGGTTTTGTACAAAACCCAGAATCCGCCTTTTGCCTTATCCCCGGCAACGGCGCCAAAAACTTGAGGCCGCTAGAATAGCGCGTTGCGATAGAGCCCAAGTGCAGGCACGTCAAGTTGTAATATAGTCTCGGAAGTCCGAGTGTCGAACCACAGGGATAAGTGAAAAGGAATGGAATGGATTACGGATTAAGTGATTTTCTGGTTTCTGTGAGTTGGTTTGTTGTAGAACAACGTAAATGTAAAACAGATGCGAAAATTAATAAGAAAGCACTAAGGTAGGTGGAGGTTAGTTACGATTTAATAGACGGTGATCGATAGCTCATACAAAGATTTCAACACAAGGTTTCTCAAGATAAGGGGAATGTTGGTGTATCTCTCAATAGCAAAGGGTGCGACGCTAGGCGCCTCATTCCCGGATTGAAGCTATATCAAGAGAGAACCAAACAATATTCCACCAAAGACGAGGTTATCGTTCCTATCTCTTAGCTACGGGTGTGAAGCAAGGCAACCCATTCCCGATGAAGCTAATCCGAGATAGATATGATAAACTCATCATAAAAAGATTTAACATAAAGCAAATGTATGCAATCTCATGATTTAAAGAATGAAAATTATAAAGTGAATCCTAACAATGAAACGGAATGAAGTTTATGGGATCAATTTGTCAACTCATCATTTATCACATATGGTAGAAAATAAAGAGTCTAAATACCACATAAAGTGTAAGAAGCACTCAATATATCAATAAATGAATCAAAGATAAGCTAAACAAATTTATAATCCATCTATGGAGTTTTAAGAACTATTCATAATTTCTATGAAGAGGGAAAAACTCCATGGATGGGGGAAAGAGACTACAAGCTTTCTAGAACCATATAAATATGTTGTATGTTCATTAACAACCAAGAACTAAATATACAAGGCATATAAAGTCTTAACTTAATATGAAAATACCTAGAAAGCTTGAAATAATGGAAGATATGAAGAAAAAGAAGAGGATTCACACATATTTATCAAACCTTAAACATGGATTGAGCCATTAATCACCAAAAATCATATCGCAAACAACCTCCGTAACCTTAGTAATAGACTACTCCATAATACTCGAAACAAGAATTATAGAAGAAGCATTCATTTCTTAAAATCAAAGTAAACTTACAAGAAGAAGAAGAGAAATTACAAGGTTTTAGCTCCCACTTCTCTCTAGAACTTGTACAAAAACTTAGATGTCTTAGCCTAGAAGCTAAGAGAAATAATATATATTAAAAGGTTGCAAAATATCTAACTAAGTATCTAAAATAGCTTGAACCACTAAAATAGCCCATTTTGGGTGTGAAATGGACAAGTTGCCAGGGCCATGATCGATCATGGTTATGCCCATGATCGATCATGGAAGTGTTCTGCCAGAAAAAATGGTTCCATGATCAATCATGGTTATGCCCATGATCGATCATGGACATGCCTATGATCGATCATGGTTATGCCCATGATCGATCATGGTTATACCCATGATCAATCATGGTTCTGGAATTTCTTCACTCAGCACTTTGCAAGCCTCCAAGCTTGCTCTTGATCACTTCATGCAATGCCATTGTATCCCAATCCTACAAACACATGGAATACTACAAAATACACACCACTTTGGCCATGTTAGATACAAAACTCGCTAAAGCACTAATCTCGAGATAAGTGGATAATTAGGCAGAATTAAAGCAACAAACGCGTCATGCGACTCTGGGAAAGAGCTTATGCATGACAATATTATGCGTTTATCATTTACACATTGGAAATCTCATATCCAATGGATGTACTAGATAACCTATTATATAATTGTTTAACTGAACGTGTAAGCCCATTTCATGAAATAGACACCCCTACAATATAACCAACATACTACATACCGTTACGCATTTGGTCAGGAACATTCCTCAACAACAAGTTGCATAATGTAGTACACAATTAAGACCTATATTGGAATGCATCTAATTTTTCTAACAATTTCTTATTTATGCTACACACGTATTCTTGGAAAAATATATTACATATCCTGAAATGCATACTAGAAAATTATCATAACCTTAAAACAATATGTTGCATCTTATATGTTAGTATGGAATCATAATGGCCTTTGTTACACTCATATTCGTAACTAAACCCATCCATGGTCATCAAACTCACACATTTAATGAAATGGATAAACTATGAATGGGTAGCATGGAAATTACATTCAAGGTTCCATCAATCATGCCTATTCCCAGTAGGTTATACTTTAAAGAGATCAACCTTAACTCTTCCAATCTTAATACTAAACCACAATGGAAGAAAATATTCAAAATCAAAACAAAAATAAACCATCTTCTTACGTTCTGTAGAAAATAAACTTAAGTATGCATCAAAATAAAAGAACATCCACAACGCAAACTCCCATTAAACAAGGACATGATCAAATAATACTACAACCATATGAGCAATGCTCGTGAAATATCTTAGGTGGTAAACCTTTAGTGAAGGGATTTGCAATCATGGAGTTTGTCTTTGTATGCTCTATGTAACTTGACAACATGCATTGAACTCTTCTTTAACAATAAAAAATTTGATGTTTATGTCCTTTAGACTTTCAAATAATTTTGTTGTCGTCGAATATAATATAATCAATTTATTGTCACAATATATTTCTAGTGGTTTTTTTTACACTGTTTATGATCCACAGCTTAGTGACAAAGTTTCGTAATTAGATCCCACCCCATAATCAAAATCTGAAGGTAATTTTCAATACCAAAAATACCCATTTGGCCAGATTTAAATAAAAACAAAGCCATTTTCACAAGGTCATATCTCATTCAAATCACATAAAAATTATGCGATCCACATATAGTCGAAAATATCTTGTAACATAGAATATACAAATTATAATAATGTTCGGTAATAAGCAATTTATATTCCTCTAAATCTCTGCCAGAGTTAGAAAAAATCACAATTTTAAAACAAGTTTCATTAAGCAATCTTCACAAAGTCATATCTTACCCAATTCACATCTTAATGATGCGATTCACATATGGTTAGAAAGAGCTTGCAACATAGATTATATATTATATAATAATAATAATAATAATAATAATAATAATAATAATAATAATAATAATAATAATCATATTATATGCTTTCAAATCTTTGTCAAAATTAAGAAAATTAGATTTTTAAAATAAAATGTTTCGCAATGCTGTATCTTACTCAATTCACATCCAAATTAATAATGTGTTACACTTTTCATTGGAAAGATATTACAACATAAATTATATAGACGCTAATAATATTCAATAACAAACACTTTATATGCCTCTAAATTATTGCCAAAATTAAAAAAAAATCACATTTTATTAACATATATATAATTTATGTTGCAGTCTCTTTCCAACTAGACATAGAATGCATCATTTGGATGTGAATCAAGTAATATATAGCATTGTGAAGTTGGCTTTATGAAATTTGTTTTCAAAATGTGATTTCTTATCCTAAATTTGTTAGCGTGTATATGATCTATGTTGCAATATCTTTCTAATTATACATGGAACTTATAAAGTAGTTGCGAATATAATAAGAGATAACCCTATGAAGATATCTTTGTGAAACTTGCTGTTTTAAAAATAAGATTTATCCCAAATTTGCCAGGAATTTAGAGGCATTTAAAGTGCTTATTATTGAATACTATTAGCTAGTGTATACATAATCTATGTTGCAAGATCCTTCTAACCATATGTGAATTGCATTATTTTAATGTGAATTAAGTAAGATATGTCCATGTGAAAATGGCTTCATTTTCATTTAAATATAGCCATAGGGGTATTTTTGGTATTATAAAAAAATTACTTAACAGTCTAACTTGGTGACTAGACAAAAATCATTTAAATGGGTTTCAAATAGTAATTAGTGTAAACTTTGGGTGTCAAAGGGGAATATAGGTAAATAAACGGGAGTCAAAAGGTAAATGACCTATTAATTTACTTATAAAAGAAAATTCTAGTATAGTTATGTGTTAACTAATTTTATGCTCAATTTTTCTTTTTAAAGTCGCCAAACAGAACGGCCAAATTATAATGAAATATCACGAAACACAAGGCCACTTATTAAAACTAAATTAATATTTTAACAGAAGATTATGATCTTAGCACTAGCCATGTTGTTAAGGTTGAGCACAAGACTCACTTTTATTTACTGATGGAAATCACGAGCATACACATGATAGTTTATGGACATTTATTTGATAAACTTTAAGTTACTTGTTTCCATCAAACAAGTAACTTATCTATATCCAATATTAGAGTCCTAATAGGTCCTAACAGTGATCATCCAAAATTTGAATTTAAAATAATATTATTATAAATCTACTACCATATAGTTTTATGGAGGAAATATAAGTATTTATGATATATGTAAGCATTTAATATATGCATTTATTGTACTATTTTTAATTTTTTACTTCGCTTTACGCTTTTTTTCACTGCTTAATTTTACCCAGCTCTTTATATTCTTATATTTTCACAAGGATACAGAAGGACAAATAAGTTGTATATTCACTCTGACCTAAAATAATGGAATTAGACTAGATTTGGTACATCGATTTAGGAGCTTTCTTTTAACTAATATTGTTACAATTTTACTTAGGATTATGTTGTATGGAAATGTTCTTAATATTTATTTTATTTTATTTTTGTGAAAAATATAGCTACTTGAAGTTGAATATTAATATATTTTTTAAGAAACTTCCTTATTTATACTTTGTCGTTATCATTGTACGTAATATGTCCATGCATCGCGTGGATTGCTCACTTGTAATATTATAATACCTAAATAAATAAATACAATAGATAGTTATTATTACAATGTCATGTATTTATTACATCCATAAACACTAATACGCAAACTATAATGCATTTTTATTGTTTTCTAATGAATTATGTTATTTCTTCATAAATCAGTTATTTAGTTCCTTGTAATTCCACAGTTTATTCAGTCTCCTTAACTTATGGACTACCTAAAATGATAGAACTTCCTTAAGTTCGACACATTTCATCGGTTATGGATAGGTCTTCCATTTATGTCTTCTAAGTAATAGGCTCCAGTCCCACTAGAGGAGGTGATGACATAAGGGTCCCGTCGATAGGGTTTGGTGGTATTGAAGGTGACTTTTTTAAGAACTAGGTCCCCCACTTGGAAACTTCTTGGCTTAAGATTATTTTCCCTTTATTGGATCAAGGTTTGCTGATAAGAAGCCAAACTGGTTAAGGTTAGTTCCTTCATTTCTTCCACCAAATCCAGTGCTTGATCTTGCCCCTATAATCTACAAAGAATGTTCTTAATGAAGGCAGTTTGACCTCAAATGGTATAATGGCCTCCGCCCTATAAGTCATGGAGAAGGGAGTTTCTCTAGTTGATCTCATTAGGGTAGTTTTGTAGGCCCATAAACAGTGGGGAGCTCCTCCAACCACTTGCCCTTTGGTTTGTCCAGTCTTTTTTTTAATCCGTCTACAATAACTTTATTGGGCTTGTCTATTTCATTGAGGATGGCTAGGAAAGGAGAAGGATTGTTTAATTCCACACTAGTCATAGATATCCTTGGTAACTGAGCTCTTGAATTAGGTACCGTTGTAAATAATGAGTGTTTATGTATGCACAAAGGTTTTGCCTCCATCCATACTTGGATTCGTTCGGAAAAGCTATGAGAGATTATATAGCAATTAGTGCCCACTGGGAGGTACCTCTTTTGATCTGACTTGGCAAATGGGCCAACAATGTTCAACCCCCACTTAGCAAATAACCAATGACTAGTTAAGGGACGGAGGTCGGTGGCTGGTTGTCTGATTATGGGAAAGAACTTCTGGCATTTTTCACATTTTCGAACATGGGATAAGGCATCCTTTTGCATATAAGGCCATTAATGCCCCTGTTAGTGAGCTTGCTGGACCAAGGATCTGGCCCCAGTATGACTTCCAAAACTTCCCTTATAGAGCTCAAATAAGAAATTTTTTACTCTGTCTAGATGAACAAATTAAAGATGTAATATCCTGTAATGTAATTAATGTAAATTAGACACATATTAATCTCGATTAAGTGACATTTTTGAAGAGTTTAGGAATCTTGGTTAATTATGGACCGAGTTGTAAAATTTCATAAGTTTAGTATGGACCAAAATGTAAAGTTTCAAAAGTTTAGTTAAAATAATAAAGTTACGAAACTTTAGGGGTGAAATGCCCTAATTAAGCCAAAACTTAGTTTTTTTTTCTTTACCACCAACTTGCCTCATTCCATTTAATCTTCAACCTTCTTCCATTTATGCTTGGTTGCAAAGAGTGAGACAGTGAAGAAATCAATATAGGCACAAAGCTTACTTTTTATAAATTGGTCATCCAAACTCTGCCGAATCGAGTCGGGCATTAAGGAAAAGTTGTTCTATACATCGAGGGCTACACAAGGGTATAAGAATTTTAGAGTTGTGCTGGTCGGGGTTCGGGTTATCATCTCAAATTTCATTCTTTGCGGCTAAATATTTCGAGGTAGGAGTTTAATTGTTTTTAGAACTCGATAATATGGTTTTATTCTATGTAAATTATCATGTTTTAATTATCTTTGTTTTAAGAATTATTACTCGACGAGAATGATGATGTTTTATGATTTATAAAGCCATGAACATGTGATTTGAAGCATGATATGCCATTATACTTGATATATATGTGTTATTTGATATACATAAGGTATCATTTGAATGTATAGATGTTGTATATTGATGAAATCGATGAATTGATGAATTATATACATTAAGGGACATGCATAGAGACTTGTTGTAGTTATATGGCATATATATTATTTTAAATGTTCATTTGCTAGCATGTTATGCATATTGTGCATCATTATTGTGTCAACCGGATTTTTGGAGATTTTTCGACAAGCTTAGAATATGCTTATGGCCTATCATGTGGGCATATATCTTGTATCTCTGGTGCCGAAAGCTCCTTATGTCTATTGTATCATTATGGGACATGATATGATCCCGTGATGGATTCGATTATGATTTTTATTGTGGTTATTCGATAATAAAGGGAATATGTATTAATTAGTGTTTTCCGGTGTGAAAATAAGTGAGGCTCGGTGCTCTTAGGTTGAAAATCCCTATACTCCAAGAGAACAGCAATGAGGTCGACTGTGTAGATCTAGCGGTGAGTAGCCTAAAAATCTTGACCTTGACAAAGCACTTGTATGTGATATGATATGAATGGACATGTGATCCAATTTTATTATGATATGATGATGATCTTTTATGGGCCGGATGACGTTATATCGTGATTATGTTCGATTTATTCTCTGAGGCGGTCATGCCCGTTCTTATTTTATGATTATGGTTCATCTTAGTTTCGGTATCTCTTGGGGGCGATCAGGCCCATTGTTATTATTATGATTCAGTTTGGCTTAGGTATTCTCTCGGTATAATGGTTGATACAAGAGAGGTAACTTGCATATGCACATGCATGCATTATTTTATCGGTTGAGTCATGATTTATGATTAAACAGTTAATTACATTTTGTATGTAATATTGCATGTTATATCCCCCTACTGAGCTGTGAGCTCACCCTATTTTATGTAAACAAATTCAGGTATCTAGGAGACATATAAGACTGAAGAAGCGACTGGGTTGGGAACGAAGTAGAAGTTTCTGATATTGACTCATTTTTGTTTTACATATCTATATAAGGCAAGCCACGACTAGCCTGAGTTGTTGTCTACCTTGCAATATATGTTAACATGGTTTGTATGTCTTTTGGATCACATGTATGTGTATGGATTTATTTTACACTCCTGTTTGTTATTATCCCTATAGCATGAATATCGTGTTTGCTATTTGACCTACCTGAATTCACTATTTCATTATTTATTTTAGACATACTTTAGCTTGTCTAAGGTGTATTAGTAATGCTCCAAATCTTAATTACGGGTATTGTCCTACTAATTAAGGCGGGAATGTTATAGAAGATAACCCTTAGAAAAGGATTTTTTATATAATACTCTTTTTAGGGAAAGCTAATATCTGGCAAATGAAAGTTTTACTTTTTGGGCTTTTTGTTGTCAGAAGGGAGGGTGCCACATTTAAGATAGGCAGTAATGGGATTCATTTAACTAGGTTCGAGGTCGAGACACAAAACTTGATTATGTTCGAATTCAATGCTAGGCCTAGGAAGATAATGTACATCAATGGTTCTCTTTGTTTTGGAATCCACTGCTGAAGCTAGAGTGGCTAGAGCATCAACATGTCTGTTGTTAGTTTTGGGAAACTTTTCGATGTAGGCCAAGGTGAATGACATTAACAGTTATTGGGCTAGTTTCATGTAAGCTTACATTATCTGGTTCTGAGCACAATACTCTTATGTTAATTAGTTACCTATAATTTGGGAGTCATAATTTATCCCGAGGTTTTGAACGCTCAAGGCGTTGGCTCTTTTTAGGCGTAAGATGATAGCCACATTTGTTGACTCATTGTTGGATGCTTTAAAACCTAATCTGATTGTTAATTCTAGGTTTATTCCTTCTAGAGACCTCATAATTATGCCTACGCCTGCCCTATTTTTGTTGGATGTATTATCAATGTACAAGTTCTAAGTCGATTATGGATTTTCATTTGTACCGATGTTGAGCTATCATATTTGGTTATTTCTTTCTATTGCTGGTGAGTTGATGGTTTTCTCTTGCCCCAATTAGAGGAGCTGATAAACCAAATTATACTAAGAAAGTTTGCTAAGACAGGTTGATTGAGCCCATAAATTGCATTTCTAATCCCTTAAACAAGTCTCAATTAGCTTATAGTTACTGTTTAAAATCGAACATTGCATGTGTGAGAATCTGCAAATGCGACCCCCGGGTCTCGCTCCCGTCCTTGGGCGTCTGAAATGTCGGTAAGGATTCCGTCGTTCTATTTGCTTCTATGGGTGTTGATAATTCAATATCGGGTTTTCCTATTTCTATTTCTAGATACAAAGGGGTTCGTTCAGAGTCGCCAGTACGTTTTATGAGAAAACGGTCAAAATAGATGTGTAAGAGGAAAGGCTACAGATAAGCCTTTCTTTACACGTTTGTCTACGAAACCAAGATTCTATAGGGTTCGAAAACTATGTTACGGTTTGGGAAGGTGTTAAGCACCCATTCCGCCCTTTCGGTCTCTAGTGGTCTTATATGTTTATTTTATGTTATAAAACTTGGATGCTTTTACTGACAGTCTACTACTTTCCAAATAAAAAACCCTAATTTTTGGGGAAAACGGGAAAGGGTATGAAAAACCTTGTGTTCCGAGATCCGATGTTTTTGTTTTGAAAGATGTAAATACAAGTGACAAAAGTTGCTTTATTTCAAAGAGAGTCTCCCGTATTATTTCTCAGATAATGACGGTTTTCTCGAGTTTTTAACTTCTTTTGGAAAAGTTCGAATCTTTGTCGGGACTAATTCGATATGGAATCAGAATTCTTGAGTGAAATTCTACCGGACATATCACAGTCTATGGTGGAGACAGGATATACCGGGTTTTTAATTCTTAAATAATTTTTACCGATCCGGGTTTTGAAAACAAAATTTTATCTGGATGATAATGTACTTACTCTTCTGGTTTTGTAAATAGTTTTATCAGGGTCTTTTTGTTTCGAAAATAGTAGACTATTTATAACTTGGCAATAAGTTTATTCAAATAAAATGTGGACAAAACAATGGAAGTAAAATAAGTACACAAATATCTTATTTAAATACTAGAAAAGGTTTTCTTTACCTTTCCGACGAGAATAATAAGAAAGAAAATATAATATGGCAAGGAGATCTCCGGCGATAGTGATCTTTTCCTTCTTCAGATATTTTCGAGAATTCGATACCAGAGACGGGACACGTCGAGTGTCGAGAATAGATTCGATAATTCTTCAGAAATAAGACGATAATAGAAAATGCTTGACGAAAGACTAGAAAATCAGATTTAAAGCTTAGAATTCTCAGATCCCCCAGTTGTTGTCCAGAACCCTTGGGGGTGTTGGCCTATTTATAGTGGTGGGAATAGTATGTCGCGCGACATTTCCCTAAAAAGGGCAAGTGTCGCGCGACAATGTGTCCAATGTCGCGCGACATACGACTGAAGTGATGTTTCTGACAGACTGATGTGTCAGAGAGTGGATGGTCTGGTGTCAGGGGGGATTGTCGCGCGACATAGAGGATATTGTCGCACGACATACTTATTTGTTGTGCGACAATGCCTCTAAAAATTAGGTTTGTTTGGTTGACAGACTCTTTCGGGGCAGTTTTGGGTGCTCAGGTGGGTCCCGGACTCCAAAAACAGTACCTCTTGAAGGTCGTTAGGGTTCTTGCGGGTAGGGGTGTTTTCGGTTTCGGTCGGGGTAGAGATTGGGGTACCCCAAACCCTCCCCAAACTTCATAGTTCGGTTTCGGTTCGGTTCGGTTTCGGTTTTCATACCTATGCAACCCAAACCCTCCCCAAATTATTCGGTTTCGGTCCGGTTCGGTCTCATTCGGTTTTTTTATATTGCTAGAACTTTAGTTAAAAACTGCACTAAAACTCTGCATTAAAAGTGTTCAAAAAATAGCACTAAAATTGTTAAAAAAGGCTCCACAAGTTTCCGATCAGACACAACTAACAGCACTGGTTTCCTGCACCAGACGTGGCAAGGTTCTAAAATACAAACATAGCTTGAGTGTGATATACCATGTAAACTTATAGCCTGTTTGACCTGAACCAACTATAATGTTTTTTACCCATTTTTAAATATCTTTATAATACCATATAATTAACACAGGACACATCAAGTGCAGATTCGTGCATATAGTGAATGGGACGAATTCATGTTTTTCGAGGTAAATCCACTTCAAGAGATATTAAACGATGCACTCCTCTCCATTTACTAGTTTCCACCAAAAACAATCAAACCAAAATTTCAACCAGGTAAAAACTCCACAACCGAAGATCATAAAAACAAGAATTAACAATTTTAAGCTAAGCATAATCTAAATAAGCCTGCTTTGAAGAGGGAACCTTCCCATAAATTGTTAAGCAAAATTCAAATTCCAAAATTACATTTTTGGCAAAATACAGAGAGAAAAAGGAAAGAGGGAGTTACTAGCTGAGTAATTTTGTTGCTTTGAACCTTCCCATAGCTATTTCTCTTGGTAGGAGATGCCCCTGCAGCCAGCAATACTCTTACAACATCTGCATGTTCACCTCTTGCCGCATGATGAAGAGGCTGAACAAGTCAAATGGATGGAGAGCAAAAGGGTCAGTTAACCATACAAGCAGGAGCTAATTATAAATAATAGCATCTCAAACTAAGAGTCCTTTATATTACTTTTGGATGCGTCCTACCAAATATGAAGTGTAATTATGAAATTTTTTATATTTCTTCATAACTCGACTTCTATAAATCAGTGAGTAGTATAGTAGATCTAAAGAAAAATAAAAAACCTGATGCTGAGGATGAGGGTGCGGCGGTGTGGGTTGTGGCTGTAATATGTAACTTCAGGCCTTCAGCTTGAGAGAGAGAGAGAGAGAGAGAGAGATGCTGATGAGATTTATGGCGGTGGAAACTGGAAAGAAGTGAGAAGAAGTAGGGTTTTTTCATTTTTGGTCTTTTAAAACGGTACCGTTTGTTAGCAGCACAATTTTTTTTTTTTTTAACTTTCGGTTATTTCGGGCCAACTCGGGGAAACCGAACCCCGAACCGAACCGACCCGAATCAATCGGTTTCGGTTTCGGTTTTTGATTTCGGTTTCGGTTTTTTTTTCGGTTCGGAAAAATTCGGATTACAACGGATCGGATCGGTTCGTTCGTTCGGTTTTCGGATTTCTGACAACACCCCTACTTGCGGGGGTCACGGATCGGGGTGTCTACAACATGTAAATTCAGTTTAAGCATGAAAAGAAGGCACTGCATTATATTTCTGTGTTACTAAGCCATTTTGTAGGCCTAAAGTGGTTAAGCAACTAAGGTTGGATGCAAGAAAGAAGGTTGAACGCGAAAAAGTGCAAGAAAAATGCCTGAAGAAGAAGTCAATATCTATTCCGAGGCTCGAAATGAAAAAAACTCGGCAAACTACCCCAAATCACTTGCAAGAAGAGAATAGAAAGTCTCCAAGCATGAATAAAGTGAATGTAAGTGTCCAAGAGTGATTCCAAGAGGAAAGAAGCTCAACCGAATCGATTCCGAAAGTTTTCGAGCAAATCTAAGAACTGCCGTAAAAAGTCTGAAGTTGTACCTGATCAAAGTTTTTATCCGTAGAGAATTTAAAAAAATCTTTAGAGATAAAAGCTGTAGAGCTTTATATTACCTACATGTAGGCAAAAACGGTATGTCAATCAGAGTTCGGAGCAAAAAGTTATGAGCAAAAGAAGAAGCAACCAAAAGAAATATATATATATATATAAAACGTGAGGATCAATCCCCATGTGAGGATCGATCCCCACTTTATTTTTTGGCCCGTTTTCAATTTTTAGCTCTTTTCAGCCCATTTTTTCAAGGTTTATTCAAACTACGACCTAAGATACTTGTGTACCATATAAAAGGTCATATAATTCATTTTTTAGGGTATGCAACAATTTAAAATCGATTAACAGAGAGGTTGAGAGCATCATGACTTTTTTAGGAGATTTTGTACTGCATTTAAAGATCAAACTTTAAGAGTTTCTTTCTTTATTTCTTTAAATCTATTATTAGGTTAGTTTATTTTTGATATTTTGAGGTTGTAACATCAGTGTAATCATCATTAATTCATCGTTCAATTCAATTTTCAATTCAAGTTTCAATCACGTGTTGGGTAAACCCTAGTTTTTTGTTTTCTTTTAATTTGATTGCTTTTCTTTTTTTATTTTCTTTGTTATTCATAGATTATCTAATTTAGATCATATATATTCTAGAGTTAACGTTAAACCCTCGTGTTTGGGGCTAATTCTAGGGTTTATAGGTCTAATTTGTCGGTTTTTCGTCATTTTATGCTTGATTCTTGTTTTGTATTCAAATAATTTATAGCTTTTTCATGGTATTCATGTGTGATTCATTTTTGATCATTAGTAATATGATTTTTCAGCATTATTAGGGTTTAAGTCAATTTTGCTTATTTTTTATCGGTTTTGAGTTTATTTATTGTTTATGTCATAAAATCTTCATTTTAAATCGGAATTGTGAAATTTCAAAGCCAAAAGTTTTCAAATGTGATTTTATACATTATTAGGTACATTTTTAGTATTTTTCATGCTTTTTAAGCTTATTTTAATTTTTATTTTCATTATATCTAGCTAAATCCTTTGTTAGGGGTCCATAGTGAAAGATGCGTAATTAATATTTGAATGTAATCCAATTTAGGTTTGAATATGATTTTTTCATTGGTTATAGATCAACTACTGAATGTATGAGTATTTTTTTATCTTTGCATATGTTAAAAACATGTTTTTATAAGTTAGCTAAAAAATTCCATTTGATTAAGAATCGTAAAAACGCTGATTCACGGATTTTTGCACCAAAATCCTAACATGGCTGATTTGAGGATGATCTTTATATCTAATTATTTGAATTAGTTTTTTAAATGACTTGGCTGATATGGCGATGTTTTGGTATTTTTTTCACATAAGTGCTGAAAAAGTGCTAGTTTTGACTTTAACCATTCTTTTTAAAATGGATTTGTTTTGAATCATGTTCAAACTTATTCAAATCTTATAAGACTGTTAAGATACTGATTTTTTAGAAGTTTAATTAACTTGGATTGTTTTTTTTATCACGCACTAGTAATACTAGGTTTTAAATTATGCTTTTTTAAAGTCAAAAGCTTCACTGTCAAATTCTATTACTCAAAGCTAGTATATATAGTCCTTATCATGTATGGGCTATGATATAATATTAGTAGCAATATAATTGGATGATTGGAGAGTCTTGGAACTGAATCTTAGAGAAAAATCTTGTTTAAACTTAGATTTGGATTACCCGATTGGACCAGTTTCGTACTCCCTAATCACGGATACACCAAATGTTTTTTTTATTGATTTAATTCCATTTAATATTCTATTTTATTTAATTAGCGCACTATTTTATTTTATTTTATTTATTTTTAGTTTATCTGCATGTTCCATTAGTGCATTTAAGAAGCCTATTAGGTAAATAACTTGCGCTTGTGGATTCCTTTTACTTTTGCACCCTATGTTTAATTATATTTGCCTTTAGTTTTAGTTTATTTTATTAGTAATATTAATTTAGTTTTAATTTTCTTCTTTATTCATTAATTCTATCATCTATTTCTTTCCCCTTTTCCCTCTAAAAAAGATTAGGGTTGGGACCGGTTCGATTCCTAGCCAATTTTGGAAAAACCATTAACCGAACAACTTATATCATAATGGTTTGCTTCTAAGTATGAAAAAGTGAAGAACCATTTAATAACTGAACCGGTTCTAACAGTTCGGTTCCTTCAGTTTATCTGTTAACTGTTAACAAGAAAAAAATTAAAATATTAACGGTTATTCAGTTCTTCAGTTTTATTGGTTAATTATTAATAAGAAAAAAACTGAAATATTAACAATTAATGGAAAGAAATAACGGTTATTGTAAAGAAATAACGGTTCTAACGATTCGGTTCCTAAGCATTGTAATAGAGTTTAGAAGAAAAAATTCAATAACGATCCCTTAATTATTATTGGAAAGAAATTATACTAAGAACCGTTAACCGAACCGTTAACAAATAGACAATAATCGAACCGTTAAAAAAATAGCAAATTTTAAAGAACCGAACTCTGGTTCTCAGTTCTATTTTCTCGGCCCTAAAAAAGATAGCTAGAGAAATGGATTCCTTGCCTTCCCTGTGGTTCGACCTTGAACTTTTTCAAGTATATTATAGCTTGGCTGCTTGCACTTGGGCATATCAACTTGATCATTTTGGGCGTTGTTACATGTGCCTTGATGGTTGCTCATGGTTTATATGTAATATAGAATGTATTCAGTTCCATATACCATTTTTTTGTTTTTCTAGTAAGGTTGGCCTTTAGGGGAGTAGCTCGGATTGGGTGGGAAGTAAAGACTATAATAGGGCGGGCGTCGAAATAATGTTTGAGCTTCCTTGAGGTAGTTGCTGAGGCAAATACTAGCTTCTCTAAAGGTAGATAGTTGAGTTATAGTTATACTAATGATTTGCGGACATAATATACTGGCTTCTAGATCATATATTATTCTCTAATCAATGCTAAGTTATCAGGTTTAGGTTAGGCTAATAAGTAAAGGCACAGTTATTTGTGACCTCGAGGTATAAAGATGAGTGGGGGACTGACAGGGTATTTATTTAGATTGCCCAAGGCCTCGTCATATTCCTTTGTTCATTTGAATTATTTGCATCCCTTCAAGGCCTGGAAGAAAAGATGGCATTTATTTGAACACTTGGATATGAATTTGTTAAAGGCAACAATCGTTCTTGTTAATTTTTATATCTCCTTGACTATGGTTGCAGCCCAAATGTTTATAAAATCTTAATTTTTTTCATGCATTTACTTTAAGTCCTTTGTAATTGACCAAGAATCCTAAGAATTTGCCTGAACTGACTCCAAATAAGCATTTGGTAGCATTGAGCTTCATTTTGTAACATTGGATGATCTAAAAATTAACATTGATATCTAATATACGACCTCCCTTCATTATGCTCCTAACCAACATGTCGTCCACATTAACTTCCATGGACTTCCCAATATGATCTCTGAACATTTTGGCTACTAACATTTGATATGTTGCTTTTGCACTTTTAAGGCCAAATGGCATTACCCTATAACAGTATAGGCCTAGGGTGGTGATGAATTTTGTGTTCTCTTGATCAGGACTAAACATTCGTTCATGGCTTGCTGCTAAATATACCAATTTGTCTATTTTGGGTGAGTACGAAGCTGTCTGTAGGGCATGCTTTATTAAGGTCAGTGAAGTTGACATAAACTCTCCGTTTTCCATTATGTTTCTGTCACTATTGGATTTGTTATCCAATCTAAAAATTTATCTTCTCTGATGGTCCCTGCTTTAAGTAACTTATGAACTTCCTCTTATATGGCTTTCGCTTTCTTGGGATACTCTCAGTGAGATTTCTTTTTTATAAGTATGGTGGTCGGACTGATATGGAGCTTTTGGCACATTACCTCAGAGTCAATGCATGACATTTCATAAGGTTGCATACAAAAACATTAATGTTGTTCTTTAGGAACCGAACTATCTGCTCTTTTTCTTCTTGATTAAAGGAGCTGCCAATGAAGTATTTTTCTTCATTCCATTCTTCACTAAAAACTTTTCAAGTCTTCTTGGACCCTGTCTTCAGGTAGTCCCTTATTCTATAATTCAATAAGGGTGCCCGAGCTTTGATTTCTATTTGTCCGATGTGCCCTCCTGGAGGGCGAGGGTCGGATGAGGTAACATGCTTCCCTTTATTTTTGTTATCCTCTATATTGGCACCTCGAACTGCCATATAGAAGCATACGTGAGCGTGCTCCTGGTTTCCACTAACCTCCACGATTCCTTATGGTGATGGATATTTCAAATTTTGATGGAATGGTGAGGGCACTGCCTTGATTGCCCTTAGTTAGTTTTTTCCTATTATCACATTGTAAGGGGCATTGATGTCTACGATATGGAACTCCGTAGTGGTTTGTATTTGCCCTATATGGACTAGAAGTCTAATTCTCCCAATTGGTTAAATGGTATTGCCGTTAAAGCTGGAAGCTTGAGAGTTATCTAGAATGATGCCCTTACGAGGGATGTTGAGGGACTTGTAAAGGTTCTGGTACAAGATCTTGGATGACTTCTTGGTTCAATAAGGACTCTCTTGATATCTTAGGTGGCAATGTTAAGGGTGATAACTATTGCATCATTGGGGGGGGGGGGTTCTTCGCACCTAGGAGCTCCTTGTTTAAGAAGCTTAATTGTTGAGGCTTACCTTCATTTGGTCGTTTATTGACTGCAATGGACATGATTACTTGGGGGAAAATCTTTGCATACGCATGTACTTTCTGAAAGTTGTTTTTAATGGCATTCTTTGTTAACATCTATTACATCTATGACTTCAACATTCCTTAGGTTGGTGGCCTTGTTTGGTTGCTTGGTATTTTTTTTAAGATTGCCCACACCTTTCACAAATTCTTAAATGTGGCCTTTCTTGACCAAGTCCTTTTAGAAGAACTTTAAAGATTTGCATTTCTCTATCATATAGCCATGATCTATATAGTAGGAGCAATAATTGTCTAGGCCCCTTTGCTGGGATCAAAAGGCATGGCTTTGGGTTATTTGAAGAATGACTTATCTTTGATTTTCCTCATGACCTTATAGATGAACTCTGTAAACACTGTTTGACCCTATGTAAAAGGTCTCTGAGGCCTTGTCTTTCTAGTGGTCCCTATCTCTCTTTCTTTTGCCAGTGGAAAAGCTCTGAGGCTTCTCGACAGACCACTGGCCTATTTGGAGCTTGT
Organism: Lonicera japonica; assembly: GCA_021464415.1. NCBI lineage: Eukaryota > Viridiplantae > Streptophyta > Magnoliopsida > Dipsacales > Caprifoliaceae > Lonicera > Lonicera japonica. Next base: position 60,899,698 of record CM038470.1, read on the forward strand.
CATTTTCAGCTTGGAATGCTTTTCGATTATGCAAATAAGATCATTTAGGGAGGTCGGCTGATCCATGATTAAATCACTATGAAAACTTGGACCAATCTTCTTCGATTTCATTGTGGACGTCTAAGTACCTCGTGAAGTAGTCTCCGTGATTCCCTGGGTTTTTGCCTGAGGGCTATGAGCTTGGCTAGACCTTTAAAAGGTCAGGATACTGTAATGAACCTAGCTCATAACTATTCTCTTAGGTTTTTTGATTGTCGATAGAATCGGGAAGCAAATTATAATACTACTTGAGAGTTATTCCCCCCCTCAAACTAGTTACAAAACACTTGCATAAAAGGGCTTTGTTGTTTTGCTAGAGAGTCATGGTTTGGTCATAAGTTTGAACATGGTGGATTGGATAAGACTTTCTGCTATATATAAAGGTACTTAGGCATGGTGAACTTGCGAGGTGGATCAACATTTACAATTCGACCAGTGAATGATTTGACCTCTCACTTGCCATGGTTTTGAACAACATTGAATATAAAGTACTTGAGATCTCTGAACTATTCTGTGGGAGTTTTGGCTGGAGGTTTGGCTTATCAACCACCTCTTAGTGATGATGCCTAGCTGTTTGCTTTTGTTCATGTGGGCCAATCCTTAGTAATGCACTAGCCCTTGGGGATCCTAACCTCAATTGTCGGACACCTTGATTATCGACGTGAACAAGCTCTTTTCTGAGGTCATGCCCGTTGCCTCTATATCATTCTTAGCCTTTGTGGACAGGCAGATGTAGGTCGCAGTTGGCTTTTGGATGACCACCTAATATGTGGCTGCTATGGAACTCGTGATCAACACGGTTAGAAGAGCTGGTTAGGAATTGTTTGGCCAGATACATTAGTCTTTCTCATAGCTGTTGGTTATCCTCTAGAAGTATCTTAATCAGCTCCTTGTCAAGTGCAATTCGATAAGATTGTGGGTCGAGCTGCGAGATGGCCCATCCTCACGGAATATGGTAGTGGCTTGATATTGTAGTTGGTTGTGTCCAAATCTTTCCCTTTCTTGGAGGCATTCATCACAGTGATATCTTTGGATTTGGAGGGGTTGCTTTGATCTTTTTCTCTAACAATAAATATGACGGTTTGATCTTCATTATGGTTAAGAAGGTGGGGATTTTGAAATTAGTAAAGGGGTTTTCCAACACTTGCTAGGAAAAATTGATTAGTCGTTTCCCACAGACGGCGCCAGTTGTAATGTCAAAAAATCTTAAGGCAAGAAATGTTGCTCACACACAAAACTTGTAAGCACTAAGTGTAAGAAAATAAGCAGGAATAACACATATTTTTTGGTATGATGGAGAGAATATAATTTAATGATAGACTATACTTGATTGATTTTCTGATGATCTAAATTTCTAAGGGCTAATTCTTTTTATAAGTGTAAAGAACCAGTTGTTATAATATGATATATACCATTCTCCATGTTTAGAGGGACTGAAGATAACGGCGAGTTGTTTGTTGAATAATGGCTAAGTGGTTATTAATTGTGGGGCGCATGAGTCACGCTCCGTTCTGCTACTATACCGAGGTTGGCCGCATGCCAAGAGCTTAGCACTTGCACTAATCGGACCTCATATCATATATTTGTATCCCCTTCATAATATAAGTTGAAGTTTTCTCCATTCACATAATGTGAAAATGTATTTAGATCTTTATGTGGTCCATCATCAAAGTTAGATTTTTGAATGATATTAAATAGTCACTAGAAATTCCTGGTTTCCTTATTTTAAAGACTACCTAATATTTACTATGTCATTTGCATTTTTTAAAGCAATAGTAGATTCTATATGAACTTGTTCTTCTTAGAGTAGTTCCTTCTGAATTGGTTGCTCTTCATGAATGCATGGTGGTATTTCTTGAAAAGCAATCAATTCATGTTGTTTAGAGAATGAGTCAGTATGTTCTTTCATTTCCTCAAACTCCATTTTACGAGAAAATTCACTCCCACTAAGTTCAACATTCTCAAGAAATTTTCTAGCTTTTACAATTATATGTGAATAAGAAACACGGTAAAACCTAAATCCCTTAGAATTTATGAGATAGCTTATGAAAAATTAACTAATTATTCCTGGGTCCAATTTACTTAATTATGGATTTTAGATCCTAACCATAACTGGACAGCCCCATATTTGTAAATGCCCCAAACTTAGTTTACATCCATTCCACATCTTAAAAGGTGTTTTATGTATCTAACATTAATGGAACCTTGTTTAAGATATATACAATAGTTTTCAAGGTTTCACTTAATAAATTTAGAGGAAGACAAGAGTTTCTCTAATTGCTTCTTTCAAATATCCATAATTATAGAGTTCCTTCATTTAGTTACAAAATTTTGTTGTGATGTGCATGGTATTGTATATTGTGCAATATAATAGTGCCTTCCTTTTTAAGAACATAAAATAGACCTGTCATTTGTCCATTTTTTGTTTATGTATATTTCATAATATTTCCTCGTCTAGTTGATCTTACAATTCTAATTTTCTTTTCCTTGTGTTTCTCTACTTTCGCTAGCTTTATATGTTTTCAAAGTATATAGTGATTTTGCATTACTATATAAAAGATATAGATCATGAATCTTGAATAGTGATTAATAAATGAGATGAAATATCTTTATCCCTTCATACATGGAGTAGGAAACGGTCGATCCATTATCATTATTAAAAAAAAAATTGTTCAAATTATATGAATGCAAGTTGCGCAAGTATTATGTGTGCATGAGAATCTAGTATAATATATGCGAATAGACTATCTTAGTTCAGGGTCAGGACATGACATAAGACTTAACAAGCACTTGTAATAATTTTTACGAGTCTGATTTAAAAAAAAATATTAATAGCGAGATTCAAATCTAAGCCTATAAATAAAGTCTTCGGAGTTCTTAATAAGTCAACCAACCCGGCCAGGTGGGCGGGAACCTCAACATCATGAACTATTATTGGTCGACAAAACATTTCAAGAGTCCCATTTGTCACTCACATGCATGCATGAAAGTACAAGAGTTGTATTAATTATATTTTTAAAGAATATTGAATATATATATATATATTGTCGCTCTCATTATTCTTCTTTTTAAGAGTTTGGAGTTTTTGAAGTTTTAAAATAAGATGAGTAATGTTATACCTTTTTGGCTTTATTTAATATATATTTTATATTGATCCATGTATTAATAAGGTCGTATAGTCTGATAATATATTCAATTCACTAATACACATGATATAATTATATATCCAGTAAAGAAAGTCGGTAAGAATATCATTTTCATGTTCTAAAAAATCTCAAAATATGATCATGCATTTGCAAATTAAAGAAGTACAAAATAGAAAAATCTAAAAATCATTATTCCAAGTTAAGTGTGCTTGACGTACATTCACACATAGTACTATAGAAAATAATTGTAATGTAAATAGTGCTTGACGTATATGTCATAATGTTTGTAACATGAAAATTAAATATATTTTAAAAGTGAAACATTTTTAATGTATTTCATGGCAAACTCGATTCGCCTTCGTTTTTATACCTGTTAATTTTGTATAATCTATAGTACTATACATTTCAGACAAAATTTGGTTTAGTAATTGACTTAAGACAAGGTAATTTATAGATCCAAACATCATTGTCATTAAGAATAACTCGATTGTGGATCGACTTAATTGGATTTTGAGAGACACACATGTTGAAACATATTCAAGTGTCATTTCTGTTTACATGTTGATCCGTTTAATGGATTAATCTAGAATTTTTTATTTTTTTTATAATACAAATTAGCTAGGTTTCTTCGTGATATTATATACAAGATTAGAAAATATCAAAGGGGAGCATGCTCATGTACACATAAAATATACTCCTATATTCTCACTTATTTAAATTGGTTGGATCACTTCCTTTTCATTTTTATTTTTTTCCAAAATTGGCCACTTAAAGGTATCATATATAACTTAAAGGAAAATGCAAGGTTTACATACATATTCACTTGATGTACAAACTACCATTCAAATGAACTGGTATATGTACAAATTTAATGTGTTGTATTGTCTGTCTTATTTTTTTCTTTTTTTTTTATCTAATTAATGTCATATTTATTTATATAAAAAATTTGTATAAAAATTAAATAAGTTTAAAACTAGTCTATATAAAAAGGAAAGGAACAGGTAGCTAGAATAGGACAAATTAACCATTATTGCATCACAATATTTTAAAGAAAAGTCAACCTAGTAGACTTGGTTTTTTCCTCCAAAACGTGAGACGTTTCGTTTCCAAATAATATTAATTTAAAAAAGTTTAATTCATGTGAACAGTGCACCTAAATCTATATGTATTAATTAATGTATGGATCGAACCCCACATACATGCACAAAGCAATATTGATGATACGTTGACATTTGATAACACCACGGCAAAAAAGCATTAATTTGCCAAGTTTTATTAATTAGCACTAATCACTCCAACTATAAAAATAACGTAAGGAAAAACAAAACCATGCAAAGTACCAAACTACGTACTCGCGAAGAAAAAACACACAAATGTGTTTAATTGACACACTAGCTTCAACTGATTACAATTTAGTACACGGTTTTTGATTGATTGATTAAATAAATGGCAGTACGTATAAGTAGTGGTACATGCCTTATGAAGATGACCAATCAAAATACTGATTCACTCTTTTGTGTACTAATTATATATTTATATCACATGTCTCTAGAATTAAGATAGGTGATTAGTGTCGGAGTGACGTGTTTGATCTACTCACACTTGAAACCAGGAGGGACCTCTTTCTCACATGCACTAAGCAACAAGCTAAGCGTGACAGGCACATTCAAGTTAATCCCAAGCACATTTGCCTTAATTGCCGTGCAAAGGCAAACCGCAACTTCCAAGTCAGTCAAGCCAGTTAGGACAGTGCAACACTTGCTCGAGGCCGGGGTCCCAATAATAACGCCAACTGCACCTCCAAGTAGGTCCACACATGTCCCTAGCTTCAATGTGTCTCTAGGGCACGTAGGGCTAGCCGAAGGTGGCATTATCGGAGCAGGGGTTGGCGGAGGAGGTATTGTAGGAGCAACGGGGGTAGCCGGAGGAGGTATTGTTGGAGCAACAGGGGTAGCCGGAGGAGGTATTATTGGAGGAGGGGTCATAGGAGGAGGTATTATTGGAGCAACGGGGTAGCCGGAGGAGGTATTTCCGGAGGAGGTATTGCCGAGGAGGTATTGCCGGAGGAGGTATTTCCGGAGGAGGTATTGCCGGGAGGGTCACCGAGGAGGTATTATTGGAGCAACGGGAGTAGTTGGAGGAGGTATTTTCGGAGCAGGAGGGGTCACCGGAGGAGGTATTATAGGAGCAACAGGGGTAGCCGGAGGAGGTATTATAGGAGGAGGGGTCACCGGAGGAGGTATTGTAGGAGCAACAGGAGTAGTTGGAGGAGGTATTGTCGGAGTAGGGGTTGTAGGAGGTGGTGGTGGTGATTTCGGCTTAGGTGTTGGTGGTGGTGACTTTGGTTTGGGGGTTGGGGGAGGTGACTTCGGCTTTGGTGTTGGGGGTGGCGATTTTGGCTTGGGGCTTGGGGGCGGTGATTTGGGCTTTGGGGTCGGGGTGGTGACTTGGGCTTGGGGGTGGGGGGCGGTGACTTAGGCTTTGGGCTTGGCGGCGGTGATTTTGGCTTAGGGGTTGGGGGCGGTGACTTGGGCTTTGGGCTTGGTGGCGGTGATTTAGGCTTGGGAGTTGGGGCGGTGATTTTGGTTTTGGGGTGGGGGCGGTGGCGGGCATGGTAGTGGTTTCGGCATTGGGGGTGGAGGCGACTCGTGGCATGTGTCGCATGGGATTGAAAATGAGGAATAGAAAAAGAGAGAGAAGAAAAAAATTGCGGCAAAAGATGTTAAGGCGGGGAGAGCCATGGTGGTGGAGGCTAGGGTTTTGGTTTTAGGGTATGAGTGGTGTAATAAAGGAAGGGGGAAAGTGCCCTATTTATAGGAAGAGTGCGAGGTGGTAACTGGGAGTTTGATTGAGTGGAGAAAGATGATAGTTGAACAGTTTGTATTATTCGTTTTTCTTTTGTAAGTTTGTGCAAAATGTCTTGTAGGGTTAGTTTGATATGTGAATGGAGAAAATTTTGGAACACTAGCTAGTTACTATTTGGTACGTAGCATGCTTAAGTTTGAATTGGGATATATATCATATAGTCATGAACCCCTCATCTCTTTATCTTAGCAAGGTTTAATTGGAGTCTGAAAAGAAGATAATAGAATTACAACAGGAAAGGAAAATTTGTAAATCAATAATATGTTTCAAAAGGTTGAAATTAATGATAAAATTAACAGGCACTCTCTCCCTCAATCTCGAACACCATGGCTAGCTAGCAGCAGAAGACAATTCGGAAGGGGAGCAGCAGATTCAAATATTTGCTATTATCGAAGAAGTTTTACTTTTATTCTATAGGTTACTTGTTATTTTATTTTATGTTTTAAATTTTTTTTCTCTAATTCTCTGTAAATTACTTGTATCCAAAACATAAGCACGAAACTAGGGTATATAAAAACAAAAAAATAACTAGTACATATATGGTATATATATTGACAAGTTAAACTTTACTACAAATAGATAGACATACCGACGCCAACTAAAAGCCAGATGAAGTATGAAAATATCTAATTTATTCTTGTTTGTTACCATGTTTCCAAAATCCCATTTCTAGACTGCACAAAAGGACAGCTAATATTGATACCAGTTAGCATGCAAGATGAGCGGGCTACAATATTTACTTGTGATTTTGGGATTATGTGTAGAGTATTGTCATTCTCATTATTTTCTTTCTTGTTAAGTCTACGACCTTGCTATTGTAGGCGATGAGCTGCTGTATGTGTTCCCATGAGGCTCTAGCTGGTGAATACTGGCACGCTACAATATTATGAGTATTTCATCTCATATCGTTTAGGTGAGGTTAATTAATATATGTTACAAAAGTGTGGTCAAGAATCATTCCTAATAGAAGGCTATCTGGAATAAAAGTAAAACTGTACGAATTTAGCTCTAAAACGGACAATATCTTACTAGACGACGTCATATGAAAAGATGTGAAACTATATAGTCCTTCTCTAAAGTTTAGAAGAATTTCACCTTGTGATTATTAAAAAAAATTATCTTTTCTAGAGGCATTGGTTCTGTATGGTTTTGTACCAAAACCTCATACCTAGTACTGTTCCGAAATTTTGGTACACCAATATTGATTACCATTAGCATACAGAATTTTTCGGTACACTAAAAAATTTGGTTTCTACATTATGGTAATGGTACATTTAGGAGTGTTTTCGATTTTGATCGGGGGGGAAACTGGGGACCCAAATTCAACCAAATTTGAAAATTCGGTATTGGCTTGGTTAGGTTTCAATTTCTGGATCATTCAGATCCAGATCTCGACCCGAAGTAAACTTTTCGGTTCTCGTTTATTTGGTTTTCAAATATATTTTTTTAAAAAATAAATATTAAGGCAACACTTGATTATACAAATTCTGCTTTATAATTCTCATATGTATCCACATAAGCACTAGTAATAATGTAATAAATGAAAAATACTTTGACATAAGAATGTAGAGCACCAAATAGTGAGAGTGAAGCTCAAGTAATCAACCAAACATATTCAGAGTAAGCAGTAGGTTTCGCACCAAAAATGCGTACTTCCTGAAATAATGAATTAAATGATTCTCCCACACATGCAATATCTTAAATAACTCAACCATATATCAAACTTATAGATTCCTAACCATCATGATTACCTACACAATAGTGATTATATGGATTCTCGGATTATGGAAATTATGCAATTACTATATCAAATTATGTAAAAGGATAGAGGCTGGTTCCGTGGTAGACAACCCCCACCTTTATCTTGAGATTAAGGGTTTGACTCATGGTAGGGGGAGGGGGGGGAAGGGGGAGGGAGTTATTTGTAGGGTTAAAGGAGAGATTTAGACCTTCCTTTAAAAAAAAAAAATCCATCTATGAAAATTTAATAGATCAAAACAATGTAATATAATTTTGGTGGGATTCAATTAGGTGTTGGAATTGCAAATCTCAAAACTCAAGTCCATATATTTAATTAGTTTCAGTTTTTATCGGATCGTTCGGTCGGTCAGTATGTTTTTGGATTTACCACAACACCTCTAATTACCTACCAAAATATTTCCTATTTAAGTTTTTATATTTTCAAAAAAGTAAAATAAATTAATCACATACCAACCAAGTTAATTTTTTTCCTCCAACGTACAAACACAAATAAGGTGTTAGATGAGCTTGAATATAGACAAATTACTGAGATTATAAATTATTTTATGATCACCAGTTCCTTTATCTTCGAATTTATAGCAGAAAGAAATGTTGTTGCTGTTGTTGTATATATGCAATACCTAATATAAATTAAGAGCAAGCAGTAGAGATGATGCACGAATGTTAATTAATACTTAAAACATTAAATAAAAAAGTATAAAGGTATAGTCGAAATTATATAATTTATAACTATTATATAAATTCATGCAGAAAATATCACATAACAATATTTATTGTTAAAATAAAAATATTTATAATTTATTAATTTACAATAAATAGATTATTTTATTTTCAAAGTGTTGCATTTGTTCATTAATTAATTAATTAAGAGCTACCGACCTCAATTTGGTGCGGCTCTTACATTTAGGATCAATATATATATATATATACACATATATAATCCAGCTAGTTATTTGTATACCAGCGAATGTATTTTTTTGATACTCATTCTCTCGGCAGAAGTTTTGTGCTCTTTATTTACTTACTTTTAACATTTCTTCATCTTTGGGCCATAAATAAGAATTCCTTCATTTTAGCAAAAATAAGGGATTTCCATTTAAAAGGGTTAATTGAAGAATTTTTTTTTTAATTTTTTTTGAGATGATCTATATGAATTGATCATCTCTTAGGGCAAAATCCTGTCCCAAAACAAGTGGGGGTGTAGGCCGAGCATTTGTCGTGTGACAAACCCTAACAGTGGGCTGTTTGTCGTGCGACAAACCCCTGAAGTGATGGGTTCTAACACATCAATGTCAGAGAGTGACTGGTCTATGTTTAGTGAGTTTTGTTAGGCGAGAAATACAAACAATGGGAAGTTTTGTTGTGCTACAAGCCCCATGGAGTAATCTCTGGTGTGTGGGTGAGTTCTGCAATATAAGTGAATTCTCACAGAGTTTTTAGGGTTCTTTCAAGGAATGTGAATTGGGGTGTCTATAGTGGCAGTGGTGACTTTGGCGTGGGAATTGGCACGCCATCGCAATTCTATAATTATTATTGAAATTAGCAATATGCCATTGCAACTCTAACCCGTTTGATTTAAACATATAAATGCTAACACTAAATCTAGGCCATCAATTCGGACATAAACATAAAGGGAGTCCAACCTTAAAAAAACTATTTTAATTTATTAATATACTAGCTAATGTCCGTGCTTATGGCACAATTCGATTTTGCCTGTATATAATTAGTGACACCATCTAAAATCTTATCTATTGCTACTTTTTTTATATATGTAATTTCTTGTAATTTAATTTTTTTCTCTCTTATTAAGAGTTCTTATTCCAATTTTGTAGATAAATTAATTTTAACATTATCTCGAAAAAGTATCAGTATACTATTAATTTAAGAGTAAGAGGAATTAAATTTTCCCATACGGCACTAATTTTAATTTTTAATCTTAGCCCACATTTAAAGAATATAATTGTATGCTTATTATTCAAATAGTGATAGAATAAATTAAGTCTGTCTAATTCCACTTCCATTACAATTAGGAATGAGAAATGGCCTGATTTGACGGCTTTTCGACTAAGTAAACCCTAATATAGGGTAAACTATTTCTTTTTTCTTTTATAATCCGAAAAAAATATGGATTTTAAATGGCTTAAGTTCGAGTTCACGTAATTTTTTTTCATTTGACTCAATCTTTGCTACAATATAATATTATTTCTTTAAATACATTTACGATACAATAGAATTACAACGATCGAAAATGGAGAGAGTAAGTTAAGATTTATACATATAGCATAGAAAACATGGTAGATTTTAATTTAATTTTTTAAATAAATATACTTTTAGTCAAGTATAGTTTCAAGTAATCATATTTTTTGATATATCAAGTTCGAATTTAACAAAACCCTAAACACAACTATTGCTTCCCCACGAATAATGCTAATCCCAACATGAGCCATTTATATATTTTCATTAGTACTTTTCGGATTATTAAAATTTAGAAATAGTTGATCACATATAGGATACGTGTATGCTAGTAGAATAATCGAGTAAGTTTAAATTAGTATATTCAAATATAGATCGGCATAATATTTAAAAATTAGAATTAACTTTTAGATAAAATAAAATATTATTAATCTATTTTGAAAATAATAATAAATATAATATTAAATATGCTCTAAGTTTTGGATATGCCATTATCACCTACTATTAACTTATTTTTTTATCCTTTCTAAGAATTAATTATATTTTCTTCTTCAACCAAATTGATATTGTAAATTTCACTACTTTAATATTGAGAGAAAAATAAATAAAATAAGGAAGTTCTAAATTTTTCAATGATTAACAATGTAGCGGTTAATTTATGTATATATGGCATGATGCCATTTGTATTTGTTTTCTAGAAATAAAAGGATGTTAAAAATTAAAATTCTTACATTCAAAAAATTAATTTTTACTATTTATAATAAGAAAAATATAAATAATTTTGAGCAATTGAAACTTGCATTGAATTCAATATAACTAAATGTTAAATATTAATAAATAATTGATATTGATAATAAAAACTACATATATATGCCTAATTATTGAATAAGGTACGAAAAAAATATAACCAAAGAAAATCATTTTAGTAATAATGTCTTTATATTCTAAAAAATGGATTCTAATTTAAATTTAAGCTATTTTATTTTTATTTATTAATTAAAGGTTTTAAAGACTTTAATAGTGATTAGTTAATTAATAAATACTTGTTTATGAATCATAGAAATATGTTACATAAATCGAAATTAATTAGGAATTTATCATATAAATTAAAATTAATTAGGAGATAATTATATGTTTAGCTATCACAAAAATATGTGAGCCGTTAGATTAAGACTTAAAAATTTAAACTAAATCTCAACCACAAATTGGGAACATAAGTTAAGAAAATTTTTGAGCCGTTTGATTGAAACATAAAAATTCACATTAAATTTAAGCCACCACTTAAAAACCAAAATTAAGAGAGTCCCATAATATCATAATTGACTTATTAATTAATAGATTTATATCTTCCTTTATTTGTGTTAGATAGAACTAATATTTTGTTTTTTGGTTTTCTGTCCTTATGATAGTTGATCTAAAAAACTACATTTTAAGTGACACCTTATAAAACTGATAATCATAAATACATACTACTATTATGTTATAATTTTCGTTTGGTTCTTAATTTTTAATATACCAATATAGTATTGATGAAACAAAAAAAATTCATAAATAGATTAAATTATATAAAGTTTGATAGTAACTAACGAATTTGTGTACCTATTAGAAAGTATTCCTTTTTCTTTTTGCCACATTTTTAGCGCCTTCTATTTGGGATGGTTAAATTCCTTCTTGACTTAACTGCTTTAACAATAAAAGAGATAAGTCATATTGTTAATTTAATACGTTACTATATTGTCAACTAAAATATATAAACTTGAGAGTATATATGTAATTTTTTAGAATGGATGTACTTCAATTAAACTCAAACAATATGAGAATTCTTACCTTACTAAAATTTTGTTCATTTTCGACATTTGAGGTAGGTAGCGTTTCAAAAGTAAAAACTTCTTCTACATTAGATTGCTATAAAAAGAAATAACTATATTATATAAACGTACTTATTATACATTTTCATATTATATAATTACTAAAAGATGCTCACCTCATTAGGAGTCTCTTTAGAAGTAGGTTGTGGTTGAATGCTTTCCACCCCAATGCGTTGATATTATATATTTATATATTAATTTATCAATTTGAAAAATACACTAATAAAAAACTTATATATGCTGAGATGCATACATCGTTTGAGTTTCTTTATCTCTCACATTGGAAGTATTTAGTGACCGAGAGTTTTGAACTTCCCCCCAATATTGCATTGATATTATATACTTTATTACGTATAAAAGTTATCAAAAAAGAGGAACAATGACATTCTTTACTGGATTAGGTTCTTGCTCATCTTTCGCATTTGACATAGGTAACAATCTTAAAGTTGGAACTTCTTTCACATTGCATTGCTACATACAAAATTGGAAAATAAAATGAATTGTATATATCTGTAAATTTCTACATTTTTGCATTAATTATATAAAATGCATCTCCCATTAAGAGTTTTTTCATCTCTCTTGGAAGTGCTATGTAGTTGAAAGCAATTAAAAAAGAAAAAGAATTAGGGATCATATTATCGAAAAGAGTAGCCAATTTTTTCAGGGAAAAAAAAGTTAAATCTTATAAACATATTTACAATTTATATACGTAATATTTTTTATTATAGAAATAAAGTAAAGAAGATTAAAGCAAATAAATTATTTGCATTGTATAATAATAAAAACAGTAGGCACGCATATATGCACGTATATTTGTTTAATAAAATAAATAATTTTAGATTTAGATTATTCCCTAAATATTATTTACAAGTACATAAATAATTAGTTGATTGAAGTGGTTATAAATATAACTCATTTTTTTTTTATCTAGGCGTTCCTTATAATTTAGGAGTTACTTAAATATTTTTGTTTGAGATGACCTAAGTTCAAAATATATATATCTATATTTGGATATTGGATATCACATCTTTTGTTAAGAATAGAGGCATTTTTAGTATATCATATCTTTTGTTAAAGGGAAATAATTGGTTGAACAGTAGACCAAATGAAATGGTTTTTTTTTTTTTTGCTCTTATAAAGTACATTTTTTTTTTTTTGTATGGAACTAAAATTTTGGTTGAGAGCTCTAAAATCACGCCCCCCCCCCCCCCCCCCCCCCAAATGCATTTCTATTATATATTTTACTACATATAAAAGTAATAAAAATAGTGGAACACTAAAAATTTAGCAACATTAAATACTCAACTGCACACTTAGTTAGCAATTTGTTTATTTTGAATTACTCGTGATAAATAATTATAACGCGGAACATTGACAATCTTTACTGGATTAGGTTCTTGCTCATCTTCAATTTTTCAAATAGGTAACGATCCCAATCTTGGAGCTTCTTCCACATTGCATTGCTATACACAAAATTGATAGTTAAAATGAATTATATATACATATCATGTCAACTTCTACATTTTTGCATTAATTATATAGATGCATACCCCATTAATATATAGTTTCTTCGTCTCTCTTGGATGTGCTCCGTGGTTAATAGCAATTTAAAAAAAGAAAAAGAAATTAAGGATCAAATTATCGGAAAGAGCAGCCAAATTTTTTTGAGGGAGAAAAGCTAAGTTTTATAAACAAATTAAAAATTTATATACTTAAAGAAAATTGATTATATATATAAAGTGCCCCCCCTCTTATTGACTAGGCCAACTCCTTTACAGATTATATGCATTGTGTAATAAAGAAAAACAGTAAGCAGTCATGCAATATGCAGGTACAGTTGACCAAATGAAATGGTTTTTTTTTCTTCTTTTATACATTACAATTTTTATTTTGTGTGGAAATATTATATTGGTTGAACAAATTTTTGAAATAAGAAAAGTACGATTATTCAATTTTTGATTGAACAAGATGTACTGAATAAGAGAAAAAATTGTATTGTATTAGTTCAATCAATTTTATTTTTTTAACAAATTTGATCCTTAATTTCTATAGTACAATTAGTTCAACCAAAATGTTAGTTCTAATATTTTGAAATATGTAATTGAACAAGATAGCATGCACGATGTAAGAAAAGTGAAATGTGTCCTCTTGCATCGTTAACAACACCGAATAATGGAATTTTGGTAATTTTCATTTCTAAATTTGACAACAGTAAAAAAATGAGAATAAAATGTAAGACTAATAGAAAAAGCAACAAACGTTACAAAACACATACATACATATTGTATACACATACCCATTTTATAATAATTATATATATAACACTACATCAATAGAAAAAAAAAGTGATTAGAAATAGGTTTTTACTTGTTACAGAAATAAACTATACTTAAAAGGAGAAATAAAAACGAAGCGCAGATGGAGAGATCCAAAAGTACATAGGAGAAAGGAGAGCTAAGCAAAGCTAAAGTTTATACAAACTAATTAAGAGATAAATGTGATAAACGCATAATATTGTCATGTATAAGCTCTTTAGGGAGTTGCTTGACGCGTTTATTGCTTTTGTTTTGCCTAATTATCCTCTTATTCCAAGATTAGTGTCTTAGCGAGTTTTGTATCTAACATCGTCCCGCTAGGTGTGCTTTTGTTGTGTTTCTATGTGTTTATAGGCATAGGATGCAATAGCCTTCGAAGAATTGATCTAGCGCTAATAAAAAGCTCGCAAAATGTTGATCTGAGGAATTCCCCAGAAGCATGATCGATCATGGGTATAACCATGATCGATCATGGTACAAACTGGCCTTCAGGCAGAAGACCCCATGATCGATCATGGGTTGGCCATGATCGATCATGACCTGGCGGGGGCAGTCACCAACTCATGCTTTTAGACTTATTTCGGGGGTTTTGGTTCCTAGATATTTTTCCTTGTTTATTTTATTAATTTTTGTACTCCTTTAGCTATTGTTTTAGTCTAGGGGATGGGATATAGATCATTATCTTGTTTTACACATTGAGAAGTTCTAGAGAGAAATGAGAGCTAGTTCTTCATTGTTCTTTTTTTCTCCATTGTAAGTTTTTGATTTGTAAGAATGATTTCTTCTTCTATAATGTTTGGTTTTGCATCTATTATGGAGTAGTCTATTACTAAGGTTACGGAGGTTGATTGCGATATGATTTTTGGTGATTAATGGCTCAATCCATGTTTAAAGTTTGATAAATGTTTATGAATCCTTTGCTTCTTCATTTCATCCATTCTTTCAAGCTTTCTAGGTATTTTCATGATAAGTTAAGACTTTATATGCCTTGTATATTCAGTTCTAGGTTGTTAATGATCATACAACATATTTATATGGTTCTAGAAAGCTTGTAGTCTTTTTCCCCCATTCATGGAGTTTTTGATCTTTTTGTAGAAATTATAAATAGTTCATAAAACTCCATAGATGGATTATAAATTTGTTAGCCTATCTTTGATTCATTTATTAATATATTGAGTGCCTCTTACACTTTATGTGATACTTAGACTCTTTATTTTCTACCGTGAGTGATAAACGACGAGTTGACAAATTTATCCCATAAACTTATTTCTGTTTTATTGTTAGGATTCACTTTATAATTTTCATTCTTTTAATCATGAGATTTCATACACTTACTTCATGTTAAATCTTTTTATGATGAGTTTGTCATATCTATCTCGGATTAGCTTCATCGGAAATGGGTTGCCTTGCTTCACACCCGTAGCTAAGAGGTAGGAATGATAACCTCGTCTTTGGTGGAATGTCATTTGTCTCTTTCTTGATATAGCTTCAATCCGGGAATGAGTCGCCTAGCGTAACACCCTTTGCTATTGAGAGATACACCAATATTCCCGTTATCTCGAGAAACCTTGTGTTGAAATCTTTGTATGAGCTACTGATCACCGTCTTTTAAATCATATCCAACCTCCACTTACCTTAGTGCTTTCTTATTAATTTTCACAACTGTTTTACATTTACGTTGTTCTACAACAAATCCAACTCACACAAAATCTGAAAATCGTAAAATCCGTAATCCATTCCATTCCTTTTCACTTATCCCTGTGGTTCGACACTCGGACTTTTGAGACTATATTACAACTTGACGTGCTTGCACTTGGGCTATATCGAAGCGCGTTATTTAAAGTGCGTCAAGTTTTTGGCGCCGTTGCCGGGGACTAAGGCAAAAGGCGGATCTCGGTTTTGTATAAAACCATTCTCTGTGAGTATCTCTCCATTTAATTAATTTATTTTTCTCCCTTATTCTTGTTTGATTTTGTAGAGTTCCCAAGGAGCGATTCGAATCATTGTCCAAGCCCATGCAAGGGCGATTGTTCGTGGACATTCGAATTAGCCCCCCCCCCCCATCTCCAAGAATGGCAAACCAAGAAAGAGCAGCGGATCACGAGAGCGATAATGAAGGGGAAGGTGCCAAAAATGTTCCTCCTGTTAGGACCATGAGGGACTACCTTCAACCACCTCGCGCAACTTCGAATTCATGCATTGTGCTTCCCGCTGGCCAAGCCGGAGCGTTCTCTTTCAAACCAAGTATGCTTCAACATATCCCTTCTTTTCATGGTATGGAGTCAGAAAACCCATACTTGTATTTGAAAGACTTTGAAGAAGTCTGCTCCACATTTCATGAGGCAAATGTTAACGAGGATGTCATGCGTTTAAAACTCTTCCCTTTCTTCCTTAAAGATAAAGGAAAAATTTGGCTAAATGCTCAAAGACCGCAATCGATTCGGTCTTGGCAAGAGCTTCAAGCGGAGTTTCTAAAAAAATTCTTTCCCGTTCATAGAACCAATGCTTTCAGAAGGGCAATATCCAATTTTTCGCCAAAAGACAACGAAACTTTCTATAAGTGTTGGGAAAGATACAAGGAACTTCTAAACGCATGCCCTCATCATGGTCACAAAACTTGGAGCCTTGTTAGTTTCTTTTACAAATCACTCACCCTTGATATGCGTACATTTGTTGAGATCATGTGTAATGGTCAATTCTTGAGTAAGAACCCCGATGAGGCTTTATTGTATTTTGATGAATTAGCGGAAGGTGCTCAAAATTGGAACACCTATTCCGAAGAACCCAAAGCCAAAACTCAAGGAAGGGGTGGGTTGTACCAAGTGTCCAATGAGGATGACATGGGTGCGAGGTTATTCCAATTGCCTAAGAAAGTAGAGGCAATGGAAGCAAGTAAGCTTAAGGAGGTCAACGTAGTATCCTCGAGTCAGTTGTGTGTCATTTGTGAAAATTCGGGACACACTACCGAGGATTGCCCTACCATTCCCGCTTTCCGGGAAGTCCTCAAAAATCCCGCCCAAGTCAATGCTTTACACCAGTACAACCAAAACCGAAACCAAAACGATCCCTATTCTCAAAGGTACAATGAGGGATGGAAGAATCACCCCAATTTCAGTTGGGGAGGAAATCAAAGTCAGAACCACAACCAATATCATCAAAACCAAAGGCAACAACAACAACCTCAAAACTCTTTTGTTCCACCTCAAAATCAAAATCCCAACCAAAACTTGGAAGCTTTGTTGAGATCATTTGTGGACAAAACGGATCGTGATGTGGGTGAGTTAAAAACTCAAATGTCTAAACTCACCACCGCCCTAGCTACCCAAGAGAAGGGAAAATTCCCCTCTCAACCTTTAGTTAACCCTAGAGGTCAAGTTCAAGTCATAGAGGGAGGAGAGTCTAGCACCAAGTTAGAAGAACTCAAATCTATCACAATCTTAAGGAGTGGGAAGGAGGTAGACAAAACTATTGTTCCTAAAACCCCCAAGGTGGCGGACATAGTTGAGGCCACGAGAGTTGAGAAGGTTGTGAGTGAAGAAAAGAAGAGAGAGGAAGAGAAACAAGGAAAAGAGGATCTCGAAAAAATCAAAAATGGGATCAAAGTTCCATTTCCGAAAAGATTGAACCAACCGTCCAAATCTAATACCGAGATTTTGGATGTTTTTAGGCAAGTGAAAATCAACATTCCATTGCTTGACGCGGTCAAGCAAATACCTTCGTACGCTAAGTTCCTCAAGGACTTATGTACTACCAAACGAAGGTTGAATGTCAAGAAAAAGGCCTTTATGGTGGAGCAAGTGAGCTCCATCATGCAAGGCACGAGAGCCCCCAAGTTCAAAGACCCTGGGTGTCCCACAATTTCGTGTGTCATAGGAAATTGTAGGATAAAGAATGCATTATTAGATTTGGGAGCAAGTGTTAATGTGCTCCTATATTCGGTTTATCAACAATTGGGGCTGGGTGAGTTAAAACCCACGAGAGTCACGATTCAATTAGCGGACCGATCCGTTAAAATTCCAAGAGGGATAGTCGAGGATGTACTTGTCCAAGTTGACAAGTTTTATTTTCCGGTTGATTTCATCATCCTCGACATGCAACTAGTGTCGAATCCCGCTAACGAGATTCCGGTTATCCTCGGACGACCATTTCTTGCCACTTCTAATGCTATAATAAATTGCAAGAACGGAATCGTGAAGTTAACTTTTGGAAACATGACTCTCGAGCTAAACGTGTTCTCTTTGAGTAATAAAAAAGATGATGATGATGAAGAGGAAAATGAACACGTGAACATGATAGAGTCATGTATCCAAGACCACTTTGTGGCAAATTTCGAATCGGAGTCAACGGAAGGTTATCTAACCACTTCCGATGAACCCGAGGATTGTATGCAAGTATTTTCTTTGTCTGACAAACAGGTTGGATTCTCAGAGAAAGAGGAAAACACATCATCGTCCACCAAAAAGCTTGAAGGACAAATGGATCTCAAGCTATTGCCTAGCAATTTGAAGTATGCCTTCTTAGGAGCTTCAGACACTTACCCCGTCATCATCTCGTCCGAACTTTCGGATGACCAAGAAGGAAGGTTAGTTCATTTGCTTGGTAAATATAAAAAAGCTTTTGGTTGGACTCTTGCCGACCTCCAAGGAATAAGCCCTTTGATTTGTACACATAAAATTCACTTGGAGGATGGGGCAAAAACATCGAGACAATTTCAACGCCGGTTGAATCCTAACATGCAAGACGTGGTTAGGAACGAGGTGTTGAAATTGTTGGATGCAAAGATCATCTATCCAATCTCGAATAGTAAATGGGTTAGTCCAACTCAAGTGGTACCAAAAAAATCGGGTCTTACGGTAGTCAAGAATGAATCAAACGAGTTGATTCCACAAAGAGTCACCACCGGGTGGCGAATGTGTATTGACTACCGTAAACTTAATGAGGCAACTCGTAAAGATCATTTCCCACTCCCCTTTTTGGATCAAACTCTAGAGAGGGTAGCGGGCCATGAATATTACTCTTTCCTCGATGGTTTTTTCGGGTACAATCAAATTGAGATTGACCTAGATGATCAAGAAAAAACCACCTTTACATGTCCTTTTGGCACCTTTGCGTATCGAAGAATGCCCTTTGGTCTATGTAATGCACCGGCCACTTTCCAACGGTGTATGCTAAGTATTTTTAGCGATATGGTGGAAAGGACTTTGGAAGTTTTTATGGATGACTTTACCGTCTATGGTAAGTCATTCGACAATTGCTTGGCTAACTTGGAACAGGTCTTGGGAAGATGCGTGGAAAAACAATTGGTATTGAATTGGGAGAAGTGCCATTTTATGGTTACCAAGGGAATTGTTTTGGGGCACATCATTTCTTCAGAAGGAATCGAGGTGGATAAAGCCAAAATTGAATTGATTGCCAAACTTCTTACACCCAAAAATGTCAAAGATGTCCGTTCCTTTCTAGGACATGCCGGGTTTTATAGGAGGTTTATCAAGAACTTCAGTTCCATTTCCAAGCCGATGTGTAATCTACTTCTTAAGGATGCACCCTTTGAGTGGGATGCCAAGTGCGAGGAAGCCTTCGTCTCTCTGAAGCATATGCTCACTACTGCGCCGATTATGCAGACACCGGACTGGAGCTTGCCATTCGAGCTCATGTGCGACGCAAGTGACTACGCGGTGGGAGCGGTTCTTGGTCAACGGAAAGACAAGAAAATCGGGTGTGATATACTATGCAAGTAGGACTTTGAATGATGCGCAAATGAATTACACCACGACAGAGAAAGAGCTTCTAGCAATTGTCTTCGCCTTAGACAAGTTTCGATCCTATTTGATAGGATCGCCAATTGTGATTTTCACAGATCACGCGGCATTGAAGTACCTATTCACAAAGAAAGATGCCAAGCCGCGGCTTTTGAGGTGGATACTCTTATTGCAAGAATTCCATTTAAGCATCAAGGACAAAAAGGGAGTCGAGAATGTGGTGGCCGATCATCTGTCTCGACTCACTTTTACGAACAACATTGAAGAAAGTCCGATCCAAGATTCATTTCCAGATGAGCAATTATTGGCAATCTCGACGCTCCCATGGTATATGCGGACATTGTAAATTATCTTGTAACTGACAAGATACCAAAGTCATGGGGCGCACAAGACAGAAAAAGATTTCTGAGCGAAGTGGGTCGATTCTATTGGGATGAACCGTACCTGTTTAAGTATTGTGCTGATCAGATTATCCGGCGGTGCATCCCAGAGGAAGAAGTGGAGAGAGCTCTATCCTTCTGTCATTCTGAGGCTTGCGGAGGACACTTCTCGGCAAAGAAAACCACCGCGAAAATTTTGCAAAGTGGATTGTATTGGCCGTCGCTCTTTAAGGACGCACAACGTTTTTGCAAGGCATGTCCAAGATGCCAGATGCTTGGAGGGATCTCTAAGAGGAACATGATGCCACTCAATCCCATCCTGATGATTGAAATCTTCGATTGCTGGGGCATCGACTTCATGGGACCGTTCCCATCCTCCTACGGTAACCTTTACATTTTAGTTGCCGTAGATTATGTTTCAAAATGGGTGGAAGCCCAAGCGTGCAAGAAAAATGATCACAAAGTGGTGATCCGATTTCTGAAAGAACACATTCTTGCACGTTTTGGCACTCCTAAGGCAATAATAAGCGATGGCGGTACTCACTTTTGCAACAGACCATTTCAATCATTAATGCAAAAGTATGGTGTAAACCACAAAGTATCGCTCGCTTATCATTCTCAAACTAATGGTCAAGCCGAGTTGGCAAATAGGGATATCAAACAGATTCTAGAAAAAATGGTAAACCCGAACCGCAAGGATTGGTCGTTAAGACTGACCGATGCACTTTGGGCTTACCGTACTGCGTATAAAACAACTCTAGATATGTCTCCTTATCGCATTGTGTACGGAAAACCATGTCATTTGCCAGTAGAGTTGGAACACAAATCATACTGGGCAACTAAGATGGTTAACTGTGATTTGAAAAAAGCTGGGCTTGACCGTAAGTTGCAAGTGGATGAAATTGAGGAATTAAAAAGAGATGCTTATGACAATGCAAAGATAAGCAAGGAACGTGCCAAAAATTTTCATGATAAATCCATTTTGAGAAAAGAATTCAAACTTGGGCACAAAGTTCTTGTTTATGATACTCGTCTGCATCTCTTTCCGGGAAAGTTAAAGTCTCGTTGGACCGGTCCCTACATTGTCCGTCACGTATTTCCTTTTGGGGCTGTGAATGTTGAGGATCCCAAAACCGGCTACATTTTCAAGGTGAATGGACAACGCCTTAAGCCGTTTTTGGAGTTCCCACCTCGAGAGGAGTCCACTCCTCTCGAAGACCCGACTTATGCCTAAAAGGCATGGGTCGATTTTGTAAATAATGTTTTTTGTTAGTATTTTTGAGTTTCAGGAATTGTCATCGGAGATTCGGGTGTCATTGAGTCTGAACAGATCAAGTTGAGGGGAGCAATAACGTGTTTTAGAGCAAAGAGGGCAAAGAAATTTTTTCTGGCAGATTGGTCCATGATCGATCATGCCCTTTCCCATGATCGATCATGGTGGAAAATTTTTCTCAGGCAGCATAAGGCATGATCGATCATGGTAGACCCATGATTGATCATGGAAGTTGAGCAGTTCAGGCAGAGGGCAGCATGATCGATCATGGGTTAACCATGATCGATCATTGTACAAAAGCGGAGTTGGGCAGAATGACCCATGATCGATCATGGTCCCGTAATAAAACAGGGGAGCCGTTTCTAAACCCCCATTTCTCACTTCTCCTTCTCCCAAATCCTCTCCAAACCCTAGCCCCTCTTCCCCCATTGATCCCAAACCTTCCCCAAACACCATTTCCAACCTTCCCCACTTAGAATCAACCATCAATTCTCACCAATTTCGAATCTCAATCATCAAACCCATCCCAAAAATCCCCCTTTCCCTCTCTCCTCACCAATTTCGAGCCCTACCAAAACAAATCTCGAAATTTCTCATCTCTCCCTCCTCTTAAGCGTCACATTACTCTTTTATGGCTTCCTCTAACCCTGCTACTAAGCCGCTTGTCATTGAAGCCACAAGGGGTGGCTATCGCGGATTTCGAAGCCACCAAGAATTTGAATGGTGGAACTACGCCTTTAAGACGAGGACGGTGGTAATAGAGAGGCCGGTCTACATTGGTACGCTGGATGATTTCCCCCAAAGAACAACGTTTGAGCGATATTCGAAATGGATTACCTACTTGCGTGAACAAGGTACTCAATGTAATCTCTCCATTTGTCGTGAATTTGTTGTAAGTTTAATCCCAGTTCCAAATACCCCGTATGCATATGTTGCTTATGTTCGAGGGAAAACGGTCCATTTAAACCTCGAGGTTTTGAGTGAGATTACGGGAATCCCGGCTTTGCCACCCAATGCTCATGACCTCCCCTACTCGGATGGTACCCCTTATGTAGAACCAACGGCTAATGATTTAGCCACATTTCTAACCGGTGAACCGAGGGAATGGATTGGGAACCAATTGGATAGGAATAACATACTTGAGGCCTTTAGGACTCTTTGGCTAGTAGTTGCCAACGCTTTGGACCCGACTTCACACACCCAACACCTGTACCCTTCTCAAGCGTATGTGCTATACGCTATTGCAACAAACAAGAGCTGTTGTTTGCTTCGTCACATTATTGGGCGAATTGCTAGAATCATAGACTTGGTCACCCACAACGAAACAATCAAATTTGGGTCTTTGATCACTAAGGTATGTTTGCGAGCGGGGGTAACTGAGAGAGATGAGGATGTGAAGAAAATGCCGCGAGCACCACTTAACCGTTCTACCCAAACTCGAGCCGCTGGTCAATTGAGGAACCGGCCAAGTTCTTCAACCGCACCTCCTCAAGTTGAGTCTAAAGAAGAGGGGGCAGAAGAAGCAGGAGCAGATCTGCCAGGGCCCTCAAGGCGGAGAAGACGGGCAAGCTCTGGGCCGGTAGATGACACGAGGGAATTCATGAGAGAGCAGTTTGAGCAGATGACTGCTTTGATGCAAACTGGGTTTGCTAGCATCAATGAGAGGGTTGAGATTATGGTATTGCGTCAGGACTGTTTGGAGGCAGATATTGCAGCTCAGGTCGAGGCACGAGTTGCAGCTCAGATGGCGACCCAGCAGGAGTTCATACGCCAGTAGTTCGAGGCGTTGTATGGTCGTTTTCCCCCACCCCACCTCCCGACATGTGATGATAGTTGCGAATCCTGGAAACTCTTTAAGTAATTATATTTATGCTTAGTTTTATTTTATTTCTTTTGGGTTGTATTAGATTTCTGACATGATGTTAACTTTAGAACTTGGTTTTAATAGTTGAATGTTATGGTTTTTGCTAATAGATTCTAATTCTAACCCGTTTTGTGTATAGTTGTTGTTTATCTCTTATTTTTTTGTCTCATGGAAAGCAAAGCCAAAGTAGCCCTTCCGTGCATTTTTATTGTTCTCTTTCCATTGAGGACAATGTTTCTTTCAAGTTGAGGGGGGTACGTTATTTTGCGTTTATTTTGGTTTGGCTTGCTATTGTTCATTTCCATGAGTAGAAGAGATGTATTCAATTTTTATTTTTTTGAGAAGTTTGAAAATTGATGATTGATTGATTGATATTTTGTTCGATGAAGACTATTGTTTCATTAGCTTTTGGCTTGAATTCTTTGATCTAGATAGGAATTTGAATGATAAACTAAATTGCCTTGCTTCGCTTAGTTTCATATCCCGTTATATTCTCCTGTTCCACATGCTAGATTGCTTCGGTTGTTTCCAATTCGGTAATAACACTTAGATTTATTTTCATTGAGAGAAGAGAAATTTTTGTCCAAAAATGATGGAAGCTCTTTCGAAAAGATCCTCCAATGAGAGGACAAAAGCATAGCACTTTGATAACTTGGATGACTTTTATCCTAATATTGACTTAAAGCTTCACTTGACTAAATCTTAAGTCTCTTTGTCTAATATTACGGATGGATATAGGTTACCATATGGGAAAGGGTGAATAGCTTCCTTCGAGCTCCAATGAATGAGCAGAATATTGAGAAATTTTATAAGTGAGACCGCTGCCCCCCATAGAGATGAAAACCGCCCTGATCTAATTTAGCAAAATTTCCAAGTAAAGATAAAGAAAGTGCTTAGAATCGACAAATCTTGGAGCTTTTGTTTTTGAAAAAGTTCTCTCTTCCTTCTTGAATGATTATGACTCTTTGTGTTTATATTGAATTGTTTGAATCAAAGTCTAGTATGTGAGCATTGGAGAATATGGGATTGAGTTCTAAAAGAGATAGGCGAATTAGATGATCATTCGAAAGTCCGTCGTTCTGGAAAATTGATAGTAATGCCTCTTGCTTTGCAAATTGAAACTTGAACCTTCATTCTCATCATTCATCATGATCAAACTCCTAATGTTTATAGGTATCATTCCTGAAAACCTTCACGAGATGCAACTCGTCTTCTTTGGAAACTTAGAAGTTAATATCTTTTTGCATAGTATATTAATTTTTATAATTATATACTTTTTGTCTTGCTAAGGGACTAGCAAGAGATAAGTTGAGGGGAGTTGATAAACGCATAATATTGTCATGTATAAGCTCTTTAGGGAGTCGCTTGACGCGTTTGTTGCTTTTGTTTTGCCTAATTATCCTCTTATCTCAAGATTAGTGTCTTAGCGAGTTTTGTATCTAACATCATCCCGCTAGGTGTGCTTTTGTTGTGTTTCTATGTGTTTATAGGCATAGGATGCAATGGCCTTCGAAGAATTGATCTAGCGCTAATAAAAAGCTCGCAAAATGCTGATCTGAGGAATTCCCCAGAAGCATGATCGATCATGGGTATAACCATGATCGATCATGGTACAAACTGGCCTTCAGGCAGAAGACCCCATGATCGATCATGGGTTGGCCATGATCAATCATGACCTGGTGGGGGCAGTCACCAACTCCTGCTTTTAGCCTTATTTCAGGAGTTTTGGTTCCTAGATATTTTCCCTTGTTTATTTTATTAATTTTTGTACTCCTTTAGCTATTGTTTTAGTCTAGGGGATGGGATATAGATCATTATCTTGTTTTACACATTGAGAAGTTCTAGAGAGAAGGGAGAGCTAGTTCTTCATTGTTCTTCTTTTCTCCATTGTAAGTTTTTGATTTGTAAGAATGATTTATTCTTCTATAATGTTTGTTTTTGCATCTATTATGGAGTAGTCTATTACTAAGGTTACGGAGGTTGATTGCGATATGATTTTTGGTGATTAATGGCTCAATCCATGTTTAAAGTTTGATAAATGTTTATGAATCCTTTGCTTCTTCATTTCATCCATTCTTTCAAGCTTTCTAGGTATTTTCATGATAAGTTAAGACTTTATATGCCTAGTATATTCAGTTCTAGGTTGTTAATGATCATACAACATATTTATATGGTTCTAGAAAGCTTGTAGTCGTTTTCCCCCATTCATGGAGTTTTTGATCTTTTTGTAGAAATTATAAATAGTTCATAAAACTCCATAGATGGATTATAAATTTGTTAGCTTATCTTTGATTCATTTATTGATATATTGAGTGCCTCTTACACTTTATGTGATACTTAGACTCTTTATTTTCTACCATGAGTGATAAACGATGAGTTGACAAATTTATCCCATAAACTTCTTTCCATTTTATTGTTAGGATTCACTTTATAATTTTCATTCTTTTAATCATGAGATTTCATACACTTACTTCATGTTAAATCTTTTTATGATGAGTTTGTCATATCTATCTCGGATTAGCTTCATCGGGAATGGGTTGCCTTGCTTCACACCCGTAGCTAAGAGGTAGGAATGATAACCTCGTCTTTGGTGGAATGTCGTTTGTCTCTTTCTTGATATAGCTTCAATCCGGGAATGAGTCGCCTAACGTAGCACCCTTTGCTATTGAGAGATACACCAACATTCCCGTTATCTCGAGAAACCTTGTGTTGAAATCTTTGTATGAGCTACTGATCACCGTCTTTTAAATCATATCCAACCTCCACTTACCTTAGTGCTTTCTTATTAATTTTCACAACTGTTTTACATTTACGTTGTTCTACAACAAATCCAACTCACACAAAATCTGAAAACCGTAAAATCCGTAATCCATTCCATTCCTTTTCACTTATCCATGTGGTTCGACACTCGGACTTCCGAGACTATATTACAACTTGACGTGCCTGCACTTGGGCTATATCGAAGCGCGTTATTTAAAGTGCGTCAAAATGCATGTTTAATAAATACTTGTTTAGTTTATCACTAATAAATATATTTATCACCATTAAAATTAGTTAGGAGATAAATTAAGTAAGAGATAAATATGAGTTGTCGGATTAAAACATAAATACTCAAATTAAATCTGAACCACCAGATGAGAACATAAGTAAGAGAGTCCTAGCATACGAGGACTCACCTGATTTATTAATAGATATGTACATAAAAATTGTTTTCCCACTGGACATTTAGTAACGAATTTTTGTTACTAAAATATTGGGAGATATTTTTAGAAGGAAAAAAATGTTGCTAAAAATCTGGTCCCCATACAAATAGATATGTATATACAAATTGTTTAGTTTATCACTAATAAATATATTTCTCACCATTAAAATTAGTTAGGAGATAAATTAATTAAGAGATAAATATGAGTCGTTGGATTAAAACATAAATACTCAAATTAAATCTGAACCGCAAGTTGAGAACATAAGTAAGAGAGTCCTAGCATGCGAGGACTCACCTGATTTGTTAATAGATATGTATATACAAATTGTTTTCCCACTGGGCCTTTAGTAACGAATTTTTGTTAATAAAATATTGGGAGATATTTTTAGAAACAAAAAAATGTTGCTAAAAATCTGGTCCCCATATAGATAGTCCGTGCTGAATTCGAGATGTATATATATGATATATATATATATATGATATATATATTGATAAGGGGCATTCACAAAATTTATGGAAATATAATGGTAAAATATTGAACTCGCCCTTTTTATTTAAACAAAGCTAGACGCGGACACAATCAATGAGTGTGGATATATTATTTTCATGCATGCATAGGTTTAATATATAATATATCTCCAACTTTTAACTTAAGAGGCATGAGTTCGAGTTTTATCAAATATATTTTTAAATAAAATAATTAATACATGGAGAAAATAAAAGGGAAAATGACCCATACAATCTCTAGCCTCCCTTTGTCCATTAATTTTTAGCAGCTATTTTTTTGACCATTAACTACAATAGTTTTACCCTTCTTTTTCTAAATAACATATTTCTTATATTTTTGAAATATTCATGCCGATTTTACGCTTCTAGGTAAAGGGGATCTTTTATTGGAATTCCTATTCATGCTAAGCATGACTGAGGGATTAAAAGCGAGAGAGAGAAAAACAAATTTTTAAAAAGCTATATATAGAGAGAAAATGGATTTTTAAAAAGCTAGAGAGAGTGAGAACAAGAGAGAGAGAGAGAGAGCTCGATTGTATCTGCGATTTCCATTGCGAAGAAGATAATCATCTCCGACTTCATCATCATTTGTGATTCTATAGTTTGATCATCTCCGTCTTCATTATCGTTCATGAACTTCTATATTTTTGGATTTGCGAGATGGACGATAATGGAGTTCCACTATTATATAGGTTTGTTTTCGAGATCATCGTTTTTAATACTTAATGGTTTGTATGTCAAATTTCGATTTGTTGTTAGCACTGGTTGGGTTTTGATGGAACTGGTTCAATTATTTGGTCCAGTAATTCGGATTACTGGGGGCAGTAGAGTTCTAAATTACTTAATTGTTGTAGGAATTTATCAGATAGCAGAATTACTGGCCCCAATAATCCAAATTGCTTTATTGTTGCTGTAGTTTATTAGATAAACAAATTACTGGCTCTAGTAATCCAAATTGATTAGGCAGTAATGGATTAATGGGGCAAGTATTTAGGACTACTGGGGGCAGTAATGGATTACTGGTTCACTAATTCGGATTACTGGCTCTAGTAATCTCCAGTAATTTGGACTATTAGCACCAAGATTACAGGGGCAAGTAATTAGGATTACTGGGACCAATAATCCAAGTTACAGGAGCCAGTAATCCAAGTTACTGGACTAGTAATCTAAATTATTGGGGGCCATTAATCCCTATTAATGAGCAGTAATGGCTTATTGGAGCTAGTAATCAGGATTAGTGAACCAATAATCTATCTTACTTGCCCCTGTAATTTAAATTACTTCATTGTTCCAGTAGTTTATCAGTTAACCGAATTACTAGCTCCAGTAGTCCAAATTGCTTGGGCAGTAATAGATTAATGGGGTCAGTAATCTAAATTATTAGGCACAGTAATTAGTTTTATTAGGGCCAGTAATTAGTTTTACTAGAGCCAGTAATCCAAATTACTGGAGATTACGAGGGCCAATAATCCAAGTTGCTGAGGAAGTAATAGATTACTACTGGCTGCAGTAATCAATTACTGGTATCAGTAATTTGGATTACTGGACACGGTAGTCGATAACTGGGGCGGTTAGTGGCCCTCATAATGAATTACTAGCATCAGTAATTTGGATTACTCGGCACAGTAATAGATAACTGGGACGGTTAGTGGCCCTAGAAATCGATTACTGGCATCAGTAATTTGGATTACTAGACCATGTAATCGATTACTGGCCCCAAGAATCACTTGAGTTGTGAATCGATTGATAACTGGGGTGATTATTGGCCACAGTAATTGATTATTTTCTCAGCAACTTGGATTACTAGCTCCAGTAATTGATTACTTCCCTATCAACTTGGATTAGTGGGGCTAGTAGTTTTTGTTAACGTTGCAACAATCAACAATGAACAACAACAGCAATCAAAATAAACATATATATATATGGTTCATTTAATCATAATCGCGACATGGTTGGATAAGCTAATGAAAATCAGTTATATATACATGTTGTATGGAAATGTTCATATAATTTTTTATTTTATTTTTGTGAAAATATAGCTACTTGAAGTTGAATATTTTTTTTTTGAAGAAACTTCCACTTATTTATACTTTGTCATTATCATTTTACGTTATATGTCCATGCATCGCATGGATTACTCATTTGTAATATTATAATATATAAATAAATATAATAGATAGTTATTATTACAATGTCAAGTATTTATTACATTCATAAACACTAATACAAAAAGTATAATGCATTTTTATTGTCTTCTAATGAATTATGTTATTTCTTATTCAATTAGTTATTTAGTTCCTTGTAATTCCACAGTGTATTCAATCTCCTTGACTTATGGACTACCTGAAGTGATAGAACTTCCTTAATTTTGACACATTTCATGGGTTATGGATGGGTTTTCCATTTATGTCTTCTAGGTAATAGGCTCTAGTCCCACTTAGAGGAGGAGATAACATAAGGGTCCCCCCAGATAAGGTCGAGTGTCCCGTTAGTGAATTTGGTGGTATTGAAGGTGACTTTTCTGAGAACTAGGTTCCTCACTTAGAAGCTTATTGGCTTGAGATTATTTTCCCTCTATTGGATAAGGGGTTTGCTAATAAGAGGCCAAACTGGTTAAGGCTGGTTCCTTCATTTCTTCCACTTAATCTAGTGCTTGATCATGCCTTTATAATCTACAAAGACTATTCTTCATGAAGGTAGTCTGACCTCAAATGGTATAATGGCCTCTACCCTATCAGTCATGGAGAAGGGAGTTTTTCTAGTTGATCTCCTTGGGTAGTTTTGTAGGCCTATAAATAGTGGGGAGCTCCTCCACCCACTTGCCGTTTGGTTTGTCCAGTCTTATTTTAATCCATCTATAATAACTTTATTGGGCTTGTCCATTTCATTGAGGATAGCTTGGGAAGGAGAAGAATTCTTTGATTCCACATTAGTCATATATATATAAATATCCTTATTAACTAAGTTCTTGAATTAGGTACTGTTGTACATAATGAGTGTTAGGGTATGCATAAAGGTTTTGCCTCCACCCATACTTGGATTCGTTCAGACATGTGGTGGAGATTATATAGTAATTAGTGCCCGCTAAGAAGTACTTCATTTGATCTGACTTGGCAAATGGGCCAACAATGTCCAACCCCTATTGAGCAAATAACCAAGGACTGCTTAAGGGACAAAGGTCAGTGGCTTGTTGGTTGATTATGGGAGAGAACTTATGGAATTTTTCACACTTCTAAACATGGGATAAGGCATCTTTTTGCATATAAGGCCATTAATGCCCCTGTTAGTGAGCTCGGTGGGACAAGGATGTGGCCCCGGTATGACTTCTGCAATTTCCCTTATGTAGATCAAACAAGAAATCTTTAGTCGGTCTGGATGAACACATTGAGGATGCCCCATATATTTGTTTTTTCTATATAATACTCTTTTTGGGGAAAGCCAATATTTGGCAAATGGAATTTTTACTTTTTGGGCTTGTTTGCTATCAAAAGGGAGGATGCTACATTTAAGATAGGCAGTAATGGGATCCATTCAACTAGATTCGAGGTTGAAACACAAAAACTTGATTATGTTCGAATTCAATGCTAGGCCTAGGAAGATAATGTACATCAATTTCTCTTCATTTTATAATCCACTGCTGAAGTTAGAGTGGCTAGAGCATCTGCTTGACTATTGTTAGTTATGGAAAACATTTTGACGTAGGCCAAGGTGAATGATATTAACAGTTGTTGGGCTAGTTTCATGTAGGCTTCCATCTCTAGTTTCGAGCACAATACTCTTATGTTAATTACTTATTTCAAATTTGGGAGTCACAATTGATCCTGAGGTCTTGAACGCCTAAGGCGTTGGCTCTTTTTAGGCCTAAGATGATGGCCTCATATGTTGACTCATTATTGAATGCTTTAAAACCCAATCTAATTGCCAATTTTAGGTTTATTCCTTCTGGAGACCTTAAAATTATGCCCACACGTGCCCTATTTTTGTTGGATGCACCATCAATGTACAAGTTCTAAGTTGATTATGGATTTTAATTTATACTGATGATGAGCTATCACATTTGCTTGCTCTTTTTGTTGCTTGTAAGCTGGTGGTTTTCTCTTGCCCCCCAATTGGAGAAGTTAGTAAACCAAACTATGCTTTGAAAGTTTGCTAAGACATGTGCCTTGATGGTTGCTCGTGGTTCATATGTAATATATAATTTATTCAACTCCGCATACCATTTTTTTTATTTTTCCAGTAATTTTGTCCTTTCGAGGAGTAGCTCGGATTGGGTGGGAAATAAAGACTATGATAGGATGGGCGTCGAAATAATGTTTGAGCTTCGTTAAGGTAATTGCTAAGGTAAATACTAGCTTCTCTAGAGGTAGGTTGTTGAGTTCTAGTTCTATTAATTATTTGCTGACATAATATATTGGCTTTTAGATTATATATTATTCTCTAATCAATGCTAAGTTATTAGCTTTAGGTTAGGCTGAGTGGGGGACTGATAAGGTACTTATTTAGATTGCCCAAGGCCTTGTCACATTCCTTTGCCTATTTGAATTATTTGCACCCCTTCAAGGCTTGGAATAGAGGATGGCATTTATTTGAACACTTGGATGTGAATTTGTTGAGGCTAACAACGTTCCTGTTAATTTTTACATCTCCTTGACTATGGTTGCAGCTCAGATTTTTATAAGATCTTTATTTTTTTCATGTATTTACTTCAAGTCTTCTGTAATTAACCAGGAATCCTAAGAATTTGCCTGAACTGACTCCAAATAAGCATTTGGCAGCATTGAACTTCATTTTGTAACA
Source organism: Lonicera japonica (assembly GCA_021464415.1). Lineage (NCBI taxonomy): Eukaryota > Viridiplantae > Streptophyta > Magnoliopsida > Dipsacales > Caprifoliaceae > Lonicera > Lonicera japonica. Next base: position 60,931,667 of record CM038470.1, read on the forward strand.
TTGGATGATCTAAAAATTAGCATTGATATCTAATATACGATCCCCTTTCATTCTACTCCTAACCAACATACTGTCCATATTTACTTCCATGTACTTCCCAATATGATCTCTGAACATTTTGGTTACTAACTTTTGATATGTTGCTTTTGCACTTTTAAGGCCAAATGGCATTACCATGTAATAGTATAGGCCTAAGGTGGTAATGAAGATCGTGTTCTCTTGATCAGGACTAAGCAGAGGTATTTGGTAATCAAAGTATATATACATCCAGAAAGACATTCGTTCATGGCGTATTGCTGAATATACCAATTTGTCTTATTTTGGGGAGTACGAAGCTGTCTGTAGGGCATACTTTATTGAGGTCAGTGAAGTTGACACAAATTCTCCGTTTTCCACTATGTTTCTGTCACAATTGGTTTTAATAACCAATATAAGAATTTCGCTTCTCTGATATTCTCCGCTTTAAGTAACTTATAGACTTCCTCTTCTATGTCTTTGGATTTCTTAGGATACTTTCAGTGAGATTTCTTTTTGATAAGTACAGTGGTTGGACTGATATGGAAATTATGGCATATTACCTTATAGTCAATGCATGACATTTCATAAGGTTGCATGCAAAGACATTAATGTTGTCCTTTAGGAACTGAACTATCTGTTCTTTTTCTTCTGGATTAAAGGAGTTGCCAATGAAGTATTTCTTTTCGTTCCCTTCTTCAATAAAAACCTTTTCAAGTCCTCTTGGACCCTGTCTTCAAGTAGTTCCCTGTTTTATAATTCAATGGGGTGCTCAAGCTTTGATTGCTATTTGTCGGATGTGCCATTCTGGATGGCAAGGGTCGGATGTGTCCTTTATATTGGCACCTCGAACTGCCATATAGAAGTATAAGCGAGCTTGCTCCTAGTTTCCCCTGACCTCCACGATTGCCCCCAGTTAGTTTTTCTTATTATTGTATTATAAGGGGCATTGAATTCTACTCTGTGGAACTCCATAGTGGTTTGTACTTGCCCTATACGAACTATAAAGTCTAACTCTCCCAACTGGTTAAATGGTATCCCCGTTAAAGTTGAAAACTTGAGAGTTAACTGGATTAATGCCCTTAGGAAGGATGTTGAGGGACCTGTAAAGGTTCTAGTACAAGATCTTGGATGAACTTCTTGGTTTAATGATGACTCTCTTAATATCTCAGGGGGCAATGTTGAGGGTGAAAACTATTGCAACATTGTTGGGGGGGCGGGTCTCCGCAGCTAGGAGATCCTTATCAAAGAAGTTTAATTATTGAGGTTTATATTCTTTTGGTCGTTTATTGACTACAACGAACATGACTACTTGGGGGAACACCTTTGCATACACATGTACCTTCTGAGAGTTATTTATAATGGCATTCATTGTTAATATCTATTACATCTATGACCTCAATATTCCTTAGGTCGGTGGCCCTGTTTGGCTGTTCGGTATCTTTTTTCAGATTGCCCACACCTTTTACAAATTCTTGAATGTGGCCTTTCTTAATCAAGTCCTTTTAGAAGAACTTCAAAGATTTCCATTTCTCTATCATATGGCCATGATCTATATGGTAGGAGCAGCACTTGTCTAACCCCTCTGCTGGGATCGGAAAGCATGGCTTTGGGCTATATAAAGAATGACTTTTCTTTGATTTTGCTCATGACCTTGTGGATGAACTCTGTAAACACTATATTGACCCTATGTAAGAGGTCTCTGAGGCCTTGTCTTTTTGGTGGCCCCCATTTCTCTTTCTTTTGCCAGTGGAGGAGCTCCGAGGCTTCTCGTCAGATCGTTGGCCTCTATGGATCTTGTCATTTTCCAGCTTTGAATGCTTTTAGATTATGTAAATAAGATCATCTAGGGAGATCGGCTGAACCATGATTAAATCACTATAGAAACTTGGAGCCAATCTTCTTCGATTTCATTGTGGTTGTCCCAGTACCTCGTAGAGTAGTCTCCGTGATTCCTTTCGTTTTTGCCTGAGGGCCATGAGCTTGGCTAGACCTTTAAAAGTTCAAGATGGTGTAATGAACCTAGCACATAACTATTCTCTCAATTTTTATAACTGACAATAGAATCGGGAGGCAACTAATAATACTATTTGAGAGTTGTTCCCCCTAGACTAGCTACAAAACACTTACATAGAAGGGCTTCCTTATTTTCCTAAAGAGTCATGGTCTGGTCATAAGTTTGAACATGGTGGGCTGGATTGGACTTTCTGTTATATATAAGGGTACTTAGGCATGGTGAACTTGTGAGGTGGATCAGGATTTACAATCCGAGCAGTGAATGAGGGTTGTCTTTCCTTTACTAGGTTGCTCTTAGCAAAGTCTCTGGTTGTTTTGGCCTCCCCCTTGCCATGGTTTTGAACAACATTGAATATAAAGTACTTGAGATCTCCAACCTATTCTGTGGGAGTTTTGGCTCGATGTTTGGCTTATCAACCACCTTTTCGTGATGCTGCCAAACTGTTTGTTTTTGTTCATGTGGGCCAATCCTTAGTAATGCACTGACCCTTGGCAATCCTAACCTCAATGGTCGAACACCTTGATTATTGACGTGGACAAGATTTTTTTTGAGGTCATGCCCGTTGTCTCTATATCCTTCTCGGCCTCTGTGGACAGTCAGAGGTAGGTCATAGTCAGCTTTTGGATAACCACCTAAGGTGTTGCTGCTATGGAACTTGCAATCAATACGGTTGGAAGAGCTGGCTGGGAATTTTTGGCTAGATACATTAGTCTTTCTCGTAGCCGTTGGTTATCCTCTACAAGTCTCTTGATCAGCTCATTGCCAAGTGTAGTTCAATGAGAGTTTGTTGGTCAGGCTGTAAGATTCCCCGTCCTCAGGGAATGTGGTGGTGGCTTGATAGTGTGGTTGGTTGTCCAAATCTTTCCCTTTCTTGGAGGCGTTCATGACAGTGATTTCTTTGGATTTGGAGGGGTTATTTTGATCTTTTTCTTTAATAAGAAATATAAGGGTTTTATCTTCATTATGGTTAAGAAGGTGGGGATTTTGAAATTAGGAAAAGGGTTTTCCAACATTGCTAGGAAAAATTGATTAGTCGTTTCTCATAGATGGAGCCAGCTGTAAGGTCAACAAATCTTAAAACAAGAAATGTTACTCTCACACAAAACTTGTAAGCACTAAGTGTAAGAAAATAAGCAGGAATAACACACAGATTTTTTGGTATGATGGAGAGAATATAATTTAATGATAGACTATACTTGATTGATTTTCTGATGATCTGAATTTTTAAGGGCTAGTTCCTTTTATAGGTGCAAGGAACCAGCTGTTATAATATGATATATACCATCCTCCATGTTTGGAGGGACTGAAGATAATGGTGAGTTGTTTGTTGAGTACGAAATGGCTAAGTGGTTATTAATTGTGGGGAATGCGAGTCACGCTCCATTCTACTACTATACCGAGGTTGGCCGTAGACCAAGAGCTCAGCACTTGCACTAATCGGACCTCATATCACATATTTTTATCCCCTTCATATTATAAGTTGAAATTTTCTCCATTTATAGAATGTGAAAATGTATTTAAATCTTTATGTGGTCCAACATCAAAGTTAGATTCTTGAATGATATTAAATAGTCTCTAGAAATTCCTGGTTTCTTTATTCTTAAAGACTACCTATTCTCTACTATGTCATTTGCATTTTTTGAAACAATAGTATATTCTATAAGAACTTGTTCTTCTTAGAGTGCTCCCTTCTGAATTGGTTGCTCTTCATGAATGCATGGTGGTATTTCTTGAAAAGCAATCAATTCTTCTTGTTTAGAGAATGAGTCAGTATGTTCTTTCATTTCCTCAAACTCCATTTTACGAGAAAATTCACGCCCACTAAATTCAACATTCTTAAGAAATTTTTCTAGCTTTTACAATTATATGTGAATGAGAAACACGATAAAATCTAAATCCCTTAGTGGTCCCTTCTGAATTGGTTGCTCTTCATGAATGCATGGTGGTATTTCTTGAAAAGCAATCAATTCTTCTTGTTTAGAGAATGAGTCAGTATGTTTTTTCATTTCCTCAAACTTCATTTTACGAGAAAATTCACGCCCACTAAATTCAATATTCTTAAGAAATTTTCCTACCTTTTACAATTATATGTGAATGAGAGACGCGATAAAACCTAAATCCCTTAGAATTTATAAGATAGCTTTTGAAAAATTAACTAATTATTCCTGGGTCCAATTTACTTAATTATGGATTTTAGATCCTAACCTTAACTGGACAACCCCATATATGTAAATGCCTTAAACTTTGTTTACATCCATTCCACATCTCAAAATGTGTTCTACGTATCTAACTTTGATGGTACCCTGTTTAAGACATATACAATAGTTTTCATGGCCCCACTCAATAAATTTAGGGGAAGACAAGAGTTTCTCTAATTGCTTCTCACAAATATCCATAATTGTAGAGTTCCTTCATTCAGTTACATCATTTTGTTGTGATGTGCATGGTGTTTTATATTGTGCAATATAATAGTGCCTTCCTTTTTAAGAACATAAAATGGACTTGTCATTTGTCCATTTTTTGTTTACATTCCATAATATTTCATCCTCTATCTGATCTTACAATTCTAATTTTCTATTCCTTATGCTTCTCTACTTTCGCTAGCTTTTTATGTTTTGAAAATATATAGTGCTTCTGCTTTATCATATAGAAGATATAAATACATAAATCTTGAATGGTGATTAATAAATGAGATGAAATATCTTTATCCCTTCATACACGGAGTATGAAACGGTCCATCCATTATCATTATTAAAAAAAATTGTTCAAATTATATGAATGCAAGTTGCACAAGTATTATGTTTGCACGAGAATCTAGTATAATATTTGCGAAGAGGCTATCTTAGTTTAGGGTCAGGACATGCCATAAGATTCAACAAGCACTTACAATAATTTTTACAAATATAATATAAAAAATTACTAATATCGAAATTCAAATCTAAGAGCATCTTCAATGGGGCAGTATAAAAATAGGCAACTCAGTATTGTGTAAAATTTACACATTGTGTAATTTTTTTGTTGTTTTAATGGTTGTGTAAAATCAATGTCAACTAAGCTCATGTGTATAATGACTGTTTATATATTTCGCACATCCAATTTATACAGCCAAGTAGGATTCTTTCTCCATCCACTCATTCCCTCTCTTTATTAACTCAATCACGCAACTCACATTCTCTCTCCATCCACTCATTCGCTCTTCTCATTTGTGCAGTTTCTTATTTTTAGGTAGTTATTTTTTATTGGACCACGTCCTTTTACATATGAGTATTAATATTGGTTATTGTAAAGTAAATAAGATTGTGTAAATTTTTTGTATAAAACTCACTTGCCATATAAAATTTACACAATAATTTTACAGAACTCGAAGTTGTTAATTGTTAATAAGTCAACCAACCCGGCCTGGTGGGCGGGAACCTCAACATCATGAACTATTATTGGTCGACAAAACATTTCAAGAGTCCCATTTGTCACTAACATGCATGCATGAAAGGACAAGAGTTGTATTAATTATATTTTTAAAGAATATTGAATATATATATATATATATATATTGTCGTCTCATTATTCTTCTTTTTAAGAGTTTGGAGTTTTTGAAGTTTTAAAATAAGATGAGTAATGTTTTATCTTTTTGGCCTTATTTAATAATTTTTTTATACTCATCCATGTATTAATAAGGTTGTATAGTCGTCTCACAATATATTCAATTCACTAATACACATGATATAATTATATATCCAGTAAAGAAAGTCGGTAAGAATATCATTTTCATGTTTAAAAAAAACTCAAACTGTAATCAAGCATTTGCAAATTCAAGAAGTACAAAATAGAAAAATCTAAAAATCATTATTCCAAGTTAAGTGTGCTTGACGTAGATTCACACATAGTACTATAGAAAATAATTGTAATGTGAACAGTGAGACGTTTCGTTTCCAAATAATATTAATTTAAAAAAGTTTAATTCATGTGAACAGTGCACCTAAATCTATATGTATTAATTAATGTATGGATCGAACCCCACATACATGCACAAAGCAATATTGATGATACGTTGACATTTGATAACACCACGGCAAAAAAGCATTAATTTGCCAAGTTTTATTAATTAGCACTAATCACTCCAACTATAAAAATAACGTAAGGAAAAACAAAACCATGCAAAGTACCAAACTACGTACTCGCGAAGAAAAAACACACAAATGTGTTTAATTGACACACTAGCTTCAACTGATTACAAATTAGTACACGGTTTTTGATTGATTGATTAAATAAATGGCAGTACGTATAAGTAGTGGTACATGCCTTATGAAGATGACCAATCAAAATACTGATTCACTCTTTTGTGTACTAATTATATATTTATATCACATGTCTCTAGAATTAAGATAGGTGATTAGTGTCGGAGTGACGTGTTTGATCTACTCACACTTGAAACCAGGAGGGACCTCTTTCTCACATGCACTAAGCAACAAGCTAAGCGTGACAGGCACATTCAAGTTAATCCCAAGCACATTTGCCTTAATTGCCGTGCAAAGGCAAACCGCAACTTCCAAGTCAGTCAAGCCAGTTAGGACAGTGCAACACTTGCTCGAGGCCGGGGTCCCAATAATAACGCCAACTGCACCTCCAAGTAGGTCCACACATGTCCCTAGCTTCAATGTGTCTCTAGGGCACGTAGGGCTAGCCGAAGGTGGCATTATCGGAGCAGGGGTTGGCGGAGGAGGTATTGTAGGAGCAATGGGGGTAGCCGGAGGAGGTATTGTCGGAGCAACAGGGGTAGCCGGAGGAGGTATTGCCGGAGGAGGTATTGCCGGAGGAGGGGTAGCCGGAGGAGGTATTATTGGAGGAGGGGTCATAGGAGGAGGTATTATTGGAGCAACGGGGGTAGCCGGAGGAGGTATTTCCGGAGGAGGTATTGCCGAAGGAGGGGTCACCGGAGGAGGTATTATTGGAGCAACGGGAGTAGTTGGAGGAGGTATTTTCGGAGCAGGAGGGGTCACCGGAGGAGGTATTATAGGAGCAATAGGGGTAGCCGGAGGAGGTATTATAGGAGGAGGGGTCACTGGAGGAGGTATTGTTGGAGCAACAGGGGTAGCCGGCGGAGGTATTATAGGAGGAGTGGTCACCGGAGGAGGTATTGTCGGAGCAACTGGGGTAATCGGAGGAGGAATTGTTGGAGCAACAGGGGTAGCGGGAGGAGGTATTGTCGGAGTAAGGGTTGTAGGAGGTGGTGGTGGTGATTTCGGCTTAGGGGTTGGTGGTGGTGACTTTGGTTTGGGGGTTGGGGGAGGTGACTTTGGCTTGGGGGTTGGGGGCGGCGATTTTGGCTTGGGGCTTGGGGGCTGTGACTTGGGCTTTGGGGTCGGGGGTGGTGACTTGGGCTTAGGGGTCGGTGGTGGGGACTTCGGCTTGGGGGGTGGAGGCGGGGACTTAGGCTTTGGGCTTGGCGGCGGTGATTTTGGCTTAGGGGTTGGGGGCGGTGACTTTGGTTTTGGGGTTGGGTGCGGTGACTTCGCCTTTGGGGGCGGTGGCGGGCATGGCAGTGGTTTCGGCATTGGGGGTGGAGGCTTTGGGCTTGGCGGCGGTGATTTAGGCTTGGGAGTTGGGGGCGGTGACTTTGGTTTTGGGGTTGGGTGCGGTGACTTCGGCTTTGGGGGCGGTGGCGGGCATGGCAGTGGTTTTGGCATTGGGGGTGGAGGCAACTCGTGGCATGTGTCACATGGGATTGAAAATGAGGAATAGAAAAGGAGAGAGAAGAAAAAAATGGCGGCAAAAGATGTTAAGGCGGGGAGAGCCATGGTGGTGGAGGCTAAGGTTTTGGTTTTAGGTGTATGAGTGGTGTAATAAAGGAAGGGGGAAAGTGCCCTATTTATAGGGAGAGTGCGAGGATGTAATTGGGAGTTTGATTGAGTGAAGAAAGATGATATTGTAACAGTTTGTATTATTTGTTTTCTTTTGTAAGTTTATGGAAAATGTCTTGTAGGGTTAGTTTGATATGTGAATGGAGAAAATTTTGGAACACTAGCTAGTTACTATTTGGTACGTAGCATGCTTAAGTTTGAATTGGGATATATATCATATAGTCATGAACCCCTCATCTCTTTATCTTAGCAAGGTTTAATTGGAGTCTGAAAAGAAGATAATAGAATTACAACAGGAAAGGAAAATTTGTAAATCAATAATATGTTTCAAAAGGTTGAAATTAATGATAAAATTCACAGGCACTCTCTCCCTCAATCTCGAACACCATGCCTAGCTAGCAGCAGAATACAATTCGAAAGGGGAGCAGCAGATTCAAATATTTGCTATTATCGAAGAAGTTTTACTTTTATTCTATAGATTACTTGTTATTTTATTTTTTTAAATTTTTTTTTCTCTAATTCTCTGTAAATTACTTATATCCAAAACATAAGCACGAAATTAGTGTACATAAAAACAAAACAATAACTAGTACATATATGGTATATATATTGACAAGTTAAACTTTACTACAAATAGATAGACATACCGACGCCAACTAAAAGCCAGATGAAGTATGAAAATATCTAATTTATTCTTGTTTGTTACCATGTTTCCAAAATCCCATTTCTAGACTGCACAAAAGGACAGCTAATATTGATACCAGTTAGCATGCATGATGAGCGGGCTACAATATTTACTTGTGATTTTGGGATTATGTGTAGAGTATTGACACTCTCATTAATTTTCTTTCTTGTTAAGTGTACGACCTTGCTATTGTAGGCGATGAGCTGCTGTATGTGTTCCCATGAGGCTCTAGCTGGTGAATACTGGCACACTACAATATTATGAGTATTTCATCTCATATCGTTTAGGTGAGGTTAATTAATATATGTTACAAAAGTGTGGTCAAGAATCATTTTTAATAGAAGGCTATCTGGAATAAAAGTAAAACCGTATTAATTCAGCTCTAAAACGGACAATATCTTACTAGGCGACGTCATATGAAAAGATGTGAAACTATATAGTCCTTCTCTAAAGTGTAGAAGAATTTCACCTTGTGATGATTATAAAAAGAAAGCTATCTTTCGTAGAAGGGTGGGTACGTTCGGTACGGTTATTGTACCAAAACCTCATACCCAGTACTGTTTCGAAATTTTGGTACACCAATATTGATTACCATTACCATACCGAAATTTTCAGTATACTAAAAATATTGGTTTCTACATTATGGTAATGGTACATTTAGGAGTGTTTTCGATTTTGATCGGGGTGGAAACTAGGGGACCCAAATTCAATCAAATTTGAAAATTCGGTATTGGCTTGGTTAGGTTTCAATTTCTAAATCATTCAGATCCAGATCTCGATCCGAACTAAACTTTTCAGTTCTCGTTTATTAAGTTTTCATATATATTTTTTTAAAAAATAAATTTTAAAGCAACACTTCATTACACAAATTCTACTTTATAGTTCTTATCCCTATCCACATAAGCACTAGTAATAATGTAATAAATGAAAAACACTTTGACATAAGAAAGTAGAGCACCAAATAGTGAGAGTGAAGATCAAGTAATCAACCAAACATATTCAGAGTAAGCAGTAGGTTTTGCACCAAAAATGCGTACTTCCTGAAATAATGAATTAAATGATTCTCCCACACATGTAAAATCTTAAATAACTCAACCATATATCAAACTTATAGATTCCTAACCATCATGATTACCTACACAATAGTGATTATATGTATTCTCGGATTATGGAAATTACACAATTACTATATCAAATTATGTAAAAGGATAGAGGTTGGTTCGGTGGTAAACAATCCCCACCTTTATCTTGAGATTAAGGTTTGACTCATGGCGGTGGGAGGGGGGTTGGAGTTATTTGTAGGGTTGAGGGAGAGACTTAGACATTCCTTTAAAAATATATATATATAAAAATATATAAAATCTACAAAAATTTAATAGATCAAAACAACATAATATAATTTTGGTGGGACTCAATTTGGTTTTGGAATTGCAAATCTCAAAACTCAAGTCAATATATTTAGTTTCAGTTTTTAACGGATCGTTCGGTCGGTCAATATGTTTTTGGATTTACCACAACACCTCTAATTACCTACCAAAATATTCCCTATTTAAGTTTTTATATTTTCAAAAAAGTAAAATAAATTAATCACATACCAACCAAGTTAATTTTTTTCCTCCAACGTACAAACACAAATAAGGTGTTAGATGAGCTTGAATATAGACAAATTACTGAGATTATAAATTATTTTATGAGCACCAGTTCCTTTATCTTCAAATTTATAGCAGAAAGAAATGTTGTTGCTGTTGTTGTCTATATGCAATACCTAATATAAATTAAGAGCAAGCAGTAGAGATGATGCACGAATGTCAGTTAATACTTAAAACATTAAATAAAAAAGGAATAGTTGAAATTATATAATTTATAACTATTATATAAATCCATCCAGAAAATATCACATAACAATGTTTATTGTTAAAATAAAAATATTTATAATTTGTTAATTTACGATGAATAGATTAGTTTATTATCAAAGTGTTGCATTTGTTCATTAATTAATTAATTAAGAGCTACCGACCTTAATTAATTAATTAGTTTATTATCAAAGTGATGGGTTCTGACACATCAATGTCAGAGAGTGACATCAATTCTATGATTTAAACCTATAAATGCTAACACTAAATCTAGGCCATCAATTCAGACATAAACATAAAGGCAGTCCAACGTTAAAAAAACTATTGTGATTTATTAACATATTAGCTAATGTCCGTGCTTATGGCACAATTTGATTTTGTCTGTATATAAGTAGTGACACCATCTAAAATCTTATCTCTTGCTACTTTTTTTATACATGTAATTTCTTGTAATTTAATTTTTTTTATCTCATATTAAGAGTTCTTATTCCAATTTTGCAAATAAATTAATTTTAACATTATCCCAAAAAAGTATTAGTATACTATTAATTTAAGAGCAAGAGAAATTAAATTTTCCCATACGGCACTAATTTTAATTTTTAATCTTAGCCACAATTAAAGAATATAATTGTATGCCTATTATTCAAAGTGTTTCATTTGTTCATTGTATTGTATTAGTTCAATCAATTTTTTTTTTAACAAATTTGATCCTTAATTTCTATAGTACAATTAGTTCAACCAAAATATTAGTTCTAATATTTTGAAATATGCAATTGAACAAGATAGCATGCATGATGTAAGAAAAGTGAAAAGTGTCCTCTTGCATCGTTAACAACACCGAATGAAGGAATTTTGGTATTTTCCATTTCTAAATTTGAAAACAGTAAAAAAATGAGGATAAAATATAAGACTAAAAGAAAAAGCAACAAACATTACAAAACACATACATACATATTGTATACACATACCCATTTTATAATAATTATATATACCACTACATCAATAGAAAAAAGAAGTGATTAGAAATAGGTTTATACTTATTACAAAAATAAACTATACTTCAAAGGAGAAATAGAAATGAAGCGCAGATTGAGAGATCCAAAAGTACATAGGAGAAAGGAGAGTTAAGCAAAGCTAAAGTTTATACAAACTAATTAAGAGATAAATGCATGTTTAATAAATGCTTGTTTAGTTTATCACTAATAAATATATTTATCACCATTAAAATTAGTTAGGAGATAAATATGAGTCGTCGGATTAAAACATAAATACTCAAATTAAATCTGAACCACCAGTTAAGAACATAAGAGAGTCCTAGCATGCGAGGACTCACCTGATTTATTAATAGATATGTATATACAAATTGTTTTCCCACTGGACCTTCAGTAACGAATTTTTGTTACTAAAATATTGGGAGATATTTTTAGAAACAAAAAAAATGTTGCTAAAAATCTGGTCCCCATACAGATAGTCCGTGCTGAATTCGTGCCGTATATATATATATATATATTTGATAAGGGGCATTCACGACATTTATGGAAATATAATGGTAAAATATTGAACTCGCCCTTTTTATTTAAATAAAGCTAGACACAGACACAATCAATGAGTGTGGATATATTATTTTCATGCATGCATAGGTTTAACATATAAGGTATCTCCAACTTTTAACTTAAGAAGCACGAGTTCGAGTTTTATCAAATATATTTTTAAATAAAATAATTAATGCATGGAGAAAATAAAAGGGAAAATGACCCATATATACAATCTCTAGCCTCCCTTTGCCCATTAACTCTTAGCAGCTATTTTTTTTACCATTAACTACAATAGTTTTACCCATCTTTTTCTAAATAAAAAATCTCTTGTATATTTGAAATATTCACGCCGATTTTACCCTTCTAGGTAAAGAGGATCTTTTATTTGAATTCTTATTCGTGCTCAGCATGATTGAGGGATTAAAAGCGAGAGAGAGAAAAACAGATTTTTGAAAAGCTATAAAGAGAGAAAATGGATTTTTAAAAAGCTAGAGAGAGTGAGAACGAGAGAGAGAGAGAGAGAGAGAGAGAGAGAGAGAGAGCTCGATTGTATCTGCGATTTCCATTGTGAAGAAGATAATCATCTCCAACTTCAACATCGTTTGTGATTCTGTAGTTTGATCATCTCCATCTTCATTATCGTTCGTGATCTTCTATATTTTTGGATTTGCAAAATGGATGATAATGGAGTTCCAATGTTATATCGGTTTGTTTTTTAGATCATCTTTTTTAATACTTAATGGTTTCTATGTTAAATTTTGATTTGTTGTTAGCACTGGTTGGGTTTTGATGGAACCGGTTCAATTACTGGGTTCAGTAATCCAGTATAGCATCATTATTTACGGATTACTAGGGGCAGTAATCTAAATTACTTAATTGTTGTAGCAATTTATCAGATAAAAGAATTAATGGCCCTAGTAATCCAAATTGCTTTATTGTTGCAGTAGTTTATTAGATAACCGAATTACTGGGGCAAGTAATTAGGACTACTAGGGCAGTAATGGATTACTAGTTCATTAATCCTGATTACTGGCTCCAATAATCTCCAGTAATTTGGATTATTAGCACCAGGATTACAGGGGCAAGTTATCAGGATTACTAGGGCTAGTAATCCAAGTTACTAGACCAGTAATTCAAATTATTGGGGCCATTAATCCCTATTAATGGGCAGTAATGGCTTATTGGGGCCAGTAATCAGGATAAGTGAACCAATAATCCATCTTACTTGCCTGAGTAATCTAAATTACTTCATTGTTCCAGTAGTTTATCAGCTAACCGAATTACTAGCTCCAATATTTCAAATTTCTTGGGCAATAATAGATTAATGGGGTCAGTAATCTAAATTACTGGGCATAGTAATTAGTTTTACTGGAGCCAGTAATCCAAATTACTGGAGATTACTGGGGCCAATAATCCAAGTTGTTGGGAAGTATTAGATTACTGGACCCAGTAATAGATTACTACTGGATGTAGTAATTAATTATTGGTATCAGTAATTTGGATTACTGGGCACAGTAGTCGATAACTGGGGCGGTTAGTGGCCCTAGTAATCAATTACTAGCATCAGTAATTTGGATTACTGGGCACAATAGTCGATAACTGGGGCGGTTAATGGCCCTAGTAATTGATTACTGGCATTAGTAATTTGAATTACTGGACCAAGTAGTCGATTACTAGCCCTAAGAATCACTCGAATTGCGAACCGATCGATAATTGGGGTGATTATTGGCCACAGTAATCGATTATTTTTCCAGTAACTTGGATTATTGGCCCCAGTAACCGATTACTTCCCTATCAACTTGGATTAGTGGGGTTAGTAGTTTTTTTTAACGTTGCAGCAATCAACAATGAACAGCAACAACAATCAACATAAACAGATATATAAGGTTCATTTAATCATAGTCACGACATGGTTGGACAAGCTGATGAAAATCAGTTATTCTTTTTTTAAAATTATTGATTAAGACGAGTACTACAAAAAAAATGTGTGAAAGAGAGGACGGTAAAAGTAGAAGAGGAGAGAGAGAGAGAAACAGATAAAGAAAGTCAGAATTAAACTTACATGGTTGGATAAGCGAAATAGATGTCGAAGATGATGTTTTTTCGTGTTTAATAGAGCGAGAGTTAGAGAGAGATTTTTGTTGTGACTTGTGGGTTCCGAAAATGGCAGTAGTGGTTAGAGAAGGTGGAGATAATGAAAAGTTTTTTTTGAAAAGAGGATATTTGTTAAGGAGTGGCACCGGGTGTAAATAAGAGGAATATCTAGGGATATTTCATAAGAGTTTGGTGAAAATAAATTAGTAGTAAATTTTTAGCCTTATATAAGTTAGCGGACAAATATTGAGCTGGGATGTAGTTACGGGTCATTGCCCCAAAATAAAAAATCCATAATAATTTGGTGTCATAACTGCTGTCTATACCTTCCATTTTATATTAATAGAGATAGAGATATGCATTTTGGATCATCACCCTTGTATAAGATATTAATAAATATTTGTAGTCTAATGATATATCAATAAGGTTCTCTATATCTACCCTATACATAAAACCGAGACCCTTTTCAACAGAATAAAGCCGTATCAGACTTATTTGGTTCCCAATTTTACCCATTCAACTTTGGAATTCTTTTTTATTATTATTTTTTTTCATATAAAATTTTCTTACAGCAAGGCTCAAACCATTGCCTTCAAAGCAATACAAAGAAACACTTTACCACTAGGCCATCCACTATGATTGTTAAATCCTTTTTGTTCAAATTATATGAATGGAAGTTACATACGCATTGTGTATGCACGAAAATTTAGTATAATATTTGCAGGGAGGCTAGCTATTTCAATTTAGAGCCACGACATGCATTAGATTTAACGAGTATTTACAATGATTCTTACAAATTGTCCACTGATTAAAATATATATATATATATATATAATGAGATTCAAACATAAAATTTGTAAGTGAAGTCTGCGGGTCATTAACATGTCAACCGACCCCCATTTGCGAAAATCTCAATACCTTGAACTATTGGTTGATATGACATTTCCAGGGTCCCATTTGTCACTCACATGCATAACCACTGATACTAACAAGTTGGCTGCCTAAAAGTACAAGTTGTCTCAATTATATTTTGGAAGAAAGCCAAGTTTGATCGACGTCACTGTCATTATTTCTTCTTTTCAAGAGTTTGGAGTTGCACTTGTTGAAGTTTTGTTTACCAGTTTTTTCATATTGAATTGATCCATGTTTTGGTAGGGTTTTCTATTCTCGTAATACATGACTCATTAGCGCACTAAATATAGTTATATATCCAATAAAAAAACTGATAATAATATCATTTTCATGTTCTAAAAATACTCAAAATATAATTATATATTTGCCAATTAAAGAAGTACAATATAGAATAATCTAAAAAATATCATTCCGAGTTAAGTATGCTTAATGTACATTCACAAATAGTGCTATCGAAACGAATCATATTATTAAGATTTAAGCAAATAATATCAAGCTTAAACTCAAATAATTTTATCTTAAAGTAGAAACTACCATGTTACTTGTATATATATATATATATGTTATAATGTCTGTCACATGAATAACGTATTTTAAAATTGAATCATTTATAACTTATATCGTGACATACTTGATTTGCCTTCGTTTTTATATATACCTGGTAATTTTGTATTACCTATAGTACTGTACACTTCAGACAATATGACAAAATTTGGTTTAGCAATTGAGTTTTGTGACATAAGACGAGGTAATTCATCCATTCTAATATCATTGTATTTTTCTAAATCATCAAGAGCATATTGTTGTTGAAGTTTACAGTGTTTTGGAGTAAAAAAAAGGGGAATTCCTTTAATGAGTAATGCTACACGTCTTTGAAGAGGCATATCACGATGTAATGATCGACAGGCGTTGGCAATTTATTGGTTACTTAGCTATTTTATATCGTTCAAATTTTAAATCCCGAATATATATATATATATATATATGTAGGCGAGAGTTATAGAATGAATTAACGATTTAAATGACTTTTTTTAATACAAGCGATGATTTCACAATACAATTTTTTGTCTGCAAGTAGTAATTCTCTTTTACAACAGTTACAACAAAAGGTGGACAGACAACTTGAGAAGTTTTGTTTTGAACCAAAAATTGCTCTTTGGCCGACCCTATCCCTCCCTAATTTGACATCGAATTAAAATATATATATATATACATATATATGTAGCAAATAATATAAATTTAAAAAGTTTAATGCATGTGAACAGTGCACCTAAATCTATATGTATTAATTAATGTATAGAACCCCACTTGCAGATATTAAAAGCTATACTAATGATACGTTGACATTAGACACACCACGGCATAAAAGCTTGAATTTGCACTAATCACTCCGACTATAAAAACAACATAAGGAAAACAAAACCATGCAAAGTACCAAAAGTACAACTACGTACTCACGAAGAAAAAACACACAAATGTGTTTGACACACTTCAACTGATTACAAATTACAAATACGGATAGAAGTACAAAATGCACACAAATAGGTCCACACATGCATTATGAAGACGACCAATCAAAATACTGATTCACTCTTCTATGTACTAATTATTTATTTATATATATCATATGTCTCTAGCATTAAGACAAATGATTGGGCTCGGGCCAATGTGTTCGATCTACTCACATTTGAAACTAGGAGGGACCTCTTTCTCACACGTATTAATCAACGAGCTCAGCGTGACGGGCACATTCAAGTTAATCCCAACCACATTTGCCTTAATCGCTATGCAAAGGCAAACCGCAACTTCCAAGTCAGTCAAACCGGTTAGGACAGTGCAACACTTGCTCGATGTGGGGGTCCCAACAACATTGCCAACTATCCCTCCAAGTAGGTCCACACATGTTCCCAGCTTCAATGTGTCTCTTGGGCACGTAGGGCTAGTTGAAGGTGGCATTCTCGGAGCAGGGGTCGGCATAGGAGTAATTGTTGGAGCAGGGGTTGGCGGAGGAGGTATTGTCGGAGCGACAAGAATAGCCGAAGGAGGTATTGTAGGAACAACAGGGGTAACCAGATGAGGTATTGTTGGAGCAACAGGGGTAGTTGGAGGAGGTATTATCAGAGGAGGGGTCACCATAGGAGGTGTAGCCGGAGAAACAGGGGTAGTCGGAGGAGATATTATGGGAGCCGGGGTCATCGGGGGAGGTATTGTCGGAGCAATAGGGGTACCCGGCGAAGGTATTGTGGGAGAAGGGGTCACTGGAGGAGGTAATGTCGGAGCAGCAGGGGTAGCCAGTGGAGGTGATGTGGGAGTAGGAGTCAATGGAGGAGGTATTGTCGGAGCAGGGGTAACTGGAGGTGGTATTGTCGGAGCAATAGGAGTAGTCGGAGGAGGTATTGTCGGAGCACCAGGGGTACCCGGCGAAGGTATTGTAGGAGCAGGGATCACTGGAGGAGGTATTATCGGAGCACCTGGGATAGCTGGTGGAGGTGTTGTGGGAGTAGGAATCATGGGAGTAGGTATCGTCGGAGCAGGAATAACTGGAGGTGGTATTGTTGGAGCAATGGGGGTAGTCGGAGGAGGGGTCACCGAAGGTGGTATTGTCGGTGTAGGGGTAGCTGGAGGAGGTATTGTTGGAGCAATGGGAGTAGCTGAAGGAGGTATTATCGGTGGAGGGGTCAACGGAGGAGGTATTGTGGGAGCAACAGGGGTAGTTGGTGAAGGTGTTGTGGGAGCAGGAGTCAATGGAGGAGGTATTGTCGGAGCAGGGATAACTGGAGGTGGTATTGTTGGAGCAACAGGGATAGTCGGAGGAGGTGTTGTCGGAGCCACAGGGGTAGTCGGAGAAGGCATAGTCGGAGCAGGGGTCATCGGAGGAGGCATTATCGGAGTAGGAGTCAATGGAGGAGGTATTGTGGGAGCAGGGTTAACCGGAGATGGTATTGTTGGAGCAGGGGTGACTAGAGGTGGTTTTGTCAGTGTAGGGGTTGTAGGAGGTGGAAGTGGTGACTTTGGCGGGGGAGTTGGTGGCGGTGACTTCATCTTTGGGGGCGATGGCGGTGATTTCGGCTTGTGGGTTGGTGGTGGTGACTTAGGTTTGTGGGTTGGGGGCGGTGATTTGGGTTTGTGGGTTGGTGGTGGTGACTTGGGCTTGTGGGTTCGGGGTGGTGGCGGGCATCGCAGTGGCTTCGGTTTAGGGTGTGTAGGTGACTTTTTGCATGTGTTGCATGCGATTGAAAATGAGGAATAGAAAAGGAGAGATAAGAAAAAAATGGTGGCAAAAGATGTTAAGGCGGCGGGAGCCATGGAGGTGGAGGCTAGGGTTTTAATTTTAGGGTATGTGTGGTGTAATAGTGGAAGGGGGAGTGCCCTATTTATAGGAAGACTTCGTGGTTGTAATTGGGAGTGAGTGAACAAAGACGATAGTTTAACAATTTGTATTATTTGTTTTATTTTTTAAGTTTGTGCAAAATGTCTTGTAAGGTTAGTTTGATATGTGAATGGAGAAAGTTTTGTAACAGTACTAGTTACTATTTGGTTGAATTGTGATACATATCATATAGTCATGATTTAGTTGTTTACACTAGCTGTGCTACTAAAGGAACCACTCAACTCTTTGTCTTGGCATGGTTTGGATACTGAATAGAATGATGATAGATTTAGAACAGGAAAGGAAAAATTGTAAATTAAGTAATGAGTTTCAAACAGTTGCAATTAGTGATAAAATTCACCCACACCCTCTCCCTCTCGAACACCATGCTAGCTAGCAGCAAAATTCGGGACGAGAGGAGCTCAAGGGTTAAATTTCTATAGTTTTGATTAAAAAAAAATCATTTTGATGGTTACTTGTCATTATATTTTATTTATTTTTCCAATTTTTCTTTATTTGATAAACTATATTGAGACTCAAATCATTGTTATTATGGAAGAAGGTTCACTTTTAGATGGCCTTTAAGCTACTTCTTGTCATTTTTATCTTTTCTCTAATTGTCTCTAAATTATTTATATCTAAAACACACGCGTGAAATTAATGTACATAAAAACAGGAAACTAAAACACACGAGCGGGATTAGTTGAAGTGCGTGAAAGCTGGTCTGGAAATTCTGCAGGATAACCCTCGGGTACAAAAAAAAAAAAAACAAGTAATTAATTAATACATATATGGTATATATTTTGACAAGCTAAACCTTACTACAAATAGATACGGACACCAACTACAAGCCAGACAGCTAATACTGATACAAAGTAGCATGCTGAACAGGCTATATACCGAAGATTTTGGGATTACGTTTACAGTATTGTCACTCTCGATCATTATTTTTCTTTCTTCTCAAGTACTCAAGTGTAGGACCCTGCTATTGTAGGGGATGAGCTGATGTATGTGTTTTTATGAGGCTCCGGTACGTGAATACTGGCAGGCTACAATACTATGAAGTATTTCGTCTCACATCACATAGATGAAATGAACTAATATATGCTATAAAAGTGTGGTTACGGATCATTCTTAATAAAAGACTATTTGGAATAAAAGCAAAACTATACGAATTCAATGCCTAAAACGAACAATATCTTACTTAGGTGATGCCTTATCAGGAGAATTGGAATTATATAGTTCTTCTCTAAAGTTTACAAGAATTTCATCTTGAAATTTTTTTTAAAATATCTTTCCTAGAAAGGTGGGTTCTGTATGGTTAGGTATCATACCAGAACCTTGTACTTAGTACCATACAGAAAATTCGGTATGCCAATATTTATTTCTATTACCATACCAAAATTTTTCGTATAGAGAAAAATTTGGCCCGTATGTTACGGTAATGGTACATTTACGGGTGTTTTCAGTTTCGATCGGTGTGGAAACTAGGGAGAGTTTCGGTTTTCGATTATTTAGGTCAAGATCCTTACCAAATTTTTTAGTTCAATTTCGCGGGTTTACTTGGTTTTTATAATTACATATATATATATATATATATATATATATGTTCATTAATTAATTAAGAGCTACGATCTCCATTTAGTATGGCTCTTACATTTAGACGAATGTATATAATCCAGCTAGTAATGCTAACATAGAATCTTTTAGGTTTTTAGTTTTTTACTTAATAATTAATTAATGTTTAAAACTATTAAATAAGTTAGTAAGTGAAAAACTACTAATTTGACACGCTGGTAATTTGGTACATTGGTAATATATTTGGTATACTAATATTACCCCAGGTAGTACAAAAAATTAAAATTAAAATTAAATATATGCATATATATATATATAATTTTTTTAGTATGGTACAATACGTCACATACTATACAATACGGCACCGGTATAATATAATTATCAATTTATGCCACATTATTACCAAAATTCGGTACAAATGAAAATGGTACGTATAGCAAATTCCACCCTTAATTGTAACGTAGATAAAAAGTTGTAGGGCACGTAGAATTAAACATAGCATTCTATGCACTAGTGCATGTAACCAACAAATTTGGTTAATAGAGTCATTTGGTAGTGTATCGCTAATCTCACACTAATAGCAAGTAAAAATAAATTTCTGTCACGCATAATTTTCTCTCATATTATATATATGGTCGAATTTTTTAAGACATTTTTTATTGAATTGTATTTTTCATGCAAAATATATGCTTGATCAAATACTCTTTCTTTTTTTTTTTTAATTTAACTTCATTATAAACTATGTTTTAAAAAATTTAAATAGTATCAATTATGGGTGAAGATATTGGCATCCCTAATATTTCTCAAAAGTATTCTTACTTTTTATTCGATTCCTGACAAACGAGTAAAGTATATGTTACTTAATTATAAAGAATTGAATAAAAATTTAATAATTTTTTACTCAATTGTCAATAATAAAAAATATAAACTTATATTTAGCTTTTAAAAATTAAATTTCAAACACTTTATTTAATTATAAAAAATTAAATAAAAATATTATTAAATATTTGTTGTGGTGCATATACGTCGACACTCAATTACACAAGCACAAATCAAAACATGTTCAAAAGGTAGCCTATTCAGATGTGGATATAGCAAGTGGGCCCCACTGCACCCCCACAATTACAAGTGTGGCTTCCCCCTGATTCTATGCAGGAATAATCTTGTAATTATCAATGAACAGAAGTAATATATTTTCCTAGAAATTAGGTAGAAGGGCTTATTATACATTGATTTTTACCAAAAATCCAATGAATAATATTTTTTTGAATGAAGGGCCTATTTTTAATTGGTAATTTGAATGAAGGGCCTATTTTTAATTGGTAATTAGTGTAAGATGCCTATTTTGTTTTATATTTTAAATGAATGTATTTGAATAAATTTAAATATCATTTAATTAATAAAAACATGTTATTATTACCTAAATTACCCCTTTTAATGAAATTTTCACAAAAAATATGGACTGCAAAGTTCATATTACAATAAAATATGAACTGCAAAGTTCATATTGCAGTGAAATATGTACTGCAATATGAACTTTGCACTAAAAATATGGACTGCAAAGTTCACATTGCAGTAAAATATGGACTGCAATATGAACTTTGCACTAAAAATGTCGACTGCAAAGTTCACATTGCAGTGAAATATGGACTGCAAAGTTCATATTGCAGTGAAATATAGACTGAAAAGTTCATATTGCAGTCCATATTTTAATGCATATTGATATTTTTTTAATTTATTTTAAGGGTTGGGATGTCATTTTATAATGAAAAAAAAGACACATGTCATATTATCAATAAAATAAAAAATAGGCCCTTTATTTAAAAAAAAATTATTCCTTGGCCTTAGTGTGAAAATCTTTCTCTAATAAGCCCTTTTTTTTAATTGCCCCTATATTTTCAGTGCATGCCAGGTGGTTTGCT
Organism: Lonicera japonica; assembly: GCA_021464415.1. Lineage (NCBI taxonomy): Eukaryota > Viridiplantae > Streptophyta > Magnoliopsida > Dipsacales > Caprifoliaceae > Lonicera > Lonicera japonica. The sequence goes on from CM038470.1 coordinate 60,953,506, forward strand.
ATTATTCTTTTACTATTATGATGTATTTGATTGTCCTTTTATTTTTCATAAAAAATATCTAATTTTCACTTAATTCAATAATTTAAGATATTTGATTGATTTTTTTTTGTTTTTAAAAATTATTTTTCTATTTTTACTCACATGTTCATATTTTTCATCAAAATAATTTATTTATTTTTGTTTTTGGGGGTGAGAGGGAGGGGAGAGGGGGGGGGGGGGGGGGGGGGTTGTATTTATATTTTCGGTGCATGCGTTTTGGAGAGGGAGAAAAGTAGAACATAGTTATCCCATTAGAATTTTTTTTAACTTTTCGTTACTTGTTTTGTTCTGAAATTAGTCGTCCCTCTCATAAGCTTCCAAATTGTTCCTCTTTCCCCTTTTTTTCAGAATATTTTGTTAGCCACTGACTTTATAGAGTTTTTTTTTACAAATAGGCTACTTTTTGAACTTATTTAGGAAAATGAGGGACTTTCTAACTTAATTGTGAAAATGGGGGTGACGAAAAAACACCATTACAGATAGCGTTTTTATGATAAAAAAAACTCCAGCTTGAATGGCGGTTTTGAAGTGATGATGAGTAATGTTAAGCTTTAAAAATGCTGCAAGTAGAAGTGATTTAAGCATAAAAAACGTCACAAATGGTAGCGATTGCTAAAATATCTACCCTAAAAATGCCACCTCTGGTGGCGATTTTAAGCCACCCAAATTTTTTTCACCCAGGTCTGACAAAAGATGGTCACATGTAAAAGGGACTTTGGGAAAATACATGTCAGTTCGTAAAGTCGTCATTTATAATGGCGTTTTTTTTTTGTTATAATTCCAATATGTTCTTATTTGGTCATTTCTTTCATTCCATTCTTTAAACTTAATTTCAGCCGCATCTCACCATTTTCTTCTTCCTTTCTATTACATTTGGTACAACTTAACTCTCAGCAAATTCATTCATTCATAATCATTTCTCTCCATCTCAAAGAAAGAAGGTATGTTTAATATACTATTTTAGTTATCCTGCATTTGTATTTAATGTGAGATTAGCAATAGTTTAGTTCTTTAATTTGTCTGTAGTGTAATATGAATGAATGAATAAATGATTTCTTATATATATATAGATTTATGTATACATAATGTATATATTGATGGTTATATATTTAATTTTTGCATATTGTATATATGTGTCTTTATGATATAGATGTGTATAATGTATATATAAATCTTATTTTGTATATTTTGATGAGTATGTTTTAAATGTATAAATTTTATTAAATTTAGAATTTTAGATTTAAAGTTATGGTATTTTAAGTTTTTTTTAAAAGTTAATGAGAGATAAATTAAAAATTGGTATTTTGTGCATATGAGTAGAAAACATATGTAAGGGTAAAAAAAAACTCCAAAAGTGTTAACACAAATTATGTTCCATTAATTTATTGAAAAATTATTACAAGGAAATTTGACTTTTTGTTCCTTATAATATAGATATGTGGCTTTATGATATATATATATATAGATGTACAATGTATGTATGTGTGCACATGTAATAATTTTGTTTATTGAAAAATTATTTAACTATTTTGAACATTGTATGTACGTATTTGTTATTTTTTTTAGAAAGTATTTTATTTTAAATAATATGTTTAACATAATTAAATTATATATTCCAAAATATATTTTACGAAATTAACGATGATGAAAGCTTACGTTTTGCAACGGGTACCATTTTCAATGCTCCATCGGTCAATGCAATTGATTTGTATGTAAAGAAAATTGACTTGAATTATGATGTGCTTCCAATTAAGGAAAATATTCCAATGTCTGGGTTGTACAGCTCACCACCATTGACACAATGCACTCCTGTTTCTAACTTGCCTTCCAGTTCGCGGAAAAACAGAAATATTTGCAATTCATCTCGACCTACACCCGAACCTATGTATGAGTGCGGAGATGGTATACAATATGATGATGCCACTGGAGAGGATACGGACTGGGACTCAAAATTTGACAGTCTTATTGAAGCCGGCGATAGTGAAAGCGATGAATGGGAAGAATCAAACCTGAATGAGCAGGTTGTGGAAGATGTACCGCCGTTATACACACAATTTAACGTTACATATGTAGACTAGGATGCTACTATGAATGAGCAGTTAGTAGATGAAAATGAATTACGAAAGTGGTTGATTTACGAGATTAAAAATAAATTGAAGATTGCCGTCAAACAGTTTGCAATTAAGAATTCGAATGAATTTATTGTCGATGAATCAAAGGCAGATACATGGGCAATTAGGTGTAAATTGCATGAAAAATGGTGCAAATGGCGGTTTCGTGCCTGTATGAGAAGGAAGAAACACGGGCAATTTGAGATAACCAAGTACGAGGGTCCTCACACATGCACATTTGATCGCTTGAAACTAAGTCACAAATATTTGGACTACAAATTCATTGCCAACAAAGTGAAACACTTGGTTATGGTTGATCCTGGTCTTAAGGTTTACGTTATCGTTGCATTTGTTAAGGATGAATATGGTTACAAGATTTCATATTGGAAAGCATGGAATGCAAAACAGAAAGCTATTGAAAAAAATTTAGCAATTGGAAAGAGTCTTATGCTATATTGCTGAGATATTTAACCGCCATCAAGTGCAACAACCCACGCACGATCCATGAGTGTAGAAGTAAACAATATGATGGCCATTATCGTATTTTTGACAAGAACTTTTGGGCCTTCAGTGCGTCAATTGAAGGCTTTATGCATTGCTGGCCTGTTATAAGTATAAACGTGACACATTTACGTGGCAAATACACTGGAAAATTATTCATTGCAATGGCCATGGATGCAAACAAAGGAATATTTCCGCTTGCGTTTGGGTACGGTGATGAGAAAAATCACGATACATGGCATTATTTTCTCACGCGACTTTGGCATTACGTTGTGAAGGGATGAGATGGCATCTGCTTACTTTTTGATCGGCATAGGGGCATACTGTCTGTAATCAATTCTGACCCACAATTTCAAGAGCCGATGACGTACCATCGGTTCTGTATACGTCATGTTCGCAGTAACTTCACAAGTAAATGTAAACCAGATGATACTTTAAGGTTACTAATGTGGAAGGCTGCTACTGCTTACTGCTTGTCGAAATTCAATAAGTACATGACCATGATAAAATAGTACGATGCACATGAGAAGAACAAAGGCAAAAACCATGGAGGTGGCTAAACCAAATTCCGCTAGAAAAGTGGACTTTCGTTCACGATGGAGGGCATTGCTATGGGATAGCGTCGACAAATATTTCGGAGGTCTTCAACGGAGTCTTAATTGGAGCGAGGTCCTCGCCTATTACTGTGTCGATCTAGCTAATTTTTCATCGCATTGTTACGTACTTTTGTCAAAGAGGCGAACAAGGGAAAAGTAGGCTTGAGAATTCGGAGGTGGAATACACGCCATTCATGGCACTTAAATTAACAGAGCTTGTGAAGGATATTGCCAAATATACTATTTTTAGGCATAACAAATCAGAGGGGGTAGCCCCAGTCACGTTTGCTAAAGGAAAAGTGAAGAATGTAAACATCATGGAAGGCATGTGCAGCTGCGAGAGATGGACAATTTATAAGTATCCTTGTGCACATGTCATGGCAGTATGTGCTGATCTAAGGTTAGATCTGAAATATTTAATTGATCTGTTCTTGAGTCTCGAGGCGTACGTGGCTACCTTTTCTCCTACTCTGCATATGGCTTTGCCAGAAGATCATTGGGATACCTATTTGGCCCCACTGAAGGTGTTTTAATCCCTAATCCAAATCTGTTGCGACAAAAGGGTCGACCATCAACGCGAATTCATAACGAAATAGACATAAGCGATCGCCAAAGGAACAACCATTGTGGCATTTGTGGGGAGGAGGGACATGATCGGCACACTTATCCCCGAAATAAGAACAAACAGTTGTTGATGCCTTATAATTAGAGTTTTTTATTTTACTTTATTATATTTGTCCTCTCCTATTTCAAGGTTTTAGTTAGTATGATGTTTATGTTAATTTATGATTTAATGCTAATTTCCACGACTATCGACAAGTATTGTGTACAAATATATTATTATGCTGTTGAGATTTGTATGCTTAACTTATTATGTTGCTTATCTCTTAAGTATGGGAAATTTGAACTTTTTATATACAGTTAGAAATTGATGAAAGCTCACCCTTATCAGTGCAGTGTATTATCATATCAGTGTCATAGATATGAGTTATCATCCCATGTGCATAGTAGGGAAATAGAGCACTACACGCCTATTTCAAATTGAATTTCCAAAACCAATGTGAATTTGAAGTAACTAACATCATTGCCAGCCTCCACTTTTATAATGACTCTTGTAAATCATGTTGTATTGTCATCTCAGTCAGAGAATTGCGCATTGTCATATCATCGCAGTGTAATGTCATATTAGTGTCATAGAAGTGTATTGTCATTTCATGTGCATAGTTGTGTAATGTAGCAATGACATTCTACGTAGACACTATATAAGCACCATCTATATATAATCTTTTTTTTATCTTACTCTTATCAAACAATGGCTTCTTCTAGCTCAAATGATAACCAATCTAAAGACATTGATGGATTCTCAATGGCTGATGAAATTATGCTGTGTGATGCTTGGAAACAAGTGACCCATGATGGCAAGTGGTGTGAGAGGGACAACCTACGAACGTGGGAGCAAATGGCTGCAGTTTTTAATGCAGTGCCTAAAAAGGAAAGCTCTTTGTGGAAAGAGAAGGTTATGACGCCTAATCAACTTTCTTAGTTGTGGGCAAAGGTTGAACCAGCTGTGAAAAAATTTAACCGATTTTTCAATGAGAAGGAAAGGCCTACTCCTCATCCTAAAATTTTTCTCGAATCTCCTGCACGTATGGGCCACTATCTCGCTAAATTCTATGGCAATATTGAGAGGGAAATGGTAAGAGTTAATTTTATTAATTCTTTTGTATTAATAAATTCTTTGAACCTTATATTTAACCGATTTGTCTTCTATTACATGCAGAAAGATCACGCATATCTCATGTACTTGGTAGAAAAAGGCATCAACTTTTCCTACATAATGTACTGGACTTTCCTCAAGGATTCTCTCAATTAATTCTTAAACATTATCATGTAATGTTTAAGTTGATGTCTTTCTAAGATGTACCTGCTTTCATGTGTCATGTTTTAGTTTGTGTTATGTGTAATGTTGTAAGCATGTTAACACACGTTGTACTTCAATAAATGTTGAACTAGTTTGTTATCATCTTAATTTCATTTTAGTATGTAATGTTGTTCAATAAATAACACTAGCAGAAATACCATTACGTAAAACTAAAATTTAACACGAACAAAAATAAATGTACAAACTGAACATAAATAATAAGATAAAAACATCACATGGGTCTTGTAAATCGAACGCACTGTTCAACCACATGCTTCTTCGACTTTTTTCAAAACATCACATACCTTACACAATCCAGGCCTTTAATCTCATAAAATAAGATAAAAAAACATGAGGAAAACATAATACATTAACATATCAAGCTTGCCGACACGAGGAAAATTACATGAGCGACAATACATAAACTGGAAATAGAGGACTCGTGCCCACCGGCATCCAGCACGTTTAGAAAAACCTACTATTTCAGTCAGTTTCCATTTGCATTTGCGCATCTGGAGCTATGGCCCTTTCTTCAGTATTGTATGTAATACATGTGTTCAAAGACTTTGCTTTCCATATGGCAGTTTGGCATACATAGTTCAGCAAATCTTCAGGGTCGTGTCCGTGCAAAGATCCGTTTGCGTTGGTTACCCATTGAAATTGAGTTGGTTCATGACTGTCATTCTCCATTTGAGGCTTGTTCGAGTTGAACTTTGCTATCAACATGACATGTTTGTCAATTTGTGCAGTAAATGGATGCAGTGAGCTTTGTCCAGATGCAACCACTCTCCAGTCTTCACCAAACACTTCAAACCAAAACTTACCAAATAGAGTATAGTCATAATATACCCATTTATTCTAGGTATTGTACAGATGCGGTGAGAAGACAATAGGCATGTGATAAGTATTTAGTAAATACCACAGATAGACATAAAATAAAGGCATCCACGAGTGCAAAGGTACGAACGCTAGTGGTGAACGAAAGGGAATATCGAGATTAGGCCAATGATATAAAAAATTTCTTGGCCTACGAAAGAGAGATGGAGTTTGCAACAACCCTTGGCACATTCTTATAATTGTAAATGCTCGATTTCTACGAACTCTATCTCGTATCTCCAATTGAATTTCAGATGGAAAGAAGGGAACCAAATCATCAACTCTGGAGGAATTTCTCATGTTTTGTTTATATGATTGATGCTTATACAAGACGGAGGTGGATAACTATCTTGAGATTGAAGTCAGATGACTCAAAAATATGAATATGATTCTTATATAGGAATGTAAGCGATAATTTTCTCATTTGCATGAGTTGTAAAGAAAGTGGCTATTGATGCAGTAACGTGAATATGTAAAGAAACGGTTTAAAGTAGTAAATAATTTCTGACATGGAACATTGAATGGTCATATCGTGTCATATATATCTTTGTATTGAACACTTGTATTCAAATATTAACAACAGGAAAGCTTTTAAAGTGAGACGTCAAATCTATACTGAATCATATACACATTTCCTCAATTAACATGTACTAGGGTATACTCGTGCCATCCGGCACAATAAAATTTTAAAAAATATGATAATAAAATAAAAATATTAACGTGTGCCGAATTGAAATCGACAAAACTAAGTAGTCTATTTATCAAAACAAATATTACCAAGAGTAATTTACCAAAATTAATATTAACAAAACTAATTTACCAAAATTAATATTACCAAAACTAATTTACCAAAATTAATAGCCCAATACACGGCAAATAATACAACTTATCAAAACAAATATTCATTTACAATAGTAATAATTAACAATCTACCTACTACGTACCACATCTAGGTTTTTTTCTCATCCTCTTAGGCCTCTCATCCCTCTCGACTTCTGCATTGGTGTGTGCTTCTACACCCTCACCTCTGCCCTTGGCCCTACCCCTGGGTCTACCTCTCCCTCGACCTAGACCGATAGGTACCACAGGTACATCTACAACCTTTGGTATGACTAACTGTGTCAATCCCTCAATAGGCTCCGTGGGTGTATGACTTTGGGACTGTGAAAGTACCGACGGAAGCTGTTGCGACACATCAGGTGAAGTAACTGATGAGTCTCTCGTCAATATAGACACATAATGTTGCATGGGACTGTCCTCGAATATGGCGGGGAGTGGAGAAAAGCCTGTCGTGCTAGGCTGTGAAAAGCTAGCGAGCGGTGGGGAAGCAAACGTAGGTGCCTGTAATAATATAGGGTCATATGGGGAATAAAATGTAGTACTAGTAATAGTGCTGGGCTGTGATAAGCTGGAGAGTGGTGGGAAAGATAACTGTGATAAGGTGGGTAAGGTGGTAGTAGTGGTGGTGATGGCTAATGTAGTAGTAGTAGTAGTAGTGGTGGTGGTGGGTAAGGTAGGGCCATCTGGGGAAGATAATATAGTAGTGGTAGTGGTGGTGGGTAAGGTAGTAGTAGTGCTGGTGGTGGGTAAGGTAGGGCCATCTGGGGAAAATAATGTAGTAGTGGTAGTGGTGGTGGGTAAGGTAGTAGTAGTGCTGGTGGTGGGTAAGGTAGGGCCATCTTGGAAAGATAATGTAGTAGTAGTGGTGGCGGTGGGTAAGGTAGTAGTAGTGGTGGCGGTGGGTAAGGGCCATCTGGGAAAAATATCTGTGATAAGGTAGGGTCCGGTAAGGATGAGATATGACGAGTAGAGGTAGACGGACCAGCATCAGGTGCGGATGACAAAGTATGCCGTGATGAATGGGCGGGTGGTAGTGAAGATAATGTGGCAGGCTGTGATGATGACGTACTCGCAGTGGGTCGCCGCTGACGACGACGAGGGGGTTGTGGGATAGGCTCGGGAATAGGACTGTGGACCTGAAATGGATCAACAGATAGCCGAAACTGTTGACGCACCCTAACAAGAGTAGTATGCGCCAAGTCAGATATCTCCTCGGATGTGGGATCTCCTGTGATGGCTCGCATAGGATGGTTCAGTGCTAAATGCATATATCTTAGCAAGTGCATCACCCTGAATCATTAAATTACAATATAAATATCAATGTGAGATTAACATAAATAGGAAATTTCATTTAATTGATGTAAATAGAATTTACCAATATCTCCAAAGTGACTCCCACTGGCTCAGGACTGAACTCAGGAGGTGCCTCCGACGCAGCAAGTATGAAATGTCTAGTAATGATATGAAACCAACTCATGTAAGGATGGTCGTACTGAATTAGGGCTGAACAACGCATTCGCAGTAACTACATGCTCATGCCGGCGATCACAAAAGGCAATGAAGTCACGGTGATGCTGACTCCAATCAATGGGATCCCCTCTACCCCTCCCCCTCAGATCCGTATCGTGTAACTGTTCGCTTGTATCAACATGTACGGGGATATTCTGTTCTAGACCAAACTGTCGCATGACTCTGTCAGGGAGGTGCCACTCCACTATTTCAAAGCAAATAAGGGGTGACCGCATCCGCCATATAGCCTAGGCCAACAACATAATAGGGAGGTAATGTAGCCATTACAGGTGCGGTGTATGGCTGCCAAATCATCTTGTAAATTATTAAATACAATTTATGAGTATTAAAATTTACAGAAAAAAATATAAATTAATCGTAAAAAATGTGTAAATTTACAAAAATTCGACAGAGTTTCATTTGTTTCTATGCCAATCCAAAATTTTTATATTCATCTGTTTAACAAATTAACTAAAAGATATCAAACAATTTCATCTCCCAAACAATAACAATTAAATTATATATAATTATCCCTAATGTAATCATAAAAACAAATATTTTGGGGATGTAAAATCTATTGGTATGCTCGCATACTCAGCACATATTTCTTAATTATGATTAAAAGTTATTGTAATAACCTGCTCTGCTCGCATACGATCTAATTGATCCCTGTAATGAGTCAAAACATGTATCGGAGTTCGATCAAGCAAAAACCTCGTCTACCACTTGTATTCAATAAATAGAGGGTGTGAAAATTAAAACGTAGCATGTTGAGATAAAAATCTTGTTATATATCATCAAACATTGCTCTGTGTGGTGGTCTATCAATATAAACGAACTCCTTCTCTTATTGGATAGCAATACCGGCACGTCGGAGTCGAATGTGCGATAAACGTTCCCAACACCATAACTATCAACAAATTAGAACGAGTAATTTGTTAGTATACCCATTTGAAATAAAAGATTTAATGTTAGACATAAAAGACTAAAAATTAAGTCATGTACATTTAGGTATATATACCTGCAGTAATATCAGTGGACTAGTAATCTGTTTTGATCGTATACGATTGCCACGGCACATCTCTCTGTATAACATCGCAAGTGCGGCGGCCCCCAGCTATATTAGCCTACTGTGTTCAAATCCTGAAGCAGTGGGAATAACGAAATTTTCACAAATGCTGATGACTTGTCAGCCAAAATAGAACCGCCGAGCGATTGAATAATCCAGGCCCATGCGTATCGCTCAATAAGAACGTCATCAGCATTGTCGACAGGTATCTCTCAAAAAATATTTTCTATCCAAGATAGCTTCAACTTCAATTTCTTAATAGCGTGGACCGGTGGTCGAATGCCTAGCACACGCTCACAAAAGTCCGCCGGAGGGGCATCCAATGGTGGGCCGGTGACTGCAAGCCCTTCTATCGGCAATCCAAGCAATATAGCCACATCCTCGAGTGTGATACTGCACTCCCCAACAGGTAGATAAAACGTGTGCGTTTCCTGCTGCCATCGCTCAACCAACGCTGTAATCAAAGCATGGTCGTACTGTATGTGACCTACACAGTACACACCATAAAACCCCGCTCGTAGTAATATATGTTGTACCCTCGCAGGCAGGATAATAAGCTATCCATCAGCTCGATTAAACTCAGTATCACTCCTACGAGGATCTAACAATCCAGGGTCATGGCCGTCCCACATAGCAGAAGACCTATGCACATCCTGTAAAAATAAGACATGACGGTCCTCAGGACCAGGATCCATCTACGAATACCTGTTTCATGTACGTGTTCATTAGATACATTCTTGACGAAATAATACATTTTATGTATATAGATATAAGTACAAAACTTAACAAATAAACGAATCACATATGTAAAATTTAAAAGACATCCATTCATTAAGTAATAGAAATGCATACATATTCAATGCCAAATTCTAAGCGCAATAACAAAAGCTGAATCCATACATATTCAATAAATAAGTTCTAAACCCATACATATAGGCCGGAAACACATAGTAACACGTTACATGTAAATACACAATACTTAATAAAACAAGTGACATACAACAGACAAAAAAAGTATAACTATAAGCAAGTACATCTTATTTCTCGCAATCTTCAGTGGTTTCTTGCATTGCTCATAGTTTTTCTGTAGTTCTTCTCTTTGTTTCCTCTCGCTTTCCATACGCTTCGACAAATGCATATTCAATTCCTTCACCCCTTCAGCAACTGACCTCCAATCTTCTTTTTGGCAATATATGCCCCTCATTTTGCTTTAATTGGCTTGTATCTCTTTGTCCACAGTTCTCTCCTTGTCAACCCAATGAAAAAAGTTGCATCCATTAGTTCCAAAATTTTTGCAACCAATGAATCTTCTACTAGGGCTTTTCTCCGTCCAAGAAACTCTCATAGGGGCAACCTCCTCGCAAAAGCAAGTGGCATACGAACAAGATCTAGAATTAGAACTAGAGCTTGATGACATTTCTGCGCAAAGTTATACAATTATAATAGTTTAAGTTAATTTAAGTATAAGCATTTTAATTAATTATCTAACTTCACCACTTTCATGCCACCTTAAATGACACAATATTTTCTACTAATCCTTAAAGAAACTGGGCAGTAGTTTTTGAAGGGTTGTAATTAATATTAGGACTATCAATAGCAAATATTACTAGCCTTCAAATATTCCTTGTAACAACTTTGTGAAAGTTAATTCCAACTGATATAATTAGTGCTTTTGGAGCATTTATGTTCAAAGATTCATCTATACATATATATAGTTGTCAATCATGAAGGTTAATCTAAATATCATTGGTAAAACTTCATGATTATAGAAAATGAAGGCAATGAGAAATCTATACCATTGACAATCATACTAAAATAAGTGGATCAATCACGTTGGTACCCACGTACTAAATTATTGTCATCTCTGGCACTTTCTTTTTACCTAACTAATTAGTCTCCGTGGAACGCTTTAAACGAAGATTGAAATAATCAAAGATATTTACTAATTCTAGGTGGAGTGAAAAAAAAATTTGAATTAATACTCTCATTTTTTTAAAGACACAATCAGTGTATATTAAATTTGTAACGAAAATTAAATTATATTTTAGACTATTAATTATATTAAAATTAGTATTTTTTTTCCTAAAATGCATTACAAAATGTGGGATTATCAATTTCAAGAACCCTTGGCACATCGACTCTTATTATTTTTTTTCCCACATTATTGTTAAACATAAACTCCAAATACATAAATTAAACATACAGTACTAATAAATTTGTTCCATCTTCACAAAACAATTTCTAAGAATGTTGTAGTTTAATTTAGGGAAATTTGAGGGCTATTAATAGTTCCATGAGTTACTATCATGTTAGTATCTTTCCATGGACCACAAGAACACTGATTTTGGATGATAAACTGAGATATCGTATTCCACATACACCCACAAACAGGACAAACCCCACCTCCATGCCCCACCTCCCCAGCCTCGATGCCCCATCTCAATGATTCATGTATTTCACAACCTACAGAACCCCACAAACAAAGCCCACAAACAACCAACACAAACCCCACAAACCCTAGTCAAATCTACCAAACCTTAAACCTCACAAAATTCATGCAAAATACAAAGATATACCATTATAACTAGTTGCTAAAACAAAATTTATGCCACAGATTGTGTACCTCGTGGAGTTGATGGAAGAAATAACCGACGCTGGCAGCAGAGAAAGCACGGTCAGAAGCTTAACAGAGAAAGCACGCACGGTCGGTGATAGAGCTGCAGCGAGAGGGGAAGGAGCCGCGTCGTTGCAAATCGAGTGGAAGGAGCCGCGTCGTTGCAAATCGAGTGGAAGAAAGAGCTCAGCTCTGCTACTTCGAAAGTTTTTCCATTTCAAATCAACGGTGTAGACGCGTGCAAATCGAGAGGAAGAAAGAGCTCTGCTACTTCGAAAGTATTTCCATTTCAAATCAACGGTGTAGTGAGTGCGAGGGAGGGTGTTGGTACAGAGTAAAAACGTTAGGAGAGTAGGCGATTTTATTTTTAAAATCGCTACTCATTGTAGCGATTTTTAAGAAAAAAAAATCTGCACTTGCAAAACCACCATTCAAGCTGGCACTTTTTATCATAAAAATGCTATCTGTAATGGCGTTTTTTCGTCACCCCCATTTTCACAATTAAATTAGAAAGTCCCCCATTTCCCTAAATAAGTTCAAAAAGTAGCCTATTTGTTAAAAAAAACTCGACTTTATAGTTTATACTTTTCAATCTCAAACTTCTTTTAATGATATTTCGCTTTAGGTCTCGTTACTACTTAAAAATATGATGATACTAAACTGTACAATATCTTTCTTCCTCGAATATATTAATTTAATTTATAAAAAACATGAATCCTATGTAATTAACAATGAAAATGTAATCCACATTTTAGAATGGCCGTTTTTATCTCTTTTTTTTTTCAATTTATATTTCACGTGTTAAAGTGTGCATTAAGATTTATATATTTATTTGTTTAGAAAAAAAAAACTCTCCCTATTTGACACAATGTGGAACGTAATATAATTCCCCTCTATAATAGTGTGCATTAATTTACTTATAAAAGAAAATTCCAGTACACTTATGTATTAACTAATTTTATACTTATTTTAAGTTGCCAAACAATGCAACTAAATTAAATTAAAATATCACGGTACACAAGGTTTATTTTTCAAAACTAAATTAATATTGTAGCGGAAGATTCAAGTTAAAATTTGAAGTACTATTCTTCTCATCTTGTTCTAAACATACGTAAAAGAACACTCAATTATAATATAGTAATAAACTTAGTTACTTGTTTCCATCAAAAAAGTAAGTTATTTCTGTTCAATGCTAAAGTCTTAATAGGTTTAAACCCTTTATCAGTTATAATCTAGATTTTGATGAAATTATCGATGGCAAAATTCTAAACACTAGGAATAGGTTTCTCTCCCTTGGCCTATACACTTATGTATTGTATCGTAATTTTAGAATATGTAACTGATGGAATATTACGTATAATTATAGGCAAGGAGACTACCCAATTCATCACGTACCTATCTGTAACTCCGACTTTCCATCTAAGTGGGTTAGTGAGAGTTATCTCTAACTAATTAGAGATAATTATTATTAATCTCTAACTAATAGAGATCTATCCCAAATAATTAATATATTGTTATCCTCAATAAAATCGTACAGTTCAAACTTTACCACTCTTTCATTATTTATTTATTATCTTAATAAATCACTAAATAAAATAAGCTAATTATGTGGGCCACACAAGAATCAAATAATTAATTCTTACAGAACAAGGGTAAGCTTCATGAGATTATAAAACATTCACCATTCGAGAGCCAATTGAAGGTCGGAGTGGAATGAAACCCTTGTTTCGTCCGATGGGATCTGAGTTTACTTTGGGATTTTATGCTCGATAACGAATTAGATGACTTAGAGGTATTACATGTTTCTATTATGGTATACATGTTTTTCTAATATCGTACACGGATCAATAAATACGTATTTGTTGGCACCATTGTAGGAAAACAAAGACGGCGGAACAATATTTGAGATTGATGAGGGTTCGGATGTGGAGTTTAATGAGGCTGAAGAGTTACTCGATGATGATATTCCATAATGCAAATGTCAAAACAAAATTATTAGTCATGTTGTGAGAATCCGCAAATGCGACCCTCGGGTCTCGCTCCCGTTGTTGGGCATCTAAAACGTCAGAACGGATTCTGTCGTTCCATTTGCTTCTATGTGTGTTGATAATTTATATCGGGTGTCCTCTATCCTATTTCTAGAATACAAGAGGGTTCGTTCAGAATCTCCAATACGTTTTACGAGAAAACGGACAAAATAGTTGTGTAAGAGGAAAGGCTACAGATAAGCCTTTCTTTACACGTTTGTCTACAAAACCAGGGTTCTATAGGGTTCGGAAACTATATTACGGTTTGGGAAGGTGTTAAGCACTCATTCTGCCCTTTCGGTCTCTAGTGGTCTTTTATATGTTTGTTTTATGTTGAAAAACTTGGATGCTTTTACTGACGGTTTACTACTTTCCAAATGAAAAACCCTAATTTTTTAGGAAAACGGGAAAATGGATGAAAACCTTTGTGTTCCGAGATCCGATATTTTTATTATTGAAAGATATAAATACCAATGACAAAACATTTTATTTTGAGAGAGTTTCCCGTATTATTTCCTCAGATAATGACGGTTTTCTCATGTTTTGAATACTTTTGTAAAAGTTCCGGATCTTGTAGTGAGGACTAATTTAATATGGAATTAGAACTTTTTGAGGGGAGTTTTATCAGACACATCACAGTCTATAAAAAAGACAGGATATGTTGATTTCAATTCCTAGATAAGTCTTATCAGTCCGGATTTTGAAAACAGAATTTTATCCGGATGATAATGTACTTATTCTTCTTATTTTTGGAAATGGTTTTATCAGGGTTGTTTTTGTTTTGAAAATAGTAGACTACTTTGTAACTTGGCAATAAGTTTATTCAAATAAAACATGGACAAAACAACAGAAGTAAAACAAGTACATAGATATCCAATTTTAAATACTAGAAGAGACTTTCTTTACCTTCTCGACGAGAATAATAATAAGAAAGAAAATATAATACAGTAGAGAGATCTCCGGCAATGATAATATTTTCCTTCTTTAGATATTTTCGAGAATTCGATTCCAGAAACGGAACACGTCGAGTGTCGGGAATAGATTCGATAATTCTTCAGAAATAAGACAACAGTAGAAAATACTTGACAAAAGACTAGAAAATTAAATATAAGCCAATAATTCTTCAATTCCAAGTCCTCTTTTTTCTTTTTTAACCATTGGGGGGTGTTGGCCTATTTATAGTGCTCGGAGAATATTGTCGTGCGACATTCCTCCAAAAAGGAAAGTGTCGCGCGACATATACATATGTCGTGCGACAAACGGCTGAAGTGATGGTTCTAACAGACTGATGTGTCAGAGAGTGGATGGTCTGGTGTCAGATAGGTTTGTCGCGCGACACAAGGGAGTATGTCGCGCGACATTTTCTTTTGTCGTGCGACAATTCACCTTAAAAATAGGTTTGTTTGGCCAATAAAACCTTTCGGGGTAGTCTCAGGTGCTCGAGTGGGTATCGGACTCTAAAAATAGTACATCTCGAAGTCGTTAGGGTTCTTGCGGAGGTCACAGATAGGGGTGTCTACACATGCAAATAAGGAAAAAAAAATTAAAGTCTGTATCTACACGGCCAGTGGACATTCACCCACCTCGCCATACACGAGCTAGTTTGCAAGAAGTTCCAAACAAATATGTAAATGAGGAAGCTCCCGGTGCTAAGAAAGACATCTCTACAGGTCATTCATCAAAGCAACAATTTTTGGCCAATCGGCATTCTGCAAAGACGACGTCATATTCCACACGAGGATACAGCTAGTACTACGATGAAAGCAACTCGTGAATTGAAAAAAGAAAAGCAGTTAGAATGTCCTTTGACCAAGGAACAATCTCATAATGAATCGATATTAGAAGAATTGCCAAAGGAGGTTGAGATTGGGGAAGTTCCTGAAACACCAGGGGTTGATGAAAACAATTCTAATTGTCGTTCGGCCATGGTCAATCATTCGTTACTTAGGCGATCTGCTAGGAGGGCAGCGCAATTTGGGTTAACAACAGGCCTATCTAATTTGGGGAAAAACAAAGAATCCTCAACTATATATAGACCAATATGAACTTTCTTCAAACAAGTCAGCTCTGGCTTCTCCAATTTCACACAGAGTTCAAGATATACCCAAATCAGACTTAGTAAACAAAAAGCATGATACTTTTAACAAATATGATAATAATTTATTTTGCTTACCGGGTACATTGCATGACCCGATCGCAAACTTCTATGAGAAGCAGGGATTTAAGGAGGAAATTAAAGATGTTGACATTGGTGGGGACGTCGATGGTATCAACTCAGACGAGGAACATAGAGAATGCCTTACTTAACCCAGGGGTGACACCGAAGGTGTAATTCAAGGACACGATAGTAAATTTGTGACGCCTATGAGATGCTTAAATATCATTAGGGTTTGGAGTGCGAGCGTGATGAGTTGTCTATAAAGTTTGTACGAAGTTGCGAGGTATTAAAGAGTTAAAATAGAGAGCTAGAAACACCGAAGGAAACACATACAAAGCTGGAAAGAGAACTATGAGTTACTATGCTTACATTACAAGCGACTGGATTACGATCTTGACAAGGAACGAAGAAAGAATGATGAGTTGCGAGCTGAAGTTTCAAGGTTACAGAATGCAAATGTTAGCCTAGAGGCAAAGTTGTCTGCAAACTCAGTTGAACAGGCTTTGTTGCGTGAGTAAGCGTCCTCACTCGAGGATGAGATCAACAGGCTAAAAATTGCAGCCTGCTCGGTGCCTTTATTTCAGATCCTGTTGCAATTATCGTAAGAATCCAAGGATATAATGAGCCCATTTGGACAAACTAAATGACATGAGTAACCTATAGGACAAGGAACTATTAAGGGCGAACCAGTTGGAACATGAGATGTTTGAGTTAAGAGCAAGGTTCAAAGTTGTTCAGGAACAAACTGACATTGTTGTTGCTTCAAAAGAGGAAATTATATTTGATCTACAAAAGAAGGTGACGCAATTGGAAGCAGATTTAGATGTTCTCTAAAGAACCCTAGACGGGTTACAAGTAGCATCTAGGCAATTAACTATGAATGTTGAAAAACATAAAGATGTGTTAACTGCTCTTGCACTTAAACTTGAATGCAGAAAGCTGTAGCAAATGAACGACCAGCTTCATTGTTTAAAAGCAAGCTCTATTATGCGACCTTGAGCGTCTCACTCTGAACGTAGATAGGAAACGTAAGGACATAGAACCGAATACAATGGTAAATAATTTGAATAAGAGCGATCTTCGTCCTAAGGATTTTGGAGAGGACTTTGTTGACCTAAGGTCTTAATCTTATTTTGATAATAACAATAAATCAATCATGTGTAATTTAATATGTTTCTTGATATAAGTATTCAGTACTTCATTTACTTGGAAAATTCAAGAAAAACATAACAAGGATCAATCTTTCACTATTCGATCATTGGACAAGACAAGGAAGATCAAATCTCTTAATGCAAATCATGAAGTACAAAGGATCAAAAGACTATATGAAAGGCTTCAAGGAAAAAGCATCAAATAAAGATCAATCTGAAGAAACAAATCAAAACATTCGAAGACTCGTTAATTCAGTAATTGAGTGAGTGCTTAAGATTTATGTAAAGTTACTTTATTGATCAAATCCCTATAGCTCAAATGTATTCATGCATATTTTAAAGATTAATTCAAACAAAGTTGAAATTGAATTTATTTGAAAAACATCATTTTACAAAGACCGAGTTTCAAAATAAATTCATATTAATTTTAAATGATCATATTTTAAGCTCTAATAAAAATAGGTATCTTAGCAACATATCTTTAAGGTTAACAAATCATTAGAATTTTATTTGGAACTAAATTGTTAAATTGCAAAAATATTTTTATTTTACATTTAAAATTCGCTAAATTTTCGCACAGTTTTGATCTAACGGTAAGATGGAAGCCTTCCCGAACTCTGATCATTTTGAAATTTTTATAGTAATTAGACAACATCTTATAACACTTTTGAATAAAATTGGAGCATGATCCAACGGTCAAATTGGGAGAAATTATCAAAAACAAATTTGAATTTTTTTGTCAAAACTAGATGTTGGAAAGTTTGAAAATGTATACATTTGACCAAAAACCTTTCTTAATCATCCCCAACAGCCATATGGTTTTGCAAGCTATATATATGATATCTTAGACATGTTTTAACATACCTTGAATCATTCTAATAATCTATTATTCATATATTCAAATATACAAAGATTCAAGAACACATTTTGATCAATCTTTCATCTTTTGAGCTATATATTTTTGATCAATCTTGATAACTCTAGTGTGAGTTTCATTTGTAATCTTCAAATACACTTGAGAGCTATTGTATTAGTGTGTATCACCACAAACAATTCATTCTTCATTTCAAAAGAGAGTTTGTCTCTTTGTAGAGCAAGAGAAGCATATCTTGTGAGAAGTGTAGTGTGTATAACTACATTGTGAGCGTTGCGTGCATAACAACATTTGTATTGAGGTTTGATCTTCACCCGAAGAAGATTGAATAGTGGAAGTTCTCGGAGAACTAACCGAGCGCGAACGTATGGTTGAAGAGACCGAACCGTGAGGACAAAAAGTCTCGAGCTTCAAATTGGTTCAATCTTTCTAAACTCAAGCTCTCTTTTTATTGCTATATTATTGCTTGTATTTTGAGATTGTTTATTTGCTTCTCTTGAGATTGATTACTTGAAATTTATTATTTTCTTGATATTGTTGCTTAGCTAAGTTGCTTTGCTTAAATATTTTAAAAACGTTTTAATTCCGCATTAAGTTTTTAAAACCCTATTCACCCCCCTCTAGGGTTGTTTTTCGACCAACAATTGGTATCAAAGGTTGTACTCTTATTTTGATTTAACAATCTTAGAGTTTACGATCAGGTCTATATATCAAAGAATCGATTTTTTCAAAGGTCTCTCCACCCATAGACCACCTCTATTTGATGGTAAAAATTATAGCTATTGGAAAAGTAGAATGAGGTATATTTTTACAATCTAGTGATTTTGAACAATGGAGAGTTGTACTTGAAGGACCCTATGAAATTACCAAAAGAGATGATAGTGGAAAAATTGTTACTAAGAAAATGTCCGAGTATGATGAAAATGATAAGAAAATTCAATATAATGCTAAAGCCTTAAATGCTTTAAATTGTGCATTAAGCATAGATGAATATAACAAAATTTTTAGTTGCAAAACGGCAAAAGAAATTTGGGATAAACTTGAGGTTACCTACGAAGGAACCACTCAAGTTAAAGATGATAATATAAATATGCTTGTTCATGATTATGAATTATTTAAAATGAAGCCTAATGAATCTCTTGCTTCCATGTATAGTAGATTTTCTATTATTACTAATGATTTGGATCTTCTTGGAAAAGTTTATTCTAATGAAGATAAGATAAGAAAAACTCTTAGGACTTCCAAAGAAGTGGCGTCCAAAAATGACGGCGATTCAAGAAGCAAAGAATCTCAAAACACTCAGTATGGACGAGCTTTTGTGGATCTCTAAAAACTTATGAGAATGAACTTCAAAGAGAAGAAGAAGAGGAGGATAAAAAATCAAAGAAAACTTTAGCTCTCAAAACTATCCAACATGAAGATAATGATGTATTAATGGATGGTGATGAAGACATGGCGCTTCTATCTAGAAAATTTATAAAATTTCTAGCTAAGAAGAAAAATTCTCAAGGAAAGGATAATAAATATACATCATCCCCTAGAAGAAACAATGATCGATCAAATCAACCAAGATGAGAAAATGAAGAAATCAAAAAGTGTTATTATTGCCATGAACCCGGTCATATCAAGCCAAACTGTCTAGTTAGAAAGAAGGAGAAAAGGGATAAACGAGATAAAGTATTGAAATAAGTGAAGCATGCGCTAAAAGGAACATGGAGCGATTCCGAAGAAGGAGAATCGAATGCCGATTCTAGCGATGAAGAAAAAGGCCAACCTTTGTCTTATGGCAAATGAAGATGAGGTAAATTCTAACTATAGCTCATTTAGTGATAATTTTGATGATAATGAAAGTGTGCATAATGAATATGATGATCTATTTACCATGTTTGAAGAATTACATATTAAATTTGAAATTCTCTCAAAAAAATATGCAAGTCTCAAGAAAGAAAATTTCATTACTTCTGCCAAATGCAAAACTTTAGAAAAGGAAAACATTGAGTTTAAAAAGGAAATCAACTATTTGAAAAAGGGGAAAGAAATGGAT
The DNA here is from genome assembly GCA_021464415.1 of Lonicera japonica. Classification (NCBI taxonomy): domain Eukaryota; kingdom Viridiplantae; phylum Streptophyta; class Magnoliopsida; order Dipsacales; family Caprifoliaceae; genus Lonicera; species Lonicera japonica. The sequence goes on from CM038470.1 coordinate 60,973,836, forward strand.
ACTTCAAACTTACTTGCACTAGAAAATGAGGATTTGAAAGAAAGAGTAAAGGATTTAACTAATAGTCTAACCAAGTTCACAAATGGAAAAGATAAATTGGATAAACTATTAGGAGTACAAAGGTGTGTCTTTGATAAAGTTGGTTTGGGTTACAATCAAATCCATAACCAAAAGGATTACAAAAATTTCTTTAAAACATACACACCCTATAATCTCACTAATCTTTGTTCATTTTGTGGAAGAAACACTCATAATGCACATTCTTATTATTACAAAGAAAAGGATTTTACTAAGAACAAACTTGCTTGGATTCCTAAAGGAACAACTATGTACGCTAACCCCAAAGGAACCAACTTATTTTGGGTACCAAAAGAGAAGTTGCTTAAGATTTTGGTGTAGGTTTGCATGAGAGCAAAAGCTAGTAAAATAAAATGGTTCTTGGATAGTGGATGCTCGAAACACATGACGGGAGAAAAGAGAAATTTCTTGAGTCTCACTCCTAAACAAGGAAGCAACGTTACATTTGGAGATAACGCCAAAGGTAAAATTATTGGTATAAGGTAAAGTTTGTAAGAAATCTTCTTATATTGATAATATTCTACTTATTGACGGTTTAAAACATAACTTGCTTAGTATTAGTCAATTGTGTGATAAAGGTTATAAAGTTATTTTTAAATCCGAATGTTGCATTGTTAAAAATATTAGTGATAATTTTATCTTGTTTGTTGCTTATAGATCTAATAACGTAATATACTCTTGAACTTGATGATTTGTCTCAACAAAATATTAAATGTTTATCCGTGTTGAATGATGCTTCTTAGTTATGGCATAAAAAAATTAAGTCATGCTAATATGAATTTAATTCACAAATTATCTAAAAAAAAAATTAGTTAAAGGATTGCCTAAAACTAAATTTGTTAAAGATAAAATTTGTGATGCTTGTCAACTTGATAAAAAAAAAACACAAGTCTTCATTTTGCATGTTATTGTAAACTAACAATAATTTTGCAGTCTAAAAATTATTATTTGTTATTCAATGAAAAGAAGAGAAAAGAATCCGAAGTTCATCAGCATCAAAATTCAAAACAGCATCGAGACTAGAAGAAGAAATAATCAACAAAATCATGCTCCATATCTAATAGAATTGTCCAATCAGGACTTATTAGCTCGGCAACCTCCGCAACAGTACCACTTTGAGAAAATTGCGATGAATAACCTTCTAAAGCAGCTTGGTAATCTGACAGAGTCGGATATGCCGGCAAACCCACATTAGTTAGAAAAGCACTATGGTCTGAAAGATTCCCAGTAGTCGGAAGAATTTCAAGGTGCAACATTTTCTGCTAACGATAGAACCCTGAAAAACCTCTAGGAGGAGCAAAAGAAAAGTATGGGTTAGTGCTGGAAGACTCTCCTAATCGAGCCTCTAATGTTGTCACTCGTGATTGCAAAGCCTCTAACGTTATCACTCGTGATTGTAACTCTTGTACCTTTGTTCAAGAAAAACAATGAGCGCAGTACAGCTTTTGCTGGGATTCTCGACTCTCGCATTAGCTTCAAAAAGAAATGAATAGAGAGTCTCAAGATATTGATGTTCGAGAATATTTTGTAAAATATTTGCAACACTCTTTACCCCGAAAACAGTGAAAATTATACGATAATCCTGACGACTAATCACATCCTGAAAAATTTGTGCATATTCACACCATGGCTGACATCTCTTGCGTCTATAAGTGCAAGCAGCACAAGAAGAACTTGTACAACGGAAGGTATTCGGCATACTTGTGATTTGCTTTCCCTTACTCATGGATACCCCATATAAAAGTTATAAGAAGGAAATGGATCTCGAGGAAGACAACAAGAAAGAGGAGACAAAAGGCATCTAGCAATGAAAAGAATCCCGAAAATCAAAAGCAGTCATCCTAAAAAGTCAAAAATACAGCGCCCCCCCCTCGCGTGCATCTAGAATTTGGTGTCCTCACACAGTCTATATCCCCTTTTGATGTTGACATAGGGGGAGAAAATGTGTGTATGATGGCTGCGGTAAGATTTTCTTTTTTACGGTAAGATTTTTTGCTGTGGTAAGAATTTTTATACTGACTATAAATGTTGTGGTAAGATCTACATTCACACTTTTGAAAGATTTATTTATAAAATATATATATATATGGTTTTGGTTTTGGTTTTGGTTTTGGTTTTAAAACTATCTCAAATATTTGCAATATTTTTTAATTGACATCTTTGCATAAATTGAGGGGGGCATATTATTTATTTACATTTATATGCTATTTATGCTTGTTATTGTAAACACACATTAATTTACTGTCATCATCAAAAAGGCGGAGATTGTTGACCTAAGGTCTTAATCTTATTTTAATAATAACAATCAATCAATCATGTGTAATTTAACATGTTTCTTGATATAAGTATACAGTACTTCATTTACTTGGAAAATTCAAGAAAAACATGACAAGGATCAATCTTTCACTATTCGATCATTGGACAAGACAAGGAAGATCAAATCTCTTAATGCAAATCATGAAATACAAAGGATCAAAAGACTATTTGAAAAGCTTCAAGGAAAAAGCTTCAAATGAAGATCAATCCGAAGAAACAAATCAAAGCATTCGAAGACTCCTTAATTCAGTAATTGAGTGAGTACTTAAGATTTATGTAAAGTTACTTTATTGATCATATCCCTATAACTCAAATGCATTCATGCATATTTTAAAGATTAATTCAAACAAGCTTGAAATTGAATTTATTTGAAAAACATCATTTTACAAAGACCGAGTTTCAAAATAAATTCATATTAATTTTAAATGATCATATTTTAAGCTCTAATAAAAATAGGTATCTTAGCAACATATCTTTAAGGTTAACAAATCATTATAATTTTATTTGGAACTAAATTGTTAAATTGCAAAAATTTTTTTATTTTACATTTAAAATTAGCTAAATTTTCGCACAGTTTTGATCTAACGGTAAGATGGAGGCCTTCTCGAACTCCAATCATTTTGAAATTTTTATACTAGTTAGACAACATCTTCTAACACTTTTGAATAAAATTGGAGCATGATCCAACGATCAAATTGGGAGAAATTATCAAAACAAATTTGAATTTTTTTGTTAAAACTAGCTGTTGCAAAGTTTGAAAATGTATACATTTGACCCAAAACCTTTCTTAATCATCCCCAACGGCCATATGGTTTTGCAAGCTATATATATGATGTCTTAGACATGTTTTAACATACCTTGAATCATTCTAATAATCTATTATTCATATATTCAAATATACAAAGATTCAAGAACACATTTTGATCAATCTTTCATCTTTTGAGCTATATATTTTTGATCAATCTTGATAACTCTAGTGTGAGCTTCATTTGTAATCTTCAAATACACTTGAGAGCTATTGTATTGGTGTGTATCACCACAAACAATTCATTCTTCATTTCAAAAGAGAGTTTGTCTCTTTGTAGAGCAAGAGAGCATATCTTGTGAGAAGTGTAGTGTGTATAACTACATTGTGAGCGTTGCGTGCATAACAACATTTGTATTGAGGTTTGATCTTCACCCGAAGAAGATTGAATAGTGGAACTTCTCAGGGAACTAACCGAGCGCGGACGTATGGTTGAAGAGACCGAACCGTGAGGACAAAAAGTCTCGAGCTTCAAATTGGTTCAATATTTCTAAACTCAAGCTCTCTTTTTATTGCTATATTATTGCTTGTATTTTGAGATTGTTTATTTGCTTCTCTTGAGATTAATTACTTGAAATTTATTATTTTCTTGATATTGTTGCTTAGCTAAGTTGCTTTGCTTAAATATTTTAAAAACGTTTTAATTACGCATTAAGTTTTTAAAACCCTATTCACCCCCCTCTAGGGTTGTTTTCCAACCAACAATTGGTTGGTATCAGAGCAGGTCACGGGTTCGATACCTGGGGCGCGCCATTGTGGGGGGGGATTGTTGGAGGTAAATCCACAATTGCGCTCTTTCCGTGGTGAATCCGGAAGGTATATTCGGTGTGCAGGTTATCGAATGCCATGGCGTTCTAATGGGCTTTGCGTATAAGGAAATAAAGTTGCGCCTTCGCTAACAGCTATAGCTTTTGGCGTAATGGTAAGCGCTTGATCCTCACAGACTTTGTGAGACATACTATTGTCTGTAAGCGTAATACAAGATCGAACAAACTTGGTTCGAGGGTTATAAGGATCGAGTTAGCTTACTATTATAGATCTCGATAATGAGCTAGACATAGTGCCTAGTGCAGCCAAAAAGAAGAAGGGGAGGAAAATGCTTGACATAAGTCGTACAAAGGTTAGCAAGGAATTGATGCCTACAATACAACATAAGTTGAAAGCTATATGGCCATTGAGTGGTCCGGAGTTAGTCCGCAATTCTATTTAGACTTTATGCAATATTTTTTTTAAAGAAAAAGCCATTTAACATTTATCATGCTCTTATCTAACATATCGTACCTATGGGAAGAAGGTAATTACTCTGTGACAAGGGATTGGATGATGTGGAGGATATACTCAGGGAAGGCAGAATCGCAAATAATGTATGTTTTTATTAAAATTTAAATTGACACCCCATTTATAAATGCCATGTGACACCTATGTAGATGTAATAATATGGAGGAAAATTAACCAAATGACAAGTATATGTAGTTTTGACATATCATTAAAGAACTTCTAATAATGCACAGGTCATAGATGCTTATGGGAGGATACTAAAAATAGATTTGCTTGCAAATTCAGTCCAGCAAATAGAGTCCTGCATTTTGACTACTTATGCATGGGTTTACAATTTATTTTTTCCTTTGTGTAGAATCTGCAAATCATCATATATATTTCCTTTTGTGTAATAGCTGTCGTAGTAATAACATGAAACCCTGCGTGCTTAAATATGTATCAGTTTTTTTGACACAGAATGATAAAGGAGGAATCCAGCTATACCTTCATGATGTATTGCTTAGATCTATTTTTAAGTCGAGCCTTATTTTTGTCCCTCTTCGTCATGAAGAGGGAGGATCATTTCATTCTTTTATATATAAACATGAGTGAGAATGAATGGCTGCACTTGGACCCAAACTAACCTAGGCTTGAGTGTAACGCCCCATACTCCTATTTCTCAAAAATCATGATACAAATCGCGTGTAAGGCAGAAATGGATTTCGAATAGCCATATTTTGCTCCGATAGGATCTAAATGGCTCAATGAATTTCAATGAGTTATATTAATATAATTAAGCATGTTAGAATAGCCATAAGTCATTTCGTGTGGTTCGAGTTGAAATCGGAATGTAGATGGCAAGTTTTCAATTTACTCGACTTCATAATTTTGGATAACTTGGAGGAAGTGTAACATCTTCATTTCTCGCCAGATTGAGTTTTTTTTCGCATTGGTGTCTAGATTTTTATGCAATCTACAACTTTTGTGTTTTGACCGAAGACCAATTCACAATCCTTGTAACTCAAAACAATGTGCAAAGTAGGCCACTGAGCGAATTCTGATCGTTCATTAACGCTACAGCTGAGCGTTATCTTTATCAAATTTTTGGGAATTATTTATTCATAATTTGACAAAATGTTCCTTTTAGGAAGTTGTAGATCTTCGAATTACCTTTCCATGGACATAAAGATCACTTAAATCGGAGTTCCAAGTAAGAAGTTATGGCCAAAATAATAACAGTGCACCAGATTTGACTCATCAGTCGACTGAAGGGGTCATGAGAGCGTTTTTAAAGGCAAACAGAGCTCATTTGTCCATAACTCATCCACCATCATTTGAGAGCTTCGAGAGAGAGAAACAAGGGGCGATCTTGGGGGTTTTGCAAGTGATCTGAGCTCATGACTCAAGCTTGTCCTTTATCCACCACCCCCAATACATCTTCTTCTTCATCATATATCCTTCCTCCATGGCTAAGGTTCTAAAATGGAGAAAGCTCGCGATTTGCTCGGCCCGGCTCGATTCAGTCGCAATTCTTCGAGGGATTAACCCTATAAAGGTGGGAACACTAGTATTCAATCCTTATTTCAAACTATCATGCATGATATGCTCCAATTTGAATCAATCCTAGGCTTTTTGACCAAATTGCACGTTCATGGGGGTCCGGGCTATTTTATTTCGATTATTTCGTTAATTTACATTACATATAACTTGATTGTGACTTTGATACCAAAAGCCCCAATTTAAAATGAGTTTTAAGCATGGTTCGCACATGACCCTTTTATACGCATACGATAGGGAGCTGTAACTTTAATATACTTATATATGAGGTTATCTATATATAATTAAAAGTATTATTTGGGTATAATTACTTGTGTTTGCGATGCTATTGTTGTACTTTGATTATCATTCTCTTTTTATGAGTTTTGCCAACTACTCGCCAGGCCGTAATTATACTGGATAGATTTATAAGTTTATTTTGAGTAAACTAAGTACAGTAAACATATGGGGAAGTTTATATTGAACTTAAAGCTTATAAATTATATATTATACTTGGCTTGGAGCTTATATGTCGTAAACCTATGAAACTTTCCATATGGATGAATTTTTTAACTAGGCTAATAGTTGACGGACTTGGCAAAGAGATTTTAAGTATAACATAGACACTACCATTTGATCTACGATATATATAGATATATATATACTTACTAGCTATATATATATGAGGCATACACATATATATTGTTACCATTTTATACATTGATGTTTTTATGTAGTTATTAGGAATCATATAAGTAACGAGATTTCATATGGCATTCAACTTTATATATATATATATATATATATATATTCCTATGTTGGCACCCTATTGTATCAAATGGTGATTACCCTTGTAGTATAGCCTTTATGGATAAATGAGTTTATTGATTTGCCTTGGGGGTTAACCACTAGGTGGACTTGGTAGGGGGTCCCTGCCTTGGGGGCAAAAATATGCGGGTTGCTGGCTGTCTCTGTGCACAGTAGACTTATTGAAAAATCCTAGTTGGTTGATTATAATTATGGAGATCGATTTTGACATGTTTGTCCTTAGTGGACGAGAGATATGGTGATGCTATGGGTGCCATTCATACCGATGTATTCAGCTTCCCGACGGATGAGAGAGGGGATGCAGTCCTAGGGCATGCAGCTTTCCCAGCTGCGGTTTAGTTTGTGTGATTCCGTCCTTAGATGGATATACCTGTACGGGTGTCCTATTAGTTAAGTATTTCGAGCGTAGTCCCTAGGAAAATGTCATGCATGACTCCAAATGAAGTACGAGTTAGGACTAAGTCCCCAGGTAATCCGTTTGACAGGGGAATACATGATTCGTTTAGAGCTTGGAGGCCTTGGTAAATCTAAGCTCTAGGCCTAGTTACCGCGAGGTTAAGCTAAGGCTGAATACTTGAGATATGAGAAATTTGTATATGTATTTTATCGTATTTCGGATGGGGAAGCATCTATATGCATTGCGCGAAATGATTTCCTTGGATGGGTAAATTAAGAAGAATATTATATATATATATATATATCCATACTTATGAAAATTTGATATGTTATAAGAATGGATATCATACATAAACGCCCCACATAAACAAAACTATTTTTATTATATTGCATGGCATGCATGCATGGTTTTCTAACCTATTTTCTAATACGAAAATCGTTATAGTACCCACTAAGCCCGTTTGGCTCACTCCTTTTTTCCAAAATCGGTTTTGCAGGTCTTTCTTGGGGATGTCGCGTTTGTGGACTCTTAGTAGCTCTGATGGCCCGATTACTAAAGTCGTTTAGAAACGACTTATGTCTTGTTTCTTTAAGTCATTATATAGCATTGTTTGCTTCATTAATTTGTATACTTTCCTATTCATATGAAATGTAAGGCCTTATTATTTAATTATTGGGACCTTGTTGGAGGAATTGTTTTATACTGAACTGTTCTACCACTATTTGATTTAAACCTTACATATGTGGAGTTAAAGTTTTAGATAAACTCGTGTCTTATTTTACAGGTGTTGGTTTATTGAAATTACGAACTCCACATGTCGAAATTTTTTAAAAATATGGCCTTACACAAAATTTTTATTGTATCAGTCTTACATTATGCATTTCAAACCCGCCGTTGCGCACGGCACCATGATTAACCGGATTTCGGAGGTCTAAACCTCATAACGGGATTTGGGGCGTCACATTGAAGGAGGATTAGATCCATGCTTCGAGAATGCTAAAGCAATGGTAAGTAGTTAATCGAAGTAACCGATGTAAATATTAACCTAATTTTATACTTGGTTTTATTTGTCCATAACTGAATTGCATTCCAGCGCAATGAGATAACACGGTTCCTCCAGCAAATGAAGAATTCCGCATTTGCAATATTAGAGTCAAAGAAGTGAATTTTTTATTCTGCTAGAGATGGACCTAAGCAAACCTATGCAAAGGAAATATCACAGGACGAAGAGCTGAGTCTTGCGCCGTTTGGCTGAAATCGATGTTGACTTTTCAATTCGTTCAAAACGGGGTAGCCCTCAGCAGGATCCCACCTCGTAAGACAATTGTTTTCAGTTTTAAATATTTTTGTATATAAAAGTATTGTTCAAAGCCTTATCTAAATTAAAATTCATTGGTGCAATGTTGATTGCGGGGTTGCTGTCATGTTTTACATGCATGAGCTAATATTTGGACGGCAACTGAAGGACCACTTTGAGCCGAATGTGATGTTGAAGATGAGAACGCATTTGGTGGAGCTTTTTCCAATAGTGGAAAGGGAAAAATTTGTTAGTGACTTTGTGGCAGAGGATAGTGCATGCTAGAAATTATATAGTAGTTTAAGGATCTTAGTTAGAGGATTAGGAATCAAATTTTACTTTTTTGCACTAGCAGATTCTAGTTAATAAGTTATCGTACTTTTGTTTTTTGGATTATGTAATAAGTTCTCGTACTTTTGTTTTTTGGACTATGTCTTTGTTGCTCATTGACTCGGCTTATCCGAGGCACTCTACTGTTGGTTATTTGTATTTTGAAAAAAAACCTGATGGATATTTTTGTTGCATTTATCAATATAAACTTATTTCAAATTATACTATGGGTTTTGTTGGTGTGTCTTTCATACTCATGTATAACTTGTTAGGTGTTGTTGATAAACTGGATAGAATGATGAATTGCGTGGAATGACCACCAATTAGCATTGCTTTAAATTCATTATATTTTTGAAGTGCAAAAGGGATAAATTATTGAGGGATTATTTGTTACATCTGGTACAATCCTTCAGATAAGAAAATTAATATAAAAAATCAATGTATTTGGTAATTTGCAGGCAATGTCAATGAATGATGATTATTTTACACGGCTCAAGTTGAGCCTAATAAAAAATATAGTCACCATATTTATACGTTCTGAAATTGACGGAGCTAGTTTATCGTTGTGGGTGGCTTTATTCAAGATACAAAAAAATATACCACATAATGATAATGAGAAATAGATAATGGAGTGTACAAATTGGATGTCTAAACAATCTAGAGGTTCAATCTGTCACAGCGAGTTGAATTGTAGTAGTACAAATGAATTTATCAAAATCAAAAATTAAGAAAAGATACAAATGAATAAGATGTAATTATAGGGTAACTAAATTAAATACAGTGGAGTATATGGCAAAACTCTCATTTAGCCAGAATACGCATGAGACCATATAAGGAACAAAGTGTAAATAGTGTCTTACTTATAAAAAACAAAACACGAAATTTTCATTAAAATGAAGGCCCGAAAAAGGGATCAATTTTAAAACATTGAAAAAGATCATATAGAAATATCAACGAAATCCATAATACTACCAGTCACAAGATTTTGAGTTAATATCATCCAGATTCCCTAACTAGTACTAATTATATGAGTATATTGCATTGGTGGTCTAACTGTAGGCTTTACATCCACTCTTTATATTTATATGAAAAATATGCACCTACTAGATATTGCTAAATTGAGTTTATAATAGCATTTCATGTATGTCAACACAGCAGTAGAAACCATCTGATACACTGCATATTTTTTAAATAAATCAATTTAAAATATTTTGCCTCAAAAGAAGAATTAGTATCTTTATATACATTGCAACAACGAATCATTATTTCAACATAAGTATTTACGGAATATCTATTTAGTTTGCCGCATTGAAATATAGTTTCAATAGAAATAGACAAATTTATAGGGATATACAACAAGCTAAAAAGAATAAGATTTCATAAAGACAAGGAATAAATAGAAGAGGTGGAAGAGACACCATAATTTGCACGAATAGGCATCCATTGGTCACAACCTGGTCTATAACTGAAATTGTGCATCACCGAGGTTGACCTTATCAATAAACTTGATGAGGAAACACAGATAAGAAAAAAAAACATGTGGGCAAATATAGTGATTGTTATCATTTTTATGTGCTCACATTTTCAATAAATAGTGAATGTAAGTATCATTGATGAAATGGAAAGGTATGGAGTTTCTAAACAGGTAGTCGAACTTTGGTGAAACATATATGAATAAATATATATATATATATATTATTGCTGCAATCTATATTACATACTAACTAAAACGATAGATGAAAAACAACAGGGACCAAATGTAAAAAAGAATCACGACATAAGACTCGTGGAAATGTTCATTTTTTCGCTAAGACATTTCCGACCTATATTGTTGTAGAGCAAGTTTTCCTATTGTGACGCCCAAGCCTGCTGCATCAACTGCATCTTATGGTTACCTTGTCCTCCCCCCATGACTTAAATCGTCCATATTGTGGCCTACCAGCCTGCTTATTTGTGATGGGAGGGAGAAAATTCCCATCAGCATTGACAAGGAGTGTATGTATGTCATATCCGATCACCAGGTGTATTGGGAATGAGTAGCATTGCTGAAAAGATGCGAACGATAATACCATTCTATGTATGGATATGGGTTTGTGCCAACTTGCTGAAACACCGCAGTCGCGTGAGCACACGAAAAACTGTTAACCTGCCAACTCCGACAACTGCATGTCTTATTTTCTGGATCCACTGAAGTTGTCACGTTATCCTCAACCTCAAAGGTAGTTTCACTTGATTGCTTGACTAGCCAATGGCAACCCAATGCCGATTGCGCCTCGAGTTCTTTCTCTATTTTCGAACAAAGAACATTAGTCCATCGGGAAGACTCCATCCGTCGCTGGTTTGTCTGCTTCATCATCTTCAAACATACACCATCGACTAATTGGGTGATGAGGATGTGCTTTTGTTCCACTATCCAAGCATTGAAAGACTCAGTTATGTTAGAACACATCTCACCGTATCTCCACCGAAGTTGGCCCAGTTCTTAAGAGGTAATTTTTTAAGGAATCTCTTAATCACATCTCCTCATTCACTATTGAGCTTGGTGAACCAGTAATTGAAAGACTCAGTGGTAAATGCATACGTACATTTTGTGAAAAAGAACACCATGTGTGTTCAAAATGCAGCACGATTTTGGCCCGGGTATTTTGACTGGATGTTGGTTTGAATGTGTTTTAAGCAATATCCGTGTGGAGAATGGAGAAAGATATATTTGATTGCATTGATTAACCCTTCATTCCAATCTGAAATAAATGTGATCACTCGGCCATTACCGAGTATGTACCATAGTTGATCGACGAACTACTCCAATTTTAGGAATTCTCATTGTCAACAACTACAAGTGCAAAAAGGTACATACCACACAAATAAAATGTAAAAACCAAACTATCAAAACTTACACACCATGCAAAATTAAATTCTAGGTTGATTAGTATTAGATGCAATAATACTAATTAAGTTGTTGCAATGTCATATTTTAAGTGTTGTAGGTGCACCTTGGTCTTTATCCTCTGCAGTCGCAGCAAGGAGAGTGCCCTTATACTTGCTTTTAAGGAAAGTGCCATCAAGGGTAAGTAGTGGCCTGCATCTTTTGAATCCCTCAATGCATGCCCCAAATGCAACAAACAACCTCCAAAATCTCCTTGTTTCATTATCGAACTCAAGAACACGCCTTAAACCATGATTGGTTTCCTTGATGGCATCAACTTATTGACTACGCTCAGAAAATGCAAAGTATTACACCTAAGTGTAAGCGGTCAAGTTATAGTATACTTGGAGAAGTCCAAGGTTGAACCACAGGGAAAGTAAGGAACTTATTTCTTTTAGTTATCTCTCACAGGAGAAGAAAGGAAAAGAAAAGAAAATATGATTTAAATGATGAATATGAAAGGAAAAATGAAACTAAATGAAACTACTAAATAAATTAAATTAAAACTAAAATCAAATATAGTCCTAAGGTGCAAAATTAAAGAGAATCTACAAGCGCAAGTTTTCTACCTAAAAAGCTTCCTAAATGCACTAGAGGAACATGCAATTTAACTAAAAATGAATAAATAAAATAAAACAAACATAAACTAAGCAAAACATATTACTAAATGAACTGAAATCAACAAGAAACAAACGTTAAGGGTATCCGTAGTTAGGGAGTACGAAACTAGTCTAATCGGGTAATCCAAATTCCAATTTAAATAAGATTTTTCACTAAGATTCAGCTCGTAGACCTTCCAACCATCCAATTGTATTTCTACTACAAGTATATCATAGCCCATGTGTGATAAAGACTTTATATACTAGCTTTGAGCAATATAATTCGATAGTGAAACTTTTTTACTTTGAAAAAGTGTAATTTAGAACCTAGTATTGCTAATGCGTGACAAAAATAATCCAAGTTGATTAAACTTCCCAAAAATAAGTATCTTAACACTCTCATAAGGTTTGAATATGTTTGAACGTGATTCAAATCAAATCCGTCTTTAAAAAAATGCCGAAAGTCAAAACTAACACTTTTTCAGCACTTACGTGAATAAATAACAAAAAGTGTCAAATCAGCAAATTCACTTAAGAAAGTAACCCGACTAATTAGAGGATAAAGACCATCGTTAAATCATCCACGTTAGGTTTTTGGGATTGGGCTGAGGTAGGGCTGGGAAAATTGCCTTCCCCTTCGGATCATTCTGACTAACAATCTTATCCATAGAAACTTTCATCTGGTTCATCGTTTGCAGCATCTGCTGGAACATGCCTTGCAAATTCTCCTTTAGGGACTTTCCTATGCGACGGAATATAAGAATTAGGATTCGAACCTTGAGGTTGTTGATACTGATAAGGTGGAGATTGAAAACTAACTGGAGGTTAGGACTACTGATAGAATTGTTGAAGTGGTTGTGGTTAGAAATTAGACTAGGGCTGTTGAAACGGTTGAGAGGGTTTCATGGGGTTCCCTTCATAGTTATTACCAGACCAACTGAGGTTATGGTGGTTCCTCCAAGATGGGCTATATTAATCCCCATAAGAATTGGATTTGCCAATTGCCATAACAACATTGACATCAGTGTTCAACACATCTCTAAGAGTTGGGATGGTCGGACAATCACTGGTGAGATGACCAAGTGTGTTGCAAATACTGCAAGTTTGCTCCACAAACTGTTTAAGAGCTGATTCTCCTTTCTTTGTTTTCAAAGATTCAAGTTTCCGACAAATAGTAGCTAGCTTAGCATTGATTTCATCATTATCCTTCAGTTGGTACACACCAGCTAGTGTTACCTTTGCTCTAGTTATACCTGCCTTAGCACTCGGTTCCCACTCTTAAAAAACTTCGAAAAGCCATTTAAGATATCTTTCAGCATCTGTAAGACGTTTTCCTAAGAATTTTCCATTGCATATAGATTCAACAAACTGTCAAGTGGAGGGAACTAGACCATCATAGAAGAAACTGATGATTCTCCACTTTTCATAACCTTGATGAGGACAAGAATTAAAAAGATCTTTGAAGCGCTCCCAACACTGGAAGTAAGTTTCATCATCCTTCTGGGAGAAGTTTTGAATCGCCTTTTTCGAATTGGAAGTAAAATGAGGAATTGTTCTTGAAGTTCTTTCCATGAATTGATGGATCTCGGACGTAGAGAGATAAACCAAGTCTTAGTTTTATTCTTCAGGGAGAAAGGAAGTAGGTTCAACTTAATTGTATCTTCAGAACAGTTCTGGTCACTGAAAGTGGCACATACATCCTCAAATTCTCGAATATGAAGATAGGCTTGTTCATTTTTAAACCCATGGTAAGTGGGTAGAAGTTGAATCATGCCATTGCGAAAATAGAAATTATTTGCATCATTTGAAAAATTAATGCAAGAAAGAGTAGCATTTATGCCAAGAAGTAGGAGTTCACACAAAGTAAGATTAGGATTTTAAATTGCTTAATTAACTCCATTATTAGCTACTTGTGCTGCTGCAAAAGCCACTTTTTGTTCTTCAACATCCTGATCGGCCATCGCGTGTTCAGATGCCCACGGGATAGTACCATTCGAAGAATCAGAAGAAAAATAAAGTGGAAGTGAATTGGTGGAGCTAGAAGACTCAGATAATGGAGATGGTTCATCGTCTGACTTGTACTTGTCAAGGATGACACGGTACTCGTATATAGGATTACTTGAAATGCGATTATTAGGACCACAAAGCCAAGGTTTCATGTACTAGGCAAATACCTAATATAGAATCCTAGGATGGAAAAGAAAAGAAAAAAATAAACTAGGAAGAAACAAATGAAACCGTTAACCCTTCCCCGGCAACAGCACTAGAAATAGCTTGACTACGCTCAGAAAGTGTGAAGTATTACACCTAAGTACAGGCGGTCAAGTTATAGTATACTTAGAGAAGTCCAAGGTCGAACCACAGGGAAGGTAATGAACATATTTCTTCTAGTTATCTCTCTCAAGAGAAGAAAGGAAAAGAAAAGAAAATATGATTTAAATGAGGAATAGGAAAGGAAAAATGAAACAAAATTAAACTACTAAAGAACTTAAATAAAAACTAAAATCAAATCTAGTCCTAGGGTGCAAAATTAAAGGGAATCCATAAACGCAAGTTTTCTACCTAAAAGGCTTTCTAAATGCATTAGGAGAACATGCAATTTAACTAAAAATGAATAAATAAAATAAAACAGCACATAAACTAAACAAAACATATTACTAAGTGAACTTAAACGAATAAGAAACAAACGTTAGAGATATCGGTAATTAAGGAGTACGAAACTAGTCCAATCGGGTAATCCAAATTTTAGTTTAAATAAGATTTTTCACTAAGATTCATCTCCTAGACCTTCCAACCATCCAATTGTATTTCTACTACAAGTATATCATAGCCCATGCGTAATAAAGACTATATAGACTAGCTTTGAGTAATAGAATTCGATAGTGAAGCTTTTTAACTTTGAAAAAATGTAATTTCGAATCTAGTATTGTTAGTGCGTGAAAAAAATAATCCAAGTTGATTAAACTTACCAAAAATTAGTAACTTAACACTATCATAAGGTTTGAATATGTTTGAACGTGATTAAAAACAAATCCGTTTTAAAAAGAACGTCGAAAGTCAAAACTAGCATTTTTTTCGGCACTTATGTGAATAAATAGTAAAACAATGCCAAATCATCCAATTAATTTAAGAAACTAACCTAACTAATTTTAGGATAAAAACCGTCCTTAAATCAGCCACGTTAGGGCTTTGGTGCGAAAATTTGTGAATCGACGTTTTACGGTTCTTAATCAAATGGAATTTCTGAGCTAACTTATGGAAACATGTTTTTGAGGCATGAAAAGATAATAAAATACTCATACATTCATTAGGTTATCTATAACTAATGGAAAAAATTAAATTCAAACCTAAATTGGATTACATTCAAAGATTAAGTTCGCATCTTTCACTACAGACCCCTAACTAGCGATTTAGCTCGATATATTCAAAGTAAGCATCAAAGAAAGATTATAAATCATAAAAAACAGTAGACACATACCTAAGAATATATAAAATCAAATTTAAAAACTTTTGGCTTTGCAATTTCTCAATTCCAATTTCAAACAAAGATTTTATGCTTAAAACAGTAAACAGACTCGAAAAGGACATAAACTGAAGAAATTCGCCTAAAACCATAAAATTTTTGGAAAATCATATTACTAATGATAAAAACTGAATCACATATGAATAGCATTGGAAAATGATAAACTATTTGAATATAAAACGAGAAACAAGCATAAATCAATGAAAAACCGACAAACCGACAAAACAAATCTATAAACCCTAGAACCAGCCCCTAAAACGAGGGTTTAGGGTTAATACCAAAATATATAAAATCCCTAACAACTAATCTATGAATATCTAAGCAAACAAATGATTATAAGCAACTTGAATTGAAATAAATTATAAAACTAGGGTTTACTAAGATGAGGAACATTAATTGCAATTGAAACTGGATTGATTGATGAATAAATGTAGCATAGACTGATGTTCCATCCTTCAAATATGATAATTAAACTATCCCAATAATTGTTTTAAAGAAATAAGAAAGAATAACTCTCAAGGTTCAATTGACAGACAAGCGCAAAAACTCTTAAAAAGTTACGATGCTCTCAGCCTCTCTATTCTATCGATTTTCAAGTGTGGCATACCCTAAATTTTAAGATATATGGTCTTTTATATGTCCCATAAATGTCTCTGGTCGTGGATTGGATGATCCTTGAAGAAATTGGTCGAAAAGAGCTAAAAATTGAAAACGGGCCAAAAAACCAAATGGGGATCGATCCTGGTGTGGGGATCGATCCTCAGGTATTTTATTTTATTTTGGCTGGTTTTTCTTTTACTCGTAATTTTTTGTTCTGAACTCTGATTGACGCACCATTTTTGCCTACGCGTAAGTAATTTAAATCTCCACAACTTCTATTTATGGAGATTTTTTTAAATTTTCAATGTTGAAAAACTTTGATCAGCTACAACTTCGGGCTTCTTACGGAAGTTATCGGTTTTGCTCAAAAACTTTCAGAATTGATTTGGTTGAGCTTCTTTCCTCTTAGACACTTGCATTCACTTCATTCATGCTTGGGGACTTGCCATTCTATTCTTTCTAACGCTTTGGGGGTAGTTTGTGGAGTTTTTTCTCATCTCGGGCCTCGGAATGGATACCGGCTTGTTCTTCGAACATTCTTCTTACACTTTTTTGCTTTCAACCTTCTATCTTCCATACAACCTCAGTTGCTTAACCACTTTAGGCTTGCAAAATGTCTTAGTAACACAAAAATACAATGCAATGCCTTCTTTTCATGCTTAAACTGAATTTACATGCAATTTTCAGTTTTAGATAGTAAGCAGAAGCTAATTGATCATTGTTTAAGGCTTTAGAAATGCAATTTCTGGGCTCAATCTCATATCGCGTTAGAATTGCATAAGAACCCTCGTCGCTCCCATGCACCTTAGTCCTAGAAACCTCTCTCCCAAACCAAGCATTCTAGTAAGATATGTCTAGACCGTAGAACCCTTAAAATCAGAAACTATATCCTTTGGCCGTAAACGTGGATTGTCACGAATCTTGTCCATCACCAATGATGTTACTAGTGACGAATTCAACTTTTTATTCTTCCTTGTACAATAACGACCAGAGCATGTATGGATGTTATTCAGTTTTCGAATATAGAATAGTCCATTGGCACGATTTTTTGATGCTTGAACTCGCCACTCATACCCATCCTCTTATTTCCTTGAACACTTGGCTGTGACTCGGTCTTTATCATTATAGACATAGTCGAATGAGAATCCCAATGAGAATCCCAATGAGATTGAGTATTTTATTAGATCATCTTTGAACTCCTTGGCACCTTTAAATACCTGCTCATCACTCTGAATATATTGTCTCCACAATTTAGTGAGTTATGTCTTTGTCAATTGAGTTTGGTCTTAAATCTATACAAGACAGAGCCCATTATTGCTACATTTCATATACTCAGGTGATTGCGGGCCATCAACGACATTGTTTGTGGGTATACTCTTCCTTATCTCTAGATCAACAAATTCGCACCGGAGCATACGTTGGTATTGGAACATTAAATAAACATCCTGGTCATTTCGGAGGATGCATTACACCTGGTTTGGGAAAGAGTACCATAGCGACAACTGATCAAGTGATATTGACTGATTGTTTAGAATGATTCCTTTGCACAAATCATCAAATGTTATGTTTGAAATGATAACAATTACAAAGGTAATGCCACCAGCAATGCATCGAACCAGCCTTTGATCGAGGATGAGACTACAAACAATTACGAAAAGTTGGTGAATTTAACATGTGTATGATAACATGTATTTCAATTAGATAATAAGTCAAAGATACCAACACGTTGCATTTTAATTCATCAAAAGATTTGGTGTTACTAAAATACAAGGATACGTACCTGTTCAAAAGAGCAGTTGCAGGCGTTGGTGTGCAGAATCCATGAAACTGAAGCAGAATTCTAATGTAACAGTGTATGTTTAACAGTGCTTTCAGTTCCCTATTTATCCGATGCTTGCATAAGAACCCAACCTACTTCTTTATACGATTGATGTGCATAATTAAGGGATGGGTATTTTATAATCGTAGACAAAGTTCTAGGCTTGACAAAGGGAACTGAAGCTCGAGAAGTAACTCTCGTTTTCCCCTGTCCGTTATCTCGCAAGACATACGCAACTTTTAGTGCTCAACAGGAATTACCATGGAAAGGCAAAATAGACAATATCACTTTGCTTCTCTTTCCTTGTTACCACAAGATGACAAAAATACAAGCAAGTAAATATTAAAGAAGGAGCTGACACTAATTTGAAATTTACGTGGTAGTGGACACTAAAAAATATTATGGGATTGTAGTTGGGCCTAATTATCTATTTTTAATATCCATACCACTATTTTATTTCAATTAAATGATCACAATAATTATTTCTTTGTGAGACGGAATAATTATGTAATAATTTAACGCATTTTCTGATGCCCATAATTTATCATTGTCCTAGAACTAATTTACTTGATGTGATTATTTCAATAAATCACATGTCATAATACCTCAAGATGCTATGATTATTTTGAGTCATAATAATGTTCAAATTCCTTAGTTAGGGCATCACTTTAGAAAATTACCTCAAGTACCATTAAAAGATTTGGAAAACAGTGGGTTTATTAACAAGCTCATTGACATAGAGTTTAAACTAATAATTCTCAATCAAGGTAGAAAAAAAAACCACTGGGCACATAGTCCAACACAATGATCAATTAACATGGTAAAAAAAATTCATGCTATTAATTAATATTTTAAATAGGGTAGGTCAGTTTTAAACTAAGGTCATTTCTAATGGTGTTTTTTAGACAAACAAATTTTTATGATAGAAATGAATAATAAAAAAAATCTTTTCCAATGGGCATTTCTATCTCCATTTCTATCCTAGGTGAAAATCTAGTAGGATTGGGAATTTTTATCACCATTTCTACATGTAGAAATGGTAATAGAAATTTTCTATGTGACATGGCAAATTTTCATTGGTTGTTGTAATACTCACTAATTCTCTCTCTTCTTAAATAAGGGACAAGTAAGGAAGAAATGAAACAATAGAAATTACTATTGGAGACCATCTTTTCTATCCTTTTATACCAATACAAATATATTGCCAATAAATATAAAAATATTATAAAATAATATTGACATATAGGATAGAAATACAAAAATAGAAAGCACCATTAGTAATGGACTACAAGGGCAGAGTTTTACACATAAATAGAATCAAGTGGTAAAATACCAATAATGAAATAAAACGTGGCACTGTCTGGACCGTAGCACGTATATAATAATAATAATAATAATAATAATAATAATAATAATAATAATATAATTTTTCCAAGTTAAAAATACATTATCATATCTATAATCTATTAATAGTGTACGTTGGAAACATGTGCTTTTCGGAAAGCATATATTAGTCCACCATAAATATGTGCAACTAATCAGAGTGCATGTATCCTCCACTACAAATTTAAGCTAACATCACATATACAATCCAATATATACAAATTTTTAAAGAGAATTTTTTTAAAGAAATTGTAATAGGATATATGAAAGAAGGTAATCCTTCTAAATCAAACGGTTTTTTAAAGGGAATTTTTTTTTATCTTTATATTTAGATTGCAATTTCTCAAAAAATTAACTAATTATTTTGTCAAATTTCTGATGACGAAATTTGAATCTTATTTATATCTCTTTCAAAACCATATCCCTGCCGTATCACATTCACCATTGCATATTTTTTCTCATTCTGCATAATAATGAATATTCTTAAGAAAAAGGCCCCTGCACGAATCAAATCAATCTTCATGAGTATGTATTGAGGTAGGTTACCTCTTTTTTCAAACACCATACAACATGTTTGGATAATGGAGTTTGGCATGCAATATATGTAATAATATACACGCATGTAGAAAAATATAATGTAGATTTCAATATTAATTATCAGCCGTACAAAACTATATGCATATAGCAAGCCTTAAATAAACGTAACAGCATTAGTGAATTTTCAAAAAATGTTTGTGGCAAATTGTTGCTAAATTTTGCAAATTTCTCTGCACAAAAAATATAATATAGATTTCTATCAGTGAATTTTTTTTACGTGAATTTTGCATAAATTTAACTACAAAAGGAAGATTTTAAAAAATAAATTCCTGGAAAAAATATATTTATACAAAAAAAACTTCGTCTTCCGTATTTTGTGATATGATTTTACTGTTGAATTATTATGGTCAAAATAATGAATTGGAATGATGAAATAGTATATTTATAAAAATAAATAGATTATCTTGCTAAAATTTGAGTTAATAAAAAAAATTAGCATTTTTGGTATTTATAAAAAATAACATTTGATACCTTTGCCATAATGGTCACAAAAATATACACATGATGTAATTTATGCATTATAGTTGAAGGGATTTTTGACAAAGCTAAAAAGATCCGTTAATCTTATTTATATCTATAATGCATATATATAATAATGGAAAAATTCAAATCAAATGAGTTGGCCTAATACAACATGGTAATTAATAATATACACTAATATTATCAGGCAAAACTATATGCAAGCAAGCCTTAAATAAACCTTGTAAATTCGTCAAAACTATCTGCGCGGCCTGTACCATTTTATATGTTTGCTTAGTACATTTGTTGGATGTAATTTATGCATTATCAAAGAAAAAAGATTCCCGGGAGTCGATACTAGGCCGCAAGTGCAGTTGGTAGTTGGATCATTCTCGACCCACTTAAGCTACGCTCTTTACCATCTTATGCGAGCTCCCAGAACAAAATAGATTAGTCAAGGTCGAGGTATACGCAAGCTGGCCTGGACTAAGAAATTGCTTGGTGAAAACAAAAAAAAAAAAAAAATAAGCAAAAAGTATCTGTCAAAAAATTCTCACGGTTGACAGTTGGCCTCCATTACTCAAGGTTAGTATGTTGTTTTTCACATATTTCTTTTTTTCTTGTTCTTTTTTCCCTTTTATATATATAGTTTGACTCTTCCCTCTATGAATTACAAAGCGCAAGTGACTTTATAAAATTAATTAAACAGGCTATAGTTTTCAAATTATACTTTCTTTAATTTGTTTACCCTTTTGTTTTTTCTATAGTTTTTAAATTGTAATTAAATAATCCATCCATCTTGGATTAAGTTTCACATTTTTGTTTCGGAATTTTTCAAATTAAGAGCCCTATAATTAATAGTTTTTTTTGAAAATATGAGTTCATATTTTTAACTATTAATTAAATTGAAATTGGTAGATCATTATTTTACTGGAACACTTAATTTGAGACGGAAACATAATATTAATTGTACGTTATTATATGTGTTAAAGCATGATATTCTATTGATACTCTCTATGCTCTTTCTTAACGGGGGTTGACATAGCAGCAAAAAGCCTATGTTCTTTTCAAATATTTAACAAAAAATGAAAAACAATTCTATCTCAAGAAAGTGCTATTATATATCATCACTTCAATTGGACCGCTAGTTAGCTAGGAACATAAATTAATATACGAAACAAATCATGCCTAAACAGGGTTCAATCCTATTATATTTTCCCTTGTCTCCTTTTTTTTTTTTAAAAAAAAAATTGTGTTAATCAAGAGAAGTAATATATATATATATATATATATATAAGAGGGAAAAAAATGCATATGCATATTTGTCAACATTTATATATGCTGCTGGCATTTTGGTCCTTGCACACAAATCACGGTGAAAAAGATGTTCGGATTACCTTTTTTAATCATGGCTTCATGGTCAATACAAATTTAACTTTAGTATCAACTTTTATTTGAAAATTCATAATGCTTAATATAGGTTTGCTAAACTAATTAAATTATGTAGTATACACGTACAAAAAGTTGGGGTTGAAACAAAATTTAGAATAAATTACACTTTATCCACCTGAAATATTATTCAAATAGCACTTTGCCTACCAAACTATTAATTTTAGCAATTTTCACTATAAACTATTGATTTGTTTTGCATTTGACCTCAAATTGCTAACGGGATTAAAAAACAAAGAGAATTTGAAGGCAAAATTGAAAATTTATAAAAGATAAATGGCACTTTACCTATGAACTATTGTCCAAGTAACACTTTGCCTATCAAGTAGCAATTTTTACCACCAACCGTTAATTTTGTTAAACTTTATCCCATGTTGTTAAGAAAACAGAGGGAAGGGCAAATATGAAGATTTACATTTAATAAACTTCCACCTCTCTTCGGCGATTCATCTATCTAATGTGAGAAATTGAGGGAGATATGTTGTTTGCCGGTTTTGCACTTCATTTCGTCAATTTTATTAGCTTTGTTATTAATTTAGCGTAAAGTGCAACAAATTTCATAGTTCAGCGTAAAAAATGGGAAAATTAATAGTTGATATGGCATAGTGCAACCGGGTGTATAGTTCGGGTGGGTAAAGTGCAATTAACTCTAGTAAAAATGATCCCTAAAGTTTGACTCGAATCTCTCGCTCGTCCCTAAAGTTAAATTTTCGGTTGAAGCATCCTTAAAGTTTCTAATTTTCCCTCATTCGTCCAAACAAGTTGCCCCATTAAAAAGATGCATGAAAAATGCGCGTGATTGTCACGAGCCACTCTTTTAAGTGACATTTTTGGATGCTTCAACCGAAATTAGAAACATTAAGGATAGTTCAACCAAAATTAGAAACTTCAATGATACTTAAACCCAAATTAGAAATTTTAAGGATGCTTCGACGGAAATTAGAAATTGTAAGGACGCTTCAACCGAAAATTGAAGTTTAGGGATGAGTGAGATTTGATTCAAACTTTAAGGATAATTTTTGCTAATTACCCCTACCTTTTTTTTTAAAATGCCCGGACATCGTGCGTGTTAAAAACTAGTATATATATATATAAAACACTATGTATTGAACCCTACAAGCATGTACCAAAAGCAACTTATGATACACTGACATTAGATAACACCCATGGAAAAAAGCATTGCTTATTTTTTTATTTTTTTATTAGCTCATATCACTCATACATCACTCAAACTAAAACAACATACAGAAAAACAAAACCATGCAAAGTACCAATTAAAAGTACCACTACATACAAAGAAAAATCGCATAAATGTGTTTGACACACTTCAACTAATTACGAATTACAAACATTGATAGACGTATAAAATATAGACAAATAGTTGGTTCACGGTAATTTGATTATTTAGATAAAGGGTCTTATGTGTAGGAGTTGTACCTACCTTATAAAGACGACCAACCAAATTATTTTTCCATTATTTTGTGTACTACTTCTTTGTTTATATTATATGTATCTAGAATAACGACAAGTGATTGGGCTCGGAGCAATGTGTTTGATCTATTGACATTTGAACCCGGGAGGGACCTCTTTCTCACACGCGCTAATCAACAAGCTAAGTGTGACGGGCACGTTCAAGTTAATCCCAAGCACATTTGCCTTAATCGCCGTGCACAGGCAAACAGCAGCTTCCAAGTCAGCCAAGCCGGATAGGATAGCGCAACACTCGCTGGAAGCTGGGGTTCCAACAACACCACCAACTACCCCTCCAAGTAGGTTCGCACATGCCCCTAGCTTCAATGTGTCTCTAGGGCACGTAGGGATTGTTGAAGGTGGCGATGTCGGCGGTGACTTCGGTTTCGGGGCTAGGGGGGGTGACTTCGGCTTTGGGGTTGGTGATGCTGACTTTGACTTGGGGGGCGGTGGGCATGGCACTGACTTCGGCTTAGGGGGCGGCGGCGATTGTTTGCATGTGTTGCATGCGCTTGAAATTGTGGAATAGAAAAGGATAGAGAAGATAAAAATGGTGGCGAAAGAAGTTAAGGCAGCAAGAGCCATAGTGGTGGAGTAGGGTTTTGGTTTTAGGGTATGAATGATGTAATGAAGGTAGTGGGGAAGTACCCTATTTATAGGAAGATGGTGTGGTTGCAATTGGGAGTTTGATTGAGGTGAAAAAGGCTGATAATGTACAAGTTTCTTTTCTTTTGTAAGTTTGCGCAAAATATCTTGTAGGGTTAATTTATTATGTGAATAGGCAAAGTAACATTAATTACTACGTAGTTTGGATGCTTAATTTTTAATTGGGATACTTATCATAGGGGTCATGAATTAATATCTTGTAGGGGGCAAAAATGTGACACTAGATTGAGGTGAAAAAATATCTTGTAGGGTTAATTTGTTATGTGAGTGGGTCATGAATTAATTATTTACACGTCTCAACTTTTTGTCTTGGCAAGGTCTGGAGTCTGAAAAGAAGATGATAGATTTAAAACAGGGGAGAAAAATATTAAATTAATTAATGAGTTTCAAAAGGTTGAATTGAGTGATAAAATTCAATTTTAATTTGCTTTCTTAAAGAACCTATATTATAGGGGTCTACGAAAGTTGAGACGATCTTTCATTTTGTTCTTCGGTCTTGTAATTGCGTTGCACGAAGGTTAGCTCATTTGGCTTTTAGTTCTTGTTGCTGGGAAAAATGGGACTCCTTGTTTTCAGATTGGCTCGTGTGATCTTGTATCGTGTGACTACTTATTACTGTGTTACATACCTTTTTCTTTGTTTCTCTGTAAATTACTTATATCCAAATACACACGCACCACTTAAAATATATATATATATATACAAAGCCTATTTTTTAAGAACCGAGTTAATTTAAGGACCGTCTATTTCGAGGGGATAAATTGATGAAATTTTTCATAAAACTTGGAGGAGATGATCTCTATAATGAGTAGTAGATCATCTCCACCAAGTTTCATAAAAAAATTCAATCAGAAAGTAGGTTATCTGAAAAATTGATATATATGCGTATTTCTAGACGTTGAAATTTTAGATTTTTAATTAACCCACTTTCCGTTTGATTTTCTTGATGAAATTTGGTGGAGATAATATATTCATTATAGAGATCATCCTTGCCAAGTTTTATGAAAAAATTATACTGTTTACGTTTCGAAATGAACGGTTCTTAAATTAGTTAACTTTAGGACGGTTCTTAAGAGAACGGAACTGTATATATATATAACTAAAATAAATAGTACATAAATACTTTAGTTTGACAATCTAAACCTTTATTATAAATGGATAGCTGTACCGACACCAGACCAAGATGAAGTTTGACAAAGTTTTCAGTAATATCTAAAACTCTTGTTTGTTTCTATGTTTCCAAGAACCCATTTGTGACAGGCACATAGACCACTAATATTGATACCAAGTAGCATGAACGAGAGGGCATTGCATTATTTATTTAACCTATCTTCTAAAGTGTAATGATCCTACTATTGTAGGCAGCGGGCTGCTGTACATGTTTCAATATGGTTGCAGTGAGTGCTGGCAAGTTATAACAAGTGTTTCGTCTTACATCGTTTATGTAAGATAAACTGATAAACTATCTAAGTGTGGTCACAAATTGTTGCTAGTAAAATACCTTTTAGAATAAAAACAAATTAAATTGTGCGAATTAGAGCCTAAAGTTGACAATATCTTACTAGACTAGACTGAAACATCACTTTCGAAGGATTGTAAGGTTGGTTATATCCCCCAACACACAGGCAAAAAAAAGGGTTTTGAAAGGTATAGAATAAACATAACATTCTTTAATTTATATGCACGAATAATACAGACAAGTGATTACAAATTAATTGACAAAAGTAATCAAAATGTGTAGATAAAAAGTTGTAAGGTGTAGAGTTGATTCATTGAACATATAGCATTATTCTTTATGTACACGAACAATACAGACAAGTAATTAACTACAAATTGACAAGTTAAAGTAATGAAAATGTGTAGATAAAAAGCTGTAAGGTGTAGAATTAAACATCGCTTTCTTTATATGCACAAATAATACAGACAAGTAATTACAAATAGATCGACAAAAGTAATATATTGTTTGCAAGCAAAATTTATAGTAATATGAGTTCAAGTGAAATGTACATTCAAAATACTTAATTTTTATAGTGTCTGATGTCTCAAGTGAGTGAAATGTAAAATAGCTAGATTATGTTTACGATTTTGTTGTAAAAATAAAATATAAAATAAAAATGGAGAAAGTCCGCTTCTAGAGGCATAACATTTAAAGGTGGTTTAATTTGAGGTAATTTAAGCCATATCTCAGTTATGAGTCAAAGAACTCTCCAAGTTGTATCTGCCAAATTCAACATAACTTTTATTTACATAAAAACACCTGAATTAAATAAGAAACTACATAAAACTAATTCCGTCCACTAATAACAACCCACTATCCCCAATCTCTCTCTCAGAAAACTAGCCACTATAAATATTATACTAAAATATAAAACAACGCATAATTACAAATCCTAGAAACTAGGTTTGTAATAGATTACTAAAAAGATCCGCAACTGTTTACAAGTATTTAAATTGTTATGTGTTTTGAAATTCTTAAATGCACCCACAAATATATATATTCTTCTACCCAAACACAACCTTAATCATTCCTACCTGTGAAAATATATATCAGGGCCCACTCTAACTCTTTTTCGAGTAAATGACACCAATCACCCCAAACTATTAGAAGATTTTAGCTTGCACCCTAAATTAAATTTTACTACAATTTGCTCCCTAAACTTTTAGTTTGTTTCAATTGACTCCCTTAGGCTAGCATGATCAAACCACATGAGGGAATTTTGAGGGGTAAAATTTTCACAAAACTATACACTAAACGAGTAAAAAATTTAAAATTGTCACGATGCAAACAAGAAATGAGCAAAAAGTTTAAAATCATCACAATGCAATACATGAAACGAACAAAAAGGCTTAAAATCGTCATAATACAACATAATATGTAAATGTTTTGACAATTTTAGACTTTCTACTCGTTTCATGTATGTTGTGGCGACTTTACGCTCAAAATTTCCTCTTTTGATTTGTTCGTGCTGGCTGGAGTTTTTGCTTTTGGCCAAAGATAGCCTAAGGGAGTCGATGGAAACAAATCGGAAGTTTAGGGTACAAACTGTATTAAAATTTACTTTATGATGCAAATTGAAATCTTCTAATATTTTGGGAAGTATTAATGGGATAATTAGCAAAAGTGGCCCCTAAAGTTTGACCTGAATCCCTCGCTCGTTCTTAAAATTCAATTTTCGGTTAAAGAATCCTTAAAATTTCTAATTTTCCCTCGGTACTCATCCAAAACTAGATGTCCCGAACGCGCGTAATTGTCACAAGCTGCCCTTTTAAGGGGCATTTTTAGATACTTCAACCGAAATTAGAAACTTTAATTAAGGATGTTTCAACCGAAATTAGAAATTTTAAAGAAGTTTCAACCGAAATTAGAAATTTTAAGGATGCTCCAACTAAAAATTAAACTTTAAAGATAAAGCGAATAATTTAAGTCAAACTTTAAGAGTCATTTTTGTTAATTATCCGGTATTAGTGTCATTAGCCTTGTTTTTCCAACGTCTTGCTGAAATTAACATCCCAATGCAATCCGAGTGTGGATTGCAAAAGGACAAGAACGTATTAAAACGATACCTAATTTATTCAAGTGGATCTAAAAAAATGGGGACCTTGGTGCAGCATAAATTGGAATTCTAAAAACACACGCACATATGCATACAGGATTGAACACAGAAGGGCCTAAATATTGCTACCGCCAACCGGGCGTTGGGTGGACAGTGGTTTCCGGCGAAAGGTGGCGTTAATGAGATCAGGTGTATTAATTTGTTTAATTTTTCCGTTAAATTTTAAAAATAAATCAAAATGAGTAAAATATTTACGTGGGTGAAATTAAAATCATCGGACATATATATTTCGATGGGAGATCGAAGTTTGACTACTCCCCCTTGCACCTGGACCCCATTATATTCTATCCACGTCCTTGTCAAAAAGGAATATTGTTAAAAGCATATTCAATTTGTAATTACTAAGTTTATGTCGGCGCATAGTACTTGTGTGACTAAGATGTAGGTGATTTAAAAGAATTAGTGAAAAAAATAGTAATGGGTCAACTACAAGCAAGCAAGAGTCCAACACCAATCTAAATTTATTTATTTTTGTTTTTTTGGGGGTGGGGGGTTGGTGTGGGGGATGATAAAGTCAATTTAGCCGGCTAATTCTGCATGTTTCTATCTATTGAAAACTCCAAAATGTGATAGAAGCCCAAGGGTTGAAATTGGGGTTGTCTTTACTTTATGTATAATCTTCTATTGTTAAACGCGTTCGAGAAATCATTGAGGGTTGGTTCAATTGATAGAGATTTTAAGTATTTTATTTGTAAGGTATTATATTTAAATTTTGTTACTAGCAATCTCTTTTGATGGACTAACTATAAGAATCACTATAAACATTCGCACTTAAACTTTTGTCAACCAAAAAAAAAATATCTTTTTAGCGGGCAATCTCTAAGAATTACTATAAGCACTCGTCACTTAAACTTTTGTGAACCAAAAAAAATTGCGCCATAGAGATAACAATTATTTTTGTGCATGTTCCTTTAAAAATTATCCTTCGATGATATATAAAAAATAATATTAGTTCAAATAAGATTCAAACCTCCATATTTTTTTCTAGATAGAAATGCATCTTAACTACTAAATAAAATTCAATCACATGATCTTATATAAAATGCCTAACATAATTATCATATAAATATTGCACAGCATTTACTTACGTCGGGAATTCTAGTAATATTATAAATTCATACTTTAAATAGTGTCACTACAATATTAAAATGGTGATAGAATTGTTACAGTGTATTGATATATATATAGTGTCATTATAATAGTAAGAGTCTTACTTTCCTTTTTATAACTTCTTTTGGAGACAACTAATGTACCAAATTTTTCAATATATAGATAATAAATTGTAAAAAAAATAAATGTGCGACTCTTAATTTGAATTGGAAAGAGTAACAAAGAAATCGCACAACGTTAATAAATATATTAATCAAATAAGTTAATTATTAAGTATGAAAGTTAAGTTAATTCTAGAGGGGGCATCATCGTAGTTTGAGTAACCAATATGCAACAATATATAAAGCATGGGATGATTGAGGAGTGGCAGCTGCTCCCCGGAGGCGCAATATGGCACCATCGCAGGGTACAAATCAGACCGTCTTTTTATTGAAGAATTTTTGTTGTCAAAATATATGATTATCTCCGGTCTAATCGATCTATAACTTTCGCGCTTATCTTAAAGAAAATAAATAAACTCTTACAAAAAAAAAGATGAAGTCGATATTTTCATATTCCGGGGATAAGTACTTGCATTGTGGTCCTTCCTCCCATGCATGAAGTGTGAAAGTGTAGAAATTAAAGAAAACGAAAATTTTCAATTTTATACTCTATAATATAATATCATGATCTGGGCCCTTTATTTGTTTTGGACCACTCTGTTCATCAAGTTGAGATGTTTAGTGTCATCTCTGCCCCACTTAATGTCAACTAATAGCCCAATTAACTGAAATAGGGAGAAAATAGCATTGATGAAATTTGCTCAAAGATAATCCCACCTTTATAAATGAAATAATTATTGGTGATCTTTTACTTATTGATTTATTGGGGTATGTCTGTGCTTCTGGCACTATGGAAAAATAATGCATTATTTTGTCTAAGCTAGATCTCTTGCAAGAACTTAAAAAGTTTTGTCTACTCGTTTTGAAATTAAAAAAAATGTGGTTTTATGCTGTTTTTACGTTTTGGTACAAACCACCTACACATAAAAAAGTAGTGTAGTTAATTTTTATTAATGTAATTGGTATATTTTAATATTTTATTAGTGTTATTAAAAGTAGTATATTTCATTAAGTTTTGTCAAAAGTCAGAGAAAGACATGAGTGATTAGCAAAATGTTATACACCTTTTTTTTCATGAAAAATATTTTTTACACACTACCCAATGGAATCTAATTAGTTAAAGAACCGAAAAGGTACGGTAATAGCTAGAAAAGCTCACATCTTTTTCCAACTTATCATTCATCAACTTAGGGCGCAATTAGTGGTACTACCCCTAACATCCTCATGAACTAAAAAATAGAATGAAATGACTTAAAAGCCTCTCAAGCCTCTACATTTTAGTCCATTTTAGTGTGCCACAAGATTTTTCAAAAGCGTCAATAACTATACTCTTGAATTTCTTGTCTATTCAATGAATTTTCAATTTTTGTAATCAAATACACCCTTAGCATTAAAAAAAAATTGTATCAAATACACTGTTAGTGCTAATTTTTATTTTATTTTTTTCAAAATACATCCCGCCTAGTATTAAGTAGTTGTAGTTACTACACCAATAAATTATGAGAAAATCCTTCTAAAGAGCTATTTTTCATCTTTTTTTTGCTTTGCACGAACTTCTTGAAATGATATGACAAAATGTGATGTAAAACATATTTGCTAATTATAAAATGTCAGTGTTGCTCTGTAAGATTTTTCTTTTAGAACATTTTTTCTCTATAAAGATCGTTGGTTTTGTTATAACATATGTACTCAAATGTTATGTCAATAATCATCAATTCGAACTAAGAGTGCAATCACAAAGTAAATGGTTCAAGTTTTAACTGATCAGTTGTTGTCTTTCTCAATCTTCACTTTTTTTGTGTTAAAAGTAGGGCGAAGCCACAACCCTTTCCCAGGCACCTTTTGCCCTTAACAGGCGGGTGTTGGACGCACTCTCCTTAGGATTTGTTACTCCTTTGTCTCAAAATGGCTATATTGTTTCTAAAACGGTCATAGATGTTTTCAGAGCTTTCTATGCTTCAAAAATATTATCTTTGACACAACCCTTGCTATTTTCTTTCAATATCCAAGATCAAAATCTTTCAAAGCTATTATCCTCTTAATTTCAAAGCTATCTTGAACATCTGATTTGAGCAAATCACATTTATTATCTTTTGATCAAATCTCTATAACTTTAGAAGTGAGATTCATTTTGTATCTATACAAACATTTTGATAGAGTTACCATTTATTAGTGTGTATCACCAAAAAATTGTTATTATTCATTTGTGAGAGGTTTTTTCATAATTTTAGCAAGAGGTGTTTTTTTGTGAGTATAGTGAGAAAAATTATACTTGTATAAATGTTTGATCTTCACCCAAAAAAAAGATCATTTAGTGGGAATAATCGTGAAAGAGATATGTCCTAGGACTATTCATAGATTATGATTTGTACTTGGATATTTTATGCTTATTGTTATTTATAAAGTTTATTTATTATACTTTATATTCTCTTGTAAATAATATATATTAATACTAGTTCATCAAGTACGTGACTTGATTGTGGGATGCTAGTAATGTTATAATAATATTATTTAGATGTCCCTAATCATATGTCAATAACCTAGGATCACATTGATATAATGATTAGAGTATGGGTCAGCTGATGATTATGTTCCACAAGTCATGGATATGAAAATATCAAGCTGAACATACTGATACTTGTTAGGGAACAAGGTATTGGACTGACCCGCTTTGGGGACACTGCGAGGAGTGTTACATAATGTCATCAGTGATGTTCCCCATTTGTGATATCGTATTATCCTTAGACCTGAGGTCGCCATGGTTACCAACATAGGGATTAGCATGTCAGGCATTATCAAACGTTGCTCTTGATCGAGTAATTATAAAGATGATGACCGAGCATACTATGAACTATGTAGAGGTATGTGGTTGATCAAGATGGGATTTGTCACTCTCGTATATTGAGAGAGATATCGTTGGGCCCCTTGATAAGTGTAATTAATATTTACATGGCCATGCACAAATGAGATGTCATTTGTTTTAGATTAATTATACTTAGAGATCAAGAAATAAAGATTGAACTATACAAGAATGACACTTGCCTAGTCTTGTGTTCAATCTAGATATCGATTGACAAAAGGAGTTAATATTTGGTATATCAATTTAAGGTTGTGTCGTTTTTGACCTTTATACCCTTTGAATAATAGTAATGTTTTACTAGAGACCGCTTACTATTCGTATAATAAAATGGGCTTTTATTTATACTGCCAAAGAGTGTAAAACCTATAGGGTCGCACACCAAAACGAGTTGGATCAAAACGAATTAAAACATGCCAAGTTGGACTTGGGCCCAGTTCGTTTGTTGCTTAGGGTTCTCACTAGGGTTCTCTTATAAAAGGGAACCTTTATTCATCTTGGCTGTCAAGGAAACTCAGAGAGGCCAGAGAGAGAACCCTAGAAGGCGCTAGTACACCAAGCAAGGATCTCATCCCGTTCGTGTGTGCATACCGTAGAGGCGTCGTAATTTCTACGCTAAGGACGACAACAACAGAAGGATTCGATCCATCCGTTTCGTTTTAGTAACATCAAATCACACATAAGGTATGTCTTCTATCGATTTTATTGAACAGCATAAATCCTAGGGTTTAAGATTAGTGCGTAAATAGTGTATGCGATGCATGATTACTGCCCTAAATCCCTACATCGGGTACCAACCTCAAGGGCGGACGTGTAGTGAAGAGCCAAACCGCGCTAACAAAACATCGTTGAATTTGTAGTTTAATCTCTCTTACTTAAACAATTTCATTTATTGATTACATATCTTGTTTAAATTTGATTGTTTGATCTATTCGTTGATTAACTTCATGTTTTTTTTTAACAACCATGAGTATCGGGACCCCACCCCCACTAATCCCATGAGGCCTTGATTGCTCGACCAGGAGAACCCCCCCCCCCCCCCCCTTTCCCCAACTATGGTTTATATCCGACCAACAATATCAACAATGTTTAGTATTGTACTATAGATTTTTGGTTAATTAAAAATTCCATTCAAGCAACAAGTATGTAGAACATCAAAGGGGCATCCCCCCGTATTATTGCACTAACAATTTTTTATTTTATCTATTTTTCTGCTTCTATTGTGATATTTGAGATATTTCGATCTCTATCTTTATAAATAACTGGTTTAGAGACACACCCCACAGATGTGCCATAAAATACTTAGCAATTCTTGATATTAAAAACATATAACGTTATTTAGTCTAATGGTAATTAAAGATGCTTTGCATGTTTAAGATTATGAATTGAAATCCCATCTTAGTATTATTTTATAATAATTTTCATTGCAAATTGAAATAGGTAACTTGGTAATTTTGTGAGTTAGTACGTGTACGTAGGATTATGGTAAAAGAAGTTGTAAATTTAATGTCTTCCTTTCGAATAATCATTTTGGGGCAATTGAATTATTAGTGGAGTATTATGGCGGAAAAAGTAAATCTAATCTGACCTAAAGAAAACATAGCTTCAAGCCGATATGGTGCAATACTGGTTTTAATTTAATTTACACTATATAGAAGGTTAAATACTACGGAGTATATAACTAAAAATGATTTTTATTGAGGAAAATATCGAAAATAAGCATTAAAAATATTGAGATGATTCCAAGTTTGATAAATGAGAATTTTGTTTCCCTTTACCATCCTCTCTGCATTCGAATACCATATGTATTTATGTACTACTTTATCAAAAAATAAAATATTAAGATGAGTCCATTAATTTATTTAGTTTTTAAATGCATGTAGAGCATAACAGAATGCCACATGCATATTTAAGAAGTTTGATGAGTTAATTACACTTTATATCCTGAAATTTGATCATATTTTCACTTTGGTCGGTAAGGTTTCATTTTTAACATTTGCCCCCTATAAAATCTGATCTCGTTTAGGGGTGTGCATAATCCAATCCGTTCAAACCAACTTATCTAATCCAATCTTAATTGGATTCGGAAAAATTAGTGAATTTGATAGGTTTACGTTTTAAAAAATCGACCAAACATTGGATCAGTTTGGTTATTATCTTAACAAAATCAATATCAAACCGATCCCCGGAGGTACGTACAATATGGCACCATCGCTAGGTACAAACTAGACCGTCTTTTTATTAAAGAATTTTTGTTGCCAAAATATATACTTATCTCCGGTCTAATCTATGACGTCTCTCACAAAAAGAAAGACGAAGTCGATATTTTTATATTCCGGGGATAATTACTTGCATATATTGTGGTCCTTCCTCCCATGCATGAAGTGTGAAAGTGTAGAAAAGAAAAGGAAAATTTTCAATTTTATAGTCTATGTAATATAATATCATGATCTGGGCCCTCCCTTTATTTGTTTTGGACCACTCTGTGTTCATCAATTTGAGATGTTTAATGTCATCTCTGCCCCTCTTAATGTCAACTAATAGTCCAATTAATTGAAATAGGGAACAAATAGCATTGATGAAATTTGCTCAAAGATAATCCCAACTTTATAAATAATTGGTGATCTTTTATTTATTGATTTATTGGGGTATGTTTGTGCCTCCAACACTATAGAAAAATAATGCATTATTTTGTCAAAAATCTCTTGCAAGAACTTAAAAAGTTCTTTCTACTCGTTTTGAAATTAAAAAAATATGGTTTTATGCTATTTTTACGTTTTGGTACAAACCACTTACACATAAAAAAAATAGTGTAGTTAATTTTCATTAATGTAAGTGGCATATGTCATTAGTATAATTAGAAGTAATATATTTCATTAAGTTTTATGAAAAGTCAAAGAAAGAGATGAGTGATTAACAAAATGTTTTACGCCTTTTTTTTCATGAAAAATATTTTTTAACCGCCGCCTAGTGAAATTTGATTAGTTGAAGAATGCAAAAGGTAATAGAAAAGCTCACATCTTTTTTCAACTTGTCATTGATCAAATTACGGTGCAGTTATTAATTAGCACTACTCCTAACATCCTCATGCAGTAAAAAAATAGAGTGAAATGACTTAAAAGCCTCTCAAGCTTCTACATTTTAGTCCAATTTAGTGTGCCGCAAGATATTTTAGAAATGTCAATAACTACACTCTTGAATTTCTTGTCTATTCAATAAATCTTCAAAAAAAATTATTCAAATACACCCATATATTTTTTTTGTGTCAAATACACTATAAGTGCTAATTTTTTATTATATATTTTTTTTCAAAATACACCCCTAGTATTAAATAGTTATAGTTACTAAACTAATAAATTATGAGCAAATCCTTCTGAAGGGTTATTTTTCATCTTTTTTCCTTTGCACGGACTTCTTGAAATGATCTCAAAGAATGTGATGTAAAATGCCCATGTTATGTAAAACATATTTGCTAATTATAAAATGCATGTGCTGCTCTGTAGGATTTTTGTTTTAAATCATTTTTGCTCTTTAATGATCATCGTTGGTTTTGTATAAAACATATGTGTTATATCAATAATCATCAATTTAATGTAATTGAGAGTGCGTACATTCACAAAGTAAATGGTTCGGGTTTTAACTGAGAAGTTGTTTTTTTCAATCTTTAATCAAGATGCTTGAACTCAGTCTTACTTTTTTTAGTGTTAAAAGTAGGGCGAAGCCACAACCACTTCACGGGCACCTATTGCCTTTAACGAGCGATTGTTGGATACAGTCTCCTTAGGAGTTGTTTCACCTTTGTCTCAAAATGGCTATATTGTTTCAAAAATGGTCATATATATATATATATATATATGTGTGTGTGTTTTCATAGCTTTATATGCTTCAAAAATATTATCTTTGAGACCACCTTTGCTATTTTCTTTCAACATCCAAGATCAAAATCTTTCAAAGCCATTATCCTAGTAATTTCAAAGCTATCTTTTGATCAAATCTCTATAACTCTAGAAAAAAGATTCGTTTTATATCTATACAAACATTTTGATAAAGTTAACATTCATTGGTGTGTATTACCAAACAATTGTTATTATTCATTTGTGAGATGTTTTCTCATAGTTTTAGCAAGCGGTGTTCTTGTGTGAGTATAGTGAGAAAAATTACACTTGTATAAATATATGTTTTATCTTCACCCATAAAGAAGATTATTTAGTGGAAATTCTCGGGTACCAACCTCAGGCGCAAACATATGGTGAAGAGCCGAACCGCACAATCAAAGCATCGTTGGATTTGTGGTTTAATCTCTCTTACGTAAACTCTTTTATTTATTGATTACATATCTTGGTTAAATTTGATTATTTGATCTATTGGTTGATTAACTTTGTTTATTTTGAAATACTCATAATTTGCTATAAACCATATTCACCCTCCTCTATGGTTAATATCTGAACAACAATATCAACAATGCTTAGTCTTGTACTATAGATTTTTGGTTAATTAAAATTCCATTCAAGCAATAAATATGTAGAACATCAAAGGGGCACCCCCCCCCCATATTATTGCACTAACAATCTTTTATTTTATTGATTTTTCCGCTTCTATTGTAATAATTGAGATATTTCGATCTATGTCTTTATAAATAACTACTTTAAAGACACACTCCACG
The DNA here is from genome assembly GCA_021464415.1 of Lonicera japonica. NCBI lineage: Eukaryota > Viridiplantae > Streptophyta > Magnoliopsida > Dipsacales > Caprifoliaceae > Lonicera > Lonicera japonica. The sequence continues at coordinate 61,010,516 of CM038470.1, forward strand.
AATGTGCCACAAAATACTTAGCAATTCTTTATATTAAAAACATATAAAGTTATTTAGTCTAATGGTAATTAAAGATGCTTTGCATGTTTAAGATTATGAATTGAAATCCCATCTTAGTATTATTTTATAATAATTTTCATTGCGAATTGAAATAGGTAACTTGGTAATTTTGTGAGTTAGTGTAGGATTATGGTAAAAGAAGTTGTAAATTTAAGGTCTTCCTTTCGAATAATTATTTTAGGGCAATTGAATTATTAGTGGAGTATTATGGCGGAAAAATGTAAATCTAATCTGACCTAAAGAAAACATGGTTTCAAGCCGATATTGGTGCAATACTGGTTTTAATGTACTTTACACTATATAAAAGGTTAAATACTATATGACTAAAAATGATTTTTACTGAAGAAAATATCGAAAATAAGCATTAAAAATATTGAGATGATTCCAAGTTTGACAAATGAGAATTTTGTTTCCCTTTTCGCTCCTCTCCGCAATCAAATATCATATGTATTCATGTATTACTTATTTCAAAAACTAAAATATTGAGATGAGTCCATTAACTTTTTTATTTTTTTTAAATGCATGTCATATTTTCACTTTGGCCCGCAAGGTTTCATTTTAGAGGTGTGCATAATTCAATTCAATTTGCTCAAACCAACTTATCCAATCCAATCTTAATTGGATTCGGTGAAACTAGTGGATTGAATTGGTTTGTGTTTTTAAAAACCAACTAAACATTGGATTGGTTTGGTACATTATCACCTTAGCAAAACCAATATCAAACCGATCCAATCCAACCTCATCAATTAAAAAGGACACTTGTTATAACGTAATTGGTTATTATTATATACTAAGTTGTCAATATAGATTGTGTAAACCTTATTATTGCTACATATATAAAAGAACCTAATAAGCAAATCCTAATTTACTTCTCTTTTATTTTACTAATGAATTAGACTTTAATATAGAATGACTTAATCTAGATTTTTATTTTAGTAATGAAGTGAACTTTTTATTTATATTGTCTCGGTCATGTGAAGTTGATTATATTTGTTTTGCATACTATTGAAACTTAAATAATCCTTACATAAAAGACATTGGTTTCAAATCATTAGATTGGATTGGATTTTGAAATCAAGTCGGATTGGATTGGATTGGATTGGATTTTGGATTGGATTATAAAATATAAAATCATGTTGGATTAGATTGGTTAGTAAATTGTAATAAATATATTGGTTTCGAACCGATACACACCCCTAATCTCGTTATCACTTTAATCCAAAACTCAACCTGCTGTTTGTTTCTTGAGTAGAAAATAAAATGTATTACTTTGATTTTTAGACCACATTAACTATATTTATTATTTTTCCATACAAGAAATAAATAATACACTATATTTTGAACTAAAATAATAACGGAGCAAGTGTAAATAACTCAAGTTTAATTCATGTGAACAATAGACCAATAAATGTGTGTGTGTAAGGGCTCAAAAACCACGAATATTAAAGTAGATTTGGCCGCCACATGTGTACAAGTGAACCAGCCCAAATCCCAAGAAAGAGTACATTCTACAAGCTCCTGACGTGATCACGTGGTTATTAAGATTCCTAAAAACTACAAACACAGTTCAGTAAAAGATTAGAATGCGAATATTCCCGTATATGAGGAATAAATATCAGAATAAAAGTTATCTTGCATTTGTACAATTTCATTAAAAAATAAATTGTATCGACTAATCCCTATAAAAAAAAAAAGAGGAATATAAAGGGATATACAAATTTTTCAACAGATAAATATAAATACTTTTAAGTGTAGATGTAAGCGCATTGCTAAATCACTTTGCATATTAGTGTTGTGCGAATGTCCATTATTTTTCGTTTCTTAATTTTCTTGAAATTAGTTCGTCGATCATCACCTAATATTTACACCATCTATTGCGTGTGTATTTGTATAAAACAATTGATTTACAGAATTCAACAAGTACATATTGAAAGCAAATTGTGAAGCATTGTCATTAAATAATGTACCTAGGCAAAAATACTTTGCCTATTTATTATTGGCACAGATCACCCATCATCAATTCAACTATTACAACAAGGGAAAACAAAACAATGCAGATTAAAGTACCAAAAGTACATCACTCAAGAAAAAAAAAACGTACACGTAAGTGTTTGATACACTAATTCAACCGACAAATAACGTTAGACGCACAAAATGACACAAACAATTAGTAGTACGGACAGTAATTTAGCTGATTAAGCTAGATAAAGGGTCTTACCTTAACCAATCAAATTACTGACATACTACTTTTGCGTACTAAATTTAATTTGATTTGTTTATCGAGCATTACGACAATGGTCCAGCTGAAAGCCAACGTTTTGATCTATTCGCACTTGAAGCCGGGAGGTACGGATTTTTCACACGCGCTAATTATCAAGCTAAGTGTGATTGGCACGTTCAAGTTAATGCCAAGCACATTTGCCTTAATCGCCGTGCACAGGCAAACTGCGGCTTCCAAGTCGGCCAAGCCAGTTAGGAGGGAGCAACATTTGCTCGAAACCGGTGTCCCAATCACAATGCCAACTACCCCTCCAAGTAGGTCCGCACATGCCCCAAGCTTCAATGTGTCCTTAGGGCACGTTGGGCTAGTCGGAGGTGGTGCTACCGGAGCTGGTGGTGGCTTTGGCTTGGGAGTCGGCGGTGGTGACTTCGGCTTGGGAGTTGGTGGTGGTGACTTTGGCTTGGGGGTTGGTGGTGGCTTTGGCTTGGGAGTCGGCGGTGGTGACTTTGGCTTGGGGGTCGGTGGTGGCTTAGGCTTGGGAGATGGCGATGGCTTGGGGGGTGGCGATTGGCCACATGGGATGCATGCATCTGAAAATGTGGAAAAGAAGAGGATAGAGAAGATAAAAATGGCAATGGTAGTGGTGGAGGCGGCGGCAGCCATGGTGGTGAGACTATTTTTTTTGTTTCTGAGATATTGTGGTGCAACGAAGGGAAGGGGGGTGCCCCATTTAAAGGTGGATTGTGAGGTAGGTGTTGAGTGTTTGATTGAGTGGAAGAGAGTGCTAAAAGATGATAAGCTAGTTGTATTCTTTTTTGTAAGTTAGTGCAGCGTGCTTTGTATGTTTTGGTATGTAATGTGGAAAATTTTAGAGTTTTACTATTCTTTACAATAGTATAGTGTTTTTTTTTTTTTTTGAGAAAGTCCACAATGCCCTTAGGCAATAGTGTAATACATTAAACAGTTGTAAAAAATCCAAATGTGGGTTACAGAAGTCCATCCACTAGGCTTAAAAAGAGAAATATACGAAGTAGACAAACAAAAGAAAATACTATGCCTATACCAAGTAATGTTTGCATCTTTATCTTTAGATCAAATAAAGATCAAAGACCAAACAGCCAAAATAAAGCAAATCAGTAAATTACAAAGCAGAGGAAAAGGCTGTAGGAAAAATACAATAAGAAATGCTATCTAAATCTATAGTTTGGCCTAACATTAAAATCGTTGTTGAATTGCTGGGCAGTTGCAAGAGGATAGTTCATTGGACTATTCTTTATCTTGCAAATTAAGAATTTATTATTATTTAAGGTATTCTAAATTGAAAGTTGAATTTCTTTTCAAGTACATCGTATAAATTTCATGGTGGAAAATATATTCTATCCTTAAGTATTGACTCGGGAAATTACTATATATTTTTAAAAAAATGTAAAAAATCAAGTATGAACTCTTATTAGAACTATATATCCAAGATAGTAGTTGTTTTCTTACAATAATTAGTGAATTTCACGACATAAATGTTTGATTGATTATTCACAAAACAAAATCTTACTATTATAACTAGCAATCTTACAATAATTCTGCTTAACCTTAAAAATTTTTTTTTTTTTAAGTGTAAGCACGTCTTAAAAAAAATACAAAAGTTATTTTGTTACTGGATATTTTGTCGTCGCGAAAGTCAGGCGCGGATTTATTAAGTAGGCAGCTGGGACAAATGTCTTACTTAAACATATATATATATATATATATATATATATATCTACACCTTTCGAATATATGTAATTCTAGGTGGATATGAAAAATTGATATATTAATGTGTTAGTAATTCATTGGCTAAAATATAATGAGATATGTTTTTTTTACCAATTCATAGTGACCACATTTGACGAAGGGTGTGCCCACCATAAATTCCTTCTTATTAATAATTCTAAATCCAGTCCCTACACATCCCTTTTATTATTATTATTATTAATAACTGAATACCCATTCTAATTTTAAGTTTTTTCCTATGCTCTTTTCCATTGTGAGAAAAAGTTTTGTGGTCATCCACCCGCTCTATCATTAAAAGCAAAGTTTGTCTCTCTAAATAAAAAAAAAGACACTGTATTTTTCAAAATCCACTAAATATTTTTTGTATTATTAGTTTCTTATTTTTTCCGAAACCAAATTAAGTTTGCATATAAAATTCATTGTGGACAGTTGTAACTGCAATGCATTTTTATCATCTCCTATTTCATAAAGCCAGAAGGCATAAAGTCGTTTTAGGTTTTTGAATTTTTTAATTTTTTTCTTAGGGACTTTTATTTTACAAAAAAAATTTACGCTATAGTGCAAGTAATGTGATTCGAACTCTTGCGTTTAGCAAGAGTAATGAGACTCTTGACCGATGCATTACATATCATTTTTCTAAAAATATTTTCTTTAAATTGCATATACTCTAATAACAAATGCATCACGTGTGTAGAAAATCTAGGTTTTATATATGAGGATCAATAATTGATCTTTGTTATCGTGTAATAAACAAACTTATTACTTTTTTATAAAGTTATTATTTTTTGTATACCAAAAAATATAAAAGAACTAAAAGAGATCGAGAAATTTAAAATATTATTTGTTTTGGTATCTCACTAAATATAAATTTTTGGCACCGCATCTCGCGACGCTGATGATGCTGCCCATGCATTAGCCAAGTTTGTCTTTCGCTGGAAGCTTCTTCTTTGTCTACGAAGCTGGGTCTTCTTTTGGATAGAGATCATGCTGTTGTGTCTAGGTAGTTTTTTGTTATTTGCATGCATTATGGGCTTTATTTTTTTAGAAAGAAAAAAAAGAAGAAAAAATCTAAAGATTTATATATATAATATATATAAATCCGCGTGCATTTCTGACAGTTGAAATTTTAGACTTTTAAATTACCTTGTTTTTAGTTGAATTTTTTGATGAAATTTGGTGAAGTTGACATATTCACGAAGATCATCCCTACCAAATTTCATCAAAAAATCAATCATTTACCCTCTCAAATAGGGAAGTATGCTCTTTTGTTAAAATATATATCTATATATATATATATATATATTTATGGAGTCTGGCAATATATATATATCATGTCATATGTAAATTAAATAATTGCTCTTGTAACATCATATCATGTAAACATATTGAAGAATTAATTTACTAATATGAAGTGTATAAATTATAACAACTATAATTTGTGGCACACTCAACGCATATGCAATATCATATATATATATAAAGTAGTTTTTTGGCTACAGTACAGGCGATATCTTTATAATTAAAATCACATGTTTTAGCGTGCTATTAACATTTTATAACAAAATAAACAGAAATTTATAGAAGTGATTTTTAAGGAACAAAAGGGAAAAACACTATTTGAAAGATATTTAAAAAATTAAATAGAGACACTAAAAAATTTGTTCACGCTAAATATATATATATAGTATAGATATATATAATTTAAAAGATATGCATTATTCTCTATTATGCATTAATGCATATATACAACTCTATCACATGAAAAAGGACCAGTGGTGGTTTGGTAATTGTGGAGGGGGGGCCGGGGGCGGGGGGGGGGGGGTGTTAGGTGGTGGTGTACAATTAAGCGACATGTGAGTTATCTAGCTGTTATAAAGAGAAAGATGAACCTTGCCTTTTTGGCGGCTTCCTTATTGAGATTATTTGTCTATTATATTTGAGTTATTTTTTCAATTATTGATTCATCCAACATCCAAACATGCAGGGATATAGATTTTCAGCATCGCTGACACCCTAGCTAGCTACTTGCATATATTAACTCCAAATTTCTCACTTAATTTGGATGGTGATTGATCATTCATCTAATGCCCTGTGATTAAGGGCACTTCTACTATTTGTTTATTCTTTCTTGTTTTGTACTTCCTTTTTTCTTCTCTGCTTTTGTTTAAAAAATTCTCGTTAAAGAGTGCAGTGGAATTTATTATAAAAATGCATGCATATAACGGGCAACGTACATAGATGGTACTAACCCTAATAAATGGGATCTGAATTTGTATTTATGTTGTTCTCAAATGATCCGTAAAGATTTACATTTGCTTTCAATCAACTACCTCTTAAGAAATATTCTTTTTCGAGTCAACTAGCATTTAAGGATTTTTAGTTACGGTGTCTTTGAGTATTCAATTCCGTGCTTTGAAATTGAAGCAAAAATTAGTCTGCACAATTTCATTGCTCGGAATTGTGTAGGCTATATTTTTGCACCAACTCAATTCCAAAGTTTAGAGTTTGGTTTTCATGCAAACGCACCTTTTAGTTTATTTTACGTTGATGTATATGCATTCAAGCAAGTTAACTATATCTACTTTTTTATGGATATTCATGTTGTCAAAATAATTTTCTTTTGTTTTATTAATATATTATTTTCGCAGTAACTATAATTACTTTGGCAATAGTGTCACCCTTTTCTTATCTATATTATTTTATTGTATTGTTATTATTATTATTATTTTATACCAGTAGTTGATTCATAATTTTAAATTTGGAGGGCCGTAACACAAGTATACAACTTTTTTGACATAAAAGGCAGAATTAATAAAGTTCTAACTTGAGGTACTATTTAGTGGAAATTACTGAATTATATTAATTAAGAATAAGAATTAAATAAACATTACCCGTTTCTAAAAAGATCTAAAAAGTACGATGTGAACTAAAGGTAGAAAAGTTGTGATAGACAGCTAGCCCATGAAATTGGGCAATGAAAATGAAGTGTTGGATTGTACTTGGTGTCCATATATATATCACTTATGCAATTTCATATAGAATATGTCCAAAGATAAAAAGGCTGAACTTAATTAGTTGGGACAGATAAGAACTAACCCACATGCATGTTACCTTAGCAATACCAACCAAACTATTTTATACTTGTACTATACAAAGGACATTAGAAAATTCTTGTAAAGTACTTTCTTTCAAATTTGTTTACATATGATTATTCTAATGTGAAATTTTAGTTTTAGCACTAAGTTACACAAATAGAGGTATTTTTCCTTCGTCAATTGTTAATTAGAGAGATTTAAAATTACACATGTGATTTGGGCAGTTAGAGCCAGTACGGTCAACTTGAGAGCCTTTCTTCTGTTAGCGTGATATTTATTGTGATACATTTTTTCAACTGTTTGGGAAATTTGATGGCTTCCAACAGCATGCTTCACTCAATCTTGATCTGCCAGTTCCTGGGAGATACTGAGTTTTTAATTACATGATGAAATTTGCCTTTTTAACTTTGAAACCACACGTAACTTCTCACTTTTGAGAGAGCTGTAGTTATTGTTGAGCTAAAAGCTCATTTATAGAAAGTTTAAAATGCATGTAACTGTACAAATTAAACAATGTTTGAAGTTAAGGGACGAAAAAAAATATTTGGTAAACCTAATTTTTATACTAGAGCAAGTAGATTGTACCACTTAATTGTATTTTTTTTATTATTATTACAAAAGTTTTAAGTGAAGAAAAGTTACACTAATCCATAATCAAAGCATGCCAAAAAATAGGAGTGTGCAGAATTTAATCCAATTCACTTAAACCGACCGATATAAAATTAGAGCATGTCAAAAAGTTTAATAACAACTTGTTTATAAATCATCAATTAAAATCAAAACATGTCAAAAAATTTAATTAGAACTTATTTACAAATTGTCGACTAAAAATAATTGTCGGTAGCAAGATTTCAACGTAATTATCAATACTGACTTAAGTAGGCTAGCTTACAATATGAGTGGGCCTAACGTACTGTGCAAGAATGATGTATCGAATATTTTGTCGCTGAAGTGGAAGATGCATGGAATAATTTATTTTGGTTAATTGCAAACCCTTCCACTGGAATTGTGTGGGAAATATATGTTTGATAAGGGGCAGACGGGGTTTATCGTAGTGTTTAAATAGTGACCAACTTTTATATAATTTGAGATTCAAATTTCAACTTTTACTTTTATTTTGTTGATAATGAAAAGGTCCAACTAATAAAATATATGAAATTTCACATTAGTCAAACTTTTATTTTTATATCTATGTTTTTTTAATCTTTCTAAGATAAATATAACACTTCCCAGTAGTCTACGGCTGATTAATTCATTTATGCCTCTTTCACTTTTTTTCGCTCCAATTGTTGAGTACCATTAATTCTTCTTTTTTAGGAAAAATAATTATTCTCTCTCTTTTTTCTTTTGGGTTTATTATATCTTATGTCTTTTTTGTGTTATATATTTTCTAATCTTTAAAAAAGTGACAAAAAAATTGATATGATTAAGTAAAATGGAGTCTCATTCTAAATTTTCGCACAAAACCCTTTAAATCAGAGGATCGGCCCTGTTAAGGCCTCACTTGAATTTTAAAAAATAAATCATAGTAAGTGTGATATTTTATATTTTGTAAGGACCTTGTGTGAACTTTTAAACTAAGAGGTTGGGTTCGTAAGGTATTCAAAACTTCAGGGTAGGACCTATAACTATTATTTAAATAAGGAAAAGAAAAGGAGTTATTTGAGCTTTGCACCCATAGATTATACATAAACTGGTCTTGATCCCCAAAATTTCACATATTGTAGGTTTGACCTTTCATATTGGATGGTTTCTATTCATGCATCAACCAATTTTAACATTTAAACAAATAATTAGAATGTCTAATCTACTCTCTAATTTTAGATTAAAAAACCACATGCATATACCCATATATATTATACTTACAAAATATATCATATCTTCTCTCATCCTACTTTCTTAATTTATCCAAGTTGAATTCATTATGAATTCAATATGGGAGGCAAGCACTATTCTATATTTAGAATGTATTTTCTATTATTTTTAGATTTAAATTGGTAATTATTAGGGTAATAATATTAGCATTACACAAAAAGTATTCTACCACTCTAAAATGATCTTTAGTGACAAAAAAATGTCTCAAAAGATCCATATAAAGTACGTATCACTAATGATGATTTTGGAATGTTAGAGTATTTTTCTGGAGTGTTAATATGATTAAAATGTTTATTATTGTTATTATTTTTGCAAAAACACTTAAATTATAAAAGCATTTTGTTGTTATATGCTTTAATAAGAATAATATATTTCAGCTAGTGGCAGAAAATGGACTTGTGAATCAAATTTATCAAGTATAATGTAGGCAATAAGTCGGTTTTATACGTACCTCATAATAATTGCATATAAATATACGTATTTTTTAGGATAACTTGTGATTTTATTTGTATTAAAAATACTTTTCTATATTCTATTGAAATTTTCAAAATTTTATTAAAACATTTTCCGATGCTATTTACCGTGAAATTGGGCTTCCTTCTTTTCCAATCTTCCCTCGAGAGAATAAATAAACAACATTGCCTTCTTCTACCGGAGAAGATGAACAGGAGGAAATTTTTTCCAAGTAGTTGCAATTGAATTCGCATATAACTAAGTATATTTTTATATATCGCTCATGTAATTTTAGAATAATGTCAAATAAATAAATCTTAATATATAATAACACGTTAAAAAATAAAGGTTGCAAACTTCACGTTGCATAAACTAAAATAATTATTACGAGTCTTTTTATCAATAAGTGTGTTTAAATTTGTAACTTGTTGAGATAACTCTAAAATACTATTAATTAAATAATTGGACATAGTAATATGTTAAAATACATGCGGTACAAATTTAATTTTGTACAATATCATAAAAAATTACAATCCAAAAGTATACCGTAAAGTTAATGTTGCACCCATTTTTTAGTTTGGTCAAAGATAAGCCTTTAATTTAAAATATATATATATATATATATATATTATTCCCTACTTTTTTTGCATAAAACTTTCTATCTCGGTAAAAAACGGGTAAAATCTCCCTCCATGAGAACCTTTTTTGAGAAAACCCTAGGGAAATATTTTTTCTGAAATAATAGCCTATTTTTTAATTCTTATTAGCATAGGATCCCTATTTATGAATTGTGTTTTAAAATGAAGTGTTTGACCAAAATTGTGTTTTGTGGAAACTTTACACAAAATTATATTTTATGCAAATTTAACTTTGCAATCCAAAAATTTTAATTCAAATTTTGTTGGCTAAATGACCAGTAAGCACAATGTACTTTGCCACATTTTTCACTTGTACCAACAAACTCCATTTTCCATCAAAAGTACTAGTGAACTTTTTCAATTTTTTCACTTAGGTTTAAAACGTAACTTCCGTTAACTTCCTCTAATGGAAATGTGATGTGGTAGCTGACCTGGCATTTTATCTGACGTGGCTACTGAGTTGATTAATAAGCACAATGTACATTATCACATTTTTCACTTATGCCAACGAAGTTCATTTTTTTCGACCACCTTCATTAATTCCAGCCATCACCACCATTTTCTCCGACAATCTCCATTTTTTCTTGTTTTCTTCTTTAATCATCACAAAGCTTCACATTTTCATCATCTTCACCATAGCTCCACTTTTTCACATCCATTAATTCCGCCCATCACCTCCATTGATGAAGATAGAGAATGATTCCGGCCAACTCCCTTTTCACCTCCGTTAATTCCAGCCATCACCATTAATGAAGAGAGAGAATGATTCGGCTAACTCCCTTTTTACCTCCTTTAATTCCAGCCACTTCCATTGATTCCGGAAAACAACACCGAGCTGCCAGAAAACCATCTCCGAGGTCAACTCTTCTTTTCTCAACCATTGGCATACTATTTGATGAAGAGAGATAATGGATTGGGAAGAAGAAGAAGGATGAGAGAGAGAGAGAGAGAGAGAGAGAATTGACAACTCAAATTGCCAACTCAGCGCTACATCAGATAAAATGCCACCTCAGCTGCCATGTCGCACTTCTGTTAGAGAAATTTAACGGAAGTTACGTTTTGGACCTAAGTGAAAAAATTGAAAAAGTTTACTGGTACTTTTGATGGAAAAAAGAGTTCATTGGCGTAAGTGAAAAACGTGGTAAAGCACATTGTGCTTATTAGTCATTTAGCAAATTTTGTTTTGAATGATGTGTTTTTATTTTTTAAAGAAGTATATTTTTATGCATCACTCGTGTAACTCTAAATCAATGTGAAATAAACTTCGATACATAGTACATAATGCATTAAAAAAAATAAGTATTGCAAATTTAACTTTGCATAACTCAAAATAATTATTGTGTTTTTATCAATAAAAGAGTTTAAATTTGTAACTTGTTGAAATACTTTTAAAACACTGTCAATTAAACACTTAGACATATTAATATGCTAAAAAACATGCGGTCCAAACTTAATTTGCCTAATATATACCATAAAAAATTACAATCTTAAAATGTACTGAAAAGTTAACGTTGCACTCATTTTTAAATTTAGTCAAAGATACACCCTTAATTTATAAAATTATTATTTCTTAATTCTTCTGTAAAAAACTTTCTAACAAATTATATTTTCCAATAGCCCAAACCTTTAAAAACAAAGTGTAAACGACAAAGCAAGTCCTGATTTATGGGTTAAATTGCAATGCTTTTGTTAATGTTTCAAAAGTTACAAAGCCAATTATATTAAAATTTAATGCTTTGTCTTTTTTCAAAATAAAAAATAGAGAAAAGGAGGAGCAATCTCAACAATGTGACGGAAACGGTTTGTTACTCCCAAAAGTTGTTCTTCGGGTACTCGGAATTGATTTCCATTCCCGAAAAAAAGATTGCCAAAGCTTTGATGTAAGTATGTTTTGTTCATTTTAATTCTTAAATTTTTTTTCTTGAAGAAAAAAATCTTCTGTCAATTCTAATTTTTTGTTTCAGACTGAACATATTAAAGTCGAATTTTATTGTGTTTGATCCACCACTACATGCCAAAGGAAAGGAAACAATTGTTACTCATAAGAGGCAATATTTTTTAAATTCTAAAAATATATAAGAGACAAATTACCGAGTAGTTGAAAACTATTACATACTTTTTAAATAATCAATAATGCATTTGGCATGAGTTACGAATTATTGGACTAATATCAAATCACTATTCATTTTTTCTCATTCTTACTCATGAATTCTTCAAAAACTATTAGGAAAAAAAATAAAAAAATTATATAATTTGCAAGCATCAATGGGAATTGCAGGCTTTGCAGTTGGCACCTCCACAATTGAGAAACTCAAAAGGATAATATAATTAATATAGGTAACGTTAGGGATAATATTGTTGTACTTTGAATTTCATTCTTGATAATATTTTTAATTAAGAGTTTGGCTTTACTTAATCTAATTATTTATTGTGAATGGTCAAATATTCTAAAGGAAAGACACCTGGCAATTTTATTTTTTATCAATTATTGCTCATTCAAATCTGCCGTATAAAAAAATCTAAGGGTAATTAAATTAATGTGCACACTTTACAATTAGAGATGGAGGCAAAACACTATTTAGCCCTTAAACTACCAAAATGTGTCGATTGAACCTTTAAACTGTTGAAACCGGCCCCATCCACGTAAGCCCTTTCATTAAATTTTTATCAAAATTTTTATATAAGTTTATTAAATTATACAAAAATACACTATACTTAAATCTATTAAAAAAAATAAACCAACAACAAGAAGAAGGAAACAGTTGACATTTTTTTTATTATTATATAAATTTGGGCTATTTGGATCTCATCTCAAAGAACGACATGGGAAATCCCAAAATAGAATCATTGACCTCTAAATAGTTAGCAAAGAAAAACAATTATCAATTATTTATTTTTATTTTTATTTTTATTTTCTATGTTCTAAATTAAGAGTTTGAGATTCTATTTTGGAACATCTTGAATTGTTCTTTTGAAATTAAAACCAAGCATAGCGATGTTTATATAATAATAAAAAAATTCCAACTAATTTTATTTAGTCAAGTATTTTATGAATATATATCTATATATATATTTTTGGAGGGTATTTTTATATAGTTTAATAAACTCAGTAAAATTTATATACTTACAAATTAAGTCCAAGATCATATATATGATTGTATTAGAAAAAATCCAAATTTATATATTTTGAGGGCTTTTTAGATTGAATATCAAAAATACCCTTGAAAATGAGGCATGTGCCTCTCACATGCTTATTTTGTCCAAATTTGGATCAAAAAATGACGGAATGGCTTATTTGGTTGGGTTTAAATAAGTTAGGGCTCAATCAACACATTTGGTAGTTTAAGGCCTAAATTGTCACACATTAAATAGTTTAAGGGCTTCTGAGGTTATTTTATGCAACTTTTAAAAAAAAATTAAAAATTCATTATTAGTTCTTCCAAATTATTCCAATATTGCAAATGCTAGAAATTTCAAACACCTATTATAGTGACACTTATGCTATGTTGTGTTTGGGAGTTTTCATTTAAAGAGAAAGTAAGAGCAAGGGAAAAAAATAGGGTCATTTGGGTTTTGAGGTCCATAATTTTAACAATCTTGAGTTAGATGTTTACATTTTTTTATTTCTTGGGCTTTAGGGTCTAATTTTGATAGAATAGTTAGTCAAATGCATAAAACTAACGGTCAATGAAAATTGGTGCGTGAACTTTCAATTTTGCCCCTGGCTTATCGTAAACAATAGAATAGACCACATTGCATATATCACTCTCCTCCGAAAGCTTTATACAAAATGCATGTGTCCTAAATCATTTTATATTTTTGCTATATTAAACACTCCACAACATTATTTACCTACAAAATTGGAGTACATCGACACCAATCCTCAAATTTTAGTAACCACAGAAGGTGCAAATCACGGCAATGGTTCGTTTTCACTTATATGATGGTCCGACACGGTCCCCTCAGACAATACTTCCTCTACATCAAGCTGATCAACCGGATTTAGATCCGACTCAGTCTTGCTTGAATCCTCATTTTGAGTTTCTTCCGTTTTTACCCCTAGCAATCTCTGCTCACTAGTCTCTATCTCGAATCTATCTTTTAAGGTAGGACCGAAGCCTGAAGCAACCAACTCAAGAACTTCGGGCGAAAGACTCGACCCTTTCAACAAGGATGATGGGTTTGTTGTATTTAGATTGAGGTTCAGCATAACTGAGTTAGATTATACCCAATGAAGACTCGGAGCTTCAAAAATTGGGGCTAATAAAACTAAAGGTAAAGGAATTTCAACACCGAGGCGGATATGAAAGTTACAAGATTTTCATTTCTTCTTTTCCTTTAAACTCAATCTTAGTACTTTGGTTGGTTTGGAGGTAGGCCTGGAGCCACAAATGGAGGAATTGTGGGATTCTCAACCTCGTAAAATAACCGAACCGACTGCGCTATTGCTAAGACAGTAAGTAGTAACGTAGGCTCGGGTTCTGTTATTTACAATAAGCCAGGGAAAAAATTGGAAGTTCACGCACCAATTTTCAATGACTGTTAGGTTTTTGCTTCAACTAATAGTTCTGTTAAAATTGGACCTCAAGGCCCAATAAATAAAAACTGTAGACCCTTAACTCAATATTGCAAAACTATAGACCTCAAAACTCAAATGACCCAAAAACTATATAACTCTCTCCTTTAAGAGTTTCAGATGGAGAGTATACAAGAAAAAGGGACAAAAAACAAAGTTGGTTTTAATAAAATCGTTATCTCCAAATTGGAAAGATAAGGAGAGAAGATAAAAAAAAATTAATGAAAACTTATTGTATTAACTATTTTATCCGTAAAATACACATCAATTTTTTTAAAAATCATATTATTAAAACCATATTTTCAAACGAATGATAAAAAATAATTATTATTTTTCTCCCTTTATTTTCCCCAAATTGATTTGAATGAGAAATTAGAAAATAAGTTTAATGGATATATATATATATATATATATGATGTGGTGAGATATTCTTTTTTATTTTTTGGCTTTTTCTATGGAAAAAATTCTTTGGGTAACTAAATTGCACCAATGTCTCGCAAACTAATACTAGATTTCAATTCCCACGCTAAATATTTTTTACAACAATTTTCACCCTAAACTTCCAATTTATTTCAACTAGCTCCAATTGGCCCTCTCTGGACAAAAACATAGCTACCGAACAGTATGAGCAACTTTCATGGAGGATCTTCGAAAGTATGGTGATAAGAATACCTGTTAACTAATCCTCTATAAAAATCGTTAATTATTGTTGCATTGTTGCGATTTGTTGCTTTTAAAAGAGTTATTTACAAAAGTAATCCGTAAATTTATCTCCCATCTCACTTTAGTCCATGAAGTTCTAAATTGCGTAAGTTACTACATTAAATTTCACATGCGTCTCACATTGGCCCAAAAGTAGATGGGCCGTTAAAGAATGAGAAAGAAACAGGCTTGTGCAAGCTATGTGACTATTTTATAGGGGTAAAAGAGGCAAGCAACAATTATGATACTATTTTTTTTACGAAAAAGCCCATTTTGTTCCTTAATATATCGTGCTTCATTAAAACCCTAATCTCCAAACCCGTGCTTTTAGAAAGAGAAACCCTAGATTATGTCCGATTAAAGCAAAAATCCCTAGATTGGTCAATTGATATTTAATTGCATTACCAATTTCACAATTTGGGCAAACTAACATTCATTTCATTAAAACACGGATTACAAGCTACACTTTCAATTCCAAAGCAGAGCCTTACCTACTCTATTGCAAGCCAAAAAAAAAACCCATCTTTTGCACTTCAATTCTTCCCTAACAAAAAAAAATTACATAATAATTACTACAAATAGAAACACAACGAACCATTACTTGTCTCTCTTATTATAGCTCCAAAGCTCTTCCTCGCCTTTGTAGCTATGAGGTTCCTACAATATCAATAAATAGTTTTGGAGAGTTAGATGGAGGATTTCATATAAAAATAGAGTGGAAAGAATAAAAATCTTACACCAAAACTATCAAAAGTTTTGAATCTTCTATCACGGTTCATATTAGTTCAAGAAGTCTTCACCAAAGTAAGAAGCTTATGAAATTTAATGTAGTAACTTATGCAATTTGAAATTTTGTAAGCCAAAATGAGACAAGATGTTAGGTTTATATTTGTAATTGGCTTAATTCCAATACCAATAACACTTTTTCCGTTGTAATTGTTTGAGTCGAATTGAAGATTTGAAAACACAACAATTAATGGAAGCTAGCCAAACTTACCGGATTCATTGTGCATAATTCAGGACCTAAGGTAAGTTGGTAATATGATTTGATTCAAAATATAGGTGGTGTTTGAGCTTCAAATTCGTAATTAAAAGTCTTTTGAGTCAAATATATTTTTAAGTATTTTTATCGAGTTTTGCTGTAATCCGAAAAAGCTCAGTAAATACAAATTATTGAGAAAACTTATTTTTTTATGTTTAACATATTCTATAAAGTTGCCTCTAAAATTTAAGAAGAATCGGTGCCCAAACGGATGTAATATGATGGAATAAAATAAAAAGAAAAAGAAAAATAAAAGAATTTTTAAATAAAATATTTTAGTTAAATAAAGGAAAAAGGAAACTTTTGAAAAGTCAAAGTTTTCTTATTTTAAGAAAATGCCAGCATTCTTTTTAATTGATTTGCAGCCATTACATTTATAATGGGGCAAGCTCATTCCTTTTGTTGCCACGTGAAGTTGATTGAAAAAGTGGTGCACAGCTTTTTGTTATCGGACCGGTATAATTTATCTAATCCCCGACCGGTCCGGTACATTGAATTTCTATGAAATTTGCTTTTCTAAATTTTGGACCGCTCCAATATTTCCGAGGGAACCGGTCCGGCACATAATTAATGGAGCTTAATTTTTTATCGCAATTTTTTTTTTAATATTTTTAACTTATTTCAAAAAGAACTTTGATTCTATATTTTTCTTATAAATATAACTATCGGTTTGGATCAAAAATATACACTTCTAGAGAGTTTTTTTAGAGATAAAATATCCTAATGCTAGAATTAATTTTTGAGAGTTTTGAAATACCACCTAGGTTTTGTTTACATGCCATTAGAAATCTTATTAATTTTTGAGAGTTTTGAAATACCACTTAGGTTTTGTTTACATGCCATTGGAAATCTTATTATTTTTCAATTTTAAGAATTAGGGTTCTAAATGTTCACAGTCCTGCGGGAGTGTCTTCGGTTGCGATTGGAGACAAGGTGAGCAAAGTGGTTAACGCACGATAACGAAGATCGCAGGCAATGGTGGAGGATTGTGTTTAAGTGCATGGAAGGAGGCGACGGGTAAGTCGAAATAGCGAGAAGCACTACACCAAGCCAGCTGCAGTTGGATTCTACGTTCAATTAATTGACAGAACTGTTGCGTAAATTGTGGAGAAGCAATTTTTGTAAGTTATCGAGTCTATAATTCCGTTTTGATCATAGTGAAACACTATCGGTTACGCCTGAGGATTATTCATATGCAAGTAGGGATACCTCGTAAATTTCTGGTGTTGTGTGATTGATTTTTGTGATTGCTTGATTGATTTATTTGCTAGGCAACACAACACAGGTTTTGACAGTAAAATTGAGTAGATCTAGGGTTTTAATTCCGCTTATCAAATCTAAATCGTTTTTGATAAAAATCCTAAAATCAACCTAGGCAAACAATCCCCTAACTTGTGTTTTCATCACAAGAGGCAAACTTTAAGGGTGACTTTTATAAATAACTTCTTTTGAAACATGGGTTTTGGGTTTTTAGCTATTTTGTGTCGTGTTCTAACCAATATACTCTCGAACTTCTTCCACTTGAGTTGCTCATGCTTGTTAATGGTTACGTTTTTCTCCTAAGAACATCGCCAACAAACTCTTCAAAAGTGACTATTTAAATATGTACTTTGCTGATTTATGTGGCAATTTGAAAAAATGAGTTTTGAAAAGCACATTCAAATGACTATAACAAGTTCTTCAAATGACAATAGTTTAATAATTTTCTAGTTCTTAACCGTTAATGAAGTTGGTATTTTGTTTGATCAATACAACTTCAATCGAATAAAATATTAAAAAAAATAATTTGAAGAGCTATTATTCACAACGAATTTTGAATAAATAGAATAACTCTTCAAAATAAAGAACCAATTTTGCTATTTTTGTTTGAGCCAATTTTGCTGTTATGGCTCTTTAAAAAAATTGGACTTTAATCATTTGGAAAACATGTTGAAAATGTTCCAAGTCGGCCAATTGAAACAAAATAAAAGTTTAGGGTGTAGATTGTCATAAAAATTAGTCTAAGGTGCAAATTGAAATCTAGTAAATAGCATGTGGGGGGGCATTGGGACAATTTATACAACCATACAAGGATCCGAAAAAAGATTGGAATTGATGACAAACGAGTGATGCCAGCTCTCAATCAATCATCACTACCCTTTTATGATTTGAAAAATTCACTCAATTTTTCTCTTTGCAGAAAAATTCCGCCAAAACAAAAACCCTAGATCTCTTCCACTTCATACACAATTGATTGATTAATTGATTATCTTAGAAAGAGAGATGACGATTCTGTATTCGCTTGTGGCGAGGGGATCTGTGGTGTTGGCGGAATTCAGCGGCACTACCACCAACGCCAGCGCGATCGCGAGGCAAATTCTGGAGAAAACTACTGGTACCGATGATATGAATGTTTCGTATTCTCAAGATCGGTATATTTTCCACGTCAAGCGCACCGATGGCCTCACCGTTCTTTGTATGGCTGATGATACTGCCGGAAGTAAGAATAATTTGATTTCTCCTTTTCTCATTTTGAATGTTGATTGTTCTGCATCTTAATATGATTTAATTTGAGATTTTAGTCAACTGAGGCAGTGTTTTTTTTCTTGTCTGAATCTGAAGTCTAGAGTTGGAAGCTGGAAACATTAAATATATTACTTTTTGACTGTTTTGCGCTTCTTTTATCTCGTAACTTGTAATTTGAGGACAAAAAGTACAATTATACAGCCATTCAAACTTCATTAATCACATTAAGACGCTGTGTATGAACTTTTAACCAAAACGAACACATTAATGCACCTTTGAAGTCTGAATTTTTGCCATTCAGACTTAATACTGAGTGGAACCTCGGAAAATATTTCATTAAAGTGAAATTAAGCATTCAACACTAGACATGCCTAATGCCATTATCATTAAGAGTTGAAAAGGCAAACAAAATTTTTACCTCTTAATGTTGAAGAGGTAAAAACAAACACCACCTTAGTTTGAGATTTTTAACCAATTGAGTCGAGGAATGTTTAGCATCAGTTATGTTGAAGTTGAATGTACTTCAATTGAAGCTAGGTTCCATATGGTCACCAAAAACGGAAAGATCACATAAAATAACTATAATTAATGAATTAGTTTAGTAAAAATCTTTTTTATAACCTCTGTTGGATTGAAGCTGTGAAAATGTATTTATTTTCTGAATGTTATTTGTTAGACTTGTTGAGTTCTGCATGCTGAATATATAATGGCAGGTTCTGTTTGAATACAAGAAAATGTAAAAGAAGTCTGAAGATAAAAGGACTTCATATGAAATGATAGAAATGAGGAAGCTTGCCCTTTAAAATAGGAACATGGAGAGAAGAGAGATAGAAAGAAGGAGAAGAAGAAGTAAATAAGAACCATCTACATAACGTATTAGTGGTGAAGATCAATAGCTAGGATAATCAAATATGAAAGGAGAGACAGTGAGATAGAGATTGTACAATGTCTGTATCCAAGGAGACAATTGTTCATATAATGCCTAGGCATTTTTTGGTTAAGCCCTTTTGTTCTTTGGTTGATGACACATCTTTTCTGGAATTTAAGCCTTATGGGATAATTGGGAGGAGGGATTAACTTTCAAGGTAGAAGTCCTCAAATTGTTTGTGGCACATCATAAGGTCACACTTTAAGTGCTTCTGAAAAAGGCAAGGCCTTTAAAAAATTTGTAGCCACATTGGTGTTCTTTATGTATTTTCATTGTCCTCTGGCCTTTCTTTGTAGAACAAGGCTTTGAAGATTTTGGTAGGGTGATGCTGTGGTGGTTATTTCCACTCTTAGTAGTGAAGATCCCAATCTTTCTTCCACCGGTATTCTAGTAGAAGAGGTCAAAAGAAGGAGGCATCATATTCGTACGGATGGTATACACTATATGGTGTGGTGGTATGGAAACACAGTAGTTCATTTGTTGGCACAACATGCCCTATTCTCTCTAGTTCAAGATTTTGGATTGACATCAGCCCCCCCCCCTCCACACCCGGATTTAATTTGGTGGATTGCTATCTCAAGATTTGTGTGTTTTGTAACTCTTTCCATCGTGGTAATTTAAAACAAATGAGTTTGGTGTTTTCATGTTTTGTGGATAGGCAAAAGAGGTGCGAGACTATGATGGTAATGAGTTTGTGAGTTCTGGTTGCAAGAAAAAGGCTGGTTTACCTGGAAATACCTTTTTCTCGCTCTTTTAGGTAGCATTGGGTGAAAGAAATAGAAGAGCTTTTAAAGAAAAGTAGTAGGAGGAGGAGGAGAATATATTGTTTATGAGATATGAGCCCTTTGTAAGAAACAAACAAAAGAATGGGAAAGAGAAACCCGCTTTGAGAGGCGAGAAAACCTTCATTCTGGTTCAATTCAAGGAGAACCGGACCTCCATAATAGAGCCAAATAACTTAATTACAAGAAACAACTTAATTAGGAAATACATCTAACCAACCCCTACCACTATCTCATCTACTAATAGCATAACTACCCAACTCTCTTGTATAACTCTTTGACCACTGTTATCTGTGTGTAAAAATTCATGTTATGTGAAATCCTGATAAGACATTAATGATTCTTCAAAACCTCTCATGGTTGATTTAAAGTTTTGTAATGAACCCTGTATACAGGTGATTTTATCAACTCGATTCTGTCATCTATTTCCTTTTGGTCTCGCTTTTACTTTAAAAGATTGTTCATCTTACCGCTGCTTCTTTATGAGGGCTATATGGATTCAGTTTAGTAAATTTTGAATATTTTTTGCAGGGAGAATTCCTTTTGCATTCCTCGAAGATATGCATCAGAAATTTGTGAGGACTTATGGTCGAGCAGTTCTGTCTGCCCAAGCATATGCCATGAATGATGAGTTCTCAAGGGTTCTGAGCCAACAAATGGATTATTACTCAAATGATCCAAATGCAGATAGGATAAACCGATTAAAAGGTGAAATGAGCCAGGTGGGTTTTGAATGTTTGTAATAACACATAATCCAGAAAATGATTTGCTTATATCATTTTTTCCTCATTTAATTTAAAACCTGTCCTGTATAGTGTCTTTGGAAAAAAGATGTAAAATAAAAAATATTGTATCTTTGGGCTCCTATGGTTGGCCTAATGGTCACAGTTTAACTGGCCTTTTAATGAATTCTTGGTTCAATCATGTAAGTTTGAAAAGGATTCGTTTTATGACAAGATTCCTCTTCTTGAATAAAAACTTACTCACTCTGTCTCAAATTGATAGTCCCATTTTGACTGGTATTTTTGAAGGAAACACTAGTTTTAGCTTAATCAATGGTCAAGAATACAACGTATTTTCTGTTGTGAGATTTGGTACCTTGATTACGTCCCAAAAAGAAAGGGACTAACAATTTGAGATATCCTAAAAAGCTAAGTGGGACCATCAATTTGAGACAGAGGGAAATATGTTTTTATCTACATAACATTGATGTGCTATTAATGATATCAATAGTTGTTTCACCTTCAACTCTGCCCGTTGTGTGTGTATTAATTAGAGATAATGACATGATCTGATTACTGTGAAGCAACTTTGGCTTTTACCAAAGCAAGCGATGTTTTAGACAGTTGTACTATGGGAGTCTTGGCGTTTACAATTTTTATATTAATTTGGCAAAAGCCAAGCTTTGGAAATAGTCACCAAATACCTTTAATGGTGTTCACCTAAATGTATATTTTTCTATGTTACCATTAAATTTTGGACTGCATTGTAACATTTATCAGGTACGGAATACGATGATAGAAAATATTGATAAAGTTCTAGACAGAGGTGATCGGTTGGAGTTGCTGGTTGATAAAACTGCCAATTTTCAAGGAAATACTTTTCGCTTCAGAAAGCAGGCTCGCCGTTTCAGAAGCACCGTCTGGTGGAGAAATGTCAAGCTCACGTATGTTATCGTAACCTCCTTTGCATTCTTTCTCTTAATCTCTGAGCATTTCCCTAATCCCTCATAAGTAACCCCATGATATAAAATCAATGTTATAAAATCAAATCAGTGCAGG
This sequence comes from Lonicera japonica, assembly GCA_021464415.1. Lineage (NCBI taxonomy): Eukaryota > Viridiplantae > Streptophyta > Magnoliopsida > Dipsacales > Caprifoliaceae > Lonicera > Lonicera japonica. The sequence goes on from CM038470.1 coordinate 61,032,941, forward strand.
CTTATTTATTTTTATGTTTTTGAAAATTAACTTTTTAAAGTGGATCACTCACGTTGAGAATTGAGATACTTGTCAAGAAAATAAATGAGTTCACAATCCATATTTGATCAACTATAGTAGTAGTAACTGCAATGATTTCTGTACCCAGTATTATTCACGGATGATATATAGTCTTTCTGTCTCAAACTAAGAGTCTTACCTTCCTTTTGAGGGTGTTTCAAATTAAGAGTTTCATTTCCTTATTGGTACATAATAAATTACTGAATATCACAATAGAAAATAAGTTGTATTCTTGATCAATGAATAGGTTGAAATTAGCGTCATCTTAAAAAGTGTGGATGGCATAGTGGAACTCTTAATTTGAGATGGAGGGAGTGCTCTCTCTCTGTGTGTGTGTGTGTATGTGTGTGTGTCCTATACAGTGTTTTGAAAAGCGTGGCGGGGCGCGCATCGAGGCGCGCATCGGTGCGCCTAGACGGGAAAAGGCATCGAGGCTCATTGAGAACTGCGATCTGCACACTATGCGCGCGCCTTTTCGTCGAGGCTTACGCCTTATGCGCAATGCGTACGCCTTCTACGCATTTTCCACGAGGCTTACGCCTTTTGTGTAATTTTTTTTTTCCCCCCAACACCAGAACGACGTTGTTTTGGGTGAAATTAAAAAAAAAAAAAATCCTAACTTGTTAAATCGATTGAAACGGGAAAAAACCCTAGAACTCAATATGCGCCGTTCAAAGGAGAGGCGAGGGAGAGCCGAAGGGAAAGACGTAGACAGGACGAAGAAGAGACGAAGGAGAAAGAAGGTGAGTCAAAGGAGAAATAAGGAGAGACGAAGGAGCCTTGTGCTTACCAGGGGAGACGAAGGAGACAAAGTCGTCTGTCTTCACTCTTTCATTCTTCGACCTTCATTTACGGTATTACACCCTTTCTACCTTTTTTTTTTTTCTTCCTTTTTTGATCAGAGATTTAGAAGAGTCATAACCATTTATACCCAGCTGCCTTGTGCTCTGTAATCAACTAATCCGTAATCCCCATTTTGACGATGCCTTTTAATTTTTATATTTAATATTTTAATGACTCTAGCTTTTATTTTCCAAAAAAAAAAAACAGAAAACAAAGGTCACAAGCAGCAGTGCAGCACTACATTTTAAAAACAGATAAACTTTTATTTAGCCCATTTTGACTTTGCCTCTTGATTTTTATATTTAATATTTTAATGACTCTAGCTTTTAAATTTTTATATTTAAAAAACAGAAAAACAAAAGTCACAAACAGCAATAATTTTTAAATTTGAATTTTTAAAAATAGATAAACTTTTATTTAGCCCGTTAGTTACATTTAAATTTAGGATGTTTGTTACATAGCCATTTACTTAGCAATTTAAGACTTTAAGACTATGTTATTTGGCATTTAGACTTAATTTGTTTGCCTTATGTTAATTTTTTATTTTTTTTAATATAAAATTGCTTTGCACGAAAGGCTTACGCCTCGTCGCATTGAGGCCTACGCATCGCCTTTCGACAGGTAAACGCCTAGGCTTACGCCTCCGCCTTTTAAAACACTGGTCCTATATACTATAATATGTCGCAGTGTTTGACTTTGACCTGCCTCATCTACTTTTCTTATCTTCTTATGATACCTCCGACGGAAAATTTTGAATTTGATCTCAACGGGTTAGCGTAAGCTTATTCATGTGGTTATTAACCCTTGGAATAGGGTTTGGTTTTCTTGAAAGTTCATCATTAGAACCAAACGAGATTAAGTTGTGCAAACTAATACTGTTGTTATCAGTTTTATCATTTGAATTAAAGATGGTGCTTTGCTTTGGCAACAGAGGAAGTCCAAAAGAAAGCAATGAACTGAAATTCTCTGTTACATGTAGTACTATGGCCTGTGAAAAGTAATGTCATTGAGCACAAACTGCACAACATCCGCTAGGTATTTTGTCGCAGTACTATATCTTAGGATGCTTTTGATCAATTTAATTGGAAAAGCTGAATTCCTTGGAATTGTTTGACATGAAACTATTCTACATAAAAAAGGAGAAAATTATGCTAAACTAAGTTGTACCATTGAAATTAACTCCTTGATCAACCCAATTAAAGCTGGATAAGATGAATTCCGAACATTTTACCCTTAAAAAGTGCAATTGACACACTAAGGTTTAAGATATTTCGCATAACACCTCCATTTTTGAAGAAATCAGCCGACTTATGTATTCTAAAATATATTTCAATCCCTTTGCAGCTAATATGTTTGGAAATCGATAAATGTGGGTGTGCTTGTGCGTATATCTATAATGTGTATATATATATGCGTTTGTGTATATAAAGAAATGGAGCAACTGATGCAATGTGTTTACTTGATGCAGGGTTGCACTGATACTCCTCCTGCTGGTGATTGTTTATGTAGTTCTTGCATTTGTTTGCCACGGGCTTACACTCCCTTCTTGTCTCTAGTAAAAGATTTGGCTTTTAATTTACTTGATTTGCCTTTTTCTTCATTCTTCTTTGGTATTGGGTTTGTGTAAGGGATTCTTTCATATTTTTTTCTTTGAGGCGAAGTGGCTCCTTCATGAAAAACTCTTTCATGTGTGTAGTGGCTTGAAAGTTCTTTGTTTATTTTTAATTTCATGAAGGAGGGTTTATTTTCTGTGGAAATTTGTTGTAACCTTTTCCTTTGTACGGGAATTGAAGTTTATTCTGGTCTGTTTGGATTCTTAATTTGGGACAGATGTGATATTGTTCTCCCAGACTATGGCAATATCCACATCTAATGTTGATGATACTACTTTAGTACCATGCTGAATTATTTATGGGAAGCGTTAAATTTCATCAAAATATTACTTCTGGTAAATGGATAGTCGAAACGTTTAATTGAAAATGTTAAAAGTTATTCAAAATTTTACTTATGGAATGAAGAGGGCCTATATCGAACGCAGTGGGGATTGAATTCTATGTAACTTGGCAATTTCCTCCGTGTACAAGTGGGTACGGCGTATTTTCCTTTGATGTGTATTGTGCGAAACATTCTCAAATTTTACTAGTCAGTGTAAAGGTCGCGAACTCGTTAGTCTTAATCTTCACATTGTAGATTAGTGCGTTTGTGCTGGATGGAAGGTTAAGCGAGGACATTATGCAAGAATACATAGTTCTATTCTCTTCTCGCCTTGAGATTATACTTCTGCAACTCTTAACAGTAGCTTCCACCTGCAACAACATAGGGCTGCAAGAGATCTTTGAGATTTTCAACTTAGCACAGTTGCCAGCTAGTTAGCTTTCTCGGAGTGATATTCCAGTATGAAATCTTAGTTTTCCAATTACTTAAGTTTGCCTTGAGTTGATGTACTTTGTCTGAAGATGTGTTTTGAACTGATAAACTCTTATCAGTGTAATAGACTTGAAACCTTGGAGTTCAAATTCTTTGCAAACCGACTTATACATTCACAATGTTAGACTTGGGGGGTGGGAGGGTGGTTTGTTCTCTGCTCAGGGTTCGGTATTGGCCGTGCAACCCTATACGATGAGTGTTTTGTTTTGCTTAGGTTTTATCAAGTCTCGGTGTTGGCTCGAGGCTTTAGGTTTTCAGTGTTAATTGGAGGCTTAGCTATACTGAGTGCTGGCTCAAGACTTTGATCGAAGTTTGATGTTGACTTGAGGCCTCAAATGAATGTTGGCGTATTAATTGAAGTTTGGATTCGCAATCGCGTTAGGAGTAGAATTATAGATGCACTAGTGTTTGGTAGGTTTACGTTATGATAACTCTTCGCATTCGTCTTTTAATTTTTTTTTGCAAATTAAAGTGGAAAAAATCAAACTAAAAGAAAAACATTAAATACATTTATCTCCGACTTCATTTAGTTGGTGCACATTATCGAAGTAAGAATAACATCTTTCTTAACAAAAAGTAACGACCTAAAAATATACAAACTAAAAAAGCAATCTGATTTGAGAATTAGTTCTTGAAGGTGCAAATTCTCTTTTGGTCAGTAGTAAACTCAGTTCCGCTTGAGGAAATTGATTCCACATCCTGTGCAAATGGAGCATATGCAATTTCCCTAGGGTTAAAGCTAGGGCACTGTAGAATAAGTACTTTGAAGTAGGTGGTGTTGAAGATTTAGTGTACTTGAAAAAATGGGAGAAAAGAAAAGGCAAAAAAAAAACCCAAAGTGTAAGTGTCATTAAAAATGATTTTGGAGTGCCTTAGGACAATTGTGAAGTGCTTATTCATTTTCCTTTTATTTTCTTTCTGAATTTCGAAATTGTTTTCTCCCTTAGTCTTTCCGTTGTTATGGATAGATGTCTCTCTCCCTCAACACAACGGAAAAAGACTCTCCCTCTAAAGTTTTTCGTTTTCCTTCTCCAAAAAAAGACATACACAAATTCCTCCGTTGTTAAACGATTCCCATCAAAGTTATCAAAGGAGTTAGGATTCCGCTTTCTCATTATGCAAAGGAAATCGAGACAGGGAAAATTTGGGCTTCTTGTATTCTGGGGACGGCGTGGCCATTCCGAAATGCTAGCACAAACACCAAGCAAAGCCGTGAATCGTTTTAAAGAGAGCAACCTAATTCGCGACTCAACCTAGTGTTTCTCGATTGCTATTTGGTAACTTTGTTCTAGTTTCTACATGTGGATATGATTGCCGCCTTTTAATTTACCCTAAAAGGTGATTCACAAGCATTACCTGGATATATATATATATCTCCAAATTATGGACCCTAGAGGTACTAATTCTTCAAAATGGTGCTTGTTTCGAATGTCTGTATTGAATCAAAAAGCAGGGTTGAATCACATGCAAGCTTAATAACAATAATGTCAATTTTTAATTCTTATTAAATAAAAAAATATATATTAATACTAATATTATTTTTTTTAGAATTAGAAAGCACGCCCTACTTTTAGCCCCAAAAATGTGAAGAATGATTTTAAGGATCTTGATTAAATATTGAAAAAAATACTGCCTTAGTTAAAACCCAATGATCTTTAATGAGCAAAAACAATTAAAAAAAAATGTCCTACAAAGCAACACAAACATTTTATAATTAGCAAATGTGCAGCAAATGTGTTTTACGTAACATAGGCATTTTACATTACATTTTGTCAAATTATTTCAAGACGATCGTGCAAAGAGAAAAAACTTAGAAAAATCCCTTAAGATTTGCTCCTACTTTATTAGTTTATTAACTATTTAACAATTTGTACGAAAACAAAGTACATCAAATAACTATTCTTGTATTTAATTGAGATTTAAAAATTAATAAGTATAAACTAGTTTCAATTGAATAAATTAAGTATTTTCACGAGAAAAATCATTCATTTATCCTTTAAAATAGATAATTTTTAAATTAATTAACTTAAGAACGATACTTAAAATAATGGAACTCATATATATATATATATATATATATATGTATTTCAGGTAACACGAAAAAGGTTGTTTGTATGAAAAAAAAAGTATATCAAACTATTCTTGTTTTCAATTGAGAAGTAAAAATGAACAACGACTCATTTGGTTTCGTCTCATTTATAATTGTTTCATTATAATTTTTTCTTATTTTAACAAAAAAAATTGTGGTATAATTTTTCCACATAAACTTGTATGATAGTTATAAGTTATGTAATTTCAACTATATTTTTAATTTTTTTATTTAATGTCTTTTGTGGTGTAAAATAAAGAAACTTTACGCGTGTTAGTAGAGTTTTTTTTTCAACTTCCTAATTCATCAATCTAACCATTGAATTAGATAATTATTGCATATCAAAGATACATGCAAAAAAAAAATAGAGATGAGAAAGTCATTCATAAGCATATTATATATTAAATCGAGTCTTATAAAAATAAGTAAAACTAAGTATAATGATTAAATGATTACAAATTGAAGGGACATAAAAATATTATCAAAGTATATTGGGCTGGCCCAACGTTTTTGGACCCACACATTAGGTACAATTCGGTGGTGTAATAGTCAAAGGGTCGATGGAGAGCTGATTAAACGCTAAAGGTAACATTGCATTGAGGAGGATGAGAACTCGGCCAACTTCGGTGTTAGGCACATTGTGTGACCAACACGCATATGGGAACAGAGAACGTGCGAAGAGATGTGACAGAACTATACTTACCATGAAGCAATCACGCAAAGCTACTAACTCATAATAGATATCACTTGCTCACGTTGCACTTTACCCACTCGTGCAGAACGCCACTAAAGCTTGACATTTGTGTGATGTCAAAGTGACTGGTTTTAAATGAAAATCATTCCATAATTAATGTAGCAAGGGAACCCGTGCTTGACCCCTAACTATCTTTTAGTTAGTTACCCTAATAGAACATTGTAACCCTTATTTTATAGTGATATAAATAGAAAGGGATAGCCTTATTTTATAGTGGCTTGTCTTCTTATTCTTAGCTCTATTTATAAAGCAATAAAAGCTCACACGCACACACAAAAAGGAGGACATGCTGTTAGTAGACATAAAAATTACCGAAATCCTACCTAAAGCCAAAAAATAACTTTGTCCTCTTTCTCTTACTATTAACTGTGTATCCAGTCTTACGACAAACTTCACTCTTGTGGATCCAACCGAATTTTTAGTCCCCTACACAAATATTTGACTGATAAAATTGTACATGCCTAATAAAACTACAAAGAGAGTTTATATAATTTTAGAAATAAAAAAATTAAACATTTGGGATTTTTTTTTAGTATCCAAACGCATAAACTCTAGTTTATTTAACTACAACGCTATGACTCTATATACTTTTGTATTAGTGTTCCGAAAACATTTGAACTCTACTTTATTTAACTACAATACTATGATTCTGTGTAATTTTGAATTAATAATCCAAATATATTTAAACTACTTTTGTATTTGTATTCTGAATATATTTAAACTCTACTTTATTTAGTTACAATGCTATGATTCCGTATAATTTTTTATTAGTATTCCAAATATATTTAAACTCTACTTTATTTAGCTAAATTGTTAAAACTTATATATTTATTTATAATTATGCTAAAAAATTAAATATATTGTAATTGTGATTCGCTAAAACATTCAAGTGATATCTTATCAGGCGTGTCAAGTGTAGAATTTAATTATTAAACTTAAGAAAGGTGCGGATATGATGAACATGGAAAAATTGGTTACGCAGAACTTATTTTCGTGGCGCTGAAATGTTGTGGAAGTTTAGTTATTTATATAGTAGTCCATTCAACTTATACATAATTGCAACTTGTCCCTCCAACTTCAACTAGTTTAGTATATCCCTCCATCTTTATCTCATTTTGATTTGACCCTCCAGTTTTATTTATTGCAGTTATGTGCTCCAACTATATAAACTGTTTCACTCTCGTCCCCAACTTCTTTTGTTTAAGTTTGGCCCTCCAGTTTTATTTATTGCAGTTAATTTTATTACACCCTTCTTACTTACTTTATTCCAGTTCAGCCCTCAAACTTTGCTTTTCTCAGTTCAGCCATCAAACTTTGCTTTATTATTACTGGTCACTCTCCAACTTTTCCTAGTTTGGCTCCGGCCCCCCATATTTGCTTTATTCCAGGTTAATCCTCTATCATTACCCCAGTTTGGTTCTAAACTTTGCTCTTTACATTTTTGACCTCGTACGGCCCTTAATATTTTCACTCTCCATAATAACCATTCAATTTAAATTATTTTTTTTAATTACAACAATAGAATCCAAACCCTAGACTGAAATTAGGAAAATTAACGACAATACAAAAGATAAAAACACCAAAACAGCAAATGCGTTACATTCACCCTCGAGGCATGAAATAAATATTGTACATATACTGTCAAAATTTATACCATGAAAGGCCAAAAAAACCAATAAATAAACACGCATTCAGTACATATCATATTTTTACTACAGCATATTCATTCCTCTATGAGACTCAAAATCCGTATAATCTCCACTCCCCTGCCCAAAAGGCCCATTGTACCCATACACATCAAACTCCGAACCCATATTCCCCCCATCCCGACCTTTGAATCCCTCCATTGGCGGAGCCCAAGGAACCGAACCCGAGATACTAGAGCCCGACGCCTCTTGGTTCAGGCCCTGCGGGTTGTGATTTTGCGGTGAATTAGCCGTTGGCCTTCGGTTAGTGGGGTTGGTCCCGGTCGTGAGGGAGATAGAGGCCGATTGTTGCTGTAGTTGCTGTTGGTTCTTCATTGGTGACTTTGGCCTTAGAGCTTCAATGTCTGGGGTAGTCACCACAAGATGGCCTGCTTCTGGTGGTGGGTTTCGGCCACCGCCTCCTTGCCATACTTTTCCGTCCTTATCAGCAAAGTTTCGTATATATGCCTGAAAAAAGATTTACTCACTCAGATAAATAGAAGCAGGGTATTGATTGAAGTAAAGATTACTCAAGTGCATTGGCGATCGTGGCTTATTCCCCTCAAAGAAGTTTTGAACTTTGCCACAGATAAAGAAGGAAAAGTGTAGGAAAAGCCGGTTAACAGTATAGATATAGATGCACAAATAAGTAGGCAAACTTCAGTTGATTGGCCAAACTGGGGCCAGCTTGGAAGTACTTGAAACCAGTTAATTGTTTTACACAAAATTCATTTGATTGGTCAAAAATTAAGGCCAACGTAGATGAAATCATTTAACTTCATCTTGTATATCAACCTTCCGTGCACTGTTTGTGTGCCTATTGGTTATATATAGCCATGTTTTGAAAATGTTTTGGTCTTCAAATCCACAACAAACGTTGAGACAGACAAAACTTCTAGCCAGTAGCCACCACCTTTATTTTCTTTTTTCATTTCTTTTTCATAATTTTTCCTTAAGTTTTACATTTTATTTTTCATTAAGTACCACAAAATTTTGATAAATTATCTTCCTTTCAGAAAGAGGCCTATGATACAGAACATGTGTAGAAAGCATGGGGAAAACTTCAAACAGAATGCTATATATAGTCCCATTTCCTTTTTGGGACATAATCATTGTACCAATCTCACAATTGAAAATTAAGATGTAGTATAGACCACTGATTAGGTCAAATCGGTGTTTCCTCAAAAGTAATAAAGTAAAAAATGAAGTGCAATTCTTAAACAATCCGCCACTTCCAAAACTGGAAGTGCTCATTAGCACGAGAAACAGCTACTGCTACACTTGAGGTCCGCTTGATAAACAAGTTGGAAAATGATTGAAAACTATCCTAATTTTTACTGGTAGTTAGCAAGAACATGTGATTTGGCAAGATGTTCTCCCTCCTTTCCTCTTTTCTCAAGGAAACTTTTCTTACCCATCCCCTTAGGAATTGGATTCCATGAAAAAACTGAAAAAGTAGTAGAACATCTCACCAAGTCACTCCTCTTTTTCAACTTATCATAAAAATTTGTAGTGTCAATCACCTTCCAACTTTCTAACAAATACCCCCTTCTTTTATTTCTTTTGACGTGCTGTGATTGTGTAAAATGGAAGTATAGTGCTTGTAAGAATTGCAAAAACAATTGTACCTCCGCATTAAAATTTGAGGAGGATAGGTCTTTACCGACAGTCAACCAGCCAGATCTAATATTGTGGTCTTCACCAAATAGCTCAAGCCTCCTCCGCCCAAGTGAGAAATGCTCAACTATACGGTACATATCTTCAGGTTTTGCCGTTGAACCTGCAAAAAAGTTCTCAAAGTAAGTTCATCCCACTCCATGAAAGGAATGCCATATGACAAAGTTCAGAATCTTCATAATGAATAAAACACTTGCTTATAATTCACTGATATACATAATATTATACCCCTCATGCAACAGAACTATTCTTCCTCTTTGTCCCTAATTAAGAGTCTATGATTGACTTTCACAATTTTTAAGATGTACTAATTGCATCACAATCAATGGTTTAAAATAAATTTCTATCGTGAGTTTGGTACATCGATTATGTTCTGAAAAGGAAAAGTGGACTCTTAATTAGGGACATCCCCAAAAGAAATAGAGGACTCTTAATTTGGGACAGAGGGAGTATATAATATAACATGAAGAGACAATGGGATTATTTAAACTTTAAAGTGCTCCTTCCACAATTAAATCCTAAGGAAGGACACCTTATTCTATTTCAAAATAGGGTCGTGTTAGCGTGTGCCCTAAGGGCACATGTTAAGTACCCATTTTTGGAAATAATTAACTCCCAACATGCATTAAATATGGCACAGATTCGCATACAAGATTTCATTATCTCCATTTATAGTAGCTTTAACATGTGCCCTAAAGGCACATGCTATCATTTTCCTTCAAAATATGGACACTCATTTTTCACATCCCTAAAACACCCTTCACTCTAAAAGCACAAATTTTTTTTTTGATCAGAAACAAAGATTATATTGAAATAAAAACAGGATTACAAGCAAAAGTGAGACTGAGAGTGGACAAGACGTCCACAGCCAGCCCCAAAAAAACAGCGAAAAAACAAAAAATTACAAAAGACATCCAAAGCCTCAGCACACCACGCCTCAACACACAGCAAAAAGATCACCCACCCAACCTACTCTAAAAATAAACCAACAAAACAAACTAAAGAACCAGGCTTAAGATACCACATTCCAACACTCTGCTACACTAAAGCAGCTTTCCAATCTCTAGCTATATCAGAAACCGAAAGACCTCCAAACCCATTTGAAGTAAAGGCCCACAAAGAAGCCAAAGCCTTGATTTTGAGCCAAATCTCTACCGCATCTTCCTCCTTACCTTCGAAGATTCTGGAATTCCTCTCTCTCCACACACACCATAAAACCGCCAGACAACTACTTCTCCATAACTTTTTAGACTTCTTCTTATCACCCTTAAAATACCATCTCTCTATAAGAAGATTGTGCCACGAACTTGGAGAAACAGTAACCATGTCAAATTCGCTACGGATATTGCACCATATATAGTGCACAAAAGAGCAATGCAAAAGCAAGTGATCTAAATTTTCCCCACTCTTCTTACACATAACACACCACGAGGGAGATAAATGCAGATACGGCCTTCTGATCTGCATCGAATCTGCCGTATTTACCTTCTTATGCGCAGCAAGCCAGGCCAGAACTTTCACTTTTGACGGAACTCCGTTCTTCCAAACCATGTCATGAGGCTCAAAATCCCCTGCAACCGTGCATCGTGTAATAATCTCAAAGAATGACTTTGTTGTGAATTGACCAGATTCATCTCCCACCCACACTCTGGAATCCCTTTCGCTTCTGAGAATATTACAATTTCTAATAAACCCCAACATTTCCACATACTCCAATTCCTCTTCTTCCGTTAGATTTCTACGAAGAATAATGTTCCACACAACATCATTATTTGAACTCCAACTCACATTAGACTCAATTGACGACTCCGGATGGATAGCCAATCTAGCTATTCTAGGGAATTTAACAGACAGAGTTAATTCACCCACCCATTTATCACTCCAAAACCGGATCTTGGCACCATCGCCTACTTTATATCTGATATTTCCCTTAAATTTCTCTAACCCTCCGGAAATTGCCTTCCAAGGATTGCGATGTGTCCCCCTAGACACCACATTCGAATCCCACCCATTCTCTTGAATCCCATACTTACTTTTAATAATAGAGTGCCAAAAAGCGTTTTGTTCTACCGGAAATCTCCATAACCACTTCCCCAACAGCGCTTCATTTCTATTTATCAAATTTCCAATGCCCAACCCTCCCGCCTTCTTGGTACGGCCAACCTTCTCCCAGCTCATTAAATGCTCCCCCTTCCCCCGATCAAACCCCTCCCATAGAAAGTTTCTCATTAATTTTTCAATACTTTTGGCAACTTTGACTGGAATTCTAAAGAGAGAGAGATAGTAAATTGGAATACTCTCTAGAACCGATTGAATGAGAGTTAACTTCCCACCCTTCGAAATACAACCCTTCGCCCAACCCTCAAGTCTCTTACCAATTCTTTCAATTCTTTCAACCCTCAAGTCTCTTACCAACTCTAAAAGCACAAATATACACATGCACACATATTTATGTATATATATTATAATATAAACATAGAAAAGCACAAACCAATGAAAACCAAAGAGAGTGACAATTCGGGGTTCGAGGTGGGTGGTCACCAATGCTCCGATGAAGTCACCGGAGCTCCGGGGGAGGGCAGTGATGGCAGATGATGAGGCGTGGCAGCCACTAATGAGTGAGAAGGAACCAAAGAAGTTTGGCAAGGATATAATTGACCATTCAAAAGAAAAGGGGGTGCATAAACATGGAAAAGCATTCTTATGGGTTTATGGCCAAAACAAATTGTGGAAAAAAACATTTCGTGTGTTATGGAAAAGTAAATTGTCCTTTCACTGAATATAATTGTGGAAAGAGCTCTTCCAACCCATTTTCTCCAACATGACTGATTTCATTTTTTTGCTGGGACAAAAGACAGATCAGAGATTCAGAAGGGAACCCAGACTTCACCAACATTCCTAAATTACTCTCTTTCTTCACAATTCTCATGCTCTTTTTAATTCTATTTTCCGAATCCCTCCTTGAAAATTTCCCAATCTACCATTAGTTGACAACGAGTGCATAGGCATTGGCTATGACATAAATTGCAGCATGGAAATCAAAAATAAAATATGAGCCTCTTCATATTACATAGACAAGGCAAATGTACACTTTTTACTTAAGACAAACTAGCATATAAATTGGACCGCTCAAAATTAATGCAAATCCATATCACTAAAGTTCAAGATAATAATGGCAACTGACCATAAGGAGGCTCCTCTGCGATAATTACATCAGTATCAATGTTGGCATGAATTATGTGACCATCAGTACTTCTTCGGACGGTTCCTTTTATGCCCATCAAGCAGTGTTCCTTCACGGCCAAAAGGTTTAGGAAAACAGATTAACCATTTATATAAAAAGACCAAATAACAAAGCAAAGAGCAGATAAGGACAAAGAGAGACAGAGCTAGAAGAATGCCAACCTTTGAGCGCTGAAACAAAGTATGAGAATCGTGGCGCAATCCTGGAGTTGCGTTAGTTTTGTTTGTTTTCACCCAGCAGATATCTTCACACCTACGAAATCCCCACTGCATGAATTAGGGAAAAAAAACAGTTAGGGTGTATTTTGATTGCAATTATTTTCCATAATAAATTCTCAGGATTCCATATTTTGCCATGTTTAGTGGTGCCAAATTTTTAACGGAATCAATTTTCTCACCTTTTTTAGTTTAATTTTTTCTCTTTTCCATGAAAATCTTATAATCACCTCCCATAAGTTTGTGTTTCCCATGGAAAAACAGTAAAACAACTCTGTGGAATTCAATTTTTGACCTTTGTAAATCAAAGCATCCCTAATTTCCATCTTCAGTTGTATTTAAATCCAGTCATTTTCCAAGGAATCAGTTTTCATGATCAAGTTGTCTTAATTTAAGTTTTCTCTCTTCCAAGAAATCATAAAATCACCTGCCCATAAGTTTGCGTTTTCCATGGAAACTCTGAGTTAAACTCTATGAAATTCAATTTTTTCCCATGTAAGTCAAATCAACCTTAATAAGTACTCCCTCCCAAATTAACAGTTCATAATTCTTTCTGGGATATGCTTCAAATTAAGAGTCAAGTTTCGTTTTCGAGACATAGTCAATGCAAAAAATCTCATGATAGTACACAAGTTTTGCTCTTAATTATCGACACGTTAGATAATTGCATCCTTAGAAAAATTATGAAAGCCAAACATGGACCATCAATTTCGGAGAGAGGAGTAATAGATAATAACTACTGTTTAATACAGCAACCAAAAAGCTAAAAGGCATTTATAACTGTATGGCCTGTTTTTTCCTCAAAGCTTTATGCTAAATACCTTCTTGAGACATTGTCGGCCCTGCTCAAGTCCAACTCCATCACCAACCCAAAGAAAAATAAAGGAAGGTGTGTCGGCAATTGCCTGCAAACATGAGTAGCAAATAGTTTAGATATCAAGTATGAACTTGGAGACGTCAAATATTCAATATATAAGAATTTGGCAGCACTTTCTATCATAAACCCCAAAAAATATGTGTTTTCGATGACTTCCCTATCAACTACACCGCAAAGTGCAACACATACACTCATATAGCACGATACCGTCAAAATTTACCATACGAAAAAAAAAATGGTCATATGCAACCGAAACATCATAGTCTGTGGCCTTTTAGTCAAAAAGGTATTGCAATAACTTCATATAACAAAATTACCTCGATCTTGAGATTCATTATTTCTTCAAATGTCCAGTAATCCATATGATCAGTGACACCTGGCGCTCGATGAACATATTCTTCCCAAGGAGGATCCACAAGAATGACATCAAACTTAGTTCCAAAAAACTCTGGAGTTAGAACCTGCTCACGTAGGTCACACTTGTAATACATAGGAGGTGAAGCAGATTTAGCAACAATCTCGTCCTTCTTTTGTATAAGCTCCCGAAGCTTGGGGTAGTCTTCTACAACACTGGTCAGCTCAAGTTCCCTTATGAAATTCTGGGGCCGCATCCCAGTGTCAACAAAGTTCTGGGAGTAGTCGTTTTGCTCTCCTCTTGAAGGCGCTTTACCAGGGGGGCCACTAGTTCTGGGAGGAACCCAACCCCCAGAAGATTTGTCTTGTGGCTGTCCACGTCCCATTGGTACTATAGCATTAAAATTAGGGCCAGATATGTTTGGAGGTCCTCTTGTAGGACCTTGTTGATTAAAATACATGCCGGGGCTCGGCGGGGTCCCTGTATTAGTAGAAAATCTGGGTCCAGATGGTCCGGGAGGAACAGGTGAGAGACCGGGTGGAACTGCTAACATATTCATCTCAACTCCTCGAGCTCCAGGCCAAACCGGAGGAGAAAATGGTGGTATAAAGACACCAGGGGAAATTGGAGGACCTGGAGCAGGTGACATGGTGGGCGTTAGTGGTTGCATTGCACCAGGTGGCGGCATTCCAAGTGGTCCAAAAGGTGAACCCATCATGGGCAAAGGCATTCCAACCTGCTGGTTGTCTCTCCCAGTAGGCCTACTACCCCCTCTTCCTCCTCTCCCAACTCTATTCCCTCTAAATCCTTGAGGAACACCTCGATTAAAGGACCCTGGTTCTTGGTTTCCGTGTGGTGGCTGTGAACCGCTACTAGAACTTTGGGCCCCACCAGCACGATTGGGCATACCACCTTTCTGGCCTCTTCCTTTCCCTGTCTGAAAGTCATTGTCATCCCTCCACGAATTCTGGTCTCGCATTGGGGGACCGTCATCCATAAATCTATCCTTTGTATCTTCACCAGATTGCCCAGACCCATGTGTATCAAAATTTCTTACCCGACTCTCCCGTGAATAAACATAATCTTCGTCATTTGGTGCCGATTTCATATCAGATTGCTGACCAACTTCAACGCTCCTCGAAAAACTGGATCTGGACTCCTCTCTTCCATAATCAAATGGCTTAGTTTGAATCTCTATCACATCATAATTCTCATTTGAAATCCCATAATTAGACGAGGTTTTCACAGCTTCGGTCCTGATTCCATCTTTTCTACCACCGGCACGACCTTGAGGACGTTCATGGTCTGCCCTATCGCGACCACGTCTCTGCGACTCCCAGTCTCTGCCATGTTCGTAAACTGTGTCCCCATCTTTTGTCTCCTTTTCGGGAACATTGGGTTGCCTTCTTCTATAATTATCTTTTGAACCCTCGCGGTCCCTATTCCTCTCACTCCAGCTATCATCTCTACCTTTGGATCTATCATCTCTATAACCATCAGTTTCTGGTTCTTTCCTCCTGAAAGAATTGCTTCTATCAATATCCATCTCAAAGTACTCTGAATCATGATGGCGCCTTCCACTCCTCTCGGGGCTACTTGGCCTGTTAGAGCGATCTAACTCTCTTCTACCTTTCTCTCTCATCCATGTATTAGCATCCTCATCTGTATTGAATGACCTCTCACGACTTTCAAGACCAGTGGGAGTTCTCTGCTGTCTATGCTCCTCAGGTCTCTCCTTGCTCATTATATCTTCACGAGCTAAAGGACTATTTCCCCTATTATCTTCTTCAGGAACTTCTGACCTGGTCTTACTTTTACTCTTCTCAGGATCAACTTTTCTTTCTTCCTTTTCACTATATGTATCTAAAACCCTGCTTTTGCTCTCACTCAGTTCAGTTTTGGCAGATGAACTTCTTTCTCTAGAACTCTCATTCTTAACATCAGATGATTTCCCAGTTCTCATTCCGGGTTCTTCCACATAATTACTTTCTTCAGCTTTCCTTGCAGAATCTGATTCATCCCATCTTCTCCTCGGGTTCCTCCCATGATCAGAAGAACCATGACCCTTTTCTCGGCTATTTTCTCTTCTATCGGATTTGGAATCTCTTTCAAGTGCCTTGTCAACCTCACCATCATGAGATCTTTCATCTTTCCCTTCTGCTATTTTCTTTGAACTAGATTTTCTCCTCTCACTTTCATGGCCTCGGCCATGTCCTCTACTACCAGACTTGTCTCCACCGTCATGCCGATTATCAGCTTCTCCATCTTGATACCAATTTTTCAATGTATCTAGTGCGCTCTCTTCTTGTTTCTTCTTCATTTGCTTCAAACGTGATTCTTTTCTTGCTTCATAATCATCCTCATCACTACCATCCTTGCTTGAGCCACCCGACCTCTTTCGACTCTCGTTTCTGTCCCCACCACTTCTCTTTCTACCACCACTGTCAAGTCCTTCAGCCTCCTCAACATTCCCGGACTTTCTTGACTTGCTTGACCTGTGCTTCCTCTTATCATCACCTTCGTATTCTTCTTCATCTTTGGTGTTCTTTAAATCAAAACTATCCTCTGTGTCCCTCTTCACAGAACTCCGTATACGCTCTGGTGAACCCATTTGTAGATGTCCCTGAAAATTTCACCCTCTCAATTTATGCACTCAAGTTAAACTTGAATTGAGATTTACCCAAAACCTATAAATAAGCCATCCTGAAACCATGTAAAGAAAATATATCAAACAAGGAATCTATGAACCATGTATTTTCTTGTATTCCTGTATACAACTTAAATTTTACAAAGGGTACTGACAAATGCACATAATCATTAATTGGGATATTTATCAGCATAATTTGCCCGTCAGCATCTCCTCGCTTTAAAGGCCTCCATTTGTGCTAAACATTGTACTCTAGTAGTAAGAAACCATTTTTAAGTTGAATGTGAAAAGACAAAAAATTACCATGAACATGCTATATGAAGATGCGAAAAAACTAATTGTGGCAATACTACTAAAGGAACAAATTGCATCAATTTGAAGAGCTTGATGGTGCAATGCCACATTAGCTATAGGTACATAAAATGTTGCATGAATTGTAAAGGCACATTAGCTGTAGCTAACACCGGCATCACCATACTACAAAACACTATTAGGCAAAGTTGTATTTAGCTCCACCACAATAAAGTATTAAGCGAAAGTGCTTTTTCTATTTAGTAGGGAGAGCAGGGGAAAATTTCATAAAGCAGTTTAAGGACCATTCCATACGGATTGGAGCTTTTTAGGGGATAAACAAATGACTTCTTTTATGAAACTTGGTGGAGATGATCTCCATCATTAGTAGATCTCCACCAAATTTCATAAAAAAATTGAACCGGAAAGTGGGTTAACTAAAAAATTGGTAAATATATATATGTATGTATGTCCAGAAACATGCACATATATATATATATGTATGTCCAGAAACCAGCATATATATATGCAAGTATGTCAAGATATGCGCATATATACATACATATATATATATACCAATTTTTTAGTTAATCCACTTCTGGGTTCAATTTTTGTATGAAATTTGGTGGAGATGATTTCATCCAAAAAAATCATCCATTTATCCCCTCGCTCTCTTCAAACTATATAAGTTAGAAAAGGAAATTAAAGTTTTTAATTGAACAATGGCATAAACCCTGCCTGAAACCCAAATAAATAAGGAAGAGATTGTGAGTCTAATTGAAAAAAGACCTTAAAGTGGCTTAAACCAAAGTTAAGGAGGAATATAAGAAGAATAAAATAACCCGGCCGCCTTAATTCAAACTAAAGGAAATTATCTAATGACCTAAGCAAGCTAAAAATTAAGATAAACAATAATGAAGCCAAAACCGGAACCAATTAAAACCTAAAATTGAAATCCCCCACCCTACCCCACCCCAATGCCATTGTGAAAGCTCGAATTTGAAAACCCAAACTAATACAAATACATAAACCCTAATTTAAAAGTGGCAGGCTGAGAATAGAGGCAGAGCATACAGAGAACATCCAAGGTAAATCGTCGTTTGTTGTGTTTGGTTCAGGGTTGTGGTGCTGCGGTGATTCTGTCGACGTAGATGGATAGAGCACATCCGCGGATCTGAAAATCGAAAGCACCAAAAGGGAATAATACTTCTGTCAACCCCAAGGGGAGAATGGCCGGGAAAGAGAGACGAGAAGAGAGTTTAGGTGGTTTGTGTTTTGTTAATATAGGGTTTTTTTTTACACTATTTTAAGCGGTTTAGTGATAGTGCACTGAGATTAGTGTTGAATTTGAGTGAATGTTATCCGTCTAAATTTCTGCAATTGCAAAAATATTCGGTAGCTAGCCACCGGCTACTACTGTACAAACAAAAAAAATATGCAACTCTCTTTTTTGTTATAATAGATTTACAATATTTAGCTATTTTATTTATTAGTATTATGTTATTTTGTGTTATTTTTTGGTGTTTTTATGGCGCTTCTCATCTTATAGATTTTTAATATTTAGCCCTTCCTAAAGTTATTTTTTGAACACTTAAACCTTGTTTGATTGGTCGCAATGTAAGAATGGGCATATGAATTCAATTTATTTCATATTCTATTTTTAGAATGGAATGGTTTCCATAATTCTATTCCAACATTTGGAACAAGAATAAAGGTTAGAAAAAGCTTTACGTTCCCATTTTAATGTTTGGTTACCAATGGAATGTAAATAAATTTTTAATAATTTTTTCAATAATAGCCTTACATCTTTTAATGACTTATTAGTTATAATACGAGGAAAAGAAAATCGTTTGTAACAATTACAAAATTAAATATTTGCAATATAGTCAAAATTCATTTTGTTTGTATTTCAAGGTCTAGTTTTATTGAAATATAAGAATTGTGTTTTCGAATACAAAACTTTGGACCCTTTTTAAAATATAATTTAAATATTTTTATTGCCACCATTATTGCACTCGCCCTATCAACGTAGTTAGCCACTTTTTTTTGCTGCTAGAAATAATCCATCATTCCATCTCAATAACATCTTTATAGTACAAGCACATTTAACTTTTGCCTCAAAGGTGGACTTTTTCATAATTCGCTAACGTTTTGTAATGTATAATTTGCCTCAAACCTTTTCTTTTGATAGTCTATTAAGTTTATGCCAATGTTAAACATTTTTTTTCTTACTATTCATGCTTCATAGGCCATAGCCCTCTCCAGCAAGTGGAAATCTACAATGGCTACTTGTTGGAAGAACCCAACAAGTGACCATTGTTGAACCTCAAACGATCTCACCAGAACTCATGCAAGATTACTATTTGGGGGGAAAAAGAGAGAGAATTTAAGGTGTCCTTGCGTCATTTTGTGATCCCTTTTTGCATTCTTACAAGTTTTTTGAGCAAATTGCAGTGCCAATATAAAATTTTCACAACCGTGTGATTAGCACACACCTTGAAATAAAATCGAAATTTGTATTTCAAATTAATGTGCCCCTTTTTTTCCCTACAACATTTTATATATGTAGTTATCTTTATTTTATTTTTAAATCACTTGTTATGCGCAGGACTGCTAAATAGTTTAATGGAAGAATAGGAGAGAGGAAACTAATATTATCATAGTGTCAATGAGCCAAATGATATTTACACCACAATTTAAGTCTGTCAAACCATCCTACATTCATTGAGATTGTCTATCTCAAAAGAAAAAGGTCAATGAAAAGGAAATCTTTACATATCAAAAATGGGGAAATGAGAGTTCAAATTTGTTGATGACTCTCGCTAACCTGACCCTCATATTTGATTGGTTGAATCACTAAAAAGTGAAAACACAAGGGACCCGCAACTAGTTCTCATGATTTCTTTTAATGATATCATCCAATTAGATGATATCACTTGTTAAAGGTCATACCAATTTGAACTCCATGGATTCCGATAAGCAAAAAGCTCAAGATATTTGGGTTTCATGATTATCATCAACATCAGCATCAGCAAGCACATCCACCCGATTCATTGTGTGATTGTGATGCACCACCACCTGTAGACCTCAGATTCACATCAACCATGTCCTCTTGCTTTGCCGAAGCAAGTGTATCCATTCCTGGTAGTGCCGCCGCTATTTTCCGGAACAATGGCTGTACAAAATTCATCAATTAAACATGCTATATCTATATAATACGGAACAATAATTTTTGAATCTTAAAAATATATAAAAGATAAAGAATTATGTGGCTAAGATTTAACAAGTTTTTTGAACGGTTAATAGTGCCTTTGGCATGGGTTACGACCTAGTCTATAGAATAAGTGACAAGGGTTTCTAAATCCTCGAAATGAATAAGTGAAAAAAGACTCTGTGTTTGAGAAAGCTAGATGCTCTGTCAAGGGTTGAAAGTGCCTTTTGGACGGGTTACGACTAATTTATTTATATACTCCTTATGATCCCAATTACAAGTCAATTTCCTCAAATACAACAATTTCAACATAATCAATGGGTACGAAAGAAGCATGTCACAATATTTGGTACATAGATTATGACCCTAGAAGGAAATTAGACTCTTAATTTGGGACATCCTAAAAAGGAGTAGCGAATTTTTCAGTAGTTCACATTTTAGCTGTTAATAATATATGCATGTATGTGTATCTATATATGGAGGAGCTCTTTCCAGCATATGTACACATACATATGTGTATTAAGAAAAGCTAAAACTTAGACCAAATATTTATGGAACTTTAGTTTAAGGATTAAGAGAAGGCCACTCTCTCTCACCGCTACTTTCAATGATAAGCGTTTTCGTGGAGAAATAAATATGCAGTAAATTCTCTTCATGTCTACTGAACATCTCTATCATATGTTATTCCCAGGATAACGATTGCGGGCTTTAAGACCTCTAAACAATCCATCGCATTTTAATTCAACCTAAGGTGCTACACATTCGTCTCAACTTTACAAAATTTAGTGCTTGTTAGAGAGGTGAAGATACCTTTATGTTGAAGCCGGCCTTGGCACTGGTTTCCATAAACATGACGTCAAGACTACGAGCTTTGGATTCTCCTTCCTCTGTTGAAACTTGCCTGTGATATCAGCCACATGGAATTAATATGCCAGGTAATATAGCAATGTCAGTTGAACACCGATTTGTCATGTTTTTATAAGAAGAAAACATTATTGTGTTCAAGTTCATCAAGATGTCACAAGAAGGTATTGAATAGTAAAAATTCTCTAAGGGCCCGCTTGATGAAAAGTTGGAAAATGATAGAAAACACCCCTAATTTTTATGAGAAATTGAAAAAAGAGACGAGTGATTTGGTGATATATTCTTCGTCTTTTCATTATTTTCCATGGATATATTTTCTTAACCACGGCCCAAAGAATTTTAATCATGGAAACCAAAAAGGACTAGGATAGTTCACCAAATCACTCATCTCTTTATTCAATTTCTCATAAAAATAACTAATGTTTTCTATTTTCTATCATTTTCCAATGTTTTATCAAATGCACCTCAAGTATTTCGAAAATGTAGATTGGCATTTGGAAAAATACAACGGCTAAGGAGGAAGGATGGACAAAGAAAATTGTTGATAGCGCTTTTTTTTATTTTTTTTGTAATAATCTGAACTTCAAGTATTACCAAGCCACTCAACTAGTCTCAATAAACCAAGAATCTCAAGGAATTAATCATTCCTCCTACCTCTAATGACACAGTTCATGTGAACATTATCCACTGGTTCAGAATCATACTTCTAGTGTTACCAATAAAGTTATAAAAAATCGTACAATTCGTAATGCAAGTCATACAATTCATATACTCAGACGTGAGGAAACACATGCTTCTGGCCCATGGCCAAAATCTCCCACATTAGAAGTTGTTGGTTCAAATCCCCCCAACCCCCAAAACAAAAGATACACTTTCTTTAAGCTTTGCGCCAGTTTTTGTTGTAGTCTTGCTCTTGTTTTTTGTTTTTAATCTTTTGTTTATTCAAGAACTTAACTCCCTATTCTTGATTATTATGCAAAAATCACTAGCTTATTGAATAATGAACATATTACAGAAATCTTGTTCTTGTAGTAATGTTAATAATGATTTTTGCGATCTCATAAAGTCAATACATGTCAGGCCTTGATCATGAATCCCGGAAGTCCGAGTCCATCCATGTCGGGTCTACACCCTTCCACTTTAACCCCAGACCCCAAGAATGCTTATGGATATTAATGTCCTTATTCAAGGTTTAATTGAGGACAAATATATTATTGACGGCAGAAATCTTAGTTATTAAATTAGAAGTTTCAATAATTGCCATTTAAGAAATTCTGTGGATTCTCTTAATAGCAGCAATTGGCAGGGTTTGTCCTTAATTAAGTCCTTTGGAATTAATATGAGTGGCGTTGATCAAGACTTCACTGAGCCAGTTGAGTAATTGTGAGTAGTAGGTCAT
Organism: Lonicera japonica; assembly: GCA_021464415.1. Taxonomy (NCBI): domain Eukaryota; kingdom Viridiplantae; phylum Streptophyta; class Magnoliopsida; order Dipsacales; family Caprifoliaceae; genus Lonicera; species Lonicera japonica. Next base: position 61,055,579 of record CM038470.1, read on the forward strand.
ATTTGCTCTTTATTGGCAACTTATTCACGATATTTAAAAACCTATTAACAGGAAAAAGAAAGAGGAAAGAAAAGATAGCCCTTAGCCCCTTCTTTTTGTACATTTCAGTCAGGAATCATAAATTGGTAATTGCACATATAGTTCCTGTGAAGAGATTGAAAAGAGGATCCCAACCCCTTACCGGAGTTAAATCATTTTACGTTAATTTACCAGTTTCTCTTTCTAGAAAAGAATGAAAAACCCGAACCAAATGAGCTAACGTAACTGTGAATTAAGTCAAAAACCAATCCATGGACCATAACAGGCCCTCAAACTAAAAAAATCAACATTCAAAGCCATATTTAATTTTGTTGGCCTAAATGACAGATATATATAGTGAAACCAGAGAGTCGGATTAAATTGCCCACTAATTATTACCTTTTCTCCACAAGGTCTGTTTTATTTCCAACCATGACAATGATAACATCACCACCCCTCTCAGTACGGACCTCCTCAATCCACTTTGCAGTGTTCAGAAAAGTTTGTCTACCTAAAATCACAAACGCAATTAAGAAATCACAATACATCCAACGCACATGATAAGCTGATAGCCAAACAATAGAAGTCGATTAGTTTCTCTTAATTTTCTTAATCAAATGTGTGTTCCTTTTTCGGAAAAAAAAAATATTCTCACTTGCAACATCATATACAATGACTGCAACAGATGAATCCCTAATATAGCTTGGAATGAGACTCCTAAATCTTTCCTGCCCAGCAGTATCCCTGGAACCATGTAGCATAACATTAGATTAAATCTAGAGAGAGGCGCCCACTCAGACTTGGGAGAGATCCCAGGTTCAAGTCTCACCAAGAGGGGGTTTGGGGAGGGGTGGGGTTTTCTTTGTTTGTAGTTAAAAGGGAGAGACTTAGAACTCCCTTTATTTAAAAATAAAATATATAGTAACATCACAACATTCATAAACCGTCAATAGTTACTAGATCTTCTTAACTTTTAAGATACACACACATATATATATATAATTTAAAATGCAGTGGCCATTGTTCGGAACCGGAGATAAAAATCAAACAAAATTAATCATCGGTCCCTCATTCAAATTACTGTGTACAATATTAGCACTACTCCACGGTTAACTATAATTTCGAAATATGCAGCTATGAACATCATGAGGTAAAAACCATACCACAACTGTAGACGAACCGTTCGATCTTCAAGATACATGGTCTTCGATAAAAAGTCAATACCAATTGTAGCCTGATCTCCATTAAAGATAAATATTAGCTAGCTACTAGATGAACCTATATATTTGTACTAAAATTCAAGAGATTAAACAAGGTGAAGCATCATCAATTCATAAATCTAAGGACAATAACAAGATTAGAAGGGGAAACACCAACAAGACATGGCTCCATATCATCGGACAAGTGCAATTTACAACATTGTAACAACTTATTAGCAAAACTTACAAAATACATAAGGGAAAAAGTAACCTGGAATTAGTAACCAAGATGAATAGATGCATTAGATTCATATGACCACTATAGGTAATCGTTTGGTTCGAGTTTAGGTTAGTTCTTGGACTCCTGGAATGGTAAATTCACACTAGAAATCTCTTAATAGTTCATGTCAAGAGGTGGTTGATGAAGCTCAAACTTTCCTTGTGAAATTACCATTTTGGATTCAAGGAACGAACCAGAACTGGAACCAAACGAGCACTTAATGTGGAAAAACTGTCAAGCATATAGAACATATAGAACAGGAACGAAGTTGAATCTCTTCCAAGTATCTTTTTAAGAAGATAATAAGACCGAACCATGAGACATAAATTAAAACTAGAGAATCAAGAATTCACATTCTTAAAGCTGTATTTGGAGAAGGGATCTGACGCTTGAAAAGGATTTTAACACTGTTTGAAAAAAATAAAAACATAACTTTTTGATGAACAAATATGAAGATTTTAACACTAGTGGAAATTTCAAGAAGTTATTCTGAGGATCCAAATACCTATAAAATTCTCTCAAATACATGTTTTAGAAGTCTTAGAGGAACTCAGTTAAATCACACTATACCTTCTAGTTCACACTGAGTGCGTGTATGTCAATTTACCAGGTAATTGCTGCAATAGTAGACAGTTGCTTAAATCAATTAAGGGCTCGTTTAATTTGGTTCGAGCTTTAGGAATGGAATTAGCATTCTAGATGTCAGGAAACCTTTATTTCAATTCATTAGTGCTCGTTTGATTGGAGTTTTAGGAATGAAATTGGCAAAAAAAATAATTTTTTTATTTTCTGGAAAAAAAATAATTTTTTTCATTTTCTGGGAAAAAATAAAATTTTCGTTTTCTGGGAAAAAATATAATTTTCGTTTTCTGGGAAAAAATATAATTTTTTTTCATTTTTTGGAAAAAATAATATTTTCGTTTTCTTGAAAAAAAATATAATTTTTTTTCATTTTCTGGAAAAAATAATTTTTTCGTTTTCTGGGAAAAAATATAATTTTTTTCATTTTTTGGAAAAAATAATATTTTCATTTTCTGGGAAAAAAAATAATTTTTTCGTTTTCTGTAAAAAAATATTTTTTTTGTTTTCTGGAAAAAAAAGAGGGTTCCTCCAAAAGGGAATCCAAGGATTCCTCCCAAATTATAAGGGAATGAAATTTGGCAAAATAGGGGAATTTAAGTTTCCTAGGAATCCTAAATTCCTATCTAAAACTCCAAACAAACAACAAAATCCCAATGGAATGGAATTTAGGATTCTAAGAAAGGTCAAAAGCTCGAACCAAACGAGCCCTAAAAGTAACATCATAGAGCTTGTCCTAACTGTTAAAACCATAGCTCTCCAGGCCATGAATTCTACTCCCACCTCCTCCTTTCAATAAATGCCATTTTTAAAGAAAAGGCAATTGAGGGTATTTAATCAGTTTAGATGTAGACCAAAAGCCCCTCCTCTCCATTAATATATGGTTATGGATAATTTCGGATATATTTTTGGAAGGGGCCCTTTTGCCCCATAGCCGCTTAAGATAACTTGTCCATAGAACAAATTCCTCAAATCTTGTAATTTAAAAACCCCATGTTTGGGATATCCTAAAGACTACAAAATCATCTATCTAATTCTAACGACGCTCTGAAGTCAAAACTTATACTTCAACTATTCCAACAATGTAACTGTATACTACTATACTAGCAACCAACACACAGAAGAACAACCCTTGGAATACCTTTCAATTAATAGGTGCCATTACAACTAGGTGTCTAAAGAGGAAGCCAGTGAAGGAGTTGAGTCCTGTCCAATTTCACCACTGTTCAAAGAATTTTTCGTCTAAGATGTTTAGATTCTTTGCAAAGAACAATTGACTTGGAGAAAAGATTTATTATATGGTTCTTGGGTCTATTTAACAAAGAGATACCCAAAAAGAAAGATTATACAATTCTTAGTTCCCCCACTGTTACATCATTACAATATGTCATGTCCATTTGTGATGGGCTCTTGTTTAGTAGGAACTGAAATTTACTCATGACGTACGTGACTTGGAGCTTTTGCTACTCCAATAATTTGAAGTTCGAATGGCCAACAAAACATGCTACTCACATCATAAAGCACACTTTTACCTTTAATAATCTATCAAGCAACAGAGAATGGTTAGATCCTTCATTTATTAACTCTTCCAGTGATTTCCTTTTACCTTAGATCCTTCCATTTCGATTGAATGAATTAGAAGGAAAAGAGTTTTTGGGTTCTGGGTGGAGTATGGTCTCAAGGCTGAAACTTAAAGGAATTGAGTCAATTGACAAAGGGCACCAGGAGGCTGAAACGAAAGGACAAGGATCAGTTGTTTGGATAGTTGTGAGATGGAATGGAATGGAAAGGAAAAGGAAGGAATAGGTGGGATTGCCAATCCAGTGTATTCTCCTATTTTGTTTCCTTCTGAAATTGGGTGGAATGAGAGGAAAAAGAAACCAAATTAATAAGTTATTTACAATATCCCAAAGTTAACCCCATCATATTTACACAAAATTTCACCATACATTTTATGGCATTACACGTTTCACGCCCATTTGTTCTGTGCTGTTCACCAGATCAGAATCACTTTTCAGTTCTTTGAAAACAAACACAGATATATCCTCTGCATTATGCATATATAATATATAAACTTCACTATAAGTTCTGATCTTCATTCTTCATATATATACTAGTAACCCATGCCAAAGGCACTACAATCACTCAAAAAGCATATTTAATCTCAGCCAAACAATTCTTAATCCCCTCATATATTTGCAAGATTCAAATACCATGGCCCCTTATTATATAGACTAGGTCGTAACATTTGCCAAAGGCTCTACAACCATTCAAAAAGCATCTTTAATCTCAACCACACAATTCTTTATCCCCTTACACATTTTCAGGATTCAAAAATCATGGCCCTTTATTATATCTAATATATGTACGTGTACACACATATATTTTTGCATGAAGCTCGAGATATTAAACTCTGAACATTGATTTGCATGTTGCACAAGATAACACGACATGCGAGTGTGTATAAGCGGAAAAAAAAATGTCACATTGGCATAATTTATTTTCTTCCATCTTCTCCAAACAAGAGTTATTCCTTTTCCTACTCTGGATTGCACTCTTGGATCCAAAAATAAGTTGCAACTACCTCATTTACTAACTTTAAGCATTCAATGGCACAATAGCTATTAAAATAATCACAATTCAATTCCTTAATTATCCAAATTTTGCAAAAAAAAATGCAAGAGAACACTACAAAATTAAAAGAGAAAACCACAAATCAACAACGAATTCACACCCTATACAACCTAGATCCATGGGCAGGACAATTTCTGATTGATTTAAAGCAAAAACAGGAAAAAGAATCAAAATCGTAAAATGCCACACACAAAGAAAACCGAAACAGAGAGAGAAATGTATAAAATGTATATATGCAAAAGTGTATATGAGGTGATGTTAGGGTTACTATTTTATGTACCTGGTAGGTATTATCGAATTTGTCATACATAAAGCGAGTGATGATGCTTGTTTTACCAACGGATTGATCCCCTAAGAACACCAGCTTGTACTTTGCCAGTGCTGATACTGGTGCCATTTTTCGATTTCTCTATCAATCAATGACTCAACAATGTTGAAGAACTCTAACAGAGACACAACGAGAGAGAGAGAGAGAGAGGGGTTCAGGTTTCGATTGAATTGTCCGATGGACTGAAACAGAGAGGAAGTAACGAACTCATCAACTGCATATACAGACTTTGAGTCATTTTCACGCTTTTTGGCCCCACAATGTTCTTTTTCTGAGTTAATTATATAAAGGAAATAGCATTGCAATACTTATTGGGTATTTTTGTCGCATATTATTTGACCTTAGTGTATTACATAAATTATATATTATATAGTTATATTTTCACAAAATGCAGTAAAAATATAATTCATTTAATATAGTCGGTAAAAATTAGTAGTAATAAAAATTGTAAATAGGAAAAATATTTTTCATTTAAGAAAACACTTGGTACATTTTTAATAGGGGTGTTCAAAAATCAAAAGTTACAAACTTTGGACTTTTTTGAAATTTGATCCAATTTGAGGATCAATGGGGAAATTTCTTTGGTATCAACTTTGTGCGCAGACGTATGGTAGGAAGTTGAATTGCTTAAATAAAACGATTGGATTTTTAGTTTAGTCGATCTCTCTAAATCAAACTCATTTATTCATTCTTTGTCAATATTCATAATTGTTTGAGTCGATTATTGTTTGCTTTGTCATATATTTACTTAATTATTTTGATTTCATATAATTTGTCATAAACTTTATTCAACCCCTATAGGGGTTGTTTTCGACCGATCGTTATTGTTTTATTATTTCATTCATCTTATAAAGAGTTCAAATTTACTTTTGGGATTTGCTTTGGTTTTAAATGCGAAGTAGTGTTAAATATAATTTGTCATAAACCTTATTCACCTCTTAACGGAAGGAATGTTATATGTAACTAGGCAGAGTAAGTTAATTTTAGTTAACACCTCTTTTGTTAGCGATTTTAACGGGACATCTAAAATTGGACAAAGTGAAGCTCTATTAAAACTTTATAGTTTCATGTTTGCTTTTTAAAACTCCATGTTTAACATAATAACTCGGGGTAAACTTAGGGTGTTATGTATTGATGGTGTCAAAATCTAGAAATAGATAATTAACCAATCAATAAGTGAATATCGGTAAATAAAAAATAAATGCGACGCAGTGATGAACACATGACATTTTTTTTAAGGTAGGTTTCCCCGGTAACGCTTATGCTAGTCCGGCAGTACGTCCTCCTTTCGTGTGTGCTTGCTTTGTATTAGCTCAAAGGCAATCAATTTATATGATAATACAAGCTATCAATCTCTCTCTATAATTTTCTTAATTCTATTTATAAATATAGAATTAGGATTACCAATCTATCTCTCTATAATTTCCTTAATTCTATTTATAAGTATAGAGTTAGGATTACAAATCTCTCTCTATAATTTCCTTAATTCTATTTATAAGTATAGAATTAGGATTACAAATATTTCAAGAAGATGAAATAATAAACTATGTAGGAGAGAGTGTATAAGGGTTATTGGTATTTTTTTTTTAGGGTATGAAAAGAGAGAGTATAAGACTCTCCTATTTCTTCTTAAATTGGCTTGTATTTATATTGCCAATGACTTTTTATCTCTTTGATATTCACTTATTGATTCATTAATTATCTATTTCTAGATTTTGACACCATCAGTTGACGCCGTCTGTGGGAACGATAAGCTCTCTAAAGCTCTCGTTCTTTAAAAATTACAAGTGAATTCTCGGTACAAAAACTCCAAATCCTGCGGGTCAACGTAGCTCAATATTCACGGGTGTATAACTTCTTACTCAGAACTCCAAATTATGTGATTCTAGAGTCCATTTTGGATTAAATTTCAAGAGCTACAACTTTTCAATTCAAGCCATTTTCAAATTTGGCCATCTCAGGGTTCAAAACTGAAATACAAACTTTTTGGAATGAAAAAAGCAAAAATTCCTCGGGCCTACGGCAGTTCAATATTATTGGGCGCATAACTTCTTGCTCAAAATTTTAAATTACTCGATTCTGGAGTCCATTTTGAATAAAATTTCAATAGTTACAACTTTTCAGTTCAAGCTTTTTTTAAATTTGGCCATCTCGGAATTCAAAACGGCGATACAAAGTTGCTGCAACAAAAAATGCGAAAATTCCGCAGGCCTACACCAGCTCAATATTTACGTGCGCATAATCATTCAAAAATCAGGTAAAATTGACGAGCTTCAAAAAAAATTATTACAATTGAATATATTTTTTATCAAGTTCATTCGACAAACCACAAGAAAGAAATTAAAGAAATTTTCAGCGGATATCAAACTTCAACAAAGCTGAATGTGATTTTGAAGACTGTCAGACAACCACAGGACCACCTCAACTCAAAGAGATCTGGCTGAGAATGATCATCTACTGCTGCACGACTGGTCCAGAGACCAAAATTTTGACATTTCTTGGTAATAAATGAGAAAATTGTCAGAATTTGCATAAGTCAGAAGGGGGCATGACTCTACTCAAAACTTAGCCAAAAGAACAAACTTTCCTTTTAAGAAACCAAGGACTTAAATGAAAAAATTGTCAGAATTTGCCTAAGTCAGAAGGGAGCATGACTCTACTTAAGACTTAGCCAAAAAGAACAAATTTTTCTTTTAAGAAACCAAGGACTTAAATGAGAAAATTGTCAGAATTTGCCTAAGTCAGAAGGGGGTATGACTCCACTCAAGACTTAGCCAAAAAGAACAAATTTTTCTTTTAAAAAACGAAGGATTTCGAAAAAAAATTCTTATCACCATATAGAAGGGCCATGCTTTAAACAAGTACAAGTGGAACATCTCCGAAACGTTTGTACAAAGCCCTCACTAGAGGTGCACATTATCTAGTCACTTAAAAAAGGCTGAAGAATCTGAAGATCATCAGCACCAAAATTTAAAATAGTGCTAAAATCAGAAGAAGAAGAATAATCAGAAAAATCATGTCATATATCCCCTAAAGCCATCCAGTCAAGGCTCGTTAGTTCGGCAAACTCCGCAACAAAATCAGCTTGCGAAGATTGAGATAAAAAACCGTCCGAGGCAGCCTGGTGATAGGAATCCAAGGTAGCCTGGTGATAGGCGCCCGAAGCAGCCTGGTAATATGACAGATTCGGAAATGACGGTAAATCCACTTCGGTCGGAAAAGCCCCATTTTCTATAAGATTTACGGTAGTCGAAAGGATATCATGCACACCCTCTTACGACATAAGGAGCCTTAAAAAACTTTCGGGAACAAGTTCTGAAAGATTCACGGCAGTCGGAATAACATCAGGCACGTTATTTTCTACCGACAAAGTGAACCTCGAGGAACCTCCAAGAGGAGCAAATGAGCATAACGGGTTAACGTAGGAAGACCCTCCTTCTAATCGAGCCTCTAATGGCTTCACCCGTGCATGTAACTCTTCCACCTTCTGTTCAAGAGAAGCAAGGAGAGTAATACAGCCTTTAGTGGGATTCTCGATTCTCGCCGTGGCTTCAAGAAGATATGAACTGAGAGTCTCAAGATGTTGGTTTTCGGGGACATCTTGCAAAAAAGATGCAATATTTCTTACCCCGAAAACAGTGAAGATTGTGTGATAATCCTGACGATCAATCACATTTGAAAAAATTTTAGCATATTTGCAAGATAGATGACATCTCTTATGGCTATAAGTACAAGCTACACATGGAGGACCTGCAAAACAGTGAGTGTTCGACATTATTTCGGTTTACTTTTGTAAGAGAAACTGTATTACAAAAGAGAAAAATGGCGTTAGAAGAAATGGATTGGGTCTCAAGGAAGATGAAGAAGGAAAAGGGATAAGAGCACGGATTTCGAGTTCGGAAAAGAAGGAAAAGCTATCTGAAAAAGGGAGATGGCAAGGAGCCTCCGACAGGGAGAATTTCGAGGGAAGCAATCTCGCTGAAAAGGGACTGACAATAAAAGGTGCCACAAATATATATATATATGTATATATGAAATAAAGAGTTGAAAAATGCTCGAATAGAATCAAACTATTTATGACCAAAAGTATAGGGAGCTTTACATGTTAATATTCCAAACTCTACGACCTGGATCCAATGTCTAACGAGTTCTACACATTGATGTTTCGAGCTCAATGACTAGCATCTGAGATCTAACTTCCTTGAACTAAGACTCGAGATCAACATCTAGCCAGCCTTACACAATGATATTCTAAAAACTCTAAGACTAATGATCAAAGTCTAGCTAGCTTACACATTAATGTTCCGAGCTCCACAAACTTACGATCAAGGGTTAACGAAACCTTACACATTGATTACTCGAGTTCTCCCCTTGATTATCTGCCTTGACAAGTACCCGCAATCACACCTTAGCTTTGAGCCGAACCACTTAACCGACAAAAATATTTATCTTTCACATTCAACTTTCAACATAAAAATAAAGGATAGGAGGCAATTGATGGGGTAAAAAATAATTTTATCATTAGCCTACAAAAATAATATTTTACACTTTCTTTTAAATAAATATTTTACTCATATTCTACACTTTCTTTAAATAAATATTTCTCTCTATAATATTTTACACTTTCTTTAAATAAATATTTCACTCCATTCCTCACTTTCCTTTAAATAAATATTTCTCTCCATAATATTCATCACTTTCTTTAAATAAATATTTCACTTCATTCCTCACTTTTCTTTAAATAAATATTCCACTCCATAATATTCATCACTTTCCTTTAAATAAATATTTCTCTCCATAATATTAATCACTTTCTTTAAATAAATATTTCACTCCATTCCTCACTTTTCTTTAAATAAATATTCCACTCCATAATATTCATCACTTTCCTTTGAATAAATATTTCTCTCCATAATTTTCTACACTTTCTTTAAATTAGCTTTTTGCCCCTCATTTTTATCAAATTTATTTTTTTGTCATTCTACATTTACCTATAAATACATCTCCTCATTCATTCATTCAACACACAAAAATATACACCAAAAACACACAACAAAAACACATCATTCTTCTCTTCCAAAACCCTTATACACTCTCTCCTACACAGTTTATTATTTCATCTTTTTGAAATATTTGTAATCTTAATTCTATACTTATAAACAGAATTAAGGAAATTATAGAGAGAGAGATTTGTAATCCTAATTTTATACTTATAAATAGAATTAAGGAAATTATAGAGAAAGATTGGTAGCTTGTATTATCATCCAAATTGATTGCCTTTGAGCTAATACAAAGCAAGCACACACGAAAGGAGGACGTACTGCCGGACTAGCATAAGCGCTACCGGGGGAACTTACCTTAAAAAAAATGTCATGTGTTCATCACTGCGCCGCATTTATTTTTTATTTACCGATATTCACTTATTGATTGGTTGATTATCTATTTCTAGATTTTGACACCATCATATATAATTAACTATTTTTTTCTCGTGAGACTTGCTTGGATACCAAACTTATGGAGAAAAGAACTAGAATATACACGTGCCGTACGATAAGATAAATCGAACAAAAAATAATAATCAAATAGAATACAATTACGTAAAATTGTGAGGATCGAAGATGTGTATGATTATATGTTACCTAAGAATAAAAATGGATCAGGTCTCGCAAAAATGAAACCCTGTCTATCTAAAAATATAGTCTTCATCTCTCGAGACAGTTCTTAATTGTATATTTGGATGTGAAATCGCATCGATATTTTTATAATGTAATGATGTTATGAGTGTATATATTTAAAATAAGCAAATATTATATTCGAGGTAAGTCAAACAACCTTGGTACAAAAAATTCTTGCCCCATTCAACTTTGTATAGATTAAAACCCACCCGATCGTGATATTTTAGTATTTTTTATTTTATTACAGTATCTTCTAATCAATGTTATGTAATATTTTCGATGAGTAATGAATTAGAAATACATTAGGTATGCCATTATAGTTGTAATTATTTTATATATAATTTAATAATCATAATGGATCTTATTTTTTTATATATCTTGATAAACATATTTCAAATATATAAATTTTATTAAACTTGGATTTGTGGATTTAAAGTCATGACATTTGAAAGGTTTTCAAAAATTCAATAAGAGATAAGTGTTTTATTAAAGTAAAGAGATGCATGTAAGAGTTATGTTTGATAATATGTTTACTGAATGAGTAAATGTTGAATTGATTTAATATTTTATTGTAAATATAAAAGCGATTTAATAATTTAACAATATTAACACAATTAATAATTAATATGGGACATTTAATTAATTTATTCATATTTTCTAGAAGATATGTTGATCAAGTAACTAATTATTGAGTATCTGAGTACAAATAGACTCTACACTAAAACCATAAAAAACTGTGAAATTGCATAAAGATGATTTAACTAAAAACCTATATATATGAAGTGTGTCTATTAATTAATTCTTTCATTTGAAAAACGTGTAAACATTAAAGCACAAAAACTACAATGAGAGTTTCATATTTGGGACTTTATAATTTGGGGCTTAGGTCTTTGTATAACCATATATTATTTCAAAATTGAATACAAAAATTAATTTCAATTCCTCAATCCAATTACGGCTATTTATAATTTGAAGTTTAACGTCAAATTTATCAAAATTCATATATATATATATAAAAGAGAGATTAGAACCTCAAAGCACATAAAATAGTAAACAGTGAAAATAAGCAAACAAGAAAAGTCAAAAAAAAAATAAAAAATGAACAAACTACAAAGTATATCTCGGAGGGAGAGGGTAGTGCGTGAGAAGCTTTTGTATGAAACCCTAAAAATATGACGAACAAAAGAACGGAGTAGCTCTCTGCTGCTGCTTCTCATTTGTTGAAAATGGGAAACAAAGCACGGAGGGGGTGAGGGGGAGACAGGGATGGCAAAAATAACCGCGGGTTTGGGTATCTGCGGGTTTTTACCCGAATGGGTCTATTTCAGGTAGTTCATTTCGGGTCCGGATCCGGGTCCGGGTTTGGGGCGGGAAGAGAAAGAAAATAAGCGGGTCTGGTTCGAGTCCGGGTATCTAAGTACCCATCCCCGAAGACCCGCCCCGAAATATATACGTATATAATTATTTTTAGTATATATATATATATTTGTGTTTTTGATTTGTTTATTTTGTATACTTTGAACTTATTTTTAATATATATATATATATTTTTTGTTTTGGTTGTTTATTTTGTATACTTTAGACTTGGTAAAGAGTTTATTTGGTAAATGATGAATTTGTTTGAAAATTTATTTTGTAAATGGTGGGTTTGTTTGAAAACTTGATAGTTTATTTGGTGAAATAGTAAATGATTTTCAAAATCAAGTTAAAAAATAGTAATCTTCATGTAAATAAAGTGGCCTTTCTTAAATAAAATAAAATAAAATAAAATTTTGTGGGTACCCGTGGGATACCCGGACCCGCCGGTTCCGGGCACTACCCTAACCGATTTTAATGGTTCTGGGTCCGATTCTGGGACTGGTTCTGATCCGCGGTTCCCGGGATGGGTAACGCCTACCCAGCCCGGAACCACCCCATTGCCATCCCTAAGACCATCTGCAGTGTGTAAGGTAAAATGGTAAGGAAATTTATAATTTTAGCAATTCCCTCTCCGCAGTGCGTATGGGGTAAAAGACACATCACACCTCTCGCGATGGACTGTACGTCTTGGCCATACCCCGTCAACGTAGCTCACGATGTTCAGAATATCGTGTGGTGATGATTGTACATCATGCTATGTTCAGAACATCGCGCAGGTCATTATCAGGTACTCGCGACGTATACTCCATCGTGGAACAGAATTGTTTGTTTTCCCCCGCTTTTACCATTTCTCTACCATTTTAGCAAGCCATTTTAACTTATAGCATATGCCCTGTGTGCTAAAAAAGACTAATTTTACCAATTTAACACATGCATTGGAGAGGGTCCAAGGGGAGATTAATAAGGAGTCTCACCTTTATTTTTCATATTGCAAACTGCACGTTATACTTTTAAATCTGCACCCTAAAGTATTAAAGTTTACACAGAAGACCCTAAAAATTATAATATGAACATATATACCAAAAAAAAAAGACGGGTCAATTGAACACCCCCAAACCCTATAAAGTTGGTCTAGTGGTTTCTCAATTTCTGTGAAGGACAATCTATTTAGACTCATTTTGCGTACAAATTTGTGCATGTTTCTAATGAGTGACATTAAGATTTTGTTTTCTTACTGTTAGGTTGATGTGATACTGATACTGGTTAGACTGGAATTGTGCAGGAAAAATTATATTTCTAAAGAATTGAGATCAATTTAATGTTTTTAAGTAAATGCCTAAAGTCACTTGTTTTGGATTTTTCCAAAAAAAATATATTGCTAGAGAACTGTGATCAATTTAATGTTTTTAAGGAAATGCCTAAAGTAGCTTGCTTTGGATTTTCCTGTATTTGGTTTAAGTGAGTATAAAACCTAATTAATGTTACAAGTGAGAGGTATTTTATATGCTATTATGATACTGCAACATATTACAAGTGTAACTGAATCAATCAATTCAATGGAAGAAGTAAACTTTTATAAATTCAGTATATTGTAATATACAATTCTAACGGGAAAATCAAACCCAATGTTGAAACAAAACTACATCAAAATAAAACCCAACACGAGAATAGTTTGCACTATAAATAAAAAGACTATAATTTATTTTTACACTTCATTCCACAGTTTGATGAAAACCAATGGCACACAAAAATGTCGCATGCATTATTGATTTCTATCATCCAATCATCCATGATACCAACCAAACATGCGCAATGCACTTCATTTACATGGACGACATCTTTCAGTGCATCAAGTTCAACAAGCCAAACACGACCAAGAGATAGAGATCTACACAACTAAACTAAATATGGATAAAGAATTAAGTGGCCAAATTAAGAAACTAGATACATCTAAAGAGAGAAAAATTAGGACGCAAAAAGTCATGAACTCCATGAAAAAAAAAATTCCGACAAAATACAAATTCAAACCACATTGAATCAAGTACTTATTTAACATTGTTAATAAAGCACGCCACAAAGGTAGGTTCCTATATATGCCCCTGCAAATGGCCATCTCCTCTTTCAACACTTCGTGGAAGCCATCCTGTACCATATTATCATCTCAACAAATAATTAAGGGAAGAACAAAATATCAAAACCAGAGAGCTTAATGTGGATATACCATATAATAGTAGTGACGATTCTAGAAACGATATGATAATGGATATAGAGTTCAATTTTTGTTTTTGCTCAAGTGTTATACAGGACTCGAAAACTGCAATCATTCGGGTTTGTTTTTGTTTGACAACAAATATAGAAAATGATCGAAAAACAGTTGAATTTTATGAGAAGTTGTAAAAGGACACGAGTGATTTTAGAAATCTCCTATTACTTTTTCGGTTTCCATTGAATAATTCTTTGGAAGGTGGGTTAAAAAAAATATATTCCAAATGGAGAACATCTCACCAAATCACTGGCCTCTTTTTCCGACTTCTAATAAAAATCAATTGTGTTTTTTTCCTCCTTTCTTATCAAACCAACCTGTCTTGTTTAAATGGGTGGTTCGAATAAAATAACACCAAGTGGTGTGATGTCTTGCTCTATCATTCCTTCTGGTGTCATATACTACTATGGCCCAAATACAACCCAAAAACACTAGTTGCCACCCTAATATAGAATTTTTACTTATTTTGCAAGATACTTTATTTGTATGGTATAAAATTTGCATAATCGCACACTATAACTTTGTAAGCTTAAATAAATATAGTGAAAAAGATTAAGAGCAGTTGCAAATACTTGTAACCCAGGCAGGGGCGGAGCCAAGAGTCAGCTAGGGCGGGCTTCAGCCCGTCCCCAAAAAAAATAAAAAAAATTAATAATAAAATTATATGTATAATAGTATATGGTTTTTTGTGTGAAAAATTAAAGTTTTAAGGTTTATTAAAGTAATAAATTAAAATCTTTAGGAAGTAAGTGTGGGTTGAAAATGCTTGTTGAAGACATTGATTTGGATTTGCTCATAAATGATTTTGATTCACGAAAGGATCGTATGGTTCAACTTCATTAGTTTATATAATGTATTTTTTTGTGTCACATGTGACTAGATATAGCAAAAAACAAGTTTCATTTATTTTAAATCTCTAATTATGATATGTTATTATATAAGTGTTTAGTATTTGCATTTGTTTCATTCAAATAAGTACTTATTTTTTATTGTTTTTAAGTCAATATTTGGTAAATACTTTAAAATAACCCCTTAAATTTTTTGCCCGCCCCACAGAGAAATCCTGCCTACGCCACTGAACCCAGGACAAACATAAAGAAAGAAAGACAAGTTGAAATTAATAATACCTCAAAAGGGGTCTTGGCGGGCCATCAATCCTAGGGAGAACATCTTGAACAATGCCATCAGTAAGTGGCAGATTACCGACATCCACATCAAAAAGGTCTTTAAGACCCTGTACAAACACAAACATCATCTAATGTTAGAAGATCATGACAATCATCTGCTACGATTACAACTTTGTATCAACCAGATCCATATAGCCATTCAGAATGTTTTTGAAGATTTTTCCAGGGGAAACAGAATTGCCCCTGTAGAAGAATACCAAATGTCGAAACAAAATGTGATACTCCTTTCTCAAACTATGAGTCCAAAGCTAAATTTAATACTTAATAAAAAAGCACTAATTTCAACTTAATCAATGGTCAAGAATATAGCTTAAATATTCAGCACGTTGATTATGTTCAAAAAGGAAACGGGTACTCATAATTTGAGAGGCAGGAGTAAATGAATATATGATCATCAATTACACAGCCAAAAGAGATGGAACCTTAGGACTAGGTGTTTCAGAAGATGTGAGAAAACCGCGGGACTTGGAAAGTTGTTCCTGCACATAGTTATTCATATAAACACAAAATAAATTAAATCAGCAATTCCGACGTGCAAAGGTGCACAGATAAATACCAAATTTCTCTTTAAAACGTAATAAATACTCGGTTCTAACAAAACCATTATTTTTTTCCTGTAGAATTTACACGTTTGTGCATCGAAATGGATTATATTTATCAAAATAAGTGCAAAAAATACTGACAAAAGAAAATAAAAAGGGCCACCACTGGTAGCTTGGATGACCTTTACGGTGTCTTTGATGCCTTCCTTTCTCTTTGTGTGAAAAATGCTCAAAATTTCATTTTTTTCATGTTAAGTATTATCTAATTGCTTATTTTTCTCCTGGAATATACCCTAGCCTAATTTTCTCATTTTCCATGTAATTCAGAGCCACACTTCCTAACTAAATTTTAAATGCATCAGTATATTCCCTTTAAACACAGTGGAAACATGATATAAGGAGAATTGAACAAACCTGTAGCTGCAATATTTCAGCAGATTTCGACGTTTTCCCATCAACAAAGTTGCAAAGGTACAACACGCCCATATTCGTAAGATTCTGTTGAAAAAACGAATCAAATCAATCACTGATGCTAAGGCACATCATAAAAACCCAATTATTTATACAAGTAACACTTGAGCTCTTTTAAGTACTTTGTGATCTAATATACATTCAACTGCAGACAAGACTAAACATCATCATCGATGTTATTTAACAATATATAATAAAACTACTACCAGAGGCATATGAAATATGGAAGTTCATTCACCTGCTTCTCTTCTATTGACATTATCTTCCCATCCTGCAAAACCCACAAAAAAGAGGGTAGAATTAACAACCAGCAAAGGAGATCCAATAGACGTATATAGTTTATCTAATAAAAAAATACATATTCCAAAAAAAAAAAAAAAAAAAAAAGCTCAAAATAACTCGACAGTACAATTTATATGCCACTAACCAAAGCAATAATGCCATTGAATATCCCTCCGTCTCAAAAAGGTAGTTCCACTTTCCTTTTCGGAATGTCTCAAATTAATTGTCCCATTTCCTTTCCAGGACATAATCAAAGTACGTCTCGCAATAGAAAATGAGTTGCACTTCTTGACCATTGATTGAGTTGTAATTAGTGTTTCCTTAAAAAGTACCAAAGTCAAAGAGGGACTATCCCTTTGAGACAAAGGGAGTATATTTTTATCAAGCATCCTTACAGCAATCTCAGCAATGGATAATGCCAAATCAATGCACAACTTTGAAACTATACAATTAACAATTTTGTGCCTTAACCATGTATTCACTTTGTCTAAAAATATTATTATTATTTTTTATTTTATTTTTTTGATAACCATGGGTATCGGTTTTGTGCCTTAACCATTTACTCACTTTGTGTAAAAATATTATTATTATTTTTTATTTTATTTTTTTGATAACCATGGGTATCGGTGCCCCACCCCCACTAATCCCATGAGGCCCTAGTTGCTCGACCGGGAGACGCTCCAATGGCCCAAGAAAGGTTTCTCGCATCAGGAAATCAAATTTGAGACCGTGCGCCTACCCACACAGTCCCAAGTTCACCCTTACCACTGTGGCAACCCCTTAGGTTACTTTTTGTAAAAATATTATTGCCCTCCTCTATTCAAATAATATTGTACCATTAGTTGGCAGTTATATGTAACGCTTCAAACTTACTTCGAAAATAACATCCGACATAAACTAATTTATTAATGGCTCTGTAATTAATGGTACCAAGTGTGAAGTTCAAAATAAAATGAAATTTTAACTCACCAAACCAGAAACCATTCTGTGTAGCGTATCCAAGTCTAGGCCAATGGTAGAAAGATCTGCACGAACATCGGTAACCTGTTTCATAAGTTACCAAATTTATCATGTTTCTACACCATGCTGAAATTATAATAAGTAGTCAATCTAAAGACATTGCAAAAAGATACATATACAGAGATGTTTATGCATACACTATTCCAATATAACTCATCTACTCAATTATTACAAATGGTTATGAATAAATAGTAGTCATAACCAGGGGCGTCATCTCTAGTGTGGGTAGAGCCTTAGGCACAATTTTTTAGATCCCTAAAAATTGTGGACAGTGTTGTAGGCACAGTTCACTAGTTACGTGGGCAAGGATAATTCTCTTGGAACGTAGGTAGTGCTGTAGGCACAACTTTTACGTTAGCAATATAGATATATATATGATTATATATATGTATGAACAACTGTGCAGTGGATATACCTCACTCTTAATTAACTTTGATATCTCCACTTGCTGATCCATCTTCCCATCCAAGTTCTCGATTCGCTGTGTCAAATGCTTCTTGGTTGCCTGAAGCAAAGAAGAAATTGAGAAAAGAACAAAAAAATTAAGATAATATAGGAGCTGCATAAACATATTGTGCTATGGAAAGAGCAATTGATCAAGATACTTGATGAATATTGCCACTTGGAAAACTTCTTCAAAGCCCAAGAGGGGCACAATTTTTCCACTAATCAAGCTATTATCATATTAGTTGTAAAAGGGGAAACCTTTAATGGGTCTCACCAGCCATGTTGAAAAGCAATGAACATTTTAAAGTACGCGGTAGTTAGTGCAACCAATATAATTACTGCCTCTGTCCAAAATTAAAAGGAACAAAAATTCATTTTTCGTGCATCCCAATTTGCATTTTTTTTTTTTTAAATCAATTTATCGAATCTGAAGATAGCTAAATAAGTCACTACTGTTTACATTGAAGTTAGTGTTTTAAATAGAATTGCTATGCACCCGAAACAGTCACAAAAGTTATTCCCGAAATGCATTTTGAACCACATCTCCACATTAGAATATGGAAGAGAGAAAGTGATGAGTGATGAGTGATAGAGATTCATTAAACTTGCTTTTGGGATTTTTGGGGCTGAATAGCACTGCTCTGTCTTAAAATATGCAAAAGATAAAGTCTGACTTTTAACTTAGGGAAGGAGGAAGTATGTTCTTAATTTCTTATGTAGTTATGTTAGGTTTGTTTCCTTAGTGTTGACACAACAGATAAATGTTTTAGTATGGGCTGACCCATAAAGTTATATTTCAAAGCCCATAAACGTTTTATTACGGCCTAGCCACCATAGAACTTTCGTCTTTCGGGTTCACACAGGTTAGAATACTACCAGGTTACAGCCCGAATTTTCCTATGAATCTAGGTGGCAGCTCTCTCTCACACACAAACAAAAAACAAAAAACAAAAAAAAAAACTCGTGTATGGCATGGGCGCATGGCATTATCGCCAGCAACCATATATCCAACCCTAATCTCCATGAAATAGGGTTGTCCTGAAGGGTAGGATCAGTTCTGAGGGAAAAGATGTAACTTGACTAAGGCTCGAAGCAGACTCAATTTACAAGACTATCTGATTCGAAATATTCCTACTAAATTTTCCCTTCATGTATTGGTTAATTGCGAAGTTTCCCTTCAACGTGTGCATGTTAAATGATGGGATTTCATCACAACAATCGAACATATCCTTCCTCTCAACTTAGCCAACTCCAATTCTTCTAAAGTGTGTTTTTGAAACATATAGCACCTAAAACTTTAAGATGAGGATGTTGCTGCCAACACTAAGGACCTAAGGTTACTATAACAACATAATGATAGGGAAGTACCGCACCCCAAAAAAAAAAAAAATCCTCTGAAGTGTCAAATTTCAGTCAATCTTAGATGTTGCTGCCATCACTCAAGTTATTATCATCTTGATGCTAGAATAGTATTGTAATTGACATATTAATGAAGCATGAAAATAATACAGAACAAACACAAAATTGACAAGACATATCTACAAGGCCAACCGTAAAACTGGTACAATTGAAACACACTAAATACACATTAATATAGATATGTATCTTTCATTTATAAAAGTAGCACAGAAACAATGCGGAGCCTGTTTTATAAATGACAATAATAACCTTTACAGTTGCAATAAATACATAGCAATATATGCGTAAGTGCGTGTTACTGTACTAGTTTTCTATGCACACGAACTCAGATATAGGCAATTTTAAAAGGAAAAATATAAAAATAAATAAATTATAAGTAGGTCAGTGCTTAAGACTTAAGAGTAATCCTACGGTTCTACCTTTGCCAATGAAAAGGGTTCACCCATTACATGTTCTGAAGTATAGAATTGTTTTGAGAAATAAAAACTCGCAAGGCCACAATATGTAAACAAAAATATGACAGGGCTTCAAGGCAGTTGACATGCCTCCTGACTTTATAATAGTAAGAGATTACCGAACATTCTTCTGCGAATTATATACCCATTATTGTTGTGATCATTCTCACCATTCATCTTTAACATAGATGAAAAATATTTCACCCCAAAGTCCCAAAAAACCAAACGATCCCTAACCAAAACATCATACTTAATAATGACGAAACATTTAACCACGGCTTAAATGGCACCTTATTTTTCTTTCAACATCTAAAATAAAGCAACATAACTCAAAACCAAAGATTTAGTACGAGTGCAAGGCAAATAAGTGAAATTGCATCATAAACAGTAGATGCACATGAATACAAAATGTGAAGGCACAGAACTATGAATCTTTGCGGTGGATTAAACTTGATTTGTTATGAGGTCCTTTTCACGTTGTTAACAGAGCTTTTTCTAGTGGATAGCCTACAACAAATAAACTTTTACGAATAAGAACAAACAGAATTGAGCTGGCACATCGAAACTTACAGCAAGAGCATCAGACACATGCTCCAAATGCTTTGTCAAGTTTGAAACAGCAGTTGCCATATTCTTCTTTGTTACATACATGAGGTCCGAGAATGAAATACCCTATAAAAAATTAACAAAAAGAACACACATCTTTACCCAATGCAATTTAACCTTGAGAGTAAGGGCACTTCAAGAAGAATAAAACATGTCAAACCAAAAATAACCCTCGAAATTATCATACCTTCCACTTCATGTATCCATAACCCAAAGCACCCAAGACAGCTGTCGGTACTATGAGAGATTTACCTGGAGGGAGAGAGAGAGAGAGAGAGAGAGAGAGAGAGATTAAAAGAACTATTGAAATCACCCTTGAAAAATGAATTAAAAGTGAAAGAGAAAGAGAGAGAATATATATAAATCATCTTAGAACATGACCATAGTCATCAAAAACTATGTGGACAAGTGATAACAATGCATAAATGGATTTAGTTTAAGCAATTATTCGAGTATATGAAGGAGATACCCATTTGGCCAGAACCCCCATTCAGAACAGTAATCTGTCGCGCTGAGGCCAGTTGTCGGACCTCCATAGCCAACCGACGAACCTATACACAACCAAGATAATTGAACAACAGAAGGAACTAAAACACCAAGAGAATGACACACGTTTTAACAGAATCAACTCTCCAAAATAGCAAAAAGAACAAAAAACAAAATACATTTAGAGACTTCTTGTGCCCTTCACTTCCCAACTTTGTACCCCTAGTTTTAGTATAGACCTATATCCATTGGATTTGCAATATAGATGTATATTGCAATTTACCTACAAACATGTTCATCACTTGGTGTTTGCCACATATTACAATACTTTAAATATGGGCCCCACCAAGGTTCCATACCCCAAGGCCAAAGTTATGACCCACCAATGATCCTAACACTACTAATGAGCCAACATCTTGTTCATTTACTTCCCTTTCCGAAAATAAAACTTGATGACGTAAATTCACAAATGTTCTCTGAAAACCAGATTCTCAGACAATAACCCAGACAAAGAAATCACATACCATAATCTAATAAAATGACAGCATCCTATTCAAGTTCACAGTTTTCTAAAAATACTCGTTTGGGGCTACCTTGGCTGGTGCGATGGCAATCGAAAAGGATTGGCATAGATTTTCACTCCTTATTTTGAAAAAAAAAAAAAAAATTCATGTTTGAATTATGAGAAAGAGTCAATTAGTTAAATGGGAGTGTAAGAAGGATCACTTAGTTAAATGGGAGTTTGTTTCTACGCCTAAAAAATTTAGGGCCTTGGGGTGGGAAACCTGACTCATAGGAATTTAGCTTTGCTTGGTAAATGGATGGAGGTTTCCATTGGAACAAGATTCACTATAGCACTCTATTATTGCTAGTAAATAGAGCACGCACCCTAATGGATCAGATGTGAATGTAAATTTCAACACTTCTCTCCATTCTCCTTGCAAATCTATAGAGAAAGGGTGGGATTCTTTTGTGGGTAACACTAAGTGGGTTGTAAGAAAAGATTCATGGGTCGGTAGGTGTCCCTTAAAAAAGTCTTTCCCTTGTTTATATCGTCTTCCCATGAATCGTAACATGTGTATCCAATCAGTCATCTCTTGGGTTAGTCGTTCTAGTCATTCATGGGGTTTGACCTTTTCAAGAAATTTCAATGATAGGGAGAGTGATGAATTCATTTCCCTTTTAAACTCCATTGATTCCATCCATTTTAATCGTGAGGTTTCAGATAAACAAGTTTGGGTGGGGCAATCATCGGGGGAATTTACTTACAAATCTTTCTTTGATATTCTTTCCTGTACTTCTTCAAATACCATTTTCCATCAATTCAGTATTATTTGGAAGGTGGAATCCATACCAGGGTTAAAGCGTTAGCATGGCTGGCCTCTTTGGGGAAGGTGAGCACCTGTGACTTGGTTCAAGTTAGGAGACCCTTTATGACTCTTTCTCCATCATGGTGTGTTTTGCGTATGAGGGCAAATGAGAATGCTGATCATATTTTGCTTCATTGTGAGTTAGTTAAGCATATTTGGTCGAAGGTTCTTGTTTTGTTCGGTTTGGTGGGGGTTTTTCCAAAGAAATGGAGCGATTTCCTGATTATAAAATGGTACTTCAAGCAGAATAGTAAGAGGATCAAGCAGCTGTGGTGTTTTTTTATTTTGGCTATGGTGTGGTTGATTTGGTTAGAACATAACCAGAGGATATTTGAAGACAAAAGCAGAGATCTGTCGGATGTGGGAATTGTCTTGTCTTCGATTTGGACATTGGGCAAAAGCTTCGGGGATTTTTTATGCTTCAGATTGCTTCCTGTTTTCCTTGGATTGTGCTGGCGTTGTAGGGTGTTGATTTCTCAGTTTGTTGGGCTCTAGTCAGTTAGTTTTATTTTTGTTAAGGCTGATAGAGTTTTCGGTGGATGCCTTATTCTCTGTTCTCTACCTTCCTTGTTGATGTAGCTGTAACTCTTTCTTAATCATATCAATAAAATTTCTGTTTCCGATCAAAAAAAAAAATGAACTCTTATTGTCTTCTTTAGGATTGAAGTCAGATTTTTTTCAGTAATACATTTTTAAAAGTAAATAGATATATCATTGGCTGCCTAGCCCTAATCAGTAGCCACCTAGGTACAAGCCCCCTCCTGCCGCCCGATTCACCTAGTGCTTTGCCAAATATCATACAATAACAGAGTGGTGTTTGAATCCAAAGCATGTATAAAGAATAAAAGATTCGATGCTTGACATACAAGATGCTTTTTTCAAGGACTTAAACGCAAGATGTGTTTTTTAGCGTGGGGATGCAAGATGCCTTATTTAAGGATTGATAATGCCTTTGCCACGGATTACAACTACTTGCTTTATATTTCTACTCAAAGAAAAAAGAAAAGCTTTATTGTACATGGCAAGAAAGTAACCAAAGAATTTTCACTAGCAAATGAGACTAAGGATCTGGTTATTCTGGTGTTGAAGCTTAAATGATAGCTACAGCTTGGAGGTTATTCATGGTGTTGAAGCATAAGTAATAGCTACAGCTTGTGATAGGACTGCCCCAATAACCTATGGTAATTGGTTGAACCGTCTAAATGGGGGTATTAGTGAGAGTATTTTGGTGTAATCGCTAGGGTATGCCCTTGTATTCTGTACTAGTTGTGTTTTCAATTTTTGGCCTTCTACCCAAAAAAAAAAAATTGCAGAAATATATCACAAGCAAACATGAGAAGTTGGCAAGAGCATCCTTAACAACACATTGCACAGAACAGAATAGACTCTTCACAAAACTACCTGTGAGGCTATGGCATCAGAAACATCTGCATCAGGGTTTGCGGCTTCACCCTTATCTTGATATCCTTTCGCCAGTGACTGCCCAATCAACAAACAAACAAATTGATACTCAAAACCAAGCAAATCAAAACAACAATCCTCAACACTACTTCCAGAACAACTCCTAACCTCTCCCTATACTTTTCTCAATTTTAGGGATCAATTTGAGGGAAAAGTCATATTATGGGAGAAGCTCTCAAATCCTCCCTCATATTTACCATATTTGAGTGTTTAGAGCCACTGTATACTAAGAGCAACTTCAGTCCTCCCCTATACTTGTCCCTAAACTTAGCTATGGGGAAAAAACTTATAAAAACTCACTCCAACCCTCCCCTATCCTCTCCCCATATTTAAGGAGTCCCCATAAATCTCTCCAAATTTGAGAGAATTGATGGGGTCCCCAGATGTTCTTCCAAAGCAAATTTTAATGTTTTTATTTTTAATTGGCTTTATTTTATCCCCATATTTGAGGAAAAACATGATTGAAGAGCAATTTTCCCTAAAGCTTTCCCCAAAGATGGGGAAAATGGAGTTAACCATTGGATAGCTACTCCCCAAATACGAGTTTTTGCTTTGCTCAAATTTCCCACAATTATGAGAACACTAGAAGGAAAGGATTGGATATGCCCTAATTAATTTGAAAATTTTGTAATCTTGCGCTTTTGTTTTATAATTTTCTGTGTTTGGGGACTTCTATTCTTCTTCCCACATTCAGAGACAAGTTTGAGGAAGGATTGGAGTTGGTCTAACATATATACGAATCGATTTCAAATTATAGGATGTTAAAAGGAGCTCAAATTGAACAAACAAAGCAACGAACAGGTGATATAATTCATTACCTGAAGTTCACCTAGGATATCTGATAATTTACCGTTCTTAAGCAAGATCGTACTAGTATAACCTACAAAAATACATATATATAAACATCACAAATACATACACACATATACAATATATACACACACAAAACTAGGTCCAATTGAAGAAACAACGAAGAAATCCATATAGCTAAACAAATCGAGAGAATTGTAGTTGGATATAAAATACCTGCTCCAGCTATTATGATGATCTTGGAGAAACTAAGTCCAGCTTGCATCGCCATGGCTGATTGGTGGTAATCAACAAACCCTAGTTCCCCTTTTCTCTCTCTTCTTCTTCTTCTTCTTCTTCTTCTTCTTCTTCTTCTCTAGCGAGAGAAACTGAGAAATTTTTGTACCAAGAGAGAACTAATTAAAATCAGAATCCTTCATACTATGAAGCGTCTTGAACGGTGCCGTATCTTAAATGGCGGTGGCTTAAATTTTTAGTTACTTGAGGGAGTCTAATTTTTGAATTAAGGGAAATAATCAAATAATATTGGGAAAAAAAAAAAAACAAATTGGACACAATAACTTGATACAGATCGCAGCATGCAAATTTTAGGCTGGCGCATAGGAATGGCAATGGGTCGGGTCGGGTCGGGTACGGGGCATGTACACTAGCCCGCTTAAACTTGAGACTGATTTTTTTTAGAAACTCAAATCCAGCCCGCATACTTATATATGTTAATTAAATTCCGAATTTCAACAAAGAATTCCGAATCTAACAAACCTAGAAGTGAGGAAAAGAGATGGCATTTACCGGTGGAAGAAGCCATAGGACTGGAGGAGGAGCGGCATGCGTGCAGGGGCATAGCTACAGTGTGGCGAGGGAGTGCGCGTGCAGCCCCAGCGATTTCGCATTTTAAATATATATATATATAGGGATTTATGTGCATAAATTTATAGTTAAGGGTGTGTAACTGTAATAAAACTTAAGGAGCTTTTGGGAATTAATATATACCTAAAAGGAGGAGAGAGTCAGACAGAACCGTGAGATCTCAATACCCCTCTTTATATTTGCTTCCTGCCCATCTCCTTGCTCTGCCGTTTGCCCATTTGACTGCGATTTTCTCTTTTTCTTTTTTTCACTGCTCTCCACAACTCACACACAGCTACGTAGCTGCCCAGTGAGGCATAGACAGGCGAGTCGGCGACTAAGGCACCCGCGTTGCTACAGGAGGACAGCACTGCAGAGGTTCAAATCTATTTCCTTTTCTCTTTCTTTTCATTTTATAGCAAAAAATTCAAATTTAATCCATGATATATAATTATATATTAATATATTATGAATGGATATATGATATTGCCCCTGTCTAGCTGTTTGTATGACTGTATATGTATAAAATTAGTTGTGGCTTAAATGCTTAATTTTATATTTTTCACAAGTTTTTTTGTCTAAGGCTAATTTTATATTTGATTTAGGTTTAATAAATTAATAGGACTGATTTATTTATTTTTTATTTTTGTATAGCAGTATAAGGCTGATTTATAAATAATTTAGGTTTAATAAATTATATTGTATATTAATTGTTTAATTGATTTAACTTTAAATGGGCCAAAATTTATTGTTGGAATGATATTGCCCATCTGACTGTTTATATGACTGTATATGTGTAAAATTAGTTGTGGCTTAATTTTATATTTTTCAAAATTTTTTTTGTCTAGGGCTAATTTTATATTTGATTTAGGTTTAATAAATTAATAGGGCTAATTTTTTTTTTCTTTTTTTGTATAGTAGTATAGGACTGATTTATAAATAATTTAGGTTTAATAAATTATATTGTATATTAATTGTTTAATTGATTTAGCTTTAAATGTGCCAAACTTTATTGTGCGTTTCTTGAATAATTTTATATTATTAGACTATATAGTTAATTATATATTAATTTAATAAATGTTGAATTTATATGGCGGAGTTTAGAATGAAGAAATATTATAGCAAAATATGAACAAGTTCCTCCTCCAGTCCTTAAAATGTAGGCGCGAGTTCTATCATTCCAAGCATGAATTCCGCTATTCCGAATGTTGATTTCAATCCTATAAATGTTTCTTCTAACTTAGAGGTTCAATCTAATCCGGGGTTGAGAAAAAGTATATAATCTTATGATCCTAATGATAGAGAGAATGTGTGACGAGCAATTTACAAAAAGGCCCTTGTCAACCAAAAAGTCATGATTTTCCTTGGACCGGTGAAGGACGTGGTAAGCGTAGATTTGTTTCTTTGTGGTTTAATGATTATAGTGATTGGTTAGAATATAGTGATTGGTTAGAATATAGTGTGGCAAAAGATGCAACGTATTGTTTGTACTGTTTTCTTTTTAAAGATCCAAATGGGATGCAAGGAGGTTGTGATGCATTTATTGTTGAGGGCTTTAATAATTGAAGGAAGATGAATTTGTTTGATAAACATGTTGGAGCCCATAATAGTGTGCTGCCGAAAGTCTTGTCAATGTCTTATGAACTATAAGCTGCATATCAAAACTCTTTTGTCTAGTCATTCAGATCAATCTAGAATTTAGTATCGTACGCATTTAATTGCCTCCATTGATTGTATTAGGTTCTTTTTAAAGCAAGGGTTAGCTTTTAGTGGGCATATCGAATCAGAGGAATCGGCAACAGGGGCGTAGCTATAGTGTGGCGAGGGAGTGAGCGTGCACCCCCGGCGATTTCGGCATTTTTTTTTTAAAAAAAATAAGGACTTATGTGCATAAATTTATAGTTAAAGGTGTGTAACTGTAATAAAACTTATGGGGCTTTTGGGAATTAATATATACCTAAAAGGTGGAGAGAGTCAAACAGAACTGTGAGATCTTAATACCCCCTTTTTATATGTGCTTCCTGCCCATCTCCTTGCTCCGCCGTTTGCCCATTTGACTGCGATTTTATCTTCTTCTTTTTTCGCTGCTCTCCATAACTCACACACAGCTTCGTAGCTGCCCAGGGAGACATAGACCGGCGAGTCGGCGACCAAGGCACCCACGTTGCTACAAGAGGACAGCACTGCAGAGGTTTAAATCTATTTCCTTTTCTTTTTCTTTTCCTTTTATAGCAAAAAATTCAAATTTAATCCATGATATATAATTATATATTAATATATTATGAATGGATATATGATATTGCCCCTGTCTAGCTGTTCGTATGACTGCATATGTGTAAAATTAGTCATGGCTTAAATGCTTAATTTTATAATTTTCATGGCTAATTTTATATTTGATTTAGGTTTAATAAATTAATAGGGCTGATTTTATTTTTTTTATAGCAGGATAGGGCTGATTTATAAATAATTTAAGTTTAATAAATTATCTTGTATATTAATTGTTTAATTGATTTAGCTTTAAATGGGCCAAACTTTATTGTTGGAATGATATTGCCCATCTGACTGTTTATATGACTGTATATGTGTAAAATTAGTTGTGGCTTAATTTTATATTTTTCACATTTTTTTTTGTCTAGGGCTAATTTTATATTTGATTTAGGTTTAATAAATTAATAGGGCTGATTTTTTTTCTTTTTTGGTATAGTAGTATAGGGCTGATTTATAAATAATTTAGGTTTAATAAATTATATTGTATATTAATTATTTAATTGATTTAGTTTTAAATGTGCCAAACTTTATTGTGCATTTCTTGAATAATTTTATATCATTAGACTATTTAGTTAATTATATATTAATTTAATAAATGTTGAATTTATAAGGCGGAGTTTAGAATGAAGAAATATTATAGCAAAATAGGAACAAGTTCCTCCTCTAGTCCTCAAAATGTAGGCGCGAGTTCTACCATTCCAAGCATAAATTCGGCTATTTCGAATGTTGATTTCAATCCTATAAATGTTTCTTCTAACTTAGATGTTCAATCTGATCCGAGGTTAAAAAAAAGTTTACAATCTTATGATCCTAATGATAGAGAGAATTTGAGACGAGCATATTTACAAAAAGGCCCTTGTCAGCCAAAAAGTCATGATTTTTCTTAGACCGGTTAAGGACGTGGTAAGCATAGATTTGTTTATTCGTGGTTTAATGATTATAGTGATTGGTTAGAATATAGTGTGGCAAAAGATGCAGCGTATTGTTTGTACTGTTTTCTTTTTAAAGATCCAAATGGAATGCAAGGTGGTTGTGATGCATTTATTGTTGAGGGCTTTAATAATTGAAGGAAGAAGAATTTGTTTGATAAACATGTTGGAGCCCACAATAGTGTGCATAATCGCTACCGAAAGTCTTGTCATGATCTTATGATCCAGAAGCAGCATATCGAAACTCTTTTGTTTAATCATTCAGATCAATCTAGAATTAAGTATAGTACGCAAAGGTTAACTTTTCGTGGGCATATCGAATAAGAGGAATCGGCAAATCGGGGTAACTTTCTTGAACTTCTTTAATTTCTTTCCGAACAAAATGAAGGAGTTAAGAAAGTTGTCTTAAAGAATGCTCCAGAAAATCTTAAGTTGATTTATCCTACAATTCAATATGATATTGTTAATTCTTTTGCAACGGAGATCACATTTACAATCGTTAAAGAAATTAGAGATTATTTTTTTTCAATTCTAGTTGATGAGGCTCGTGATATGTCCGTAAATGAGCAAATCGCCATTGTTCTACATTATGTTAATGATAAGGGGTATGTCATGGAACGATTTTTAGGTATAGTTCATGTGAAAGATACCACCGCTTTGTCACTTAAAGTAGGTGATGGTGTCAAAATCTAGAAATAGATAATTAACTAATCAATAAGTGAATATCGGTGAATAAAAAATAAATGCGGTGTAATGATGAACACATGACATTTTTTATTAAGGCAGGTTCCCCCGATAGCGCTTATGCTAGTCCGGCAGTATGTCATCCTTTTGTGTGTGCTTGCTTTGTATTAACTCAAAGGTAATCAACTTTGGATGATGATATAAGCTACCAACTTTTTTCTCTACAATTTCATTAATTCTATTTATAAATATAGAATTAGGATTACAAATATTTCAACATAATAAATAATAAACCGTGTAGGAGAGAGAGTGTATAAGGGTTGTTGGTATTTTTTAGGATATGAAAAGAGAGAGTATAAGACCCTCCTATTTCTTCTTAAATTGGCTTGTATTTGTATTGCCAATAGCTTTTTATCTCTTGGATGAGATGGATGGATTTTGGAAGAGAATAATGGTTTTGGATGAGAAGAATGATGTGTTTTTGTTGTGTGTTTTTTGGTGTGTTAAATGAATGAATGATGGGAGGTATTTATAGGTAAATGTATAATGGTAAAAAAGTAAATTTGATAAAAATGAGGGGTAAAAAGGTAATTTGGTAAAAGTGAGGAATATTATGGAGTGAAATATTTATTTAAAGAAAAGTGAGAAATATTATGTAGTGGAATATTTATTTAAAGAAAAGTGAGGAATATTATGGAGTGAAATATTTATTTAAAGAAAGTGTAGAATATTATGGAGTCGAATATTTATTTAAAGGAAAGTGTATAATATTATTTTTGTAGGTCAATGGTAAAATTATTTTTTTACCCCATTAGTAGGTATTGAATCATTGTTATCAAAGTATGGGCTTAGTATATCAAGTTTACGTGGACAGGGATATGATGGAGCAAGTAAGATGCATGGAGAGTTTAATGGTCTAAAAAGTTTGATATTAATGGAAAATCCTTCTGCTTATTATGTACATTGGTTTGCTCATCAACTTCAATTAATACTTGTAACTGTTGCCCGGGATCATCCAAAGATATGCACTTTTTTGAAGTTATTAGAATTTTGTCAAACATAGTTGGAGCTTTATATATGTGTAGAGATATTCTTTGAGAAAAGCAGCTTGAAAAAATGATTGCAGATTTTTGTAGTGGGGAAATTTTGACAGGCCATGGGTTGAATGAAGAATCAACATTAAAACGAGCCAAAGACACTCGTTGAGGATCTCACTATAGTACTCTAATAAGTTTAATTGATTTATTTTCCTTAGTGATAGAAGTCCTTTTAATTGTTGGAAAGGATGGATCAGACACAAATCAATGAGCCCAAGCAATTATTATACTAAATCATATTCCGTGTTTTGAATTCGTATTTATCTTACACTTTATGAAAATTGTGTTTGGAATTACAAATGAATTGTCTCAAGCTTTACAAAGGGATGATCAAGATATTGTTAATGCCATGTAGTTAGTAAAAATAACAAAAAGCCGGCTACAGAAGATGAGAGATGATGAGTGGGATTCATTACTAAGTCTAGTGTTTGATTTTTGTGTTAAGGAGGATATACTTGTTCTAGACATGGGGGATACTTTTGTACGTCAAGAAAGATCACGACGCAATTCTGAAGGGAACACAAATTTATATGATTATCGCGTTGAATTGTTTTACACCGTAATAGATACGTTACTTCTAGAGTTGAACAGTCGTTTTAATGAGGTGAATATGGAATTATTATTGTGTATGTCTTCTCTTGATCCAAGCGACTCATTCGCTGCATTTGATAAGAGAAAATTGATCTGATTTGCCGAATTTTATCCTTCCGATTTTTCAAGAATGGAGTTAATTGCGCTTGAACATTAACTTGAGACTTATATTATTGATATGCGCTCTGACGATCGAATTAATGAAATTACTGGAGTTAGTGATCTTTGTAGAACAATAATTCGGTTGAAGAAGCATCGTGTCTATCCATTGGTCTTTTTGCTTATTAAATTGGCTCTACTCTTACCCGTAGCAACTGCAACAGTTGAAAGAGTATTTTCGACGATGAAGATAATTAAAAGTCAACTACGAAATCGGTTAAGAGATGACTTCTTGAATGATTGTTTGGTGGCTTACATCGAGAAAGATGTATTTGAGTCTATCGATAACGAAGTTGTCATTTAACGATTTCAAAATATGAAATCTCGAAAAAGATTGTTGTAGGTAATTTTTTTATTTTAATATGATAGGGTTCTATCTTCGTCGCTAAAAATAGTTTTATCAAAAACCCTTATGTACCTACAAAATATATTAGTAACGTAGATAGTAGTAGTAAGGGGTCAAATCCACGGGAGTTGTTTATGAATCAATGAAAACAAAATTGAGAAAATAATAGATTTAGAATAAAAACCATTTTTTTTTATCTTTTAGAAATGCTTACTTTTTTTAAGAACAATTTTAATACTAATAAAATGTAATAAAAGTGGAGAAAGTTGTTTTGGAGAAATAAAGTGTAGGAATTTCAAGAGTTAAGAATCCACCACCAAATTATCAATGGATCTAGAATAATATATTATTGCACATATATACCCAAAATAAATTCTATACTAGTTTGATTAAATGGAATCACCTATGGTATGTAGAGTGAACCCAAAAGTTAATCAAATAGTATTTGATAATTTATTTGTTTATAAGAGATTTTTTCTTTCAAGATCTATATTTCTTCTTTTAGAAATAATAATAATACAAGGTTGTCACTTACTTACATTAACATTCAAGAACTAGAAGATAAATTTGGAAAATAAAATGAACTTAAGAAAATCCTATGGTATGTAGCTCATCTCTTAAGTCAAGTATAAAAACCAAAATGTGATCACCTATGGTGTGTAGAGTAATCCAAAGATCTTATTTAAGAAAAATCACAAATGAGTATATTTATGCAATATTATAAAATTCTAAATCACAAATAAAAATAAGGCTTCATCTCTCCCATTGAAAGGGAGATTAGCCTTCCATAAAGATAGAAGAACAAAATAAATAATAAATTAGCTCCTTAAATATCTCCAAATATGTGAGTAAAAGAATTTCTCTCAACACTCTACAATATTGTCTTCTTCAACAAAATGAAACAATAATACAAGAAAAAGAAAAATATGTAGCACTCAAATATTTTCTCTCTCTAGAACAAGCTCTCTTGCTCCAAGCTCTCCTCCTTTCTTCAAACTCTCGTAGGTGTGCTTCTTGCTCTTGGACAAATATCAATCAATATATGTGAGAAAATGAGAGAGAATATTAATGATGAAAGTAGACAATGGGGTGTGGGGGTGTAAGAGAATAATAGACTTTGTCTAGAGAGCGGGGTGTGTAAGAGAATAATGTGGACATTGTCTATGTAGTGGAGTGTTGGGTTATGGGTTGAGAGATTAAAAAATATGAGAGTGGGCACACACACTTTTGGGATATTTTTCTCTCTTTTTTTCTTTTGCTGCCGGAATTTTGCATTGCAATTTTGGATCTGAAGATGGCCGAATTTGGAAAAGTGTTAAACTGGAAAGTTGTAACTCTCGAAATTCTCTTGATTTTAGGCTCAAGAAACGCATGATTCGGAGTTCCGAGCAAAAATTTATGCTTTAAAAATTATCCGAGCAACTTTAAGTATCATGTCTCACATATTCAACAAAGTTAAGCATTTAATTATATCAATTGAGACAAGAACCTGCAAAACAACTAAATGTCAACATTAGATAACATAATGCAATTTTTGACACTTAAATTTCGGCATTTGGGGAATTAAAAATAACAGTTTTGGGTGCTTATCATAATACTTTTGTTAATGTAAGAACTTCATATTTATAATATTATTATTTGGACTTTGAGTTTATTCAAATTGTGCACCTCCGGATTAAAATTCCTGGCTACGCCACTGCGTGCGTGGGAGGGGTGAGTGAGACGGAGGTGAGAGAGACAGTGTAGGAGAGGTGAGAAGTGAAAATGGCTTTGGCTGGCTTGTCACAGTTGGTCAAAAAGTATCTAGGTTTTTTTTTCTAATAAATATTATATATATATATCATTTTTATATTAATATATTTATATATATACACGTAAGCGGGTTAGATTTTTAGTAGGCAAAACTCTAACTCGCTTTGAGCTTGATCCGGGTTTTAAAAAAAAATACTAAACTCGATTCGAACTTAAAAAAACTCGCCCCGAAATTGCCCATCCGAGTTGGATCGGGTCGAAAACCCGTCGGGTTGAATTTTTTTACCATCCCTATTGGCGCAGTGATTTGTCTAATATTAAGTTTTTATAAGAAATTAATCCATTTAACAAAAAATCTTGGGTTCATATTTGTTAAATTTTCTTGAACTACCAATAGACTTAATTTTACGAATAGATATTAGTCCTGTATATGGTAACTTAGGTGGCGTTTGATAAAACAACTAAAAATTGAAACGAAAAAAACTGTTTGTTTAGTTCTGAAAATTATATCTGAAAAAATCTTCTTTGTTTGAATATAACACATCTAAAACTGAATATTTTTTTTGTATGACAATTTTGCACTTATTGGTTTATTTGAATCACATGATTATTGGTACCAAGAGGGTAAAATAGGTATTTTACACTCTTTTAAATTAAGTTTTTAGTTTTAAGTGAAAAAAATTAAGTTTTCATATTTAAGTTTCGATTAACAAACAACTTTGAAAGTTTTCAAATTTAAGTGGTATAAACAAACAACCCCTTAGTCTGAAAAAAACTATAACTTAATTAAAGACTAAATTAAAAGAATGTATTAATTTACACCCTATACATACAAATTATATCAATTTATCTCAATGCTCCATTTCAGTCATTTTTCAAAACCTCCGACCACAAGAGCGAATTATTGCATCAATATTTTATATTTAATACACCATATTCATCCTCAGTACATCAAAATCATTAAAATATGACAAAATCCATCAATACTTCGTACATACTTATATCATAAAATTCATTGTGTGAAGTTCAATCTAAAACCCTAATGGTGAAATAGTGTTCTATTTCTCCCTTTTCTTCTTCTTATAACAGTAGACTCCCAATTTTACCATCAAAGTGGAGATCAAAAATGGAATGAAGGTCTCTTATTGTCGCTTGTCCAAAATAACCTTACTAATTGCACACGTGATTAACTCGTGTGGTCGGAGGTTTTAAAAAATGGCTGAAAATGGAGCATTGAGATAAATTGATATAATTTGTATGTATAAGAATTGTTTTAAAAGGTGGGCTAGGCAGTGCTTAGGCTTCCCGGTTAGTTCCTAGGAGGGTGATTAGGCCCCGGGATAAAATAAGCGAATTTAGGGGGGTGCCTAGGCAGGCTGGGTGGGAGCTAGGCGGGTTAGGTGAATAGACTTTTTTATTTATTTATTTATTTTTCCTGATTTAAAGGAGCTACTTATTTCTCTTTTTGTTAAAAAATTACCATTTTAAAAAATGGATACAATCTATCAACCATCATTAGTAAATTCATCTTTCATTTCTTCGATTGAAACGAAACCCTAGCCAACAATTACAATCGCTAGAAGACATTCAAGAAAAGCGTTTTGACTAATTATAAATACATCATGCTACCTTACTTCCTCAATCTTATCTTTCTTCTTATTTTTCTTTTATTGTTGCCTTTTTTTTTTCATTAGCTTATTATTATTATTCTCGTTGGTGTTGGTGTTGCTTAAAATAAATTGATAATTTCATATAAATGTGACCCCGTGTTCAATTTTATTTTGGACAGTGAACCCAATGACCATGTTTCACTTATTAATTGAACATTTGAACTTCTTTTTATGGTTATTTAAGTATTATGTTTAATTTCAAGATTTTTCGGTGTTTTATTTTGTATATATAATTTTAGATATATTTAAAAATTAAAAATATAATTAAAAAAATCGCCTGATGCCTAGCTGCCTAGGCCCCGACTAGGTGTTCTAGGCGCTAGGTCACCACCCTAGGTCAGCCTAGTGCCTAGTCGGAACCTAAGCAACCAGGCGTCACCTCCCTAGGTCTGCCTAGCACCTTTTAGAACTTTTTGTATAAAGTGCAAAGTGTCAAAAAAAAAAATGTTATAGTGCAAATTGATATATCCTTTTAATTTAGAGTGCAATAATGTCATTTAGTCTAAATTAAAATAAAAGCCCACCAAGTTAATTTGTGATAAAATTTTAGGTCCGTTAAAAAATGGGCTTGGACTAAAATTATTTTAATCCAACCCAATTTGACCATAGGGGTATATATATATTATATTATATAAATTGTCAATTTGGAATAGATGATTAACCACTTAATTAGTATTAATTACTTTGTTCAACGGTGTCGTGTGATGATCTAGCAGTGTATGTGATACCTTAACAGTAGTATTGTATGGTCTAAATGACTACAAAAAGAATAACAAATTTATAGAAGAAGTTTAGCCCTATGTGATAGGATCTACATGATTAAGTCAAAATATTGCATTTTTAAACGTATTTAGATGGCTTAATATGCATAAATTTGATTCTAATTATCCTAAATTGTTAAGATTTGAGTTTTAATCATGAAATAGGATAATATATTTATTTCTAGTGCATTTTACCCTTTTTACAGGTTAAAAATGAACAAGAATGAATCTAGAAGCAAATTCTCCCAAAATTTGTAATTGCCGGCCAAATTCAGAGCTAAATTGAGTTCAAGAAGTGAACCGAAAGCAAATTCCCAAGCTCAAGCATGAAGGGAGTGGTTAGAAGAGATTATGAGAGGCCAATAAATCATCATCAAGCAGCAGCCGAGTAGCAACCACAACACAGCCAGCCATTCCTCTCTCTTTCTCCATTGATTTCTCTCTCTCCCTCTCCCCATTATTTCTTTCTTTCTTTAATTAATTTTTCTTTTACAATTTGAAGCCTGAAGCCTGATTTGTATTGATATACCAAATGAATAACCGAGCCCAAATTTTATAACTTACCTACCATTTTGGCTCATTAGCCTGGATTATATTGTGAAAAGAATTACAAAGAAGAATATCTTGGTTTGTTTTTAAAAAAATAATTTATAAAGCGAAAACACAATGAAAAAAAATAGATATTAAAAGAATGCCTTAAAAAGAATAAAGAAAAGCAAGTGTACTGGGATGATAATGCAGACAGTAAAATTAGGTATGTGTTTGATATAGAGGCTCGTTTATATACCTCTCGACTTAACTGAGCTAATGAGTCTTTTGTTTCCTTATTTGACTCATTCATTTCATAACCAATACCCTTAACCACATTACAACCTAGCAAAGTCCTAATTGATCCCTAAATGTTTAGTTTGTGGTTTAAACAATAAAAGGGCAGATATAGCAGTCTCCCTTCTTTAATAATTGAAGCTTAATTTAAAAGACTCATATTCTTTCATTTTGACGTCTTTCAAAGAAAACATACTTAAGGCATTTGAATTTGCTTACGAATAATCCTCAGCCCATATGTAGAGTGCTATACCCATTTTTAGTGATTCATTTGTAGAGTGTATGCCTAGTGAGAATTGAGTCGAGGCTTAATGATGAACAAGAGCTTTATCCCATAATTGACATTGACAAGTTAATATAACTGTGTATGAATACTTAAATTCATTTATGTATACATCTTTTCAATTGTAATCAAGACTTGTACTTTTCCTGAATATCTTTTGCTAATACATTACATAAATCTCGTTGAGTTCTTTCTGAGCTATTTTTGAAAGGACAAATTTTTTAGATACTTTAGCTGGATTTGTCTTGCAATCATAAATTTTGTGGGTAGATTCACTGCAAACCCTCACGAGACAAAACTCGTCCTACTAGGGGAG
Source organism: Lonicera japonica (assembly GCA_021464415.1). Classification (NCBI taxonomy): domain Eukaryota; kingdom Viridiplantae; phylum Streptophyta; class Magnoliopsida; order Dipsacales; family Caprifoliaceae; genus Lonicera; species Lonicera japonica. Next base: position 61,092,997 of record CM038470.1, read on the forward strand.
ACCTAAAGGTTTAAAGGCTTATTGTATACGCTTAATGCAATTGTTTAAGATTAGGATTGTGTGCTTATGATTTTAATTTCTTTTCAATTTATGAATTTATGTAGGCTGTTTTATTAAATTATTTTACTAAGCATGAATTTATTAGATATGTTTGGCTAGTTCATTAGTTAGGGTTCCGTAAGGAACGGGTATGCCGACGCGGTAATTTTTTAGACCCGAATTCAATTTTAATTAATTTTTTATTAGTTAATAGGTCATTATAAATCTGATTTTTATTAAATTATTATCCTAGTATGCTAATAACATATTTTTATAATAAATTTAATAAAATCTTTCTGACAAAAGAACCAAACTAGTTTGCCCTAACTAGTTGACTTAGAGAGCGGTCTATACTCTCTAAATTAATTGGTTATGTATTTGTTTAGATTTCAAACTTAAGTACGCTGTTTTCTGTAATATTTTTAATCCTTACTTTTTGATATCGAAATTGCCAATTTTGTATTTTCACTGCCCGTTTTAGTTCAAATTTGATTTTAATCATGTTTTAACCTATTTGAATTAAATTGTGGTAATTACTTAATATTTTTAAACTAAAAAGTTGTGTAGTGTCAAGCACTACTTCACTTTAATAAACAAGTGTTTTCGATAAAATTAAGTAATGCGAATTAATTTCATAATTAGTATTGGTACGTATAGTTCATGTCACGCATGAATTATTGCGAAAAATATGACTTTATGAGATCAATTAGCTCGTGGATAGTAGGCTGATTTTTTTAAAAAATAAAATTAGAAAAGGATTTTCGGTCCACCGAATTGCCCGTTGTGTTGCCCGGAACTTATGGATACCCCTAGTACTTTTTATTCTTAATTTTAATTAAAGTTTTTCACACGTTTAATTAATATAGCACGCTGTTTTTTATTATTTATTTTATTTAGCTTTATTCTATGTTTTTCTTATGTTAATTTAGTTTCCGTTAGCGTAGTAATGTTTCGCTACCTTTAGGTTTAGTTTCATTTGGATGTTTTATTTAGTTTTATTGCCTTTAGTTAGTTTAGTTATTGATTCTCATTCCATTCCCTCTATATTTCATCTTTTTTATATTTTCTCATCTTTCTCCTGAAAGAAACTTTCCTAACACAAAGAACTACCCTCTTCCTTGTGGATCGACCTCGGACTTACCGAGTTTTTATTACTTGACCGACCACCTGCACTTGGGTGTAATAACTCGCGTTGTTTTCGCCAAGCAAAGTTTTTGGCGCCGTTGCCAGGAAAGACAGTTTGTTAGTTTTTAATTCAGGAATTTTTTTTTTCTTTCTTTCTTTTCCTTGGAATCTACTCTAGGTTCCTGCCCAGTGTTTGAAACCTTGGATTCGTAATCCACATTTCTATTCCCATTCCATCTATCAAGCTCCACCTCTATTAGTTCCCTTCACATCGAAGTGACTAGTTTTTCTCAATCCATAAGCGTGACTAGTTTGATTCAAGAATGAATGAGAAGAAGTGAACTTGCTTCTAACTTAATCATGGATAATCAAAATCGAAGTCTTCGTGAGCTACTAAAGCTAACACATAATGCCAATCCATCATGTATTGTCTTTCCACCTAATGCTGGAGCCTTTCACTTCAAGAATGAAATGATTCAACTCTTACCATTGTTCCATGGATTGGAGAATGAACAACCTTACCTCCACATTAGAGAATTTGAAGACGTTTGTGCTACTTTCAATAATCAAGCATGTACGGAAGAGTTAATTAGACTTAAACTTTTTCCCTTTTCCCTAAAGGATAAAGCTAAGGCGTGGGTTCTCTCGCTTCGCCCAAGGTCTATTACAACATGGCTTGACATGCAACAACAATTTCTTAAAAAGTTCTTCCCTTCTCACCTCACTAATCATTTCAAGAAGCAGCTAATGTCTTTTATTTTAAAAGGAAGGAGAAACATTTTACCAGTGTTGGGAAATATTCAAAGAACTTCAGAACTCTTGCCCGCATCATAATTTTGAAAAATGCCGCTTGATAGGTTTCTTTTATGATGGCTTATCTTCTAAAATGCGTCAATTTGTTGAAATGATGTGTAATAGAGAATTTCTCAACAAGAATCCTGATGAAGCTGAGACCTACTTAGATTGGTTAATTGAGAATTCTTAACAATAGGAGACGCCTCAATCAGTTGATCGATCCTTTGAAGATACAACCAGTCAAGTCCAAGAAGTGTGCCACATCGAAAAGCAAGAAGATATCACTGCACAAATTTCTCAATTAGCAAGAAAGGTCGAAGCTCTTGAAAGAAGAAAAGTTGAGATTCTGAGGCAAAACCATGTGGAAGAATCTTGTAGAATTTGTGAAGTTCGAGGGCACTCTACCCAAGAATGTCATACGATCCCTGCTTTCAAAAAAGTACTCCATGCAGAGGTAAATTCCATAAGTAGTTTTCCCATGCCACTCAATGCTTCCAATGAGCTGAAAAATAATGAATGCCATTTCCCACCATTATCTTTTCCTCAGTTCCATTCTTCACCTCAATTTCCCTCTGTATCTCAATCGCAATTTTCTCATTCACCTATTCTCCCTTCTCAACCATATTTTCAGCATCAGCAATTCAATCCCCCATCATTGCCGCCTTATTCTGATCCTAGACTTAGTGTGCCCCAACAATCGAAAGGTCAAGAGGAGGTGATGCATGGCATGTTTTCGCAAATGTTACAAGTGATGAGTCAACTGAAGAGCTCCATTGATAGACTCGTTGCCCACAACCAGGTTCGAGAAGAGATAATGTTCCCTGTGCAATCTGAAGCCAAACCCATTGAGCAACTTTTCGTAGACTACAATCCCACTCTATCTTTTAGTGATGTCGAAAAAGCTCGGTCCATCACCACTCTTCGTAGTGAAAAACTTATTCAAAAGGATATTTCAGGCACTTTTTCAGAACCTAAAGAAAGTATTTTCATTCCAAATTCTAGTGATGATCTTCCTGAAGACGTTAAGTTTGAGGCTATGCCAAAATCTCAAAATTCCTGTTCCTTATCCTCAAAGATTGGAGAAACCTCAGAAGGAAAATAAGAACCAAGATATTATGGATACATTTAAGCAAGTCAAGATAAATATCCCTTTGTTGGATGCTATCAAGCAAGTTCCATCATATGCTAAGTTTTTTAAAGACTTATGCAATGTGAAAATGATAGTTTCAGTTCAAAAGAATATTTTTCTAGCCAATCAAGTGAGTTTCATTATCCAATAAAACATGCCTGCAAAATACAAGGATCTTAGTTGTCCTACCATTTCTTGTATCATTAGTGATCAAAGAACTGAGCATGCTTTGCTAGATTTAGGTTTAAGTGTGAATTTACTTCCTCTTTCAGTGTACCAACAATTGGATCTAGGTGAGCTAAAGCCTACCAAGATCACAATTCAGTTAGCTGACCACTCTATCAAGATTCTTAAAGGAGTGATTGAGAACATATTAGTTAAGGTTGACAATTTCGTTTATCCAGTCGACTTTGTTGTTTTGGATACTAAACCTATGACTAATATGTTTACTCAAATTCCTATCATTTTGAGTCGTCCATTCTTAGCTACCGCAAATGCCCTCGTCAATTATAGGAATGGTATGATGCGACTAACTTTTGGGAACATGAAGCTTGAACTCAATATTTTCTCCATTCCTAAGAAGCCTGAACGAAATTGTGGTGACAGAGATGAGAAAATTCAAGAGATAAATCTTATCGGCCTCTTAGATCTTGATTTTGATCAAATGAGTATCGAGAAAGAATTTTTCGTAAATTCACTACCATCCATCCTATCGCAAGACTCTTTAACCGAGGAGTTTGACCAATTTGTACCCACTTTAGATGAACTTGAACTTCAGCAGAAAATTAATTCTTTTATTGATTCCTTGAATTTTGAGAATAATAATGATTTGGAGGCCCAAATTGATCGATTTCTCCATGTAAGGTCTGAGCCAAAGATCATTGCTAAGCATTTTTAGCTGGATGGTTCTTTTTCTTCAGATCAATGCTTATTAAATGAGAAGTGTGTTGATGTTTTGTTCCATGATAACATTTCACCTACTGATCTATACTCTTCATTAGAGTTCCTTTCAATTCTTATGGGTCATTCTAATAAGATACTTCATAACCACAATGTGGTTTTCTCTCTCATTTCCTCTGATCTAGAGCCAAACTTAGGTGTAGAGAAGTGTTATGATCTTAGTTGTTCTGAATTATTGTGTTATCCTGCATATGTTTCCCTTCATGACCTCATGGTTGTGGTTTCTAAGCATTTGCCCCCGGATATACATTGTGTCCAAAAAGTTCTATTTTATATGCTTAAACTTCTTGATCTTATTGTGATAGCCATTATTCATTGGTTTGACCCACAACTCTTCCGATTACTACTGTTTGACACTAAGCAGAGCCTTAGTTGGGGGAAGAGTGAGAAAGTAAAGGTAAGTTTTGTTTTTCCTTTGGCTATGAATTGTATTGACAATATTTGTGATTAGCCACTTCTGCGTAGCTATCAATTTTGCAGGTACTTTTGAGTAAACAAAAAGACAGCACGCACTAGCTAGGTCAGGTAAGTCAGGTAAGTAGTTTAGGATTTTTCTTATTTTTCTTTCTTTTTCTTTTTGTTTATTTTTAGTTTTTGGTAGATTTGTTGTTGCTAACATGCAGATTTTAAAGAGATTAGGCCGCTTTCAAGTATATCTTCCCTCTTATTCATTTATTTTAGTCCCTTGCATCTATGCTTTTGTGCTTATTTTATAACAATGGGGACAATGTTAGATTTTAGTTAGCGGAGGGAGACCTGTGGTCCAATTTTTTTTCGAAAAGCCTGTGTGCAAGTAACTTAGGATAGTCTTTTTGCTTTATTTATGTTTTTTTTTAAAAAAATTCAAAAAAAATAATAAGAGATTGCAAGCCTAAGTCGGCTGAGGGTATCTTTCTTGTTCCCTTTCATTGGGTGACGATGCATTCATGATTAGACTTAGCATGTCTGGTAGTATCAGATAATCTTGAAAATGTTGATTTTTATTATGTTTGAAAAGTTATATGCCGATTTGAATTTACTTGTTCATGTTTATAGACTAAATTGATATACCATGACTGAGAAATGCCTTGTTCATAATGAGTGGAGACTATATAGCCTTATGAGGAATTGAGCCTTTCTTCCTTATTTGAAAGCAATTATTTACAAATTCTGATTCTTTTAAAAGCGTTTATTAAATTGTCCAAGTCATTCTGCTATCACTCTTATTCAGTTTTAGAGAGGTTCGTCCATGAGATTACTACTGCCCTATTGTTGGAACCTAGAACTGGCATTAGGGAAATGATATAGGCCGTCGTTCATTAGCCTATATAACCTTGGCCTACCCTTTATGTTTTATCCTTAGTAGCCAATTTGAAGCCTGAAGCCTGATTCGTATTGATATACCAAATAAATAACTGAGCCCAAATTTTATAACTTGCCTACCTTTTTGGCTCATTAGCCTGGATTATATTGTGAAAAGAATTACAAAGAAGAATATCTTGGTTTGTTTTAAAAAAAAAAATTATAAAGCGAAAAGGCAATGAAAAAATATATATATGAAAAGAATGCCTTAAAAATAATAAAGAAAAGCAAGTGTATTGGGATGATAATGCAGACAGTAAAATTGGGTATGCGTTTGATATAGAGGCTCGTTTATATACCTCTCGACTTAACTGAGCTAATGAGTCTTTTGATTCCTTATTTGACTCATTCATTTCATAACCACTACCCTTAACCACATTACAACTTAGCAAAGTCCTAATTGATCCTTAAATGTTTAGTTTGTGGTTTAAACAATAAAAGGGCAGATATAGCAGTCTCCCTTCTTTAATAATTAAAGCTTAATTTAAAAGACTCATATTCTTTCATTTTGACGTCTTTCAAAGAAAATATACTTGAGGCATTTGAATTTGCTTACGAATAATCCTTAGCCCGTATGTAGAGTGCTAAACCCATTTCTAGTGATTCATTTGTAGAGTGTATGCCTAGTGAGAATTGAGTCGAGGCTTAATGATGAACAAGAGCTTTATCCCATGATTGACATTGACAAGTTAATATAATTGTGTAAGTATGAACACTTGAATTCATTTATGTATACATATTTTCAATTGTAATCAAGACTTGCACTTTTCCTGAATATCTTTTGCTAATACATTACATAAATCTCGTTGAGTTCTTTCTAAGCTATTTTTGAAAGGACAATTTTTTTAGATACTTTGGCTGGATTTGTCTTGTAATCATGAATTTTGTGGATAGATTCACTACAAACCTTCACGAGAAAAAACTCGTCCTACTAGGGGAGACCTAAAGGTTTAAAGGCTTATTGTATACGCTTAATGCAACTGTTTAAGATTAAGATTGTATTTTTGGTCTTTCTTTTCTGTGTTTTTTTTTTCTAGTTGGCTTATAATAAAGATCACTTCATTGCTAGAGATTAGCAATACGTTAGTTGGGGGATGTGATTAAGCCAAAATATTGTATTTTTATACGTATTTAGATGGCTTAATATGCATAAATTTGATTCTAATTATCCTAAATTGTTAAGATTTGAGTTTTAATCATGAAATAGGATAATATGTTTGTTTCTAGTGCATTTTACCTTTTTTACAGGTTAAAAATGAACAAGAATGAATCCAAAAGCAAATTCTCCCAAAGTTAGTCATTGCCGGCCAAATTCGGAGCTAAATTGAGTTCAAGAAGTGAACCGAAGCAAATTTCCAAGCTCGAGCATGATGGGAGTGGTTAGAAGATATTATGAGAAACCATTAAATCATCATTAAGCAGCAGCCACAACACAGCCAGCCGTTCCTCTCTTTTTCTCCATTGATTTCTCTCTCTCTCTCTCTCTATTATTTCTTTCTTTCTTTAATTAATTTTTCTTTTACAACATTAAAGCTTCGTTTGTGGTGCTTCTATTATTTTTCGTTGGTGTTAATTCGAAGTTAAAGACGAAGGGTTTTGAGTTCATTATTGAAGATTAATTTCAGAATTTAATTATTGGTCTACGCTTGTACTTCAATTTCAGGTTCTTAATTTATTTACTGCTTTGTTAATTATTAGTATAAATTTTGTGTGCTTATGATTTTAATTGCTTTTCAATTTATGAATTTATGTAGGATGTTTTATTAAATTATTTTACTGAGCATGAATTTATTAGATATGTTTGACTAGTTCGGTAGTTAGAGGTCCGTAATGAACGGGTATGCCGACGCAGTAATTTTTCAGACCCGAATTCAATTCTAATTAATTTTTCATTGGTTAATAGGTCATTATAAATCTTATTTTTATTAAATTATTATCCTAGTATGCTAATAACATATTTTTATAATAAATTTAATAAAATCTTTCCGACAAAAGAACCAAACTAGTTTGAATCGTTGTTTTTGCGCTAAACCCTAACTAGTTGACTTAGAGAGCGGTCTAAACTCTCTAAATTAATTGGTTATGTATTTGTTTAGATTTCAAACTTAAGAGGCTGTTTTCAGTAATATTTTTAATCCTTACTTTTTGATACCGAAATTTTGTGTTTTCACTTCCTGTTTTAGTTCAAATTTGATTTAATCACGTTTTAACCTATTTGAATTAAATTGTGGTAATTACTTAATATTTCTAAACTAAAAAGTTGTGTAATGTCAAGCACTACTTGACTTTAATAAACAAGTGTTTTCGATAAAATTAAGTAATGCGAATTAATTCCATAATTACTATTCGTACGTATAGTTCATGTCGCGCATGAATTATTGCGAAAAATACAAGTTTATGAGATCAATTAGCTCGTAGATAGTAGGCTGATTTTTAAAAGAAAATTAATTAGAAAAGGATTCCCGATCCACCGAATTGCCCGTTGTGTTGCTCGGAACTTATGGATACCCCTAGCACTTTTTATTCTTAATTTTAATTAAAGTTTTTCACTCGTTTAATTAATATAGCACGTTGTTTTTTATTATTTATTTTATTTAGTTTTATTCCATGTTTTTCTTATGTTAATTTAGTTTCCGTTAGTATAGCAATGTTTCGCTATCTTTAGGTTTAGTTTCATTTGCATGTTTTATTTAGTTTTATTGCCTTTAGTTAGTTTAGTTATTGATTCTCATTCCATTCCCTCCATATTTCATCTTTTATATATTTTCTCATCTTTCTCCTGAAAGAAACTTTCCTAACACAAAGAACTACCCTCCTCTCATGGATCGACCTCGGATTTACTGAGTTTTTATTACTTAACCGACCACCTGCACTTGGGTGTAATAACTCGCGTTGTTTTCGCCAAGCCACTACACCACCACTGTAAGTGAACTATAAGCTCAGAGAACCTTTATAAGCAATAATAATTGATGGTGTAGATTAATAATCCGATTTATCCAACCAACCACGAGCTGATACGTGGACGTCCACGTAAAAAACCTGTCCTAATGCGAGAGAAAAGGAGCTCGGAGGAGCTCCTTTCGAGTATGACATGGAAACGGAACTCCCCAGCAGGGAGATACCAGCTCAAGAATTCATTCCGCATAACAAATTGTGGAGCTCGAGTGATAGAACTCTTCCAATGAGCTCTAGAGCTTTTACTTAACCACTATGACGGAGTGGTTGACAGACAATATGGGCGCCTGTCACCTACTCTGCAGAAGACACATAACTTCCCTCACCTTCATTAAATGCACTCTGACCATATTTAATGCACTAAAATTCATGGAGAAGCAAGTTGAGGGAGGGTGATGATCAAGGCATGGCTTCCACCATGCAGACAGAGCTCGTCCACACATATCCTTTGTCTCATATATATAGAGGAGAAATTCAGCATTTACTCCAAGGTTCATCTGCCTAATAAAGTTCTACCAACTAATAACATAAGAGTTTTTTCAGCATTCAATAACAAAAAGACAAAAGAGAAATAGAAGCTCAGAGCTCCTAGAACATGATAGTCTATGCTCGCATAGTTCGAACATTTCCTTTGTTACAATATCGTGAGGATAAGATAGCTAGAAAGGCTTTTGTGAGTTTGTAATAGCTATTTGGTTAACATCAATACAAGGCAAATCGAGCTCCTAGTTCCATTCCACAGAGGAGAATTATCCTGTATCTTCATACGAGGCCAACATCCTCTATAAATCTTTATCTTTCTTAGATTTTGCACATTTTATTACTCTGATCATGACTATGTGGTCTAAAATACCCTTATAGATTTTAGCACCAACAATAACGAATAACAAAACTCTTATTACAAGTGTTTTGTAACTTTAAGATAGTCTAACTATTACAACTTATACTCAAAATATCTCACATATCAATCCAATGCTCAATAGGTTAGTAAGTTCTAGTATACTTAGCAGACCTATATGTAAAAGGCAATACATAATCTAAGTTTATTTCTCTCTTGGATAAAGGTTTGTTTTAGCTTGATTGTATTCAATGCTAAAACCTTGGATCGTTGTAGAGGAGTAAATATTCTATATTTATAGTAAGGGATAAATTAGCCTTGTTGGGCTGTAGTGACTAACTTTGAAGTTTGAACTACACTTTTATCATTATAGTGGTTGCTTAGCCATGCTAATCAACTGATCTTGCAACTCTCCTTAATTTAGAACAGTATATACAGTTGGTATGCTTTTAATGCAAGTAACGTAGTCTGGGCAACAATTATTATTCTTTTGCCTATCACCTACAACTGTTACACGTTCCTGTATCAGCTCGTCCAGGGCTCTTGAGCTTGGTGATGTAGGTCTGAAAGCACCAAGTCTTCTGTGAAGGGGACATTCTTCTTAAGTGGAGCACACTAAAACAACCAATGCGGTCTTATTTGTAAGAAGTCTTTTCCTAGACCTGATCTTTCATGTTACCACATCAAACTGCTCGTCCACATGAGTAGCCATGTGTCCTTATTCATCTAGTATCGCATGTGTAATTAATTACTTAATGGGGTAATTTACTATTTCACCCCATCATGAATGATAATACATTATGGTTTGCTAATTAAAAGTTGAACTCGATGTGTCCATAAAGTTGCCCTAATAGATTACATTGTACAATTTGATAAATAATGGAAAAAATTGTAATTTTTTAAAGCAATCTAATATAGTAAAAGTTACAATTTTAATTTTTTTAGTTCTAAAGGATCATTATTTTTAATTAAATAGGTAATATTTAACAGCTTCATAATTGATCCAGCTAAAATAAGAATGTGGTGAGATTGATTAAGTTAGGTTTTTGAAGAATAAGTTGGGCCAGGATATTAGCCCGAGCTATTTTGGGTTGGGCTTGGACCAACATATTTATCATTAATAAGTATGATTTAATCAGCCAAAACTCAACTCAACTCAACCTATCGCTCTCATTTATAATAATAAAAAAAGTCGTATCGTGGTAAAAAAAAAGAGGCAAGAAAACAATTTTCTTTTTCTTTTTCTTTTTATATCCTGACAGGGTCGTGAATTTGAATTTATATGTAACATAATATTAATATATTTTTGGCAACATCGAGTCAAATGCATTATTAGCTTTTAACTTTAATTCCTTCCAAAATAGAGGCTTAGAAGCCAATCGTTGTCTACTACACTCCACGCACTAATCTAATAGTATATATATAAAATGGAGGAAGTGGTTCATTTATTGCTTTTTTTTATATATATTGCCATATGTCCTTTTATTTAATCCACTTATTTTACTTACTCATTTAATGTTTATTTTTTATATATGTTGTCATGTATTCCTTTATTAAATGCACTCATTTTGTTTATATAACTAGAGTATTTATTTTTTTCTTCAAATTTTTTTTTTTACTTCTACCATTATATGTCACTTTTATCACTCTCTTCATAATCCATTATTTGCATTAACTTTATGACTCCTCTCCATTTATTATATAATTATTAGCTATATATTACTCCCATCAATTATCGATTCTTTCATGTTGCTAGTTACTTAAACAAAATATTTTATTTAAATCAAATGAAAATATTTTAATTTACGATTATATTATTTTTATATTTTATCTAAGCCAATTGCACACTAAAAAGTAGTTCAATATTTTAATAACTAATTTCTCTTTTGCATGAGTTTTTTTTAATTGAGTTTTTAACAAATCAAAAATAAACTTATAATTTTTATTGCATGAAAACATACGTCAGTGATTCCTTATTAAATAAAATTGACCCAAAATATTATATAAAATATTAATATAATAGTTTAACGGCACCCATACATCACACGGGGTTGAAAACTAGTATCTAAATATATAGACGGAGGAGTTTAAACGCTCTGTTTGACTACCTACATCTTTATTAATTAATTACTTGAGTTTCAGTCCGGATAATTTATTTGTTTTATTAGTTACATATTGCTGTAAGTAATATTTTTCTAACTTCAAATCATGCAACACCAATTTAATTATCAAATATTTCAGTTTTGGGCATTAAAAATTGGTAAATTCCCATTAAAATTCATGTGAAGATGCTTAATTGCATGATCTTATCAAATATTTCAGTTTTTTTGCATTAAAATTTTGATTTTTATGTAAAATTATCGACTTCTCTTTTGATGACAAATTCAGCCGAACAAAAATCTGAACTAAATAAACTTCAATTAATTTTTAGGAAAAGCTGCAGTATTTCATTATTTTGAAGGTTTTAATTGATAAAACATTTGATATTTTACCTCTATGAAGTTTGATCGCTTTTTGACTTTCATCCATGAAATTTATTTTGTTCCATGCCAATATGTAAAGTTTGTTCCCATTTTACTTTAATCCAAAATTCAACGTGTTGTTTGTTTCTTAGATGAAAAATGTCGTGTGCAATTGACGTGACTTGAAGATCAAAGTGACATGTGACATTTTTCCGGATTCTGTGACCGAATAATGCTAGATAGAATTTCTCAATATGAGAGAGCCATTCTAAGTACTCCAAAAAGTTAACAACTAGTTCTTCTATATAGTAAGCATTTTCGTCACATTTAGACTTGCATCTTAAATATTTATAACGAACTGACATCAACATGATAAATTGGTTAATTAGGCACACATTCCCTTTTCTTAACTTGCATTTTATCGCTTTTGACTGAGATAGAACCCGACAATTTTTTTTATAGCTAGCTAGCCTCGGCTCGATAAAAAAAATGTTCGACAATTGCCAGAGGGACTAAATTGTTGATATTGCAGTTTAAGGATTACTCCATCCGTCTCAATTTAATTGCTCACTATTCTATTTATAAATATCCCAAAATAATTGTCCACTTTTTACATTTAATATGTTATTAATTACAACATTTTTTTTTTATTTTCAATATTATCCTTTAAGTAATTAAGTTCCTCTACTTTTCTTTTTTTGGTTCCGCCACCTTTTTTTATTGGAAGAAAGTAGAGGATATTTTTGAAAATAAGTATTTTTTCTTGGAGTAATTATTATGTCTCTTTAATTTTTAGTTTTCAAAGTGTGACAATTAAATTTGGATGCATGGAGGGAGTATATATTATGGGTTGTAATTGTACCTTGATCAAAGTATAACATATTGATTCTTTCTTCTTACGTTCTAAATAAACTTGGTTTAAGCAAGGTCACAAATAAAACTCATGTTGTAAGAGGCATATTGCTTAAACCCTTTTTATTTTAATTTCCTTTTGAAAAACAATGTATTAGTAATCTTATGTTTTAATGGAACAAAAAGCTTAAAAAGAATATGCAGATTTTTGTATTTTTTTGAAAGGCTACCCATATTGACAAAGCAATTATCTCTTTGCCAAAGTAAACTACTGCCTTAAGAAGAGATATTGTATGTTTCTAAAGTTGTACATTGCTCTTAAAATAAGCATAATTACTTTGACGAAAGTTCCACCCTAATAAAATGCACCCAATAAGAAGTACATCAAGATAATGCTGTAATAGAACATTAATGTATATATGAGAAACATAAGTATTTATTATCTTCTTTAACAAACTCCAAAAGAGAGACTATATGTAGTTACATGCAATTCATTCATTAATTTTTTTTGTAATCATTTTCTGTTGGGGTCACGCAACAACAAAGCCCGCGATTCAAATCACATAGAGGAGAGCTATTAGGTAGCCACCTTGAACACATTGTGCGGCAATCATCATTGGACTTGCAGGTAAAGTATGTTATAAAACAGACTTTACGACCATCCGTAGTTCCTGCATCAAGTTCTGCATTCACCACATTGAAACTGATTTTCATTATGTGTCTTTTACACATCGCGAGAATCATTTTTTTTCTTTTTTGAGCAAGGATCATTTATTAAGTTGAAATTAACAATTTCACAAAAAGAACGTAACGAAGTCAGAGTGGGACTATAAAAATTGATAGCACAGGGGATTTTAATTTATCCAAGGTCAAGTAGCGGTTTTTTCTGTCTATATTCATCTTATGTTGTTCGAATATATATTAATTTAGTTATTTATTTTTTTTTAATTTAACAAACTTTTACTTAAGGTTAGTTCACTCCATGATAAAATTTTGAATCTTTTCTTCAAATATTCTGTAAAAGAATTTGAACTAGTTGTGCCATAGTCAAACGTTCATGTCTAATCGCTACATAGACACAATATAACGTCTCACTCTTAAAGGTGCTCGATGATTTCAAACAAATTTTGGCTCAATAGAAATAAATTTAGGAATCTCTAAATTCTGAAATAGACTATTAGTTATGAAATAAATTTATTTATTTTTTAAATGTTTTTGTGTGTGTGTCTGTGAGAGAGAGAGAGAGAGAGAGAGAGAGAGTACCAGAGGACTGAGCAAATGGAAGAAGACATAAAAGGATGAGAGCCAATATAAATTTTAATGTTGTCATTGTCTTCTCACTGAAATAGAGTTTATAAGCTTGAATTGAAGAAATTGCAAGATGGTGTAGCTTATATAATTAAGGTAATCAATGAGGAAGATATTTTAATATGGTACAAAGTTAATGCAATTAAATTCATGTCATATGACATTAATTCTTGAGAATTGATAAATTATTGGTCGGATGAGTAATCTTTTACTCACTTAAATAGAATTCTAAAAATTATTTTATTACAGGAAAGCATGTTTAAATCATGGCATTGGATTTCATCTTGAAATTACTAATTTAAAATTATATGATAATTTTTTTGTATTAATGACTTAGCAAGAATGCATTGAAAAGAGTGTGAGATTTTGTAAATTAATTTTTTCCACAAAAAAAATTAGTTGACAAATCTTTTAATTTTTTTATTTATAAAAAAATTAATTTTATAATGTTTTATTTATAATGCTTTCTATTGTTAAATTATTATTTTTTATTTATAATGTTTTCTTTTGTTGCATTTTACAAAAAAATAAAAAATCTCAATATTACAAATTTATAGACTTACAACAATAGTTGACAAATCTCAAAACAATATTTCTAATTTTTTCACAAGCTTTAAAAATAGATTAGTGCAAAACTATATTACATTAATAAATAGGATAATTTATGCCAATGCAATTTTAGTTGATACACAAATAGAGAGAATTGAAAATATAAAACCATCTTTTCGTTATGCATAAAGCCATTGCCACATGGAGGAGGGAGCTAGTGAATGAAGTAATTAAGAGTATTAATTGCAAAACACATGGTATTGTTAAATTTGTAATATTACAAATTTATAGACTTAAAACGATGGTTGACAAATTTCAAAACAATAATCTAATTTTTTCACAAACTTCAAAAATAGATAGTGCAAAACTATGCTAAATTAACAAATAGGATAATTTATGCCAATGCAATTTTAGTTGATACACAAATAGAGAGGCTTGAAAAAATAGAACAAACTCTTCATTATGTATAAAACCATTACCACATGGAAGAGAGAGCTAGTTATGGAAGTAATTAAAAGCATTAATTGCAAGACATGCGGCATTCAAACAAATATATCTTCTAACTCCTCCCATTATATATATACTATTAGATTGACTAATGTATCCATTTAAATGGGAGCCAAACTTCAAAAAATTTAAAAGTTGGTGCCGAATTTTGTTATAAAAATTAAATGGAGCTAAAACTCGAATGACCCTTTTTTTCTTGACAATTATTGACTTTAAATATTCCAATGAAATGTTTTGTTTCATTTTATTTTTTTTTGTTTTTCTATTATTATCATTATTATTGTATGTTTGAGTATTTGAAAACGTTATTAAGTGAATTGTTTTTCCTTTTTTGGATGATAATTGTTTTTCAAAATATGGAATGTGAACTTATGTTTAGAATTGTTTTTCCTTTTTTGGATGATAATTGTTTTTCAAAATATGGAATGTGAACTTATGTTTAGAATTGTTTTTCCTTTTTTGGATGATAATTTTTTTTCAAAATATGGAAAGTGAACTTATGTTTAGAATTTTAAGTTAACCTGTTTGAGTATTTGAAAACGTTATTAAGTGAATTTTTTTTTTCCTTTTTTGGATGATAATTGTTTTTCAAAATATGGAATGTGAACTTATGTTTAGAATTTTAAGTCAACTTGTTTGAGTATTTGAAAACGTTATTAAGTGAATCATGTGATGCACGGGTGTTTAATAAACATATAATTTTAGTAGCGTTTATCTTAATAGCTTTTTCAAATAATTGATTTAAATACGTTGTATACAGAGAATAAAATATATATTGCCTCCATTTAAAATTAATTTTGCAACATTTACTTTGTTATTTTTAAGAAAACATTAATTTCAATCTAATTAATGATTGATAATACAATTCATTTACTATGGCAAATTAAAAATGAGACTATTAATTTTAACATGTTTTTAAAAAATAGTATGATAAATGATACTACTTCCAATATTATACTATAAGATTATTTTATTATGCATTAAGAATATAAAAAATTAATTAATAAGTAATTAATGTTACCACAATTAAGAATATAAGAAAAATAATTAATGTATATACTTCCCCCATAATACTATATAGTAAGTATAGATAATAATTATAATAAATAATCAAGGTGAATGATTAATTATTTATTTAAGTATGGTATTAAGTGTGTTATTTATTGCCTAATTAATTAGTAAATAATTAAGGTGACACATGTCAACTTCTAAATAAAAGGTGCATTAATACTTTTACTTCTCCCATTTTATATATATACTATTAGATAGATTAGATTAGATAGTATGAGTAGGGTAAATTTATTCTATATGGGTGCGTTTGGCGTGCCGGATAAGGAGGTAGGATAAGATAGGATAAATGCCGGATAAGATTAGAGTCGAAATTAGTGGGATAGGAATTATATAGGATAGGATAGCAAATGAATTAGTCGGATTAAGATTAAGAGGGATCGGACAGGATAAGGATTAGTAGAATAAAGATTTAATAAACTTTGCATTTGATGGAGTTCCGGATTACAAGTCCAGATATATTATATAATACAACTTGCTTTTCTTTTTAAAAATATAAGAAATTTTAATTGTTGTACATAATTTTTTTTTAACAAATGCGATTCGTCTATTTATAAATAAGTTTCGTAAAAAATCTTTCGGGAGAAAATTTTTATATCACGTACAATATTTACGAACTAGGCATTTAAGTACAATTTCAAATTCTAATGTTACCGTTTTTTCTAAAATTAAAGTTTCTTATAAATATCTTCATTTAATAAAAAAAATAAATAAAAATGCCATATTATAAAAAAATGAATTTTATTAGTTGAGTTACTGTGATTTTGGGTGGTTGAAAATTTTCATTAATAAATTTGATTATTTAAAAGGTGTAAAGAAAAAGATTAAAAAAATAATTTTATATTCATTTTGTTATCTGGCAATCATGGGATAAAATAATACCACCTATAGGGGTGGTATATATTTATATGGTTATAAAGGGATAAATTAATAATTAATCCTGAATGCTATCAAGTCCCGTGTTGCGCCAAACGTGGGATATGATTAAAATATCATATCCACCCTTGCACCAAACACATGACATAATTTATTTATCCTATCCTCTCCGACAACAAACACCGAATAGGATTAATTAATCCTATACCACTTCTAATCCCGCGCAACAAACACACCCTAAGATAACGTAATGGTTAAGGAATGTAGGGTAAAACATTATTTTATAACATAAGAGAATGATAAAGTTAAGTTCACCTAAATTTAATACCAAACGACACACATTGCGTCTTTGGTGGCTCACATCACACATTGGGGTTTTTAGAATCCTTGTGCCACAATGTGCGGCTTTTGGGGTGTTTCGTTCCCCTATTTTTTTCTTTCTCTCTTACTTTTAATCTATTTCTCTACACTTTCAATCTTAAAATACACATAATATATATTTTATCTTTCTTTTTACCATATATACTACTATTTTAACACCCAAGTAATAGAATAAATATACTATACTTATTGTACCACTAAAAATTTACCATTGTAGATGCTCTAATGATGTAAAACGTGTGCGAGAAAATTAATTACATGAAGAAAATAATGATAACCAACAACAATTGGTTGAGTTAGTAAGGATTTGGATACATAGTTTATAAGGTTGGATAACTTTGTGTTTTTTTTTTAAATATTATTATTTATTTTCATTTAGGTATTTTGCCTTCTTGTCTATTGTTTTTATATAAATATGACTATGGTAGACCCGTGCCAAAGGCATTATACACCGTTAAATTTTTTAATCTCAACTATAATTTTTTTTATTTCTTATACATTTTTAAGATTTAAAAACCATTACTTCTTATTATGTAGATTCTATGTAATATGTGGAATACAGATTATTTATCAATAAAATGTAGAAGTTTCTCTCATTTTATCTATAATCTGAATAAATAAGGTAGTCAGTGCAGCATTTTGGAGTCCCTTTTATAGTTGTTGAAGTAAACTCACTTTTGTTACGCTAAGCATTGCTTCAACATTAAGGAACTTAGTTGATAAGAATTCAAATACTTCATCGTTAAGTATTTGAATGAGTCAAAGATGGCGGCTTTGAACGAGTAAAAAATGGCGACTTTGAACGGGTCAAAAGTTGCGGCTTTGAATGGGTCAAAAGTTGCGGCTTTGAATTGGTCAATGGCAGTGGAAGAATACAAATTGATTTTTACTTAGTTGTCATGTTGGTTGTCATTGAGTTGTCATCACGATAACTAATGTACAACTAATATACAACTAATATACAACTAATGACAACTAAGCATTGAGTTGTATATTAGTTGTTCCACCTCCTTTTTACCACTATAAATACAAGTCCCCCCTTCATTAGAAAGGCATCCCATTCTTGAGTGACAAAGAGAGAGAGGGAGAGAGTTAGAGAGAAAAACTTGTGAGGTTTCTCCTAAACTCTTATGGTCTTTCCTTTGTTAGAGTAAGAGAGTGTTTTCTCCTATTATAAGAGAGAGGCTATTGTCAATTTGTGCCCTCCTTATTTTAGAGAGAAATTGTTGTATTCCTTTTACTATAGTGAAATCCTTCTACAATTTGCCAATCCAAAATTCTCATTTTATCATTTTTACTTCAGCTATAATTGGGTGCCCGGATCACAACGCCCCTAACAGTGGTATCAGAACGCCATGTTCATAACCGATTTCGTGCTACGATCAGATTCAGTTAGTGGAAAAGATGGATCTTTAACAATGGCGGCAAAGTATGAAATAGAAAAGTTCAATGGGAATAATTTTTCATTATGGAAAATGAGAATGAAAGCAGTTTTAAGAAAAGATAACTGCTTGGCGGCAATTGGAGAACGGCCAGATGAAATCAGCGACGATGGAAAGTGGAACGAGGTGGATAGCAATGTTGTTGCTAATCTGCACTTGGCATTAGCCGATGAGGTTTTTGTCTAGTGTCGCAGAGAAAAAGACGGCAAAGGAAATTTGGGATACTCTAACAAGACTGTACGAGGCCAAATCACTGCACAATAAAATCTTCTTGAAGAGAAGGCTTTACACCCTTCGGATGATGGATTCAACTACAGCGACTGACCACATCAACACCCTTAACACTCTATTTTCTCAGCTCACAGCTATGGGGTACAATATAGAGACGGGTGAACGTGCTAAAATTCTACTTCAAAGTCTACCTGATTCGTATGACCAACTCATCATTAACATAACCAACAGCCTAGAAATACCATCCTTTGATGATATTGTAGCTGCGGTTCTTGAAGAAGAAAGTCGGCGCAAGAACAAAGAAGACAGAGTAGAAGGCTCACAGCAGGCTGAGGCTTTGACAATGATGAGAGGGAGATCAACGGAACGTGGCCCCAGTGGGAGTCAAAATCAGAGTAGATCAAAATTCAGAAGTAAGAAAAATGTCAAGTGTCATCCTTGTGGCAAGAAAGGGCACTACAAAAAGGAGTGTAGGCATCTTAAGAATAATGAAGAAGTTACATGGAAAGGTCCCGAGTCATCAAAAGCTCAGGGTTGTGTAGCAAGCACCTCGGATGAGGGTGAAATTTTATACAGCGAGGCAACTACAGTTATCGAAGGCAGAAGAAAATTCGATGATATCTGGCTTCTGGACTCAGGAGCTACATGGCATATGACCCCAAGGAGAGAATGGTTCCATCATTATGAACCTATCTCAGGAGGATCTGTGTTCATGGGAGACGATCATGCCTTAGAGATTGCTGGTATTGGTACCATCAAATTAAAAATGTATGATGGTATGGTTCGCACCATCCAAGAGGTAAGGCATGTGAAAGGCCTAAAGAAAAATCTGTTGTCTTTGGGACAATTAGATAATAGTGGGTGCAAAACCCATGTTCACGATAGGATCATGAAGATTGTCAAAGGCGCGCTTGTGGTGATGAAAGTGGAAAAAATAGCTGCAAACCTGTATATGCTCAAGGGAGAAACACAACAAGAAGGAGAAGCATTTATTTCATTAGCAAGTTCGGTAGAAGAATCAACGATGATGTGGCACCACAAACTTGGCCACATGTCGAAACGAGGTTTGAAGATTCTCGCAGAACAAAAACTTCTCCCAGGGCTCAAAAAGGTATTATTACCATTTTATGAGTATTGTGTTATTAGTAAGCAGCACAGATTAAAGTTCGGCAGTTCTAATGCTAGAAGCAAAGCTATCTTAGAACTGATTCATTCTGATGTTTGGCAAGCACCAGTTTTGTCCCTAAGAGGTGCAAGATACTTTGTATCTTTTATCGATGATTACTCTAGGAGATGTTGGGTGTATCCAATCAAAAGGAAGGCAGATGTGTTTGAAGTTTTCAAAGTATTCAAAGCGCGGGTGGAGCTTGAATCTAATAAAAAGATCAAGTGCTTAAAGACAAACAATGGAAGAGAATACACTGGCGATGAATTTGATAACTTTTGTCAATAAGAAGGTATCAAAAGGCAGTTCACTGTGGCATACACTCCACAGCAAAATAGAGTGGCAGAGCGGATGAATAGAACCTTGTTGAAAAGGACAAGAGCGATGTTGAGAACTGCGGAGTTAGCCAAATCATTTTGGGCTGAAGCAGTCAAGACTGCCTGCTATGTGATCAATCGGTCACCATTAACCGCAATTGATCTAAAAACGCCTATGGAGATGTGGACTGGGTATGCTGATGGAGTTAAGGGGTATCGCCTGTGGGATCCCACTACCCACAAGGTAGTAATCAGCAGAGATGTACTATTTACGGAAGATAAAGTACAAGAAAAAGAAAATGATAGCACTTCAAAGGAGAAACCAGAGATTACAGTATTTGAAGTTGAAGAAAGACAAGAACAAGAAATTCCAGACTCTTCTGAAGTAGTACCAGAGCACGAAGAACAAGAACAAACTGAGTTTGCATCTCCACAAGTTCGACGGTCAACTCGGGAGAGGAAAGAACCAGCTTAGTGTAAGAATCCGTAAATGCGACCCCCGGGTCTCGCTCCCGTCCTTGGGTGTCTGAAACGTCGAAAAGGATTCCGTCGTTCCATTTGCTTCTATGTGTGTTGATAGTTCATATCAGGAGTCTCTCTATCCTATTTCTAGATGCAAGAGGGTTCGTTTCAGAGTCGCCAGTACCTTTTGTGAGAAAACGGACAAAACAATTGTGTAAAAGAAAAGGCTATAGATAAGCCTTTTCTTTACACGTTTGTCTACGAAGCTAGGATTCTATAGGGTTCGGGAACTATATTACGGTTTGGGAAGGTGTTAAGCACCCATTCCGTCCTTTCAGTCTCTAATGGTCTTTTATATGTTTATTCTATGTTGAAAAACTTGGATGCTTTTACTGACAGTCTACTACTTTCTAAGTAAAAACCCCAATTTCTGGAAAAAACAGGAAAGGGTACGAAAAATCTTTGTATTCCGAGATCCAATGTTTAGTTTTGAGAGATGTAAATACAAGTGACAAGAGTTGTTTTACTTTAAAGGGAGTTTTACCGTGTTATTTCTCAGATAACGACAATTTTTCTCGGATTTTGACTTTATTTTGGAAAAAGTTTGGATCTTGTATCAGAACTAATTCAATATGGAATTAGAACTCTTGAGGGGAGTTCTACCAGACATATCACAATCTATAAAGGAGATAGGACATACTGGGTTTTTAATTCCTAAGTAAGTCTTACCGGTCCGGGTTTTAAAAACGGGATTTTATTCGGATGATAATGTACTTACTCTTCTGGTTTTGCAAATGATTTTATCAGGATCTTTTATTTTGAGAACAGTAGACTATTTGTAACTTGGCAATAAGTTTGTTCAAATAAAACGTGGACAGGACAACGGAAGTAAAACAAGTACACAGATATTTAATGTTAAATACTAGAAGATATTTTTTTACCTTCCCGACGAGAATAATAATGAGAAAGAAAATATAATACGGCAGAGAGATCTCCGGTGATGATGATCTTTTCCTTCTTCAGATATTTCGAGAATTCGATTCCAGAAACGGGACACGTCGAGTGTCGAGAATAGATTCGATAATTCTTCAGAAATAAGACGATAATCGAGAATGCTTGACGAAAGACTAGAAAATCGGATATAAGCCAATAATTCTTCAATCCCAAGTTGCTGCCTTTGAACCCTTGGGGGTGTTGGCCTATTTATAGTGTGGGGGAAGGATTGTCGCGCGACATTTCCCCAGAATAGGCAAGTGTCGCGCGACATGTTGACCAATGTCGCGCGACAAACGGCTGAAGTGATGTCTCTGACAGACTGATGTGTCAGAAAGTGGATGGTCTGTGGCAGAGGTGATTGTCACGCGACACAAAGGAGATTGTCGCGCGACATACTCATTTGTCGTGCGACAATTACCCTTAAAAATAGGTTTGTTTGGCCAACAAAACCCTTTCGGGGCAGTTTCGGGTGCTCGAGTGGGTCCCAGACTCTAAAAACAGTAGTTCTCGTAGGTCGTTAGGGTTCTTACGGGGGTCACGGATCGGGGTGTCTACAGACCCTCTCGACTCAAGCTCCTTGCTTGCAAGGAATTGAGGCGACTGGTAGAGACCGTGGTCCATGGCTCCCACAAGAACTCTAAGGAAGTGTGTGTATGCAAAAAGTGTTCGTGAATGCCTCTTGAGAGGGCTTGCGTTTGGTTTTGCCTACGGAGAGGGCTTGTGTTACCTCCTTGCCTCTTTCGAGGACTTTTATTTGCTTCGCTTGCCTCAGATGGGAGGACTACCATTGTTCCACTCGCCTCAGATGGGAGGACTACCATTGCTACACTATGCCTCTCTGGGAGGGCTTTTGATCGTCTCGCCTCAGGTGGGAGGACTACCATTGCTACACTATGACTCTCTGGGAGGGCTTTTGTTCTTCTTGCCTCAGGTGGGAGGACTACCATTGATCCATTGTGCCTCTATGGGAGGGCTTTGTTCTTTTCGTCTCAGGTGGGAGGATTACCGTTGCTCCATTGTGCCTCTCTGGGAGGGCTTTTGTTCTTCTCGCCTCATGTGGGAGGACTACCATTGCTACACTGTGCCTCTCTAGGAGGGCTTTTGATCTTCTCGCCTCAGGTGGGAGGATTAGCATTGCTACACTGTGCCTCTCTGGGAGGGCTTTGTTCTTCTTGCCTCAGGTGAGAGGACTACCGTTGCTACACTGTGCCTCTCTGGGAGGGCTTTTGTTCTTCTCGCCTCAGGTGGGAGGACTACCATTGCTACACTTTGCCTCTCTGGGAGGGCTTTTGATTTTCTCGCCTCAGGTGGGAGGATTATCATTGCTACACTGTGCCTCTCTGGGAGGACTTTGTTCTTCTTGCCTCAGGTGCGAAGACTACCGTTGCTACACTGTGCCTCTCTGAGAGGGCTTTTGCTCTGTAAAAAAGAAAAGAAAATTGCCTCTGGGTGGGCTTTTGTGAGTACTTTTGCCTCTGACGAGGGCTTGTGCTCGTGATTTGCCTCGAGGAGGGCTTGTGTTGTACTCTGGTGAATTTGATTGTTGTCTCTCTTAGACTGCTAGAGTGAGAGAGAGAAATTTTGCGAGGTGAAAAGAGCTTCTCGGGGTTTAATCTTTATATGATGTCCGTTTTCTTGTATCTTTCTGAACTTTACTCTTATGTTTTCCTCGAGTGAAGATACTTCTCTCAGAAGGCAGTTTTCAGATTTCTTTTGCTTTTCGCAGAGTGATGATTCGAGGTTTTCCAAACCATCTCTTCTGTATCATGCTGAAAAGAAAATTTGTTTGAAAGTTCAACCTCTGACCTCTGTTCTCTTTTTAGTTTTCACTTTTGGTGGGCCCTCATCATATTCTATTTTTTGATGCCCTTATTTCTCCCTCTCTTAGGAAAGACTTTTCCTGGCCTTCTCTGTTTTTGACCAGGAGTCTTTTTATCCCTTTGTTGTGATCAGGAGCCTTACTCACCCAAAACGAAGCCCTGAGCCGGTTTTGGCCTAGCTGTCACTTTGGTGTGGCTCTCCCTGTCACTTTGCATTTCTGTTTCTCTCGCTCGCTCTGGGTGCTCATGCGGGTTCTTTCTCTTTTCTACTTTTTCAATTTTTTCCATTCCCGTCTTAATCGGATATTTTGCTTTTTCTTATTGATGGTCTTGGTCTTTGGGAGATCAGAGATTACTTTTTAGCTGTTGTATTTTGTTCTCGCATTTTCGGAGAGATGATTTGAAAGTCTTATCCTCGAAATTTCATCATGGGTGTGCGGTATTTAGAAAATTTTCGAAAACTGTTTCTCAGAAGCCTTCCTGTAGGAGAAAAAAATGAGACAAATGTCAAAAAATCAGGGGAGGGGGCCAAAATGTCGCGCGACAATTCGGTGGACAGCTTTTTGTCGCGCGACAAAGAGCCCATTTGTCGCGCGACAAAGAGCCCATTTGTCGCGCGACAAAGAGCCCATTTGTCGCGCGACAAACTGACTTATTATATAAACCCCTTGCTGAGCTCATTCCACCTCATTCTCTCATTTCCCTTTCTCTTTCTAGCTCTCCTTCTTTCTTCTCTCAAGCGCGGAAGCCCTGCCGCTTTTCGGATTTTTCTGACTTTCTCACTACTCCCTACATATACAGATGGACCCTGCTCAGCCCGATAGACGGGAGGGTGACCAGGAGGAGGTCACCTTTACTGATGCTCAGGGAGTTCTCCGTTGCAGTCCTCACCACGATGATTGGGCGGACCTCGATTGGTACGGTGAGGACGGGGTGGACCGCGGTCGGGCGGTGGTCTACCGAGACATCACCCGGGCTGCTCCAGTCCCGAATGTTCCGTGGCTCCTGGTGGAGCCTGTTTCTCACAAGATCCGTCGACGTTCTTTGGTACGCCTTCCTTTCGTGTTTCTTTTTTGTTTGATTATTTTTGTCGTTTCCTGCAATGTTTTTGAACAATGTTAGTATGCATGTCTGCCTAGAAATAACATCCGATTTAGTGAACACATACTTTTACTTGTGATACTCTTTAGGTTTTTAGAAAACTACATAATTTACCCTCAAAATTTTATAACTCTCATAATTACACCAAAGTACCCTCAGGTTTTGGAAAATTACATAATTTTACCCCTATAACCCCATAACTCTCATAATTACACCAAAGTACCCTCAGGTTTGGGAAATTACATAATTTACTCCTATAACCCCATAACTCTCATAATTACACCAAAGTACCCTCAGGTTTAGAAAATTACATAATTTACCCCTATAACCCCATAACTCTCATAATTACACCAAAGTACCCTCAGGTTTGGAAAATTACATAATTTTACCCCTATAACCCCATAACTCTCATAATTACACCAAAGTACCCTCAGGTTTGGAAAATTACATAATTTTCCCCTATAACCCCATAACTGTCATAATTACACCAAAGTACCCTCAGGTTTGGAAAATTACATAATTTTACCCCTATAACCCCATAACTCTCATAATTACAGCAAAGTACCCTAAGGTTTTGGAAAATTTCATAATTTACCCCTATAACCCCATAACTCTTATAATTATACCAAAGTACCCTCAGATTTCTCTTATTTTATATTCCCGCTTTGTCTGCAGTGGGTCGGCCGAGGTTGGGGTTCTCTCAACACTATTTCCTTAGAGTGACGACAGGCACCAGCCCCTGTTCAGGAGTTTCTCCTTGCGACTCCATTTGGTCCTCTTTTAGACGCCCTCCCGGAGCGGGTATCTAGGGAGGTTATGTTGGTGTCGGCTTTGGCCTGTCACTGGTGGGACACCACTCATACCTTCCACTGGAGCTAGGGGGAGATGACGATGACCCCCCTCGACTTATTTGCTTTGACCGGGATTCCTTCAGGGGGGTCCTTATACAGATTGATGTCCCTTTGCGTCTGACGGCAGAGGGCATTGTGGTCGCACTCGGGTGGTTTCCTGAGCGACTAAGTTTGGGCCACACGATCCCTCGGGCGATTTTGGTTACGCGTCTAGCTACAGAGAGAACCCGGCTAGTTGTTTCTGGAGTGCCGATGACCCATCAGGAGGCGCGTCAGTATGCCCGCGTCCTTCTCTTACTGACTCTCTATGATCTGTTCGAGGCCCGTGGGGGGGACACGGCCCATCTCTGGTGGTTGCCCTATTTCTGAGATTTCAGCATAATGTTCGACTACGACTGGGGCGGTTTTATTTTTGTCGTCCCTTACGATGCTATGGACCAGGTTTCTCGCCACTTAGCCCTGAACCTTAAGGGCTTTTCTTTGCTGTGGGAGGTATATACTTTTGTCCCTTTATTTTTTCTTCAGTCTGTTTCATATTATCTGTTGATTTTTGCTGATATATATATTTTTTGTGTCTTCTCTTCAGAGTTGGTTTGTGGCTTATACTCATCTGGGTCGCGCCCAGGTGGATCTCCTCGTTAAGAACGAGGACCAATTTTCCTTTCTCCGCCGATTCATCGCGGGGAACTATAGAGTTCCTTATGTGTATCGGACTCGGGAGACCGGAGCTGCCGTGATCCACGACCTGTTAGAAGAGCATGTAAGTACTTTAGTATTCTTTCTTTTCAAAATAGATAAATGGTAAATAAAATATGAAATAACTGAAGTAAAAATTTGTTTTTGTTCAGATTGAGTGGGCCTCCTGGGGTGATTTGGATCTCCACTTTGGATATGACCGTGCTCTGACTGCCTCAAGGACCAGGCGGCTTATTAGGGATGAGTACGGCCTCTACTTTTACTTGGGCGAGAGAGTTATTCGCCAGCATACACCGGCCCAGTGGCCTAAAATTCCTTTATTCCCGCTAGTTCTGATGAGGCGGACGGGCGAGATCGACCCGGTGACGGTGCAGGCATTGGTTGACGGACTCAGTTTTTAGACGTTCACCGAGGAGGGAGATTATGTTGTCTTTGCTGCCCGTTATTTGATGAGGGAGCCGAAGAGGACTCGGGGATAGGTCTTCTACGAGAGATACCGGGCGTTGGGCGGTGATCCCAACTATATTCGAGGACAGATTCATTTGTCTCGGATGGTTCTCGGTCAGCTGTCGCCTGTCCCTGATTAGAGGGACAACCTTTTGGACTCCGACGATGATGACCCTGAGGGAGAGAGGGACGTCCTTGCTGGTACTGAGGGAGGTGATGATAGGCATGAGGGAGGTGATGATAGACCCGAAGGCGGTGAGGGAGGTGGGGCAGCGGCTGTTCCAGAGCAGCCTCCTCAGACGACACCTATGGAGGAGCAGCGTGCTGGGAGTTTCGAGTTCCCTACCGGTCCGTCAGCATCTCCGGGGGCTATATTTGAGGCTGCTGAGGCCGCTGAGGGAGGGGCAGCAGATTTTTCTGAGCGATCCTGGGAGCCTGCGGACTTCGGGGTCGACTACTAGCAGTTTGGGCGGACTCTTCCTGCTGCTGTGACCACTCCTTCCAGCGGGGTCCCCCCTTTGAGAGCGACGGCCGTCGTGGATCCTCCAAACATCCGCACTTATGCCACGCTGACTTCGCTTTCGTCGGCTGCTATGGGCCCTCGGGCCCGCTCTCCGGGCATTGGTGGTTCTTCTTTTCAGCCTCCCCTGTTCTCGATCCGTGAAGAGGGTGGGTCTACTTCTGCTACTATACCGGCGGGTTCGTCTGTTCCTCCAATAGATCTACCTCCACTTCCTGGGGACATTTCTTATGTGGGTGCCGGTCTACGTCGGTATACGGTGCCCGAGTATCCTCTTCCTGAGGATACGTTCAACTACTTGGGTGGTCGCCCTGATGATGAGGTACATGCTTCCTTCCATATCCTTCCATATCCCTTTATATTCATATTTATTTATTTTAACTGTGCTAATTATTTTTTCTTTTTTCTTTTTCAGCGGGTGAGCTTACGTGTAGCGGATCTGATAGCTTGGCATTCCCAGTATCTCTACAGCTGGAACCTGCTTCAGTACGTTGGTCGAGACCCCACGATATACATGCGCGACTATCAGAGGACAATCGATGTTTTCCTGCGGGCAGATGATCCTCTGTCCTCCTCTCGCGCTCGGACCGAGTCTGGAGGAGCAGTAGTCGAACCTCGAGGCGTTCACGGTCTTCAGTGATCCGCCCTACAGTTCCGGTTCAGTTGACGGGGCCTTCTCGGGCAGCACCTCAGGGCGTCCCAGTGGTTGATCCTACTCCTGAGAAGGGTTCGGGTGACAATGGGAGCGTGTCGAAGCGCGTTCGGATAGATTAGCTTTTCCTTTTTACATTTAGTTAGTTTTAGACAGATATGTGGTTTTCATCATCATTTTTTTTAGACATGTAGACAGAGATTTAGTTTTGAAAGCTATTCTTTTATTAAATTTATAAAAGATCTTTGTTTGTGTCTGATGATATATATCTATTTATTATCTGTGAATAAATATATTTTTATGAATCAGTAATTTAGGAGCCATACCTTGTAGCGTAGTGATACTTAGGGTTCATGCAAAAGAACAAAGTGAGAACAAGAATGCATCCAGAAGTGATTCTTTTGGCAAGAATGACTCTTATGTGTAAGAAAAGCAAAAACAGGGTGACACCAAAGGGGATTGTCGCGCGACAATCCCTCCTAGATATGGGTTTGTCGCACGACAAACAGGTACATGATCCTCTTTTTTGCTATAAATACACCTATCCTCCTTCCTTCATCCCCACATCTTTCCAAAATGTCTTCTTTTCGTACAAATTCTAATTTTTCTTATGTTAACGCCCACGATGCTCTGATATCTTCTGAGAATGGTTTGAACTTTGGTGCATTCAGTCCTTTAGTGGGCTGCTGCCATCGTCCTGTAGATTTTTCCTTTTTGCTAGGCGCTTTGTATTTCTGGAGCCCTGCTGATCATCTTTTCTGTTTCGGGTTAGATGAGCTCTGCCCCACTTATGGGGAGTTTTCCTGGCTGTCGCGTTCTGATGTTTGTCTCCCGATGGCTGTTCCCATAGAAGAAATCAGTCCTCGAGACATGCTGATTGCTCTGTTAGCTATTCCCCAAGCGGCCTGTGATGATTTTATTATTGACGGACTTCTTGACCTCCACAAAATGGTGAGGTTCTTCCATCGTTACGAAGAGAGGGCCTCTTATGGCGTGGAGCGTACTGCGGCGGCCTTGATCTGTCTTGTTTCTGATATGCTACTGGTGACGGGCTCTTCCCGTGTCGATCCAACTATTCTGAGTTTGTTTTACCATGCTAAGAACGGGGAGTCCATAGTGCCCATCGTTCTTGCAGAAACTCTAAATGGCCTAGATGATCTTCAAAGAGGAGCTTCACCCTTCTTTCGGGGAAGCCCGCGTTTGCTATACATGTGGTTGTTGGAGCATTTCTGATCGGTGGGTTTTAACGGGGTTTGGCTTGACAACTCGACGCACTTCTTTCGTCGTCCCTTCTTTGGTGCTTTGACCATGTCTTCCTCTGATTGGACGATGTGGTTTTCGGAGAATTTTAGGGCCATTCGGTAGAACATTCCTTGGTGGAAACTGAGGGCGATGGTGCTTAGTACCGGGGGGCAGAATTACGTTCGGCTCTGTGGGCTCTGGTTCACCTCCTTTTATCTCCCAGGACGTCTTCTTCGGCAGTTCAACGTTCCTCAAGACATTCCCCTCGGCCTGAACAACTTCTCTTCAAAATCTAAGTTTGTGACCCCGCATGTTTCTTTATCAGTGGAGAGAATGTGGCGTACTCGACGGACTCGCCAGTTCAACTATGCCCGTTTTGGTATTTCCATACCCCTCCGGGCTGACATCATCCGTTCTCGTTGGGGGTCTCTAGAAGGGGGGCTGATTGATGATCCCTTCCAAATAGAGTGGTTCCGGTTTATGGACTCCGATCCCACAGAGGAGAGCATTGTCTTTGCGTACCAGATCCTTGATGAGGCTTGAATCGACTTGGCTACTGAGGATCCTGCTTGGCCAACTCCTAGGGATTAGGTTTTTCTTGTATGTTGTATCTCCTTTGTAACTTTCGGTGTTCTGAACCACCTTAATAATATACGAGGGATTGTTTTATGGGAAATAAATTTCTTAACAAAGTTTAAACCGGGCCTGAAGTCACTTCTCAGAAAGGGCATTGTCGCGCGACATTTATAGTGCGGGGGAAGGATTGTCGCGCGACATTTCCCCAGAAAGGGCAAGTGTCGCGTGACATGTTGACCAATGTCGTGCGACAAACGGCTGAAGTGATATCTTTGACAAACTGATGTGTCAGAGAGTGGATGGTCTGTGGCAGAGGTGATTGTCGCGCGACACAAGGGAGTTTGTCGCGCGACATACTCATTTGTCGTGCGACAATTACCCTTAAAAATAGGTTTGTTTGGCCAACAAAACCTTTTCGGGGCAGTTTCGGGTGCTCGGGTGGGTCCCGGACTCCAAAAACAGTAGTTCTCGTAGGTCGTTAGGGTTCTTGCGGGGGTCACGGATCGGGGTGTCTACACTTGGCACTTAGAGTACGTAATGGGGGGAAATGTTGCATACTGTCTACTAACAGAGGATGGAGAGCCATCAACTTTCCATGAGGCTATAAAAGGCCAAGAAGCTTCTCTGTGGATGGCAGCAATGCAAGAAGAAATTGAAGCTCTTCATAAAAATAAGACATGGGATCTTGTTCTACTACCACTAGGAAGAAAGGCCATCGACAATAAATGGGTCTACAAGATCAAACGAGATGGCAATGACCAAGTGGAGCGGTATCGTGCTAGATTGGTGGTGAAAGGATTTGCTCAGAAAGAGGGTATTGACTTCAATGAGATATTTTCTCCTGTTGTTCGGCTTACAACAGTCCGAGTGGTCCTAGCAATGTGTGCTACGTTTGATTTGTACTTAGAGCAGTTGGATGTAAAAACTGCATTTCTTCATGGAGAACTTGAAGAAGAAATTTACATGCTACAACCAGGAGGTTTTGAAGAAAAAGGAAAAGAGAACTTGGTTTACAGGTTGAACAAATTTCTATACGGTCTCAAACAGGCGCCGAGGTGTTGGTATAAAAGATTTGATTCCTTCATCATGAGCCTTGGATACAACAGACTTAGTTCAAATCCTTGTGCTTACCACAAGAGATTTGGTGATGGTGATTTCATTATTCTGCTGTTATATGTTGACGGCATGTTGGTAGCAGGCCCTAATAAAGATCGTATTAAAGACTTAAAGGCACAGTTGGCTAGGGAGTTTAAAATGAAGGACTTGGGACCGGCAAACAAGATTCTAGGGATGCAAATTTACCGAGACAGAAATAATAGGAATATTTAGCTTTCACAGAACAACTATTTAAAGAAAATATTGCGGCGCTTCAACATGCAAGATTGTAAGCCAATTTCTACCCCTCTTCCTATTAATTTCAAGTTATCCTCAAGTATGAGCCCTAGCGATGAAACAAGGAAGGATGGAGATGTCTCGAGTACCGTATGCATCAGTAGTGGGTAGCTTAATGTTCGCTATGGTTTGTACAAGACCAGACATTGCACAAGCAGTGGGAGCGGTTAGTCGATACATGGCAAATCCTGGTAAAGAGCATTGGAGTGCTGTAAATAGGATCCTGAGATATGTCAAGGGTACCTCGAATGCTGTATTATGTTACGGGGGATCAGACTTTATTGTCAAAGGTTATGTTGATTCAGATTATGCAGGTGACCTTGATAAGAGTAAGTCCACCACTGGTTATGTGTTTACTCTTGCTGGAGGAGCTGTAAGCTGAGTTTCGAAACTACAGTATGTCGTGGCTACGTCAACGACGGAGGCAGAATACGTTGCAGCTACACAAGCTAGCAAAGAGGCAATATGGATGCAAATGCTACTAGAGGAGCTCAGGCACAAACAAGAGAAGACTACTCTATTTTGTGATAGTCAGAGCGCTTTGCATTTGGCAAAGAATCCGGCATTTCACTCGAGGACAAAACACATACGAGTTCAATATCACTTTGTTCGTGAAAAGGTGGAAGAATGAAGTGTGGATATACAAAAAATCCATACAAAGGACAACCTAGCAGATATGTTAACAAAATCAATCAGTAGTGACAAGTTTATTTGGTGTCGATCCTCTGTTGGCCTAGCAGAAACGTAAGCGACATGAAAATGGTAAGTAGAAAGGATACTGCAAAAGTGACTTTAAGTGGGGGAAATGTTGAAGTAAACTTACTTTTGTGATGCTAAGCATTGCTTCAACATTAAGGAACTTAGTTGATAAGAATTCAAATACTTCATCGCTAAGTATTTGAATGAGTCAAAGATGGCGGCTTTGAACGAGTCAAAAATGGCGACTTTGAACGGGTCAAAAGTTGCGGCTTTGAATAGGTCAAAAGTTGCGGCTTTGAATTGTTCAATGGAGGTGGAAGAATATAAATTGATTTATACTTAGTTGTCATGTTGGTTGTCATTAAGTTGTCGTCACGACAACTAATATACAACTAATGACAACTAAGCATTGAGTTGTATATTAGTTGTTCCACCTCCTTTCTACCACTATAAATACAAGTCCCCCCTTCATTAGAAGGGCATCCCATTCTTGAGTGACAAAGAGAGAGAGGGAGAGAGTTAGAGAGAAAAACTTGTGAGGTTTTCTCCTAAACTCTTATGGTCTTTCCTTTGTTAGAGTAAAAGAGTGTTTTCTCCTATTATAAGAGAGAGGCTATTGTCAATTTGTGCCCTCCTTATTTTAGAGAGAAATTGTTGTATTCCTTTTACTATAGTGAAATCCTTCTACAATTTGCCAATCCAAAATTCTCATTTTATCATTTCTACTTCAGCTGTAATTGGGTGCCCGGACCACAACGCCCCTAACAATAGTTTACATTTCAAGCATAAATTCAAGTTCATTAGACAAAATACAAAGTAAACATAGCTATAAAATCACCCATAAATCAAATTAGAAATATATCGTTGATAAATTCAAAATATTATTATTACTTCCCAAAAAGGCCCAACTAGATAAACCAACTCTAAAATTAAGAAATACATATATAATGCCAATTTGGGTGTAAAGAAATTTCTACACTGATCCATATTATTTTGGTTTGGGTGGGTTTTAAGAGGAAGCTAAACATATGATTTATTTGAAAAAAGAAGGCCCTCAATGTGTTTATCTCCTCATTGGTGTGTTCTTTGTAAATCAGCAAGAGTTAGAGGACATTGATCATCCGTTTTTACATTGTTCTATTACTTCATTTGTGTGGCACAAAATCTTTAATATATGCCAAATCCAAGAGCATTGCCTAGAAATTGGAAGGATTTTTTGAAGATTCAATGGTTCAAATTCGGCAATAAAAAGACGCTTAAAGTTCTGCGGAGATGCGTTTTCATGGCAGTAACCTGGTGTATTTGGTCTCACAGAATTAACTTTAATTCCTTTCAAAATAGAGGCTTAAAGGCCAATGGTTGTCTACTACACTCCGCGCACTAATCTAATAATATATATATAAAATGGAAGAAGTGGTTCATTTATTACTTTTGTTCTTTATATATTGCCATGTGTCCTTTTATTTAATACATTTATTTTACTTATTCATTTAATGTTTATTTTTTATATATGTTGTCATGTATTCCTTTATTAAATGCACTCATTTTGTTTATATAACTAGAGTATTTATTCTTTTCTTCAATTTTTTTTGACTTCTACCATTATATGTCCCTTCTATCACTCTCTTCATAATCCATTATTTAGATTAACTTTATGACTCCTCTCCACTTATTATCTAATTATTAGTTATATATTACTCCCATCAATTATCGATTCTTTCATTTTACCAGTTATTTAAACAAAATATTTTATCTAAATCAAATGACAATATTTTAATTTACTATTATATTGTTTCTATATTTTATCTAAACCAATTGAACACTAAAAAGTTGTTCAATATTTTAATAACTAATTTCTCTTTTGCATGAGTTTTCTTAGATTGAGTTTTTAACAAATCAAACATAAAACTTATAATTTTTATTGCACGAAAACATACTTAAGTGATTCCTTATTAAATAGAATTGACTCAAAATATTATACAAAATATTAATATAATAGTTTTACAGCACCCGTGCATCGCACGGGGTTGAAAACTAGTATCTAAGGCTCCGTTTAATTGCAAAGTGAAAAAGAAAAATAAATTGAGTTAATTTTGATGAAAAGATAGAACATAAGTTGGGTGATAGAGGTGATATCCTCTTGATTTTTAAGTTTTTCCATGAAGAAATATTCTTTACTTGGTGGTGAGTAAAACTTTTTCACCAAAAATATTTAAGGATAGAGGATATATACTCATAAAAATGAATAACATCTCTCACCTTATTTTTTATCTTTTCACACAAATTAACTAAATTTATTTTCATTTTCCATTTTTACAATCAAAAGGAGTCTAAATATATAGACCGGAGGAATTTAAACGCTCTGTTTGACTACTACATCTTTATTAATTAATTACTTGAGTTTCAGTCCGGATAATTTATTTGTTTTATTAGTTACATATTGCTGTAAGTAAAATTTTTCTAACTTCAAAGCATGCTAATTTAATTATCAAATATTTCAGTTTTTGGCATTAAAAATTGGTAAATTCCCATAAAAATTCTTGTGAAGATGCTTAATTGCATGATCTTATCAAATATTTCAGTTTTTTTGCATTAAAAATTTGATTTTTATGTAAAATTATCGACTTCTCTTTTGAAGACAAATTCAGCTGAACAAAAATTTGAACTAAATAAACTTTAATTAATTTTTAGGAAAAGCAGCAGTATTTCATTATTTTGAAGGTTTTAATTGATAAAACATTTGATATTTTACCTCTATGAAGTTTGACCGCTTTTTGACTTTCATCCATGAAATTTATTTTGTTCCATGCCAATATGTAAAGTTTGTTCCCATTTCGCTTTAATCCAAAATTCAACTGTGCAGTTTGTTTCTTAGATGAAAAATGTCATGTGTAACTAATGTGACTTGAAGATCAAAGTGGCATGTGACATTTTTCCGTATTCCATGACCGAATAATACTGGATAGAATTTCTTAATATGAGAGAGCCATTCTAAGTGGTCCAAAAAGTTAACAACTAGCTAGTTCTTCTATATAGTAAGCATTTTCGTCACATTTAGACTTGCATCTTAAATATTTGTAACGAACTGACATCAACATGATAAATTGGTTAATTAGGCACACATCTCCTTTTCTTAACTTGCATTTTATCACTTTTGACTGAGATAGAACTCGACAATTTTTTTTATAGCTAGCTAGCCTCGGCTCGATAAAAAAAATGTTCGACAATTGCGAGAGGGACTAAACTGTTGAAATTGCAGTCTAAGGATTACTCCATCCGTCTTAATTTAATTGTCCACTATTCCATTTATAGATATTTCAAAATAATTGTCAACTTTCTATATTTAATATGTCATTAATTACAACATTTTTTTTATTTTCAATATTATCCTTTAAGTAATTAAGTTCCTCCACTTTTTTTTGGGTCCCGCCACCTTTTTTTATCGGAAGAAAAGTAGAAGATATTTATGGAAATAAGTATGTTTTATTGGAGTAATTATTATGTCTCCTTAATTTTTAGCTTTTCAAAATGTAACAATTAAATTTGGATGCATGGAGGGAGTATATATTATGGATTGTACTTGTACCTTGATCAAAGTATAACATCTTGATTCTTTCTTCTTATGTTCTAAATAAACTTGGTTTAAGCAAGGTCACAAATCAAACTCATGTTGTAAGAGGCATATTGCTTAAACCCTTTTTTTTAATTTCCTCTTAAAAAACAATGTATTAAGAATCTTATGTTTTAATGGAACAAAAAGCTTAAAAACAATATGCAGATTTTTGTAATTTTTTGAAAGGCTACCCATATTGACAAAGCAATTATCTCTTTGCCAAAGCGAACTACTGCCTTAAGAAGTGATATTGTATATTTTTAAAGTTGTACATTGCTTTTGAAATCTATATTATAAAACACCATCTTTGACCAAAATTTTATCCAAAAAGTATAAGAATTTAATGGTTAAAAATACACATGTTATGGTGTGCATTAGTTCTATATCAAGATGTCACATCAAAGTTAAAACACTCACACTAATAATATACACACAATAAACTCTCACATACTAATAATTTTGTCTACATTAAAAATGTCATAACTTAAAATAAAAAATTCCAAATTTTAAAAAAAATTAATATTTAAAATATATTAATCAAGATCAATTAAACAAGATCCATCATGACTATATAATTATGCGAAAAAAAAATTAAAAAAATTATTGTGTGATATTTAAGGATGTACGTTATGTATTCATACATTATTGGTCATCTCAATCTGTCATTTTTAGGATGTACATTACGTGGTTGGATTATGATTAAAAGACTCCTTAAAAAATTGAAAACAAGTCGGTTCAATCCGGGATACTTTTAGTTTTTTAGTACGTATGAAGATATATTGAACTTACGTTTCAGTTGTTCACAATGTTAGACTAGAATATTGG
Source organism: Lonicera japonica (assembly GCA_021464415.1). Taxonomy (NCBI): domain Eukaryota; kingdom Viridiplantae; phylum Streptophyta; class Magnoliopsida; order Dipsacales; family Caprifoliaceae; genus Lonicera; species Lonicera japonica. The sequence continues at coordinate 61,129,229 of CM038470.1, forward strand.
ACAATATGCTCAAAATATACTAATTGATTTTGTCGATTTAAATTCGTCACATGTTAATTTTCTTATCCTATTATCAGATTTTTTTTTATTTCATGATGTCGGATGGCACGGATATACCATAGTAAGCATATATGATTACTTTGACGATAGTTCCACCCTAATAAAATGCACCCAATAATAAGTACATCAAGATAATGCTGTACTAGAACATTAATTTATATATATATGAGAAACATAAGGATTTATTATCTTCTTTAACAAACTCCAAAAGAGAGACTATATATAGTTACATGCAATTCATTCATTAATTTTTTTTGTAATCATTTTCTGTTGAGGTCTGGCAGCAACAAATCCCGCGACGCAAATCACATATAGGAGAGCTATGAGGTAGCGACCTTGAACACATTGTGCGGCAATCATCATCGGACTTGCACTTAAAGAATGTTATAAAACAGACTTTACGACCATCCGTAGTTCCTGCATCATATTCTGCATTAACCACATTGAAGCTGATTTTCATTATGTGTTTACACATCACCAGAATCAGTTTTTTTTTTGAGCAAGGATCATTTATTAAGTTGAAATTAATAATTTCACAAAAAGTATGTAACGAAGTCTGAGTGGGACTATAAAAATTGATAGCAAAGGGGATTTTAATTTATCCAAGGTTAAGTAGCGGTTTTTTCTGTCTATATTCATCTTATGTTGTTTGAATATATATTAATTTAGTTATGTATTTTTTTTTAATTTAACAAACTTTTACTTAAGGTTAGTTCACTCCATGATAAAATTTTGAATCTTTTCTTGAAATATTCTGTAAAAGAATTTGAACTAATTGTGCCATAGTCAAACATTTATGTCTAATCGCTACATAGACACAATATAACGTCTCACTCTTGAAGGTGCTCGATGATTTCAAACAAGTTTTGGCTCAATAGAAATAAATTTAGGAATCTCTAAATTCCGAAATAGACTATTAGGCTCCGTTTGATAAGAACATGGAAAATAAAAATAAAAATAACTAATTTAGGTGAGAAGATGGAAAATAAGTTGAGGGATGTTGTGAGATTAACTCTTGCTTTTTGTTTTTTTTCATGACAAAATTTTCTTTGGGTGATGGTAGAGAAAAATTTTCCACAACATATTAAAGGAGAATAGAGGACATATACTCACAAAAATGACTATGAGATGGAGATGATCTCACCATATGCCTCAACTTATTTTTCATCTTCTCACCCAAATTAGTTGTTTTTATTTTCATTTTCCATGTTGCTATCAAACGGAGCCTTAGTTATGAAATATTTTTTTTTTAAAATGTTTTTGTGTGTGTGTGTGTGTGTGTGAGAGAGAGAGAGAGAGAGAGAGAGAGTGTACCAGAGGACTGAGCAAATGGAAGAAGACATAAAAAGATGAGAGCCAATATAAATTTTAATGTTGTCATTGTCTTCTCACTGCAATAGAGTTTATAAGCTTGAATTGAAGAAATTGCAAGATGGTGTAGCTTATATAACTAAGGTAATCAATGAGGAAGGTATTTTAATATGGTACAAAGTTAATGCAATAAAATTCATGTCATATGACATTAATTCTTGAGAATTGATAAATTATTGGTCGGATGAGTAATCTTTTACTCACTTTCCTTAAATAGAATTCTAAAAATTATTTTATTACAGGAAAGCATGTTTAAATCATGGCATTGGATTTCATCTTGAAATTACTAATTTAAAATTACATGATAATTTTTTTGTATTAATGACTTAGCAAGAATGCATTGAAAAGAGTGTGAGATTTTGTAAATTAATTTTTTTCACAAAAAAAAAATAGTTGACAAATCTTTTAATTTTTTTATTTATAAAAAAATTAATTTTATAATGTTTTATTTATAATGCTTTATTTATAATGCTTTCTATTGTTAAATTATTATTTTTTATTTATAATGTTTTCTATCGTTGCATTTTACAAAAAATATAAAAAATCTCAATATTACAAATTTATAGTCTTACAACAATAGTTGACAAATCTCAAAACAATATTTCTAATTTTTTCACAAGCTTTAAAAATAGATTAGTGCAAAACTATATTACATTAATAAATAAGATAATTTATGCCAATGCAATTTTAGTTGATACACAAATAGAGAGAATTGAAAATATAAAACCATCTTTTCGTTATGCATAAAGCTATTGCCACATGGAGGAGGGAACTAGTGAATGAAGTAATTAAGAATATTAATTGCAAAACACATGGTATTGCTAAATTTGTAATATTACAAATTTATAGACTTAAAACGATGGTTGACAAATTTCAAAACAATAATTCTAATTTTTTTCACAAACTTTAAAAATAGATAGTGCAAAACTATGCTAAATTAACAAATAGAATAATTTATGCCAATGCAATTTTAGTTGATACACAAATAGAGAGGCTTGAAAAAATAGAACAAACTCTTCATTATGTATAAAACCATTACCACATGGAAGAGAGAGCTAGTTATGGAAGTAATTAAAAGCATTAAATGCAAGACATGCGGCATTCAAACAAATATATCTTCTCACTCCTCCCATTATATATATATACTGTTAGATTGACTAATGTATCCATTTAAATGGGGGCCAAACTTCAAAAAATTGAAAAGTTGGTGCCAAATTTTGTTATAAAAATTAAATGGAGCTAAAACTCGAATGACCCTTTTTTTCTTGACAATTATTGACTTTAAATATTCCAATGAAATGTTTTGTTTCATTTTTTTTTGTTTTTCTATTATTATCATTATTATTGTGTGTTTGAGTATTTGAAAACATTATTAAGTGAATTGTTTTTCCTTTTTTGGATGATAATTGTTTTTCAAAATATGGAATGTGAACTTATGTTTAGAATTGTTTTTCCTTTTTTGGATGATAATTGTTTTTCAAAATATGGAATGTGAACTTATGTTTAGAATTGTTTTTCCTTTTTTGGATGATAATTGTTTTTCAAAATATGGAAGGTGAACTTATGTTTAGAATTTTAAGTTAACCTGTTTGAGTATTTGAAAACGTTATTAAGTGAATATTTTTTTTCCTTTTTTGGATGATAATTGTTTTTCAAAATATGGAATGTGAACTTATGTTTAGAATTTTAAGTCAACCTGTTTGAGTATTTGAAAACGTTATTAAGTGAATCGTGTGATGCACGGGTGTTTAATAAACATATAATTTTAGTAGCATTTATCTTAATAGCTTTTTCAAATAATTGATTTAAATACGTTGTATACAGAGAATAAAATATATATTGCCTCCATTTAAAATTAATTTTGCAACATTTACTTTGTTATTTTTAAGAAAACATCAATTTCAATCTAATTAATGATTGATAATACAATTCATTTACTATGGCAAATTGAAAATGAAACTATTAATTTTAACATGTTTTTAAAAAATAGTATGATAAATGATACTACTTCCAATATTATACTATAAGATTATTTTATTATGCATTAAGAATATAAAAATTTAATTAATAAGTAATTAATGTTACCACAATTAAGAATATAAGAAAAATAATTAATGTATATACTTCCCCCATAATATTATATAGTAAGTATATATAATAATTAAGGTGAATGATTAATTATTTATTAAAGTATGGTATTAAGTGTGTTATTTATTGCCTAATTAATTAGTGAATAATTAAGGTGACACATGTCAACTTCTAAATAAAAGGTGCATTAATACTTTTACTTCTCCCATTATATATATATAATATATATATAACTAGTTAACAACCCGTGCGATGCACGGGTGTTTGATAAATATGCAATTTTAGTAGTGTTTGTCTTAATATAGGTTTAACAAATAATTGGTTTTAATATATTGTGTAGGAGAATAAAATATATATTGCTTTCGTTTAAAATGAATTTTACAACTTTTACTTTATTATTTTTCAAGAAAATATTAATTTCAATCTAATTAATGGTTGATAATATAACTCATTTGCTATGACAAACTAAAAATAATACTATTAATTTAACACATTTTAAAAAAATAGTATAATAAATTATGCTACTTCCAATATTATAATAATAATTATTATGCATTATGCATTAAGAATATAAAAAATCAATTAATAAGTAGTTAATGTTACTACAATTAAAAATATAAGAAAAATAATTAATGTATCTACTTCCTCCATAACACTATATAGTAAGTAAGTATATATAATAATTATAATTATATTATTTATTAAAGAATGATATTAAGTGTGTTATTTATTGCCTAATTAATTATAAAAAAAAGTGCATTAATACTTTCACTTCTCCCATTTTATAAATATAAACTCAATAAATAGGTCCAATGGTGTAATTATGGTGCAAAGTTGGAAAAAAACCATAAAAAGCAAATTAATTGCATTAATTACATATTAATTATGCATTAATGGAGGGACTTTCCTCCATTTTACTTATATACTATAGATATTAGATAGATTAGATTAGATAGTATGAGTAGGGTAAATTTATTCTATAAGGGTGCATTTGGCGCGCTGGACAAGGAGGTATGATAAGATATGATAAAGGCCGGATAGGATTAGAGTCGGAATTAGTGGGATAAGAATTATATAGGATAGGATAGCAAATGAATTAGTCGGATAAGGATTAAGCGGGATCGGACAGGATAAGAATTAGTCGAATAAAGATTTAATAAACTTTGCATTTGATGGAGTTCCGGATTACAAGTCCAGATATATTATATAATACAACTTGCTTTTCTTTTAAAAATATAAGAAATTTTAATTGTTGTACACAATTTTTTTTTAACGAATGCGATTGTTCTATTTATAAATAAGTTTCTTAAAAAATCTTTCGGGAGAAATTTTTTATATCACGTACAATATTTACGAACTAGGCATTTAAGTACAATTTCAAATTCTAATGTTACCGTTTTTTCTAAAATTAAAGTTTCTTATAAATATCTTCATTTAATAAAAAAATAAATAAAAATGCCATATTATAAAAAAAATGAATTTTATTAGTTGAGTTACTGTGATTTTGGGTGGTTGAAAATTTTCATTAATAAATTTGATTATTTAAAAGGTGTAAAGAAAAAGATTAAAAAAATAATTAAAAATAATTTTATATTAATTTTCTTATCTGGCAATCATGGGATAAGATAATACCACCAATATGGGTGGTATATATTTATCTGGTTATAAAGGGATAAAATAATAATTAATCCTGATTGCTATCAAGTCCCGTGTTGCGCCAAACGTAGGATAGGATTAAAATATTCTATCCACCATTGCACCAAACACATGACAAGATTTATTTATCCTATCCTCTCCGACAACAAACACCGGATAGGATTAATTAATCCTATCCCACTTCTAATCCCGCGCAACAAACACACCCTAGGATAACATAAGGGTTAAGGAATGTAGGGTAAAACATTATTTTATAACATAAGAGAATGATAAAGTTAAGTTCACCTAAATTTAAAACCAAACGACACACATTGCGTCTTTGGTGGCTCACATCACACATTGGGGTTTTTAGAATCCTCGTGCCACAATGTGCGGCTTTTGGGGTGTTTCGTTCCCCTATTTTTTTTCTTTCTCTCTTACTTTTAATCTATTTCTCTATACTTTCAATCTTAAAATACACAATATATATATTTTATCTTTCTTTTTACCATATATATTACTATTTTAACACACAAGTAAATAGGATAAATATACTCTACTTGTTGTACCACTAAAAATTCACCATTGTAGATGCTCTAATGATGTAAAACGAGAGTGAGAAAATTAATCATGTGAAGAAAATAATGATAACCAACCACAAATGACCGAGTTAGTAAGGATTCAGATACATAGTTTATAAGGTTGGATAACTTTTAATTTTTTTTTCTTAAATATTATTATTTATTTTCATTTGAGTATTTTTCCTTCTTGTCTATTGTTTGTATATAAATGACTGGTAGAACTGTGCCAAAGACACTATACATCATTAATTTTTTTAATCTTAACTATAATTTTATTTTTTTATTTCTGATACATTTTTAAGATTTAAAAACCATTACTTCTTATTATATAGATTCTACGTAATATGTGGAATACATATTATTTATCAATAAAATATAGAAGTTTCTCTCATTTTATATATAATCTGAATAAATAAGGTAGTCAGTGCAACATCTTCGAGTCCCTTTTATAGTTTACATTTCAAGCATAAATTCAAGTTCATTAGACAAAATACAAAGTAAACATAGCTATTAAATCACCCATAAATCAAATTAGAAATATATTGTTGACAAATTCAAAATATTATTATTACTTCCCAAAAAGGTCCCACTAGATAAACCAACTCTAAAATTAAGAAATACATGTATAATGCCAATTTGGGTGTAAAGAAATTTCTACACTGATCCATATTATTTTGGTTTGGGTGGGTTTTAAGAGGAAGCGAAACACTTGATTTATTTCAAAAAAGAAGGCCCTCAATGTGTTTATCTCCTCATCGGTCTGTTCTTTGTAAATCAGCAAGAGCTAGAGGACATTGATCATCTGTTTTTACATTGTTCTTTTACTTAATTTGTGTGGCATAATATCTTTAATATATGCCAAGTCCAAGAGCATTGCCTAGAAATTGGAAGGATTTTTCGAAGATTCAATGGTTCAAATTCGGCAATAAAAAGACGCTCAAAGTGTTGCGGAGATGCATTTTCATGGCAGTAACCTGGTGTATTTGGTCTCACAGAAACGAGAGAATTTTCGATGATAAAAGGGGTCTGAGAAGGAAGGATTTGGGAATGGGTGCTTTACTTCTCGTTGCTGCGGGCATCTCCGTCAAAGGATTTCTCTAGTCTTTATGTTGATTGCATAATTAGGCTGAGATTTGCTTATGATTATTGTTTCACTCTGTTTTATTTGCCGTAGGAATTAGGATAAGCAGGAAATGTTTGAGGCACTTGAACGCTGACTTCTACAGATGCATAAAAATAAATAAAACTACCTTTGCACTCATTTCCAGAGAAGAGCCTACAACGACGGCTAAGAGAATGAATTTTGAAGCTAGAAATAGATGAAAAAACCATGTCATCTCCACCACTGGCCGCGCAGCAATTGAAATCCCACAAATGCATACAAATAAAACAAACATATACACCTTTGCAAGCACTACTGGAAAGAGCCCACAACGATAGCTAAGAGTGGATGAAAATAGAAGAAAAATCCATGTTGTCACCAGTTCACCACCACCACCTCCTTTTCCTCCTCGATCCACCGCTTGGTAACCATCACCACCTCCTACTTGGTACATGAGGCCGGGAAGACCGCCTAAGTACAGGAGTTTGAGCTGAAGGTTCTTCTGCCTCCGTCTGTTGCGTATTGTCCTGTTGTATTGCTTCCTCTGTCTGAGAACTTTCTTCTGTCTGTTCTGTCTGACTGCTTTCTGGAATATCACCAATATCGGCATACACAGGATTATGCTGCACTGAATTACTTGAATCTGCTGTGTCTCTGTTCTTGTACATCACATTCTCATTGAATATGACATCTCTGCTTCTGATAATTTTTCGGTTCTTGTCATCCCACAATCTATAACCGAAATAATCTCCGCCGTATCCAACAAAAGTACACTTCTGTGATTTAGGATCCAGCTTGCTTCTAGCTTGATCACTAATATGTACATATGCGACACAACCGAAAATTTTAAGATGAGAAAGTTTTATCTTTTTGCCACTCCAGACCTCTTCTGGTATTCTGTGCTTCAACGGTACTGACGGTCCTCTATTGATTAGGTAAGCTGCAGTACTGACTGCCTCTGCCCAAAATTCCTCAGGTAAGCCTGCCTGTAAACGCATACTTATGGCTTTCTCAGTTAGTGTTCTGTTCATTTTTTCTGCCACGCCGTTCTGTTGTGGGGTCCCTGGAACTGTCTTCTCCAACTTGATTCCGTTTATATAACAGAATCTTTTGAACTCTTCATCTTCATATTCTGCACCATTGTCGGATCTCAGTTTCTTGATCCTCAGGCCTGTTTCATTCTCCACCATGGCTTTCCATTTCTTGAACACTTCGAACACCTCAGATTTGTGTCTCAAGAAATAAACCCACACCTTCCTGGAATGGTCATCAATAAAAGTCACAAAGTATGACTTCCCGCCAATGGATGAAACTGGAGCTAGTCCCCATACATCTGTGTGTACTAACTCAAGCTTTTCTTGCTTTGGAGTTCTGCCACTTATACTGAAGCTAACTCGTTTTTGCTTCTCGTAGATGCAACTTTCACATAGGTCAATATTAGTTGACTGAAGCCCTGCTAGCTTCCCTTTTGCGTGCATGACCTTCAGTCCCTTTTCACTCATATGACCAAGTCTCTGGTGCCATATATTGGGATTGTCTTTGCTTGCGGCAACTACAATTGACCCACGAGCACCTTCCGTCATATAAAGAGTGCCTAACATACTGCCACGTGCAATTACCATTGCACCTTTGGAAACCTTCCATGTATCCCGGTTGAAGGTTGTGACATAACCTTAATTTGCTAGCTGGCTCACCGAGATTAAATTCTTCCTTAAGTCAGGGATGTGGCGGACATCATTCAGCTTCCACACAAACTCATTTAACTTGATATTTACTTCGCCCTTGTCGACCATGTCGCATGGCTGATCATTACCAAGATAAACCTTTCCATAATTTTATGGTTCGAAACTGGAGAATGATTCTCTACTTGAGGTGGCGTGAAAAGATGCTCCGGAATCTAACACCCATGACTCCGTTTTGCTATCCATAGAGCATATCAATGCATCTTCTGACTGTTCTGCAATAACGTTTGCTTCAGTCCTCTTTTCTGTAGCCTTTTCTGGTGCTCGACACTGATTTCTGTAGTGTCCGGTTTTGCCACAATTCCAACACTCAATAATCTTTTGATTATTTTGGTTTTGAGATTTGTTGGATTTGTTTAGAGCCCTTGACTTTGACCTGCCGTTCCTTGATCTATTTCTGTAGCCACCATTTTCTCTTGTTGAATTTCTGCCTCGTGATTCAATATTCAAGGCTGAGCCGGAAGTGAACGGTTCACCGGAATCTCTTCGGTGAATCTCCTCGTTCAGAATCAAATCTCTGATGTTGGTGTATTTGAGCGTTTCTTTCCCGGTAGAATTGCTCATAGAAGTTCTTATGGCCTCCCAGCTATTCGGTAGCGAGGCTAAAATTATCAAGGCTTGAACTTCATCATCGAACTTAATTTCAACGGTAGACAACTGTCTGATGATGGTGTTAAAATTATTCAGGTGTTCTGCTGCTGAAGAATTTTCCGCCATCTTCAGATTGAATAATTTCTTCATCAAATGCACTTTGTTGTTTGCTAATGGCTTTTGATACATGCCAGATAACACTGACATCATGTCAGTGGTAGTCTTCGCATTTGCGACGTTAAATGCCACAGTTCTTGATAATGACAAACGAATGACTCCTAACACTTGTCTGTCAAGTAGTGCCCATTCGCCATCTTTCATATCTTCCGGTTTGGTGCCAAGTAGAGGAAGATGCAGTTTCTTCCCGTACAAATAATTTTCAATTTGCATTCGCCAGAAACCGAAATCTTGGCCGTCGAATTTTTCAATTCCTTTTCCTTCTTCTGCAATAACTCCCACTAGAACCTGATGCTCTGATACCAGTTGTTGGGAACAAACTAGATGCTACTAGTTTCCAAGTAGGATCTTGGGATATAAATGACAAAAAAAAGATTGCACAATAAAATTATTTGGCACAACAATATACCAATCTCACAACATAAGAATTACGTGGTATCGGCAAATTGCCATTAGTCCACAGAGCACACCAAATTCACTATATCAAAAGAGTGGTTTACAAGACTGGTCAGCAGACCTATACACGCACACTGTGTTTCTCTCAACACTCAAAAATAGACACTGCAATTTTTCTCACCTAGAAAATTGCTTCTATTTTTCTTACTAAACACTAAGAAAAAATTAGAAAACTGCAAAGCTCTCACCTAGACACTTCACTTCTAATTTTTCTCTCTACTCTCTCTTTTGCTCTCTTCTTAATGTAGAGCTCTTGTTGTTGATGCCTAAATGCATACAAGACACCCCTATTTATACACCAACAAGCATCCACCAACTTTGAAATTTTTACATCCTTAGTTGGCATATTTTGAAAAAATTTCACCAAACCATTCAAAAAATCAACATTTTCTAGAATGTGTAGAAAATTGGCCATTTGAATTTTTCTCCCATTCTAGAAAATATTGACCATTGAATATTTGTTTGATCTTTATTTTTTCTTCATTTTCTAACATTGAACTCCGACTTCTACAGATACATACAGAAAAAAAAAAAGCTTCCTCTGCAAGCACCTCTAAAAAAGAGCTCACAATGATATATAGCCAAGAGAATGGATTTTAAGGTAGAAATTAGATGAACCAACATTATTACAATAACAACTAAAAGTACCCATGAAGGAGATAGGATCTCCTGTATACAGATTCCTAGCACTTAAAAATGCCGAGTTTTTTAAGTGACGCATTGATATCATTACTCTTGCACCCTTCACACTCGACAACTAAGGGACTATCGGATGGTACAACATGTTCTAGTGGATAGCTTCTGTTAGTATGAAGTTTACGAGCTTCGTAGCAAACTCCCTTAAGTAGAACTGTTTTATGTACTCCCCCGAGCATTCCTTCGTAATCTGTGTCCCCACATTCTCCTGTTAGTACCACGAATTTCGACATGTCTGTGCCCCATCGGACATAGAGGTACCTGAGAAAATGAATGTATTGTTTATACATTGCTTAGTGATGAATTTCAAATAAAAGCTACGCAAGTGTTGAACAATAGAAGAGCTCATTATGGAAGTGTGAAGTCATTCCTTTCATATTAGTTTATCATGTTACACCTCCATCTCAATTTAAGAGTTTTGGATTGAAAGCAAAACACATTGACATAATATGAACTTTCATAATTACGCTTCATCTATTCAATATATATAGTGTGAGAAGGGCTTTTGGTACATTTTTGAAATCACGAAATTACCCTCCACACTTCTGAAATTACAATAAAAGTACTGTCTAAACATAGACCTGAATCCTTTACCTTAAACTTAAAGGACACATGTTATTATCGCTTAATTAAATACCATCTGATGTGCTTATTTTGTTTTAAACTCTATATAAAATGCGAAAAATTACTAGTTGTTATTATATTGCATACGAATCGCGTATGCTACCGATTCTAGTTTAAATAAGGTTAACTTGGGTATATTAATATATATCCTAATATTATAAATGAAACTCTAAATTTTGACGTATCGTAAGTGAAGTATGGCTATTAATTTGAAATGGAGGGAATATTAGTTTCATAATGAATTACCTTGAAGTAAAATTAAGTTTCCCTCTTTGACTACTTAATTTTTAAGGGAAACAATAATTGAACATAATCAATTAATGGTTAAGAACATAACATGTTTATGATAGTGAGATTTGGTACATTGATTATTATCGAAGAAGAAAATGAGACTTTTACTTAGAGATGTACGGAAAAATAAAGCAAAACTCTTAATTAGAGACAGCAGGAGTATAATTTAGTTATGGATTAGCTCCAGAGGAGAACTTATTAGAAAAGTGAGCACCAGTGAACAACACAAAAGACTCTTCAACAAAAATAACAAACATAAATCTACACAATACAAAGATGTTCAAATGGAAAACACACACACAGAAAAGTAGAGTAATTTCATAATAATAAGAATCAAAACACACAGCCTAAAGTTAGAAACTCTAAGTAAGAAAAAAGGAATTTCTTTCTTTTTTGTTACTGCAACATACCTTAGGGCTTGCGATCGAGAAGCCAGCACCGGAATCACATTAAGCTTAGTACCATTTTGACTATACACTATGCTGCATCGAAGACCCTGAATTCTCATTAATTTTCGAAGTTCCTTAACTGGGGGAAGCTGCGGCCAAAATAAATATTTAGGGCGTGTTTGGTTTGGTGGCAGTGAAAACTATTTCTAATGCAAAGAGTTTTGCATATGAAATTTTAAAGCACGTTTGCATCAAATGTGGATAGCCGCGTAAAAGTAAATCACTTTGCTTTCATTTACAACGCCAATCAAATGTATTGTTTATCATTTTCCTTGAAAACCAATCCCTCCCAAAGCCTTCACACGTAATGAGACACAGCCTTAAGTACAAAACAATAAAAGAAAAGGTTCTTTTTCTTCTGAAAAATATAATATGAAACATATAATAAAAGAAAAAGAGAATTACCACTTCTGGATTTTTAACTTGAAATGCATAGCAATGTCTAGAGCCAGACATTTCTTCAACAATGACTTGTCCATTTCTATTTTTCTCATTCATAGAAGACGCCCAACGAACCAAAGTTCTCCTTAAACCTTCTCCGCCCCAACGATAATCTATATGCAGCCAATAATCCGAATCGGCTACCAAAGAAGAACTCTCCTCACTACTTGAATAGTACACCTCACTACCATTATTGCATATAAACGCATCAAAATCCATTTGATTCAACCCACCTGACTGTAGAATAGATTTTATCTCAGATATGTTCAAACCTGTCGATAAAATGAAGCCTATTGATGCCTTGTCACCCTTCTCCATACTAGCAGCCTCAAAAATCATTTTAATGATACTTAAAAGATCTGATTTCTCATTGCAATCCACAGCTATTACAAAGATGAACTTCCTCCTTCTCAATGAAGGAAACTTACTTGATGCGATATTTTGTTCTTGTTTCGCCATGGACCCACTCTTTGACATAGCCAAAACCGCACTTTCTATTTGGTTTTTTCCATCCATATTCTTTTCTTCAGAATCTAAGTTATGATCAAAGCTACCACCCCCTTCAGTTTTCTCACCGTCTAATGAGATCTTTAAGTTTAATGATAAATCTTGTATATCTCTTAAAGAATCGCCCGGTGAATCTGAATCAGAGCTTTCGTATGTGTCCTCGCTTTTATGCCATTGTGGATGCCTGGGTTTACAACAAGCTATTCGAGCTAAGTATGTCTTACAATGCTCTGGCCATGAGTAGAGGTGAATATTTTTCAACCCGTTTTGCCTACATCTTGCCCAAAGTTGCCTATCAGCTACAAGCTTCAATAGTGCATCAGCAACGGCTTGCTGATTATGAGGGTCAACTAGAACACCGTTATCGAGAACCTGAAACAATTCATGGTAATTATTTAGAAAGTTTTCTTTAAAATTCTGGCCCTTTGGTTCAAGGTGAAAAGTGGTTTCACTTAAGGTCCGTTTGATAGAAAAGTGGAAAATTATTAGAAAGCAATGAATTTTTAAAAGAAGTTGGAAAAAGAGCCAAGTTATTTGGTGAGATGTTCATGCTTTCCTCTTTTCTCATGGAATTTTTTTCTTACCCATGGGCCAAAGAGTTGGATTCCACGGAAAAACCAAGAGTCATAGAACATCTCACCAAATCACCCATCCCTTTTTCCAGCTTCACAAAAAAAATAGTAGTATTTTTAATATTTTTCCAACTTTTGATCAAACACGCCCTTATTTGAAATTGATTTTTTTTTTTAAATATTTGTACTCCAAACAAAAATGAGGAAACCCATCTAAGCAATAGGAAGGTAGAAGTAAGGGACACACCCGGTGAATGTCAACAGGACCTCCATTTTTTGTGGCAACCATAGGCAGACCATAAGCTGCCGCCTGTTTGGAGAAAGAGCTTATTTTCGAATAGGCAATTGATTAGCTTGTTAATCACAAAATTATTTGTAAGGAAGTAATAAATAAGGGGCAGTACCTCAATCAAAGTGAGACCAAATGGCTCAATGAAAGCCGGATTAATGAAGACACCCTACAAAGGAAAAACCAGAGAAGCAAAACGATGGGTTAGCAAAGTTGGAAGGCAAGACGCATATATGATAGAGTTATATGAGCGCATCAAGATTAAGAAAAAAAATTGGGGTCAAAATCAACTCATTACTACCTTTTCTTTTTCACACTTAAATTCATCATACATATTTTAGGCTTCAATAATTAAAAAAAGAAAGTAAGTTTGCATCAATAATTTACAAATGAATTTTAGCTACGCTGGTCCCCTTAACCTTAATGATGTAGGCCTTTTATGTTTATTTTCTCAACTATAAAACGAATAAGCAAAATGGTCAAAGTGTCAATAAAAGACTTTCACCATTTTCTGATTTGGGACTGAAGTTCCAAGAATTCTAGCCACTTTACAACAAAATTGTAGTTACTCGAGCAGATGGAGAAGCTCCAACTCGACTACGTATATCTGACATGTATTCATATTGATGATAACAGAAATTATGTTCAATAGAGAATGATCACAAATGCATACTCAATATTCTTTTTGGTGTGGATAATGGGCTCAAAGACAAAAGAACAAGAAAGTATTAAAGAGGCCGCCTTCCTAGAGTTTAGTTCCTATACACAAATCTCATAGTTCTATGTGATAACTATAGCACATTCACCAAACCCCCTTTTGTTTTGCTCTATGAAATCCATGCATATAAAATCGTTTTTGAATCGAAGATCATAGAAAGAGTACCTTTGATTTTGCTGCTAGACGATATATATCAGGAACTTCAGACTGCTTGTGGTGTTTAGGATATGCCACATGCCCATAAAGATCATACTTATCAATCAGCTTAAGAATTGAAATAAGAACTGATGCATTTGTTGCTGACATTTCATCAATTGCATCACGGTTTCCCATTATTAATGTCTGCAACAACCAAAAAGTGCGAAAATCACCGTAAAGCTGGACAACTAGCCTAAGTCATTATATGCATTAGTCAAACCTAGCTTTGTTCGAGTTTTTGTGAATTCCAAGAATCTTAAATTGGTAAATTGATTAAATTCACATAAAATTCTTGTGAAGGTTTAATCATAAACCACATTCCTTTGCCAAAGCTGAAATTTTTATATGTGAAATTACCAATTTCTTCTCTCTCTAAAAACCTTAAAAACTCGAAGTAGACGAGCACTCAGTTACAAAGACTTGTACATACAAGGTTTGCAAGATCCCTCAATGGACGACATTCTCCAAATGCTTTAACCAATGTGGTAATGTTCTTTTTCGGGTCCGGCCTTGCAAGGGCAAGTATCATAGGCTTGCGTGGATTCACAAAGAATCTCATTACCTGCAAATATAAAATTACAAACTTTAATATACACTCAAACTGATTTGGATAAAAAATTTATCAGCATTTTCTTTGCTGCAGAAACTAAGCCGAGACAATCAAGTATGGACAATTGAATAGGATTTAGGGAACAAAGAATAGATAAAACCTCAGACCAAACAGGTGGGTCTGGATTTGAAGGACCATCTTCATTTCCTTCTATTTCCCCTTCCATGTCACCATCATGTGGAACTATGTGTTGAAATTCCATTCCAGGCGGAATTACCTAAAACCACCATTATGACAAATTAAACAGACATAGAAGCAACAAATAGTACCAAAAATCTTTTGGCACAATATATTATTATATTACATGGCAAGGACACTGATTTTTGAAGTATATGTGGTACTTAAACAAGTGGCACTATCGTAACCATGTAAGGAAGCTTGCTATAGAGTATAGATACAGAATAGATGCACATCGATACTTACAATCATGCGAGGCATGAACCTGCCATAGCAGCTCACATTCCTTTTCATTCTTGCTCTTAGTTTACGCTCTAGTACTGGTTCAAATCCATCATATAAATTCCATTGCTCTTCTATCTCCTGCTTAGTGCTAGTAATAACTACTTCGGAGGAATCAAGAGTTATTTCTTCCGCTTCTATACGCCTCATTATTCTATAAGTCTTATTTATTTCTTCCCTAGATTGTCGCCCTTGTTTCAAAATTTGCTCGAGCTTATCTCGTCCAAGGGAGTGACCGGTAAAAAGCATTGGCGCATTTAAAGCCCCAGACAAAAGAGCAGCAGAGGCCCCTGCATCTGCATAATGTCCATGGATTGCGGCTGGCCAAACGGGTTGCCCACTGCCGATTTGCTCACCAAGAACTTTAGACATTTGTATAATGTGGCCAAGTGCGCCATCAACAAATTCAGAAATATGTGGCCAAAGGTGTTCTTTTGGAATGTATTTGTCTTTTGGACCAAATGGTATACGGATTATATAAGCACCACTACTCTCCCCATTTCCTTGCATTGAATTTTCGGAGTTCACTGGGTTTAGCATTTCTGTTGGTTCACCATAAGTCCAGTGTACGTCTGGTGCTGATACTTGTCTTGTAAGCAAATCAACACGATAAACTCCAGGCATTGCTCCTAAAGCCCTCGCTAATTCTACTACATATTTGACCTGAAAGAGAAAAAAATAATCAAATTATTCGCACATTGCTTCACATTTACTATCTACTATTAAATGAAGCTAAGCTTCACTTTAGTATGCTAAAGCTCTGTTAGGCTATCACAATTATGAATTCCCATTTTAATATGATTTTCTATTTAAGAAAATCTGGCTCCTTTAAAGTTGGCACAATGACTCTAGAGATTAAGTTGTGAAATCTGGAACGCTGATTTTAAATTGATTGGTTTAGATTAGCTTCGTTTTAATAGAATCCTCGCCATAGAGATACACTTCCCCTGGCGATGACTCAAAATCTAAACCGGTCAATTTAAAGTCAGTGTTCCAGATTTCAACTTTATCTCTTCAGTCATTGTGCCAACTTTAGAGGAGCCGAATCCAAAAAATTATAGTCAATGACTAGAGTGAAATTTATTAAGAAATGGAAATGAGCTACAGAAATGGGGTAGCCCTCCCCTATCAATCAGCAAAGGGTGGAGTAGCCCCGGGATCATATATCACTCAACTATAAACCTTGCTAAATTAAGAGGAGAATGAGTCCTTACCATTAAACCATCTTTCAAATTTTTGTTTCTTGATTTTAAATAATAGGGTATACCTCCTCCATTCTCTCAGACACAAAAAATTGGAAACTATGAACCACACAACAAGATAGTTGTCATATATATCGCCACCCAACAAGGTAAAAAAACATAGTTGTAAAAGAACCTCAAAGCAAAAGTTACCTGACCGCCAGTATCAGAATCCCGGCCGAGCTCCATATCTTCACCACGTATCAGGCCATGGAGGCTGCAATAGTATTGATTGTTAAAGAACTAAATGCAACCATAAATGTAAAGATATAGCATGCTTTGGGTGAAAATAGACATGTTTTTATAAACAGATAAGCTTCATAGAAAAATATATCATGCCTGATTAACACAAGGTACAACTTCTTTTCCTTGTGTTGTTGTTTAGCCCAATTTTCCATCACATCCACAGAACTGATCCTTCGCATTCTTGATGATCCCTTTGCGCTCTCACCACCATAAGGTGACATGTCACTTGGAATGTCTCCTTTCTCTCCTTCTGAGAAGTCTTCTAACATATCACCAAGTACCCCTTTCTTAGCATGTTCACGTTCTTGCCTTTGTTTGCACTTACGTTGCTCTTCACCTTCATTCTACATAAAATATAAACAAATAAACAAGTTGACACATATACTTATAAGACTGATATGTGTTCTAAGACTGATATAGCTAAACCCGTAATTGTTAAGACTGCGAATCATATCCTGATTGAATATGCACGAATCCTGAGATCAGTTGAAAATATAAGAAATAGTAAATAGTGTGTGAATGTGTAAAGAAACACACCACCATAATTATTAATGAAGCTTTCAATATGTATTACTATGTGACAACACCCTCAACACGGACAATTTTGGAGATATTCAGAATTACGGTTACAAAAATTGAAGTTAAGAGTAATATAGCTCAAACAAGTAGAAATGGAAATTTTGTACTCCCCTTGTCGCAAGAGTTTCTATTGGCATTCACACATGTCTAAACAAACTAATTTCACAAAACGAATAGTTAAGGCCGAAACTTACCTAGATATTGTGATATTTGGTACATTGATTTAGAATGCAACCCTTAATTTGGGCATCCAAAAAGGGAAGTGCGGCTCTTAATTTGAAGCAGATGGAATACAAATTTGGAATATTATGCTGTTCAAATTAACTATCTAGTAATAAGAAAGAATGGTGTAATACTTTGATCCATCAAAATTATGCTGAATTAATGTACTAGAAACTTTTAACATCCCAACAAGATCCATAAATTATCAACTTCAAATTCATATCAATGCAACATTAAACTGGTGTCTCAAAAAGTCAAAATTAATCAACAGGTATAATGGTCAAAAACCCAAAAATTTCATGCACTTTTTTTAAGTTCAAAATAATAAACAAACCCGTTTCTTTCTACGAGCCAAATTCCAAATCCTCCAGCACATGTTCTCCAACCTTGTATTCCTCTCCTCGGAATTCCGGATTGATGAAGCCTGCAAATATGATTTAATACATAAATGCAATACAATCAAAAACACAAAAACCAAAGGTAAAATCCATACTATACATTTTGTAGAAGTGTAAAACAAAAATTTGAATCCAGTCCGTATTCGAATGTGTTGTTTACAGAGATTTATCCAGACAAGTATTTGGATGAGTGGATGCAGATATATCAAATCTCAATATATGATAATACAAATACGGATATTCAAAGTATTCACCATGGAAAATCCCTATCCAAGGCAGACTAAAATGACATGGTAATAGGAAATTAAACCTTTGCCAGAGTGACAGTTCCGTAAGCTTTTAGCATTATGTTTTATGTACCAATGAAGGAAACATAAGATCATAACTCGCAAATGATTATCGAATAAAAGTTCTATGGCTATTTTTATCGGAGAAAGGAAGGACTAAGTGTTCCTTTGCGGCCTATCATCTTCATTGTTATCATCATGATAGCCGATTGAATTTTGCTTCCATGCATCACTATTAACTAATATTCTTATGTCCTATAACAGAATTTATGTATCTACTCTAGCTAATGATGTGTATATATATATAGATTTCACTCATCAATCTCAACTTTTTGTTAACATTATCTTTGGTAGTTTGTATTCTATCGATAATTTTATAAATCATGTTGATACAATCATGATCAATCGCTTCAATTTCAAGTCGAGGGAGTAATCTATTGAAGTTATAGTTTCATATGTATTTTCTTTTTTGTAAACATTGATGCCTTCGAAGTCTCCAACTTTTAATACTGCCATACATTTGAAGGTAACTACTTTGGGTGCTTCACTACATTTTCCCATATTTCTCTGTTTCGATTAGGCTGATTATTAGTGCAATGCTATTTGTCCGAATCAGGGTAGTCCAACAAATAACAAGATGAAAATTCACTTTCATATATAATAGGATTCAGATGGTGCATTTGAAACCGTGTATGTATTATTACACCCATAACAAAAACCAAAAAAGAAAGAAAGTTAGGAATGCCACAATCAGCCAATCAGATTGTGGTCCAATCTTATGAATTTATAGGTCGGAGTAATTCTCATGATTCAATAAATTTAGATGTTCTCTACCAAATCTCATGATTTCCAAATTTTTTGTAACTTTAGGATCTCATGAATAAGGAAACATCACTTTCATAAATAATTGCGCAGAAAATGATAGCATAAGTAAGTGATAGGATCTATAAGATCCCTTAATCAACGAATTACATGCTCTTTTTTTTGATCTATAACAAATTACATGCTTCACACAACATTTTATGCACAATTTTATATGTTCAAATTTTGTTTCCATGTCATAAATCTAGCCAACTTCTAAACAGATATATACTCGGAATTTAAATTGGACAATCGTTTGCAAACTGACTTTTAGCAACGAAATTTTTGTCACTAATTTCGACAAGAAAACACATTCCAGTGCATTAGGGAAGAAAATCAACACTAAAGATAATTTACGAACTAATCAACCTCTTTGGAGGCCGAATCACATAAATTTTTCTAGAAACACAAAAAACGTGCACAAAAGCGTACACATAACAATGTAAAATCATTACTGGAAGAGTGAGTCTATTTACACTCTTTATCCAATCAAGAGGAAACACTGCACATAGTTTGTGGGTCCAACATTCTGCGTACATTAATCAAAAATTTGTAAAGGGTACACTAATCTTAACAATACGAATAGAACAAAACGCTACATACACCACTGGAATTTGTGTACAAAACAAGTACCGAAATACATTACATGGTTGTACTCTCGCCAAAGGTACAAATATTTAATGCACATTAGTACTCGTTATGTACAAAAGTGTTGATACACGTATCTTTTCCAATACGGATATATTAGTCATGAACACAGAAACATAATGGAACAATGGAGAATAATGCAAATGCAATTAAGATCTAAAATAAGAGAATTGAACATGTATACATAGATATATATATATATATATACCCGAGCCCAAGAGCGATGAAGATCGGTCTCATCGAATCCACTGATGACCTCTTCTACGAAGTAACGAGTCGGACTGAACCGGCCTCTCTCCCTCAACAACAGCGACGATTTGGCATCGTCCAATCCTGGATCAACGTCCAGGATCGCTTCTAGGTAACTGTTTATCCAGTCGTTTCCCGCCATTCTTAATCAACAAAAAGGAAAAATAAATTCATTCACACCTCCATCAATATAATACATTCAAATATACATTTGTGAACAGAGAAAAACAAAGAGAGAATGAAATTTTCAGAAAGTGAAAGGCAAGTATAGTTATGTGTATTCCAGAGAGAGAGAGAGAGAAACGGTTATGTGTGATGCGTTTATGTGGTGATGGGTATACACTGACAACAGAAAATGCGGGAGAGAATGATCAACGACTTCTTGAAAATGAATCTACTATTCTGCTCCGTAGGTCGATTCCCTGCAGCTGGGCTACACAAATCTTTAGTGGCCAACATTTGTTTCAGTACCGTGGAAGATTAATCGATGTGCACTAAATCTATGCACTTAATGGAAAATAAAAAAAAAAAATAAACAGAATTTACTATTATATTAAAAGGGTATTATTTACGCTCTCATATTTATCGTAAATATTCTCTTAAGTATATAAACTCGGCTCAAATAAAAAAAATGTGTTACGAACTACTCATTTAATGTCAAGCAATAGAAGGGGCGTTAAAATGTGCTTTTAATTAAATTTTGTTTAACACATGGAGTTAGATTTGTGATGAGAAAATTAGTATTTACATTATAGTCTCTACGTATTTTGGTATTTGTGTTCTCGCTAGAAGTAGATAAAAAAATAAAGTATCCCAAGGAACCGAATCTTCAAAAGAAAAAAAGTTAGAGACTGCATCAAAAACATGTTCCAACTCTAGGATATAATCCTAATTTTATTTTTTAATTTAATATAGTTTTTAAGAAAAAATATTTTTGTGAGATTTGATATATCGATTATGTCAACAAAAATGAACATTTTTTTTTTGTGAAAAATTAAGGGAGGTCTAAGTCTCTCCCTTAATCCTACAAATAAAGAAAAACCCTCCCCTCCCACCCCATGAGTCGAACCCTTGACCTCAAGTCAAGGGTGGAGGTTGCCTACCACTGGATCAACATTATTAAGCTGTCAATTTGATTCAGAGATATTATAATTTTTTTTATTTTTTTTAAGTCAATTACAATATATTTCACTGAAAAATTACATAACAACCAACTACTTGCTTTTGGTGAAATAATTTTTATCTAGGCATTGAATTGCTTACTACTTTTCTATTAAGTTGCATAATGATAATTTTTGTATTTAAACATGATTTCCACGAACAAAAAATATTTTAAACATTTTCAAAAAAAAAAAAAAAAAAGATTATAAACATGATTTAAACATGTTACTTAGGCAAGTCCGCCTAAATGGACAATTTTCTTCATGCAATTAATGAATTACCCATTTTGAAAAGGTAAATGATTAGATTTTTCCATAAAATTTATGAATCTAAGATGTCTATATCAAAATATTCAATAAATACTACATTAAAAGAAAAAATTAGTTAATTACTTAAAAATAAATAAATTGTAAGCTCTTTGAAGTATTTTTTTTATTCTCGTTATAATATTCGAATTCTATTATAAATGATATTATATTTTTATTAACAAAAAAAAACCCTTAGAGCACATGTTAAAAATTTAAATATTAAAATAATAAAAAAACAATATATATTAAATTAGGCACAAATTTTTATATAGGACTGAATTGTTTCGATTCATTGTATACTTTATATATTTGCTAAAAAAATTGTATACTTTATATAGGACGGTAAGGAATAAGTTAATAATTTTCATTAAATAAAAGGCTTTTAGTTAGAATTCTATTATTATAAAAGGAAGGTGATTGAAAAGATTTTGTGAGGCTTCCAAATTAGCAATTGTAGTCATTTTTGGCAAATTAGAAGGATTTTGTGAATTTATTTGACCTTTTTCGTTTCTCCTATATATATAAGCAACATCCTCGATCTCTGTTAACTTTATCAATTTGAGCTAATACAGTTTTATATTGTGCGGGACTTACCTTCCTCTCTATTATTCTTTTGTTCAATGAGATTTAGTTTGAGGGCGAATACAGATAATTTCTTTTATTAAATTTGGTGGAGATGATTTTTATGATGAATTTATCTCCACAAAATTTCATTGAAAGATTCAATCTAGAAGAGGGTGAGATCATCGTCTAAAATTTAAATAGTCAAAAATAAACATATATATCAAACTTTTATCACTCTCACTTTCAGTTTGAATTTCTTAATGAAATGTTGTAGAGATGATCGACTCATTATAGAGACCATTTCCATTAAATTTTATAAAAAAAATTATCTTATTTAACCCTCCAACTAAATTCAATCCATTAAACGAAATTGGATTGAAAGAATAATGGAAAGGAGCCGGATCCGACTTTGTAAAAAAGACAATGGTAACATCAAAGCTTCAAATGGGTGTTCTTTTTCTGTGTCTTGTTATATTTGCTCAATGCTTTGGTCCCCCCCCCCCCCCCTCTCTCTCTCTCTCCCCTCTCTCTCTAATGATTTTTTTTTTTAAGACAGCGATAATTTTTTTTAAAAAAATAAACTTTTTTTTTCTTACAAAATATAAATGCACAATCACATTAGACATATAATCACTAAACCAATATAAGATTCGACAACCATGTGCATATATGTCGGAATTCAGGAATTCTTTGTTACGAGGACAGAAAGATGTTAACGGATTACAAGACCGTTGGCTTTCTGTAACACCTTTTAAATCATTTTGTCTTTTGAAAGCATTCACAATGGACAATTATATTTTTTCACAGGAAGCAATAATTCCACAACCTCTTGTTTTTTTTCTTTTTATACAAACCACAAATCTCGAGTAATATAATAAGAATAGACACAACCATTATAATATGATAGACACAACAAAATAAAAATTCATTAATTACGTCCATGTGAACGAATCTTGTATTTCATTGTTACGAAAATAAAAAAAAACGCTAATAGGTTAGGATGCTATTACCTTCTGAATGGACAAATTAACCTTTGGAGACTGCTAATTATTAAAAAATATATATCACTGAGAAAAGAAAATGCTGAGCTATCCATATTTCTTGAATATATTTAGGTGTTATATTATGTATCGGTATTGTGAAAACATATTATACAACTTTTAATTTACGTACCTTGCTCTAATAAATCATTTTTCCTATGGTAACAGTCGTAGCTTTTATTAATCTTTAGCCACTGGCCAAATTTGACTCCTTTATTTATAGTGGGTACCAAAAAACAAAGAAATTATAATAGGATAATTATAACGACACATTTATTAAAAAGCAAATGATCTTATAGAATGTTAACATTCTCCTTGTCTTTGTAATATGAAAGTTCTGAGTTCAACACATATAGACGTAATTATTAAACCTTTTATTAGTACATCTAATTATATTGTGTTGTGAAATTATTGCCATGTATATATCAAAAAAATAATGCGACAACATAAAAATTTATGATACTTTTTTATTATT
Source organism: Lonicera japonica (assembly GCA_021464415.1). Lineage (NCBI taxonomy): Eukaryota > Viridiplantae > Streptophyta > Magnoliopsida > Dipsacales > Caprifoliaceae > Lonicera > Lonicera japonica. The sequence goes on from CM038470.1 coordinate 61,153,165, forward strand.
AAAATATACGGTAAGTTAAAGATTAATTTAATGAAAAAGTAATACAGTTGGGGTGTGCTTGTTAATAGTCTCAGAGTCTTGACAAAAGTTAATTATGTTTAACTAGACGATCAAATGATTGTGCATTGTTCGTTGCCTCAACTAAGAGGACTTTTAGAAATTTTTATTTAATTGAAAATGGTTTGCCACTCTAACTAAATAAAATTAAGTAGTAAAGTAAAAAGGGCGTAAAAATAAAAGATAGAAAGTTAAAGATAATTAACACTCGAAAGTATTTAAATTAGTTTTTGATATATTAGAATTAGGGGTGTTTTCGGTTTCGGTCGGGGTAGAAAGCAAGGCACCCCAAACCCAAACCAAATATAAAAGTTCGGTTTCGGTTCGGTTCGGTTTCGGTTTCTAAATCTTCGAAACCCAAACTCGAACCAAACTTTTCGGTTCGGTTTCGGTTCGGTTTTATTCGGTTTTTACATATATTTTTTTTAAAATCAATTTAACATAAAAATATAATACTAATAGTAATGTAATAATGATTTATATTCAAATTAAAGTGATATTTTTTAGAAACAAGGAGCAACATATAAATACCATATTTTCTATTAATTACAATTTTATTTGTACATTTATAAGAATGAAACACATTAAATAAAATGATGAATTATTTTTCCATCATGTATGTGATAAAAAAATCTTAGCATTATGTAGTTAATTAAATAATAAAGGCGTGCGCTAATGACCATTTTTTAAGATTATCATAATATGCAACTAATAAGAAATATATTCTTATAAAAATGTCATCTTTTTTGTATCATAGTATAATTAACGTGTGCCATTAAAGTATATATTAACATTTATTTTTTTTATACATAATTCGGTTCGGTTCGGTTTAGTTCGGTTTTAGACTAGCTTACCCCAAACCCGAACCAAACGTTTCAGTTTCGGTTCGGTTTTCTTGTTTTTGGTTTCGATTTTTTTTCGGTTCGGGGTTTTGCGGATCGGTCCGGATCGGTTCGATTCGTTCGGTCGGTTTTCGGATTGACTTTAACACCCCTAATTAGAATATTTTAAATGTGCTTTGAGATGTAGCTCTCAACTCTTATTTATATTTGCGAGAGTAGCAACAACCCACTACTTATTCAAATAACTAGTTGAACTAGTGGACCACTTCGAAAAATGCTACGTGTCCCACTAACTCCAACTATATACTCTTAATGTAATTTCTTCTAACTTTCGCCGCAATTGTTTTTTTAGTAATTTGTACACCATCGATTTGTTTTATCCACATGGTGTCATATTAAAATTTTGGAGCATAGCTTTTATTCCCCCAAAAAGATGGCGTGGGGCTTGATTTAATGTGGTGTAAAACAGATACATAATATTAATTGGTTCTTTCTCTTGAACAAACTTTGAAATTATTTCGTGTTAAATGATATATATTTATGTATGAGAATTGAACTTTTCATCCTCTTTTTTCAAATTCTAATATTAACCAACATTACTATTATAGTATAAAGTTATTGACAGTTTTAGTTAATTGGAACAAAAGTACTGAAAAACAAAAGAGGCAGTTATCATCTCACGAATTCCCTTCGTTAAAAAAATAATAAAATAAATAAAAGAAAATGAGTTAATCTTAAGGATATGATATAAGTACTAATTAAAGAGAGATTCATGTTAGAAGTTGAGAATAATGCAAACACTAGTAAAGTCTTGAAATTTAATAATTGTTGCACAATTGAATACAAAAATTAATTTTAGTTCAATAAAATAGCCAAATAGGGGTAAATTAAAACTATAGCTAAATTTGTTAGAGACTAAATTTATATTAGATGATTAAAATTAGGGCTAATATTATTATGACTACCGTAAAGAAATTAAAACTTCGAGCTCAAGGATTAATATAGTTATCGAGTAGAAAGTACTTAGACAAGTTAATAATCATAATGAAGTCAGATATTAAAAGAAAAGAGATTTAAAACAACATACGCCAGTATTTTTGGAGCTCGTTTGTTTTGTATTTTAGAAATGGAATAACCATCCGGAACATCTAGGATGTCTTGTTAGTATTTAGTTTAGACATAAATTCTTTTAAGAGTTAAATTACCTCTCTATATTTGGTTCAAACTATAATATAAATGAAATACATGTGAATTACTAAAATGTTCTTCATTTTATAAAATTAAAGAGAATATAAATGAAAAAAAAAAAGTTGCCTTGAAAAGTAGAAAGAATATTTTCATATTAAGAGAAAATCTAATAAAAAATACTTAGAGTAATATTTTATTCTTATCTATTTAAGAGGAATAATTTTAAAAGAAATACTCAACTTTTAAAATAATGTATTTCTAACTCAAAACTTAAACCACGTATCATTTTTTTTTCAAATAGAATCGAGCATTCTTGAAATATTTTAAAACTCGAATTAAACGAACTTTCAAAATCCTGACAAAAGTAGAAGTGATTTGACAATAATAATACTAGTAAATTTTAAGATAATATAATGTTATGGTTGTTTCATTTTTTTTTTATTTTTTTTTTTGAACAAAATTATGGTTGTTTCTTTCAAAAAATAGAAATAAATTGATTAATAAATAATTTTAATTTAGCAGAGGACCCCACAATCCCTTATCTCAACTTCCCAATTAAATTTCTGTTGGCATATATCTCTCTCTCTCGTGAATGATAAGTATCAACCTAAACAAGCTGTGTTTAATACTTCAATGGCAATCGCCTCGAACGAGTTCGACAAAATGACTGAACGAACTAGCCATTTCATTAATAGTGGTTGAGCAAATCAATTGAATTGAAATTCTTTTCACAATTTTCCTTCTCTTAACAAGAAGAAGAAGAAGAAGAAGAAGATATGTCTTTCTTTCTCGGTCTATTCTTCGGTGTGGCATTGGGCGTACTATTGATCGTTGGTTACGCTCGTTTCGAGAATGTCCGATCCAAGCGCCGATCCGATTTGGTATCTCCCTCTGTTTTTTTTTTTGGCTCATTTATTGTAATGTTCTTAGATATCGATAAATAAACTAGTCGCAGCCCGTGCTAAAGAAACCGTAAATCTTAGAAACAGTAACTTGCAATATCAATAAGTATTTTGTTCTTTTTACATTTTTTATGATTCAAAATATTGCCTTTTATTATATAGATTGATACGTGTATATATATAATGTGTACATTTATACTAATGGTAACCTATGCCAGAACGTTATTAGCGTTTAAAAAAGCATCTTGTACTACAATTGATTATTTGCGTCTACACAAATTACAATGACAATAACAATACTATTGCTAAAGCTAAAATGGCTATTGCCAGGGCAGCAACTACATTAATTTGTACAGTTTGTTGTACATTAGGTGCATTGCTCTGGCAAAAGGTATACCTAATTTGGCAATAGAACCACTTATCGATATCCTCCTTGGTCCCAACTTAATTAAGAGTCCACTATTCTTTGGGACGTCTTAGATTAGGAGTTCAGTTTCTTTTGTGGTAAAGAATTGAGTTTCGTTCTTAACCATTTAATATGTTGAAAAATTGGTATATTTTTAAAAATATGAAAGTCAAACATGAAGTCATAACTTGGAATGGAGGAGTTATGTATTTCTCATTTTGATTGTTTGGTAGGTTGATACAAATTCTTCAGGGTGAGGATAAAAATTATGTTTAAGTTTTAAACATAAACATTTTTAATGTACTTCTAATACTCCCTCCATTCCTAATTTCATCACAATAATGGTTTAGAACAAAACTTGTTTCCCATTATGCATTTGGGCTTGTTGATTATGTTTTGAAAAGGAAAGTGGTCTCTTAATTAAGGATGGAGAGTAGTAACTTTTATTTTTGGCTCGTGTTTATTGATCTTATGAATTGAATTAATTTAGATTATGTGTGTATTAGGCAACAACAATTGCTGCTTTTGCAAGAATGACGGTTGAGGATTCAAGAAAACTTCTTCCACCGCAGTACTACCCGTCTTGGGTCGTCTTCTCACAGCGACAGAAGTTGAGTCTGTCTTTTATAATTTTTATATGCGTATACACATACACACACGTTTATATCTTTGTATGTCTTCATGTCTGTTCTGATTCGTGAGTGTTTAATGAAGTTTCTAACTATGTCCTGTTTGCGTATTGCAGTTAACTTGGCTTAATCACCAACTTGACAAGATCTGGCCATATGTTGATGAGGTAAGTTTCTATTTCCATCACTTTGAAAAATATTTGCTGGTCTCATTTTGGTCCGCAGCAGCGAATAGAATCCTTGCTTTGCATTTTACAAAGGTTCAAATGCAACCTATAGATTGTTTTTTTTTATTTTTTTTGTAAATGCAATGGCATAGGCAGCATCGGAGCTAATAAGAACTTCGGTTGAGCCAATTCTTGAGCAATACAGACCAGTTGTAGTAGCTTCTCTCAAGTTCTCAAAATTGACCCTTGGTACCGTTGCTCCACAATTTACAGGTAATCAAGTTCAATTTTTGTTTCAGTCTTATGTGTCAAATAGCATACATTCTTGATTGGCCAGTAAACTTAGCTAGTTAATACGTACTTTGTCTCAAACTAAGGGTCCGTGTTCGATTTTCATGTATTTTTAAGGATACGCTAATTTTTACATAATCAATGTGGGTAAGAAGAAAAACTTGTTTACTATTGTGAGATTTGGTAAATTGATCATGTCATAGAAAGGAAACTGGACTCTGAACTTGGTACATCTCGAACATGAACAATGGACTCATAATTTAGGACTGAGGGAGTATATATTTATTGATGCTTGAAATTGTTCTTAGTTTATGTCAGTAACATTAGTCGTCGAAAAATATATAACTGGTCAAATTGCACATTAAGATTGATATAATTGAAGAAAGTTAATGTGAAAATTTGGGAATTTGATAGCGTGGGTTATACATGGTGAAAATTTAATGAAGCCAACTATAAGTAAAACAATAAAACTAATACGAATCAATAAAACTTATCTGGAAAAGTTGCATCCTCACCTAAGTAAATATGAGAAAACATTTTTTCTTGAGAGAATAACTCTAGGCTAAAATTACTTTTGGTAACATTGCTATTTGATTAACATGTTTCAAGTTTAAGTTATGCCTATATATACCAAAAAAATTGCCTATGTTTTTCTTGATTCTCTAGAATTTATTTTATTAATAACCTTTCTTACTCATTAGAAAGACTGTATTATATATATAATTTCAATATTACAATTTCACTCTAGGCCTTGATTAGAGTTTCAAAAAGAGAAAATATATGTATATGATCTTCTTCTTTTTGTGATAAATTAGAAGAGAGCTAATTGATTTTGTTCATTTGGTCGAAAATAATTGATGCCCATCTATACACTTTGTTGATCTCTTGTAGGAGTTTCTGTAATTGATGGTGATGATGGGGCAATTACTATGGAGTTGGATTTTCAGTGGGATGGAAACCCCAATATCACTCTTGATATTAAAACCAGAGTTGGTGTGGGACTACCAATACAGGTGCTTTTTCTCTCTTAATTCCTTTTTTGTCTTTGCCGGAGCAAAGACTACTTTGATAATTGAACCATATGCTTTCACAATTGTACACTGGTATGGCAAAAGCTGTATTTGCTTTGGCACTACGTTCTACACCGTATGCTTTGGAAGTTGAAACATATGCTTTTACAGTTGTACACTGCTATGGGAAAAGCCACATTTGGTTCAGCACCAGAGTTGCACCATATGCTTTGATAGTTAAACCATATGCTTTCACAGTTTTACACTGATAGGGGGGAAACTGTATTTGCTTTGGTACCAGAGTTACATCATATGCTTTGAAATTTGAACAAAACGCTTTCACAGTTGTACATTTTTAATGGAAAAGCTGTAGTTGCTTTGGCACTAGGGTTACACCATATGCTTTGAAAGTTGAACGATATGCTTTGAGTAGTACGCTGCTAGGAGGGAAGCCGTACTTGCTTTGGTACTAGAGTTACCCTTTGATATTAGTAATAATCAAGGTTGGGCCTAGTGGTTAAACATTATAAAACTATTCTTGACCTTTTCCTTTGCTAAAAAAAATAGAATTTCTAATGTTTGCTTTTACAAGCTACTATGATGGTATAGATTACATCTATGAACAACTCTATAAGAAACAAAGACTTAAACTTGGACTTTACTCCATATTTTGATATTGAAATTTGAGTTTCCCCCAATGTTTTGATAATCCTTAGACGTTGGCCCCTGCATGGGGGGCTTCTTAAAGTCTAACACTCTAACATAAAAATACAGGGTAAATCAAAGAATTACGTAACTAGCAATTAGACTTTCACCTCTTTGAGGTACCCCTGCTCAGTGTTCGTTTGCGTAGGCAAAATCATATAAAAGTCCCTTATTAATGTGTTAGTTCTATTTGTTCATTCTAGGTTAAAAACATCGGATTCACCGGTGTGTTCAGGTTAATTTTCAAGCCGCTAGTTGATGAGTTTCCTTGTTTTGGAGCAGTTTGCTTTTCCTTAAGAGAAAATGTGAGTCATCACTATTTTATTTCTCATTCAATTAAAGACAACATATAATACTTTGAAAATATGTAATTCCCCATAAATTAATGCAATATATAACATTGGCCTTATGAATTATTTTTCCTGCCCCGCAGAGAAATCTAGATTTTACACTTAAAGTTGTTGGCGGTGACATATCGGCAATTCCTGGAATTTCTGATGCGATTGAGGTTTGAGAGTTGTTATGTTTTTCTATGCTATTTCTTTATCGCGCATGAGTTTTTTTTTTTCATTTTCTACATGGAAAAGAAAAAATTGATTGAGTTTCTCCTTGGGCCTTGGGAGAAATACTTTTTTAATAAATACTGAACAACATTTAGTGCCGAATGAATGGACATGTATTTCAGCATTTTACTTTTCACCCGAGCGAAAACTAATTTGCCCTGGACCAAACGGATCGTAAAGATTTGTATATACTTGGAGAAAGAGGTTTCCACTATATATTTTAACCTATGTCTTGGTTTTGGTTACTAGACCTTTAATAAGTACATTTGCTTTTGTTCAGTTTTAAATTATGCATCGTATATTTGCAAAAGGAGCAAGACAACATGTAATATGTAGCTAAAGATCATATGTCATATCACTAGATTTGGTTTGATGAAAATATAACTATTTGTTTGCATAGGAAACAATACGAAATGCTATTGAAGATTCTATTACATGGCCGGTTCGTCAAATTATACCCATCATACCAGGGGATTATAGGTACGCTAATTCGTAAATGCCTATTTATATGTTTTCATTTATTTTCCTAGTGTTGGGTCTTCATATTCGAACGAATACGACATACATCGGCCAAAAGATTCTAACATTCTATGGCATGAAGAGACAATATAGAACATTAAAAGCCAAATTAGACTGGTGGACAAACATTGTGAAACTACCATTTGGTAGTCTCAGGGTTTTTTTTTTTTTCTGTTTTCATTTTGCACATATTCAGCTCAGAAATAGCCTTTACTTGCTCTGTTTTCTAGGTCATCACATCATAATATTGTAGTTGACATAAAATTTGGTGAGGTACTAAATATGTTTCTCGGCAAGTGTAATAACTAGGAGATTGAACATAGAGGGACAAATGATGAGGACATGCTTAGAAGATTCAGTGACGTGTAACCAGTACATTGGTAAGATAAATGAGTTTACTATAACCATATTATGTATAAGCTTCACTATGAACCAATACAAGAGTGACATGTCACTGTGTCCTCAAAACATGTCCTCAAACTGTGTGATCCTACAACTACTTCCAATAATTAAGGATGTCATAGACAGCTTATTACTCGAAGAGCTTAAGCATTTAGAAAATGGGACATAAGTTAATTAACCACACTAATTTCCCATTTAGAATGTTGTATTATATATCTTGTAAGGCCACTATTGAATTGTATATCTTCTAAAAGGTACCCTTCATGTTTCACTTGTTCAAACCATAAGAAAATATGCACACACAAGTATACATATATATATATATATATTTTGAGGCTAAGTAACCCTTATCTGTGAGCTTGTTTATTTTAGTGACCTAGAGTTAAAGCCTTGTGGAACATTAGAGGTGAAGCTCATACAAGCCAAGGAATTGACAAATAAAGACATCATCGGGAAATCGGATCCTTATGCTGTGGTATTCATACGCCCACTACCTGACCGAATGAAAACCAGCAAAACTCTTGTAAGACAAAACTCATTTTTTCTCTAAAAATGAAATGATTACTCCCTCCGTTCCCAATTAAAGCTCCAGTTGTTTGAAAGGAAAAAAGAGTGAAGGGAAGGAATAGAATGAAAGAAATCTATCCACAAAGGAGAGAATCTTTCTTTTCTCTTACTCCCTTTGTATCAAATTAAGAGTCGTGTTTCTTTTTTGGAACATAATCAATGGAGCTCTCATGATAGGAAGAAAAAAAATTGTATATATCCTTGACTATTAATTAGGCTGAAACTAGTGTTTTCCTCAAAATGCTTGACCGTTAATTTGGTCTAGAGGGAGTATTGTTTTCCTTTTCATTTATTTAATTATCCTTGTCAGATGAATGTAACTTTGCATTATTTGTGTAGAACAACCAATTGAATCCGATATGGAACGAGCACTTCGAGTTTACAGTAGAAGATGCAGAAACTCAACATTTGACCGTAAGAGTTTTTGATGATGAAGGAGTTCAAGCTTCTGAAATAATTGGTTGTGCTCAAATACCATTGAAGGAACTTGAACCCGGTAAGGTGAAGGATGTATGGCTTAAACTGGTTAAAGATTTGCAGGTCCAAAGAGATAATAAAAACAGGGGTCAGGTGTGTAATGTCAAGTACATATCTTTCACTACTCTCTTTCATGAAATTTATATTTATTGGGTCGGATGCTCTATCTTAAAGATGATATTGGAGTGATGGAAATCACTCTAGAGGAGAGTTGAAGAAATTTGGACCGTTAGTTTAAAACTAAGCGGCCAGATTTTGACAGGTAGTTCATGCCTAAATTGATCCTCGCCAGAGGTTGAAACTATTTGTCAAAGTATGAGCCATCTAATTTATAACTAACGGTCTAAATTTACTACTCTACTCTAGAGCGATTTCAATCACATCGTGAAATCAAAACAATGCACCATAATGCACAATATCCCGGGACTAATCCACCCGTTTCGTTTTGGGTTGGATGCTCCACCTTTAAAAGTCATCATGAAATTAAGGCTTTCGAAAGATGAAAAATGAGATGAATGCCTCATTCATAGAATAAATTTATGTGTTTAGGATACATGTTCAATATAGCTTATTTCTTTTGGAAGAATTTATCAAATACGTTCATTTATGTACAACTAAACAATTTTCATATTTCATATTTGCATTTGTGTTGGCTTTTAGGTGCATTTGGAGCTTTTATATTGCCCAATTGGCATGGAGAGTGTGTTCACAAATCCATTTAACCGAGACTTCAGATTGACAGCATTAGAGAAATCCCTCAAATCTGGAATCGATGGACCAGAAACCGATCCTGCAAAATCCGCTCAACAAAAGAGAAGGGATATCATTGTGAGAGGAGTGCTTTCCGTGACAGTAATATCTGCAGAAGACTTGCCCGCCGTTGATCTAATGGGAAAATCAGATCCTTATGTCATAGTTATAATGAAGAAATCCGAACAAAAACAAAAAACTAGGGTATGATTCTTATGATCCGGTTGTGGTTACACTTCATTTGCTTTATTGATGTCGCCAAAGCAATGTAACGTTTTTGCTCCACGTGGTACAATTGTTTGAATGATGATGAATGCAATTCTTTCTCTTGTTATCATCAGGTTGTAAATAAAACCTTGAATCCAGTTTGGAATCAAACATTTGACTTTGTTGTTGAGGACGGGTTACACGATTTGCTAATGTTGGAAGTATGGGATCATGACACTTTCGGAAAGGTAACCTTCTCGATCTCTCATTTTCTGTCTTTCTCATTCTTTTTCCTTTGGGTGGGTCTGTTTATGTGGGGGGGTTTGGCTCTCATGAGAGTGCAAAAACTAAATGCCGGGCCCTTCTCGCCAATACAACATACTTCTTGGGCCCTTATTTTAATACCATGTTTAAAAAATTAATCCTTCAGCATAAGTTAGAAAAGCCTCTACTGCAAAAAAGTCCCTGTGGAGTCGCCCATTTTGTGTATGCTCAGGATTTGACCCAAAGAAGAAGGGGGGGTGGGTAGGGGTGCAGACTTGTCCTACTAACCCCTCTCCCCCCTAAGAATTCTTCTTTTACTAATGAAGATCCAATTTGTTAGACCTGATCGAGTGGTTGATGTGGTGGTTAAGATCCTTGGTAGGTCACAAGTTCTTATCTTCCCCTACCCCAAACCATGTCTCTACCCGATAATGCACTGTTATATTTTATTCTCTTACATTCATCATTTCGTGTCTCATGTTTACAAATGACTAAAATGTAATATAAATTCTCGAGAAAAACTAAAACTTCACACTCGAAAAAAACTAAAATAAGTCTTCATTTTCTCTTTCTTGCTAATCATAACTTCTAGTTCTCAAGTAGAACCCCATTTGATTCGCATGAACTATTTTCACATTGACTAAGGTGATAAAAGTTTCAACCTTGGACTCGCCCTTATCTTTTTCAAAAATTGTAAAAATATTTCTTACAATTTTTGTTGCATTGTTCTTGAATATTGCAGGATAAGATGGGGAAATGCATAATGACACTAACAAGAGTTATACTAGAGGAGGAATTCACAGATACTTTCCCCGTAGAGGGAACTAAAGAAGGAAAGCTAAATTTGCATATCAAGTGGGCCCCGCAGCCAATATTCCGCGATTCATAAGAGCCAAAAGCGCATAATTTCCTTTGTATGATCAAAGTTTTCTTTCTCTTGTTTGGTTGGTGAGAAAATTTCACATGAGCAAAGTATGAAAATTGATGAATAAAGAATAGAAAACTAAAGAAAAAGATGCAGTCGCGAGGAATCGAGTTTTGTTGCTTATATATTTATGTAATGGTAGTTAAGTAGGCAAATAGACAAGTTGATTAAAATTGACAAGAAAATGAAAGCTTACAGTGAATTAAATAATTGTACATTATGCTTCAAATTAATCTGGAAGATGCCAAATTGTTTAGACATTAGCATTTTTCATGTAAAAATGCATATTGATGCTATAATTATATACAGTTGAGATTTTGAAAATTTTTATACGATTTTATATGTTTGAGACCATTATGATTCAATTTGTAATAGTTAAATTTAGTATTTTTGTAAAACTCATTCCATCAATTTTATTCTTATTTTGTTTAGAATTTTAGAGTTAATTAAAATATTCTTAAAAGATTCAACATATATATACTTTTGGAAAATACCAAATATATATATATATATATATATATTATTGGAATAGTCCAAACAGGGGAAAAAACATTTCACATTGGGTATGCTAACAGGTGGTAATACCTTGCGTTTGAAAAAACAAGGTTTGTAATATAGAAAATGATGCGTCAGTTATTAAAGGGTGGTGATATTGGCACCCCACAAAATACTTTATAACACTCCCATTTTTACTAACACTTTCACTTTTACACTTTATCTTACACTCCCACGTTATACCTACCACTCCCAACACTCCCACTTATTTTTGGTAATTAATCTTCTACTTAATTAATTAACAACATTATTAAGTAATTAACTACATAATAACATAAAACAAATTATCCTAAACTAACCTCAAAATTTCTCCACCATCTCTACCATCTTCTCAAACAAGCAAAACTACATAATAACTTAATTTTGGAATAAAGAAAGGACAACAAGTAAGAAAGAGTTAATGAAAGAGAGATATACATGTTTTTATTTTATTTCATTGTTTATATTATGTTCATAACATACATATCAAATATATAAACAAAAAGCATAATTAATGGTGGAGATATCTCTCTTGAGTCCTTTTTTCAGTGGCCATGTTTTGCCATTTACATATCCAAGATGTGCATGGTTGGTTAGAATAGGAGCAAGGAGTTTTTGGTAGAATTCTCTTGATATATCGATCATAAGTGAGATGTGAGTTAGTATTCCGACTGAAATCCTCTGACTATTCAATACCTCATTATTCTAGTCAAAATAATGAGGTATTGAATGATGTTGATAGGCAGCAAAGTCAAGCTCATCACCATAGTCCAACCTTACCCCCTGCTTATATTCATAGCTCTACATCATCTTCATACATTGAGCTTACTCACAGTGTCTCCACTGCAAGTTCTCCACATTCTTAAGTCGGAAGAGAAATAGATTGCTCTAATTATCCTCCTCACACCAGTACCACCTCTATTGATACTGTTCTCCCATGTTCTCTCACCCTTGTCGATAAAATCAGTCACATTTGGGATGGCAGGCCTTTACCTCAATTCAGAAATCAAGGCAAGCCTGGTCCTAAGGCCTTCCTTGGTAGATCATATGTGGAACCTTATCCTTACCATTTTACTAGAGCAAGACACAGTAATAAGTACTCCCCACTCAGTGATCATCTTTTAGAGGATGATGGAGAAGGGGAATCATGGGATCAAAAATCCGTGGACAATTCCATTGATTCCTCTGACCAAATGATTGCTTCATAAGGGTTATACTCTCCTGCTGATTTTGATCAGTATTTTGCTGCCCCTAGACTTGACAGAAACTGGGCAGCCATGGTGGATGAACCTCCACTTCAATCATGGGAAGCCATGGCAGATGCAAATTTTAAGTTGCAATTGCAAAAAATCCCACAGAAGATGAATGCATTTAATTAAAGCAAGATAACAGACCTTCCATTTTAGCACAGAACTTCCACCCCCTGGTTAAGCTGATCACAACACAAGCATTAGTTCACAATCCTTTTCTGGTGCTTCAACACAAGGGGGCCAGATTACTCCCCTTCCCCAGTTCAAACCAGAGCTCAAAGAAAGAAGAAAAGCAATACCCTCCCTTTTAACAAACAACAAAAGTTGAAAAAAGCTTTCATTAAAGATACCAAGTCAAAGGCAAGCGGAAAAGCTTCCACCTCTCATGCTCCATCTCCTCTTGATCATGATGACTATCAATGGAAAGTTTACCTTGATGATGAGGAAAAGAGAAAGAATGTTGCTTCAGTTTCTGCAAAAAATAATTCTGTTGTGCATAATGTATAATCAGAATTAACAGCTGTTACTGCAAACCAGTTAACTTAACGTTCAGTTCTCTATAGATCTCTGTTGGCCAATTCTGTTTGCTTCAAGTTAGTTTTTCTACTTACAAGCAGGTGCAGCAGTTTTGCCAGTTCCTGTGCACAGGTAGCAAGGATTTTGCAATTTCTTTTCCTACTTTGTTGACAGCCGATCTTTTTGTCTCTTTTTTTATGGCCTAATTTTATTTTTTATTGGCCAAACTGTTATGGCCTCTATTGCCCTTTTTAAATTTGCTTCGTGGACTTTAGTGCTTAGGTTTTTAGTCCATGTTCTAATTTCCTTTTGCTCGTAACAATTGCATTTCTTTGTGATTTGGTCTTAGGGATGGTCTTTTGTATCCCCCTCCTTTTGTATCTTTTTGGTTATTTATGCTATCACTTTAATGCCCTTCATTGGGCAAAACGGACTTTAAAAAAAATCCAGCGTATTTTGCAAATAACCTTGTGTCTCTTATTCCATTTAGTGCCAGTGGAAACAAAAATCCTATTTTTCCTCAACTCTACAACATTAATTTGAGATCATTATGAGAAAACAAAATATAATACAAGAATGAACTTTTACCATAAATATTGCATTGAAACTATCTTGGTTACACTTAGTCAGGCTGGAGGTTTTAAAATACAATATATATTTTTTACTATTTGCAGTCAAATATAACCATAAAATAGAAAAGGATTTAAACTCACCTAGGCAGTAGAAGCCTCCATTTTTTGGTTCTTTGAACGTCTCCTTTTACAAGTTTGAATGTCCAGGCTTGTTTAGGATATCGAGCTGCGAGCACAAGAATATGATAAGGGAGGATATTAATAGAATAAACATTTATGAAATATGGGACATCAATTGTCTCTACAGCAGATGGAGTTCCATTCAACATTCTTTTAGAAAGACAAACAAAATGCTATTTTGTTTATACCCTAGTGTATATATATATAAGGGATGTTAATAACCATCTTTCCTAAAAGCTTAAGCTATTAGGTAGTGGGCCAACAATATATATCATGCTTTTCAACACTCTCTCTCACGTGAGACACCCACTTGCACGTGGAGAGACAAACCAAACCAAAGGTGCACTTTGTGTACAAATAATAATGTGCATACTTCACAAACACAAAGGGGGAAAAAATGTGAGTTGCAGGATTTGAACCCGAGACCTTGCAGAACATGAGCTCTGATACCATGTTAGAAACCAACTCTCCCAAAAGCTTAAGCTTTTAAGAGAAGGAACCGTAATGAATATTATGCTTAACACCCTTCTTCACGTGCGACCCCATACTCGTACGTGGATAGCAAACAAATTTCAAATTTCAGATTAACAGATAGGGAATGGGTTGCCAAGGCTTGAACCTTGGACCTCCCAGAAAACCAACATCTGATACCATGTTAAGAACCACCTATCCCAAAAGCTTAAGTTGTTAGGTAGTGGACCAACAATATATATCATGTTTTTCAACAAGGGAGTACCTGTGAACCTGAACAACTTGAACATTGTTATGCAATTTGTGCCTCGAGTTATCGCACTATAGAGGGTATCGTCCTCGTTTTTTTCTTCTTCATTTTTGGGACATCAATTGTCTGTAAAGCAGATGGATTATTCAATTAAACATTCTTTTAGAAAGACAAACAAAAGTCTATTTTGTTTGTACCTTAGTGTGTGTATATATACTAGGGAGTAGCTATGAACCTGAATAACATGAACATTATTGAGTAATTTATGCCTACCTTGCATCGGGTTGCTGCATTATGGGGGATATCATCCTTGTATTTTTCTTCTTCGTTTACCCTTTTGCTGCTTCTTTGTCCAATTGCCGCCCTACAAAACAATCATGGATGCGATGCCTCTCTGAATTTGCTAGACAAAAGAGGATTGTGAATCAAGAAGAGTTAAGGACGTACGTTATGTGTTAGTACATTATTAGTCATCTCAATTTATCATTTTAAGAGTGTTCACGGTACATTAATTCAATTTTTAGACTATTTTCAAATCATACTGACACATGCGGTTGGATTATAATTAAAAGATTTAGAAAAAATTAAAAACAAGTCGGTCCAATCCGGTATACGTTTAGTTTTTTCAGCATGAAAATATATTGAACTTACGTTTCAGTTGTTCAAAACGTTAAACTAAACTAGACTAGACAATGGTCTCAGAATAGATTGATTGATGTTTGTCTATTTAGATTCGTCACACGTTAATCTTTTTTATCCTATTATCAGATCTTTTTTATTTCACCGTTCCGGATGGCACTGGTATACCCTAGTATTAAAATAAGTAAACAAAGGATGAAGTGAGGGCTGCAATGTTCTTAATTTCTTCTATAAAGGCTCCTGGGTTGAGCCAAATGGTAGAATGCTGGTTGGTTTATTCAAGCAAAACAGAAGCATTTTATTAAGTTTGGGGACTTGAACCCGCAAATTTGATCAGGTGTGTGCTATCTTGTCCCCATTAACTTTTTTTAAAAAATGTTTCCTCCAGGAAGACTTTGGAGAGCAATCTGATTGAGCAGCGTAAATTGATCTTGAAGAGGAAATTTTTCTTTGACGGTAATGATATTCCTAGGCAAATACATCTAAAATTACCTGTTATATCCATGAGATGGCCACCTTCTTGTACTGTGGATTGCATGTGTGAAAAGGCATTTTGAACTTCAGGTTTGTCAGAAAACAAAGCAGAGGTGCCTGCACATTGAAGGTAAGTTTACATTTTAGGTGCATCCTAGTGCCCAATTCCGTTTTTCAAAATTGGAGCAAAAATTAACCTACATAATTATGAGCGTCGGAATTTGGGTTGCTAGAATTCCAGTTCAAAAGATTAAAAATGGGTTCCTAAATTCCTTTATCTTCTATATTCTTAAAAGTTATTTCAAATCCAACCTATTTTGCAAATAACCTTGTGTTTCTATTCCATTTAGTGCCAGTGGAAATGAAAATCCTATTTTTCCTCAAATATACAACATTAATTTGAGATCATTATGAAAAACAAAATACAATACAAGAAAAAACTTCTACCATAAAGATTGCATTGAAGCTATCTTGGTTACATTTAGTCAAACTTGACGTTTCAAAATACAATATATATTTTTTACTATATACGGTCAAATATAACCATAAAATAAAAAAGGTTTTAAACTCACTTGGGCAGTAGAAGTTGGAATGTCCGGGCTTGTTTTGGATATCGAGCTGTGAGCACAAGAATGTGATGAGGGAGAATATTAATAGAATAGACATTTATGAAATATGGGACATTAATTTTCTCTACAGCAGATGGAGTATTCCATTTAACATTCTTTTAGAGAAACAAACAAAATGCTATTTTGTTTGTACCCTAGTGTATATATATATATATATAAATGAGTACTTATGAACCTGAACATCCTGATGTGGACTGAAGTTCTGAAATTCCTTGGCCGTGGCTATTTCCACGGTTGCATCTGATTCAGGTGCGTCAGGTTGACAACTTTTTCCATATTTATCTGTTTGCAACACAGGTTCTAAAGCAAGGGAAACACTTGACCTCTGCTCACTAATACATGTTTCAACTCTACTATTTAATAAGTTGTTTGGGTTAAAAAGCAACATCTGAAGAATCTTTCTGCGGTATTCTTTCTGCAAGATGCATGTACATATTATATAATTTTACAGAACTAGAAAAAGTTAGCCAATAATACACTGTGCATAGCAAAGAATAAATTTGTTGCGTTTGGCTTATAATTGATACAAGCAGTGAAGGTGCAAAAAGTCTTTTACACCAGGCAGTGTGCTCGTGGATGGTGCAAAACACGTATTGTACTTGGGCGGGTAAAAGTAATAAATCAAGTTTTTCACTGGGTATAAATAGTGAGGTTCTTTTCTATTTTTGTAAGACTTAAAAAAGTAGTACTTTGCAAGAGTGACAAAAGAGAGACTTATGCTTAGCTATGGTTTAGCTAAGGTTGAGAGGTGATCATTGGAGGTATGTTCCATTGATCTAGAGTGAGAATTATTGTGAGAGAATTGGTGTAAATTCTTGGTTATCAATAAATTTGCTCCCTCTTGGTGGAAGACCCGAAGGGTTCCACAAAAGTCTGGTGTGTTCTTTCTCTTTGCTTTGCACTCGGTTGTCATTACTCTTTATCTTTTATCTATATTTTCTTATTATTGTGTTGGCCATTCTTGGTTTGAGCAAAGATCCTATTGCTTGACAATTTTCGCCCGCTAATTGTTCTTGAAAATTCCCGAAAGGGATTTCTCTAGTTTATTTGTGGATTTGGGACCTGGTTATTGTTCCCACGTTCACAACAAAATTAATATTATATTTACATCAATGGGGATCCTGCTCATATTAGTACCATCCCATTTTTCTATGTATTGCAACAAATAGTTACCACAGTCATTCTTACAAAATAAGATTTGACTAAAATAAGTAAAAGACACAAGCAAAAGATCAATTGATAATAAAGACAAAGGAAAAAGTAGTATACATTTACAAATTAGTTTGTTTTGGTAAGGATGGTTGGAGGATGTTGAATTGCATAATTTGTTTAGAATATAAAGTAGATAACACTACCTGCTAAACAAATTAAACAACTCGCATTAGTTCAGATGAACATTCATCACCAAGTTGACTTAATGAAATAAATATATGGATGTTATACCATCTTCGCAACAAACTTATCCCCTATGTAGGAGTGTTGAATACAAGGAATCCAGGTAATATATGATTTTTTTCATTTAAATCAATGACAACTCCAATCCAATGGTGACCATAACACACTGGGATGATCAACTGAATTAAAAAACACACGAGGAGATTAGAGTATATTAGAGTTTAAAGAAAATAATAAAATAAGTCAATAATTACCATCTTGGAATTTTTTTGCTTAAGACGGAACACTATAAGAGTAAAAAATTTGATCCACACTTTTATTATTTTGTATGTTACTGTAGATGCATTGCTGAGACAAAGAAACATATATACTAAATAACATGCTTTGTAGTATTTAGATATGAAACACATAAATGAGGTTATGGTGCCGTACAGCGAGTGAAGAGTCAAATATGTACTTAGGGATCGAGCCCTTCCATTCATTGTTGAACATTCTAGCACACATGTTAACAACTTGCTCAAAAGAATTTTAATAAGCTCAACAAGTCATGATCAGTTTGCATTTCAGGAGTTAATCATGCACATAAGCTTAATAAGTAACATTAAAATTATACTTATACTGTCATTTATCCTTCTGCACGAAATAGTCGAACATCTTGACTATAAGCTTGCTAACAAGATGAGTCATAATGTAAATTAGTTGAACCATATATACTAATAATGATGATGGTAAGGACTTTGGAAAATTTAACGTAAAGACATACTGATCAGTAGCATCGGGGTGTATGATGTACAACAAAACAAGATCATCGAAAATTTCTCCTTCAATAAATTGTCGCGCATCATGATCATTCGGAATTTGTTCTTCATTAAATGGCCCCACATCTATACATTAACTCATGAATACTTTTATAATATATATAAATAAAGCAATCAGGAACTAAATACTAGAGGAAAAATATTATTAATAAATAAAAAGATTAAAAAAAATTGCTGGATTTTCGCGGTGCCGCTAAGTATTAGCGGGAATTTTTTTTAAAAAAAAAAGTTTTCAAGCCACTAAATCAAACCCATTGTCAAATACTACTCAGCAGTAAATAGTGGGATTGAGAATCTAACAAAAAACATTAATTAATTTAAGTTTGCTTTGCTGCTGATTTTTTTTATCTTTTTGAATGTTGATATTGGATATGGGGGTTATCAAAAGGGCATTGACTGATTTTGGTATGGTTTGACCGCCAATCCCCAAAAGAGCGGTATTTTTTTTAGTAGAGTTACTGAAGCTGTGAAGGCACTTGGTGGGTTCGTTGGAATTAGAAAAAGGGTGGAAAGACCCTAATATACACATATATTTGGGATTTGGCTCATAAGAAAGATTCCTTGTGGGTTAAGTGGTGTCACACCTCCATGATAAAGGATAAAAACATATGGACTTGTAACTGTGGTCAATTAGCTTCGTTGACTTGGCGAAAAATTCTGAAATTGAGGGATCAAATTCAATTTTTTATTAACTATAAAACGGGTAATGGGATGGATATCTTTGTGTGGCTGGACAATTGGCATAGTATAGGGCCTCTAGTGAAAAAAGCGGGGAGTCAAATTGTTTATGATGCTGTGAGTACTCTTCATGCCAAGCTTAGTGATTTTATTAGAGAAGAGAGGTGGTGCTTTCGCCTTCCCATTTTTCAAGAGTTGCAATTGGTTCAAGCTAGGCTACTAGTTATTAATGCTGATAATAGAGGTTGGGTGGTTTGGACCCTGCATAATTCAGGTCAATACACTAGTTGTACTGCTAAAGGGGCTGTCAAGGAGCTTAAAGATCATGTGCCTTAGAAGAATTTGGTGTGATTTAAAGGTTATATTCCTAAATAGGCCTTTATCCTTTGGTTGGGGTTAAAGGTAAACTTTTGACTTGAGATAAATTGTGAGGATGCATTAATGATAATATCTGTGTGTTGTGTGGTGTTGATTCTAAATATATGAACCGTCTATTCTTTCAATGTGATTTTGTTCAAGCGATTTGGAATGTGGTCAAATGGAGAAACGGGATAACTTGGAGCAATAAATGTTGGGAGGAGAAAGTTGTGAATGCTATTAAAGAGGCTAAGGGTAGCAGCTTTGAGGCTCAAATTAGGAGCCTGCCGTTTGTAGCAACTGCGTATTTGGTTTGGCAAGAGAGGAATAGCAGAATTTTTCAGGATGCAAAGCATATGGGAGTACGTGATGGACGGAATTAATTATAACATGCATTAAAGATGCTTAATGGAACTGGAGAGCTGCTAGGAATTGTAGAAATTGGACTTTACGCAAAAATTGGGGGTTATATGATCAGATTATACTTTCATAATATATGGAGAGTTTTCTTTTGTTTTTTCTTGTTTTTGTTCATAGTATATTCTGGTTTGATTCAATAATATTTCAAATTTCACCAAAAAAAATAAAAAATTACCTCTATCTCCAATCATATTCTCAAACCTCTTCTCCCATGAATTTAAAGAAGGTTTCAGATCTTCATGGTCTGCCCAATTCTTTCCATATTGAAGTTGCATTTTTGTTTTCTTGATATTGAGCAACCTTCCCAAATCCTTTCCCTTTTCAATCCCAAATTTCCTTGGAGCCAACTCGGGCCGATGATTAGCTGCTTCATTGAAGCATACTACTCTAGTCAAACATCGCCCAAGATGTTGCTACCCTTGTAAATAAACAAGCAACATATTTGCCACCATCCTGTAAGGCTGCCATTTAATATACAAAATGAAATGAAAATGTTAATGCATTACAAAGAGCTTTTATTAAACAAATAGTAGAGAAATCAAAACAAATGTTTTTATTAAATAGTGAGAAATCGAGAAAACGGCTTTTTATTAAACAAATAGTAGAGAAATCAAAATAAATGGTTTTTATGAAAAATAGTGAGAAATAGAGAAATCGGTTAACTTACGTCTTCCACGAGAATTTGAGGAACTTGATCCTCATATTTGGATTTATGTGGCATATTCGACTTTGACTTTGATAGCTTGCCATCAAAGAGTCTAGCCCACCCATATGGGAATAAATTCGACTTTGAATTTGAGGAACTGATATGGGAATATCAACAATTTCATCCCCACGAAATGCAATTTGTCGAAGCTTTGGAATACGCTCAAAAGCGAATAAATATTACATGCTTGAATAAGCAATTTAAAACATTTGTTCGAAAGGCATATGATCAATGTTGGCTGCTTTGCTATAAATTTTTCAAATTTCACACCAAAAAAAAGAAAAAAAGCAACGTAAGAGGTTACCCCAAGAGAGGAATAAAAGGCCCGCAAAAACTTCAACTCACGAAATGCAAACGACGTGCGAAATCCAAAAAACCGAGTACTAAGGAACCGAGAAAATATCAATAGCATAAAGAAACAAATTCCTTCACTGATCAAGGAAAATCAAGGTTTCAAGCATACCTTGGTGACTTTGATGGAGGAAAGGTGACGCAGGTAAACAGAAGGAGAAGACCGGAGCAACGTGGGTTAAAGAGAGAGAGAAAGAGAATAGCGCAATGAACAACTTGCTCATACACTTACTCGTTGCCATTTTAAAATCATCCTACGAAGTGCTCAATACATATCAGTTCAAATTCCTCCAATTTTTTTTTTTTTTGTAGTGAGCTTTAATGAAGGTTTGCTTGGTATTTGATGATACTTAATATTACTTATTAAAAATTTAAAACTATTATAAGACAAGTTAATTGTTTTCGCACGAGACTTAATAAACATGACATGTTTATTAAATGGATAAATAAAGTCGCATCATGCAACTTGTAAAATAAACAGGTTGTGTTCGAGTTAACATAAATAGCATGATTAGTTAAACAGGTCATGCCTTGTGTAATTCAAGGCAAGTTTGCTATAAGAAACAATATATTGTTGGAATTAATATCTTTTATTAACCAAAGCATAAAATTTTAGGAAGTGAAGTTTTCTAAAATTGATATGTCAAGTGTTCTGCAGATGAACATATCCTTAATACAAAATGTAACCTTGTATTTGAGAATATAAATTATATTCAACATTCTAAAAATCCATAGTTGGTCCTAATAAAACACAAGAAATCATACCACTTCTTTTCAAAATGACATCCAATCGACCAATATGTATATCCAAAAGAAAAGAAACAAGTTCAAACCCATAAGCAATGTTGCGAGTAATATTAAGCTCTTGAGTAAGCAATTTAAAACATTGGTTTAAAGGGCATGTGATCAATGTTGGCTGCTTTGCTATAAATTTTTCACATTTCACACAAAAAAAAGCAACTCAAGAGGTTACCCCAAGAGAAGAATAAAAGGCCCGCAAAAACTTCAACTCACAAGGTTACCCCAACAGAGCAATTGATACGCAATCTTTGCTCGTTGTTTTTGCATCATCTTCATTAAATCCTTATCGATGCCATCAAATCTGAAACTGTTTGTCATCACCCTTTCCATGAAGTAGATGATGTACATTGCACAGTCAGGGCTACAAAAGGAAACATTTTTTGTAAGTAGAATTTGTTAAATGAAATTGAGTATAATATAAGATTGATTCGTTGAATACTTACTCATCTTCCTGTTGTGGACAATTGATCTCCTCGATGTGGATGTCATCTCCGGAATCAGTTCCACCCTCTTTATTGAATTACTTTTGTTTATTGCTTTAGCAACTCTTTGAGCCATCATTTTTGCATCAATAAGACACTTGTCTTGTGTCCTGTTAGTTTCAAAGAGTTGTAGTGTTTCCATGTTGTATCATCAAAATCAAAGTGAAGCAATGTCCAGATCCAATCTGCGTTGGTGATGGATCCATAACGAAACTCAAAAAAGGGATAAATATTCTACAATATGTTTGGACTACCAAGGTGAGACGCATCAAACTACATAGAAAAATGGCAAGGGAGATCAAAGACACAGTTAAGTAAAGGTAACACCAGTGGCAACACCTCTTTCTATTATTTTAGAGAATATAAAATGGTAAAGGGCAAAAGGGTCACTCGGACTAAACTACATTTCAAAATAATGTATCCTTAATACAAAATGTAACCTTGTACTTGAGAATATAAACACCGATCAGTTGAATTACTTAATTTTTTATATGAAGTAATCTTTAATACAAGTAATTAGAGAATTTAAATGTACAAAGTGATCAAAGGATAGCTTTATCATGTAATATAAGTATATCTTACATAATTCAAATACTCATACAAATTGTCCAACTCTGTTTGTCTAAATCCATCGCAAGCTTCACTGCGATGGTGGCTGGGTTGTGTAGTTGAAAGTTAGAAATCTCAGCTTACTCATCAGCAGGAAATCAAAGATGCGATTGCAGCTGATACTTGTTCTTGCGATGAAAGAGCAACCTTTGAAGAAATGCTCTATGGTATCCTTGCTATGACATGTGCATATTTTTTAATTTCACATAATTAAAAAAAGTTTGCAAATGTGTCAAATAAAACAAAAATGATAAATATGACTTTTTACCTCGATTTTTAAGTCTTCATTTTTGTGACCCAGCTGCTCCATAAATTACAGCAAGTATATACCACAGTCATACCTACAACATAACACGTTAATTAAAAGAGGAGGACAATTTATAGACATAATCTATGGCCAATTGGATAACCTCTTCTTTGACGAAACAGTCGATTCTTTGCCTTTCAGTGTTATTTCCCGTACATCATACTTTTTAAGTATTCCAGCTACCTCTCTTAAGAATTTGTCCTGGAATAAATTAGAGATAGAGATATGGTTCTAACAATTCTTAAATTGTCACTAAAATCGAGTAGCAAATCAATTTTAGCGACAGCTTAACAAGTTAAAATTATAAGCAAAATATAATTAATAAGCCAAAACAAACCACAATAATAAAAAAAAGTATACGTTTAGAATAAACAAAAACACAACAAATAAAAATACAATAAGTTTTAGTTTGTTTAAAAAAAATGTTTTAAATTGTTTTTTCCTTTTCCTTTTCCTCTTTCTCTTCTCCCTTGGCCATCTGCATTTACATGGAGTTTACAGGCATAAAATAAATAAATAAATTGATCAAATAGTACATATTAGATATAGCCAACTGAAAGGGAAAAACTGCAAGCCACATACACTATTATATCATATAAGGATGAAAATTGTTGAGACTTGAGAGGCCAACTTACATACAATACTATTAGGCTACCAGACGTTTGCCTAATTTTTAGTGAGGATAAAAAATATATATAACTACGGAAAGAAAAATCAGGAAAAAAAATTACACAACATATTATCATCTTACTGGGATGATTTCATTGCACATAATAAATAAATTAATTGATCGATCAAATAATAAATAAGACATAGAGCCCTATAATTTCATAATTTCTTTCTGTTGATAACAATTGGTTGGCCAGTTCGGTAAATCAATATTTCATAGGTATAACTGAAATCGAAACAAAAACTGAAACATAAATTTCATCTTTTAAGCATTAAATCTAATTCGTGGAGCTCCTGCTTGAGCTGGCATTTGGCCGTTCTACATTCGTACTTGATCGTTTTCAATTTTTTCTTTAAAATCTTTCAGTTGAGTAATTCCGACTTCTTAAAAATGGAAATCTTCTCTCGAATCTCAGCAATCTCATATTCAGTCTACTATCAAATAAAGCAATAGGTATATGAGTGATTGTGATTAGAGCATTGAATATATAGATGATATAAGAGATGGATTGGTTTGAAAGATGTAGGGTTGATGTGAAATTAATATAAAATATGAAACAGTTGAATTAATAAAGATTATTATATGAAGCCTGTAGTAATTCATTGTTAGTTGCTATATTTTTCTGCTTTATTTTGTTCTTAGGATCTGCTTTAATTGACTTAGTTTTTAGTTCTAATTTTTTTTCCTCTTTTTTTTTTGCTTTGCTTTGGGTTTTTTTTACTAGAATAATTATTTTGTATTTTTAGTTGCTATTTTTGTAAAATATTAATGCACATAAGAACGTGCAGTTTGCTAAAAAAATGGGGAATTGACATCAAATTTTAATGTACACGATGTCTTAACAGGTTATTCACTGAAAAGGATTGGCTAAAAGCATGAAAAACTAATTTAAATGCATTATTCGTAATCAACGGAAACTATAAATATAAAAGATATTTTCACACCAACCTTGCCCTAAACCCAAATATTTGGTAAGAAAAAAATTGAAATGTTGGTTCCTCCATTAGTGTGCCTAATTATTATTCAAGTGAGACTTGAAACCCGAATCTTTTAAACTCGGATGAGAGGCTTTATCACTAGGAATGTCACTGTGTACCTTTTTGATCATTTTTCGAATGCTTTCAAGCACGACATTAGTCTTTTTTTTCACGTCTCCACATGCTCCTTGAAAGTGCTGAATTCTCGACAAATTTTTTCGTTGGAGTCTTGAAGGAGAAGAACCTTATGTTCAAACTCCAGATAGAATTCCTGCATTTTGCGCTTAAATGACAAATTTGTCATAAATGGACGAGGCAGGGCAGAAATTCGATCCATGGTATCCATGGTGGCTGAGAGTGAGAAAGCCAAAGATTAATTAGGGTTTTGCACCCTAATCCTGTTAGAACTAGGTGAAGCCATTAGAGAAGACAAATAAGCAGAAGCAAAAGATGAAGTTGAACTGTGGTAACCGTGAATAGATATAGCATAAGAAGAGCATCATCGCTTGGCTCGAAGAACCTTTCGCCAGTGAATGATGGTGCTAAGTGCGGACGGTCATAGAAGAGCTTTGGGAAGAGAGACTTGCTTGTATTCTCACGCATAATTTAAGAGTGGCAGTGAGTAAATAGTAAGGGTATAAGTGTAGGGAAATTAGGGATGTTTTACACACCTCAATTTTGTAACTAACACCACCACTTATTTATATTACAAAACATCATTTTTGACTAATTTTGTTTCTAAAAAGTATAAGAAACTAATGGCTAAAAATACACATGTTAGACCCTCTCCAATGCATAACGTAAATTGGCAAAATTACCTATTTTTCGTCTCCAACGCGCACGCTGAAAGTTGATATTGTTGGCTAAAATGGGAGATAAATGGTAAAAGTATATGGGAACAAACTATTATCTCTCACGATGGAGATTGCATCACGAGTCACTAACACACCACCGCACTATGTACAAAACATCGCGTGAGATCTAGTCAACTCCACCTCGCGATGTATAAAACATCACGTGAGGTCCAGTCAGCACCGCCCGATGAGGTGGCATGAGGCGCGCGACACTCTGCGTGTCGCGTGAGCTGACATGGCAAATTTTTACACTACACGCTGCGTAGCTCCGTGTGGTAATATGCTAATTTTAACTTACCATTTACCATATTGATTGAAAATGGTCTTACGGTGTGCATTAATTCTGTACCTTTGAATTAGTTTTATACACACATCAAATAATATATACAAAATCAACTATCACGCATTAATAATTTTGTCTACATTAAAAATATCATAAATTAAAATAAAAAAATTCAAAATTTAATATTTAAAATCTTCTAATCAAAATCAATTAAGCAAGATCGATAATGACTATATAAATATGTAAAAAAAATTCAAAAACATTATTGAGTAACATTTAATCACGTATTTTATGTGTTTGTATATTATGACATTGATTTTATGAGTGATTGTGATCAGAGCATTGAATATATAGATGATATAAGGGATGTACTGGTTTGGAAGTTATAGGGTTGAGGTGAAATTAATATAAAATATGAAACAGTCGCATTGTTAAAGATTAGTATATGAAGCCTGTAGTAATTCATTGTTAGTTACTATATTTTTCTGCTTTATTTTGTTCTTAGGATCTGCTCTAATTGACCTAGTTTTTAGTTCTAATTTTCTTTTTTCTTTCTTTTTTGCTTTGCTTTGGGTTTTTTTTTACTAGACTAATTATTTTGTATTTTTAGTTGTTATTTTTGTAAAATATTAATGCACATATTAACGAGCAGTTTTCTAAAAAATGGAAAATTGACATCAAATTTTAATATACACGATGTCTTAACAAGTTATTCACTGAAAATGATAGGCTACAAGCATAAAATATTAATTTAAATGCATTATTCGTAATCAATGGAGATTATAAATATAATATATATTTTCACACCAAAGTTGCCTTAACCCCAAATATTTGGTAAGAAAATAAATTGAAATGTTGGTTCCTCCATTAGTGTGCCTAATTATTATTCAAGTGAGATTTGAAACCCGAATCTTTTAAATTCGGATGAGAGGCTTTATCACTAAGAATATCATTGTGTACCTTTTCGGTCATTTTTCGAATGCTTTCAAGCTCAGTATTAGTCTTTTTCTTCCACGTCTCCACATGCTCCTTGAAAGTGCTGAATTCTTGGCAAATTTCTCATTAGAGTCTTGAAGGAGAAGAACATTATGTTCAAACTCCAGATAGAATTCTTGCATTTTGCGCATAAATGAAAAATTTGTCATATATAGGCGACACAGGGCAGGAATTCGATAGATGGTATCCATGGTGGTAGAGAGTGAGAAACTCAAAGATTGATTAGGGTTTTGCACCCTAATCCTGTTGGAACTAGGTGAAGCCATTAGAGAGGACGAAAAAGTAGAAGCAAAAGATGATGCTTACCTATGGTGACCGTGAATAAATATAGCGCAGGAGGTGTATCATCACTTGGCTCAAAAAACCTTTCGCCAGTGAATAATGATGTTGAGTGCGGACGGTCGTAGATGAACTTTTAGAAGAGAGACTTGCTTGTATTCTCACGCATAATTTAAGAGTGGTAGTGGGTAGAGAGTAGGGGTGTAAGTGTAGGGAAATTAGGGTCGTTTTACACACCACAATTTTGTAACTAACTACACCACCTATCTATGTTACAAAACATAATTTTTTACTAATTTTTTTATAAAAAGTATAAGAAACTAATGGCTAAAAATACAAATGTTAGACCCTCTCCAATGCAGAAGGTAAATTGGCAAAATTGCCTATTTTTCGTCTCCAACGCGCATGCTAAAAGATGATATGGTTGGCTAAAATAGGAGAGAAATGGTAAAAGTGGATGGGGACAAACTATTCTCTCTCACGATGGAGAATGCATCGCGGGCCACTGAAACACCACCGCGTGATGTACAAAACATCGCGTGAGGTCCAGTCAGCTCTACCGCGCGATTTACAGAACATCGCGTGACGTCCAGTCAGCACCGCGCGATGACGTTGCATGTGGCGCGCGACACTCTGCGTGTCGCGTGAGCTGACATGGCTAATTTTTCCAGTACGCGCTGCATAGCTTCGTGTGGTAATATTCTAATTTTAACTTACCATTTACCATATTGATTGGAGATGGTCTTATGGTCTGCATTAATTTTGTACATTTGAATTAGTTTTATGCACACATCAAGATGTCACATCAAATAATATTCACACAATCAAATCTCACGAACTAATAATTTTGTCTACGTTAAAAATACCATAAATTAAAATAAAAAATTCAAAATTTAATATTTAAAATCTACTAATCAAAACCAATTAAACAAGATCCATCATGACTATATAATTATGTAAAAGAAATTCAAAAAAAATTATTGAGTAGCATTTAATCACGTATTTTATGTATTTGTATATTATGGCATTCAGTTTATGAGTGATTGTGATCAGAGCATTGAATATATGGATGATATAAAGGATGTACTGGTCTTGATCCTTAAATTTGTCAATTGAAAAAAAATAAAAACATTTTCTTTTACCTCGGAAAGCCTTCGGGGATGGTGGTACGGGAATGAACCTGATGGTGGTGTTATGTTAATTGTGCGGGATACGGTGTATAGAGGTGCGAGGTGGCGTGGTGTCAAAAAAGAAGAAAATGCTGAAAACGAGGCACCAGAGACGAGGAATGTGGTGCCAATGGCAATGGGGGTGAGAGAGACCGATTTGTCAGTGGTCAACAGAGAGACAGGGAGAGAGATAGATGGGTGAAGTGGTGCTATGTGCGATTAAATGAGATGAGTTATTTCAAGGATTTGTGAAATGGGTGCAGCTGGTTTGGCTCTAGAATTGTAAGGAATTTAAGTGCAATTCGACCTGAAATTTAAGTATATATATTTATATATAAGCTTTTATCGTTAAGAGGTGTGGCCAATAGTAAGGAATATTTTTTCCTTTGTTCTAAACTTGGGTCCGAACCCTTTTAAGAACACCCAGTGGTAGTAAACCTAGGTACTACGAGGTTATTTCATGTTGATCCTATGGAGTTTTCTCCTTCCACAAGTTCGACAGCAGAAATAACTATTCGTGTAAGGATTCAATCTTCCTTGGTAGGTTATAAGGTGCTAGGTGTACTTATCCAACTAATTTCAACAACAAAGTAGTCTGCAACACAAGGTATATATATATAATATATAACTCAAACAAAAATTAATTAATATATATCTTGTTCTTGTTGCTCAAAGTAGCTTTTTGAATGTCTGTAAAGTTGTAGGGTAACACTCCTATGTTATACCTACCACTCCCACCACTCCTACTTATTTTTAGGAATTAATCTCCTACTTAATTAATTAACAACATCATTAAGTAATTAACGACATAATAACATAAAACAAATGACCCTAAACTAACCCCAAAATTTCTCCACCATCTCTACCATCTTCTCAAACAAGTAAAACTACATAATAACTTAATTTTGGAATAAGGAAAGGAAAACAAATAAAAAATAGTTAATGAAAGAGAGACATACATGTTTTTATTTTATTTCATTGTTTATATTATTTTCATAACATACATTTCAAATATATAAACAAAAAATACAAATTTCTGTTTTGAAGCACGAAAAAGGTTTACTCGGTTCTCTATAACTGAGTTGCAGGCTTGTACACTCGACTGCTCTCAACTGAGTATGAAATCCCATAAAATATCACATTGATATGCTCTCAGGACCTTCATTTGATTCAGAGCAACCGAGTGTGATTAGTGTCACTCGTTTGCTCACAGTCGAGCATAATATAGTATCACTCGGCGGCTTTCAACCGAATGAAGGTCCCAAGTTATGTGGGGGTTCAGTGCACGTGCTTTTTTTACTCCCTCAGGTTGCGCTTTTGTCCTTTAAAATATATGAATGTGAATGAATGTAGTAGATAGTGGCCTGGTAGGATAATGAATAGCCTATTTTTCATTTTATTGAGAAAATGACATGTGTCTTTTTTTTATTGCAAAATGACATCCCAACCCTTAAAATAAACTAAAAAATATCAATATGCATTAAAATATGGGCTGCAATATGAATTTTACAATATATATTTCAATGCAATATAAACTTTGCAGTCCATATTTTTGGTGTAAAGTTCATATTGCAGTCCATGTTTACTGCAATGTGAATTTTGCAGTCCATATTTCTGGTACAAAGTTTATATTGCAGTCCATATTTCACTGTAATATGAATTTTGCAGTCCATATTTTTAGTGCAAATTTCATATTGTAATTCATATTTTACTGTAATATGAACTTTGTAGTCCATATTTTTGGTGCAGAGTTCATATTATAGTTCATATTTCACTGCAAAGTTCATATTGCAATACAAATTTATGTACATAGTTTTTTGTTTCACTGTAATATGAACTTTGCAGCCCATATTTTTTGTATAAAGTTCATATTGCACTCCATATTTTCCTATAATATGAACTTTGCAGTTCATATTTTACTGCAATATGAACTTTGCAATTTATATTTTTGGTCAAAGTTCATATTGCAGTCCATATTTTACTGCAATATGAACTTTGCACTCCGTATTTTTTGTGCAAAGTTCATATTGTACTCCATATTTTCCTGCAATATTAACTTTGCAGTTTATATTTCACTGTAATATGACATTTGTAGTCCATATTTTTAGTGCAAAGTTCATATTGTAGTCCATATTGGTACAAAGTTCATATTGCAATGCAATATGAACTTTGCAGTCCATATTTTTGGTGCAAAGTTTATATTGCAGTGCAATATAAACTTTGAAGTCCATATTGGTGCAAAGTTCATATTGCAGTTCATATTTTACTATAATATGAACTTTTTAGTCCATATTTTTGGTGCAAAGTTCATATTGTACTCTATATTTTCCTGTAATATGAACTTTGTAGTCCATATTTTTGGTGCAAAGTTCATATTGCAGTCCATATTGGTACAAACTTCATATTGCGATCCATATTTCATTACAATATGAACTTTGCAGTCCATATTTTTGGTGCAAAATTTATATTGCGGTCTATATTTCACTGCAATATGAACTTTGCAGTCTATATTTTTGGTTTAAAACCTAAAAGGGTATGATTTGAGTTTGATAAAAATAAGGATGGGGTAATTTAAGTAATAGATAACATGTTTTTATTAATTAAATGATATTTAAATTTATTCAAATACCTTCATTTAAAATATAAAACAAAATAGGCCTCTTACACTAATCACCAATTAAAAATAGGCTCTTCATTCAAAAAAACATTATTCATCGGATTTTAGTAAAAATCAATGTGTAATAAGACCTTTTACCTAATTTCTAGAAGAAAAAAATACCTACAAAATACAAATGTTAATGAAAATTAACTCAATCGATAACTTATTTAAATTGTACCACAATATATACTATAGTATACTTACTTCATTCGTTACAAAAATTGGAGTCATGTCAACTTTAATTTCATTATCATTATTCTCCATTGGATTTAGATTGCTCGCCAAAAGATGTTGTTCATCATTATGGGGATTGCATTCACTGCCATTAGGATTATCATCATCATCATAATGTGAATAAAGAGGCATTACTATAATCGTATCCTCACAGCTTTGGCGATTACAACTGTCAAGATTATTTTTGATTGAATTAGGATTTAGATTGCTTGCCATAAGATGTTGTTCACCATTATATGGATTGCATTCACTGCGATCAGGATTATCGTCACCATTATAATGTGAATCAAGAGGCACTGCTATAATTGTATCATTAGAACTTTGGCGATCACAACCGTCAAAATTATTTTGGATTGAATTAAGAGGCTTTAATTCAACCATATGCTCATTAAACACGTGAACACTGAGATATTTGATCAATTACAGAGAAATCAATTTATTCAAGGAATTAACACTATGGCCATACTGTATATTTAAGAGAACATACATCCTGAAAATAAGAAATTCTAACGTTTATAATTAGGAAACTAGTGCAATCGGTCCTTGAGGACCGAGAGTTTTAGCACACACTCGGCCATTAATAACCGAGTAAGGTCATATGTACTCAGTCGTTGACAACCGAATGAGCTTTTTTCAACCGTGTACAAAAATAGTCATACTCGGTTAAGAGCAGCCGAGTGTACAAGCTTACAACTCGGTTACGAGGAATCGAGTAAACCTTCTTCGTGCTTTAAAAAGAAAAGTGTTCTTTATATAAATATATATGTTATGAAAATAATATAAACAATGAAACAAAATAAAAACATGTATTATAGCTCTCTTTGATTAACCCTCTCTTCCTTATTTTCCTTCTTTTGTTCGAGAGTTTCTTTTTTTCCTATCATTCTTCTCAAGTTTACCATTTTGCATCAATGATAGAAGTTTTCTTGCATCAATAGGGATAAATGTTTGATTAACTTTGGAGGAAAATTAATCTTTAACTAGTTAAAGATTAATTAACTTTTGTATTAAATTAAAACAAGTGGGGTAAAAAACTAATTAAGGGTTAATTAACTTTTGTACTAAATTAAATCAAATAGGGTGGTACTAACAATTTAGTTTTTTTTTAGGTGGGAGTGTTAGGAAATGCTAACATCACCACCCTTATGTAATTTTGGGGGTTAAGTAATAACGTTTAATAATTTAGGGAAATTTAGTATCACTTTTAGAAAATGGTGAGATTTAGTGCAAAAAAATAATAGTTTAAGGGGGTTTAGTGTTTTTTACCTAAAAAAAGTTAAATAAATCTCTTACACACAACTTTAGGGACAAATTGAAATTTGACAATAATTTAGGACCCATTAGGTGATTTACCTAAATTCAAAAGTACTTCATCGGGTTTTACGAAGTCCAACACCTGGGTGAGTTCTTGGGTTCTTTTTCGTTCACAATCTGATCTTCGAAGAGAATAACTGTGTTTCAATCCCAATGGCATCGCTACAAAGATCCAATCTGATCTTCGTATCATTGGTACAGTTATTCTTCTTCTTCTCTCTCCTCTCTTCAGTCCTCGCGATCGCTCCCGGGTACGTATATATTGTATATGTTCTTTTTATAAACCCTAAATGATTTGATTTGGTTTTTGTTTTGGTTATCGACCTGTTTGGTTGCTGGGAAATTGGTGGAAAGAAAAAGGGTTGATAATTTTGTGTATTGGATTGTTATTGATTGTGGGAGGTCCCGCAACAAAATTAGGATTCCAATCAGCTGAGATTGTTAGTATGTTCTTTTTATAAGCCTTAATTCATTCGATTTGGGGATTTTGATTCTTGACTCGTTTGATTGCTGGGAATTTCTGGAAAGAAAATGGGTTGATAATTTTGTATTCTGGGTTCAAAAAGATTTAGAATTCTAATCAGCTGAGATTGTTTATATATGTGTGTGTTCTTTTTATAAGCCCTAATTGACTTGAGACCTGTTTGGTTGCTGGGAAATTGATGGAAAGCAAATAGGTTTATATTTTTTGTGTCGTGGGTTATTTGTTATTCTGTGAGACCAAAATTTAGGATTCCAATTAGCTGAGATTGTTTATTCAGTTTCTTAGTAAAATTAAGCATATATATATATATATTAGGTTGTAACCCGTGCCAAATGCGCTATCAATCATTCAAAAAGCATCTTAAATCTCAGTCGCCAATTATTTATCCTGTGTACGTTTTTAAAATTCAGAAACCATTACCCCTTATTATATAGATATTATATGTTTGTGTGTGTTCTTCTTATAAGCCCTAATTGATTTGTTTTGGATATTTTGATTCTTGACCTGTTTGGTTGTCTGGAAATTGATGGAAAGAAAACCGGTTAGCTAGTTTTGTGTCTTGGGTTATTCATTGATTGTGGAAAGTCAAAAAGATTTAGAATTTCAATCAGCTGAGACTTTTTATTCAGTTTATTAGAAGTAAAATTAAGCTCCATTGTTTTTGTAATTCTCTTCTGTTTTATCTCTTGCTTATTTATCTACCTTATTTTTGGACAGGAATGTTGATGGTTATACGATAAATGGCCGGGTCAAGATTCCCGGTATGCCGTTTTCCCTTGCTGAATAGTCTCTGTCTAAAAAAAAAGGACCTTTTGATTTTATGTTTCCAATTTGGTTTGATGGATTCTGCATTTGTTCTAATATTGCATTATTGCTTGAAAGTTAAAATTCCAAAAGTATCATCATGTGAATTTGATTAGATCATATCTGTAGCATTCCTGCGTATAACATATAATACTAGTATTAATCATGCTATATTGTTTAATGAAGCTTGGGTATGGCTGTTACGTTTGGACATTGAGTGGCAGCAAAATACGTGGCTTCAAAATAATAGGAGATGAGTATTTGCTTGTGGGCCAATATTATAATGAACATTAGGGCTGGTAGTGGGTCACCATATCCGATTTGTTTATAGTAACAAATAATCTGTTTTGCATGTTCTGGGGTACATGTTGCTTATAGCGAATGTGTCGTGTTTTGCTGGATCTATGTGATCCTTTTTTTTTTTTACGTCTTTTGGGTCAATCCATTTATGACAAGAATTCATTAAGACACCACCCATACACACTAACTCTGTGTCTTGCTAGGGTCACCGGGTCATATTAAATCCAACCTACTAGACCTCCACTATCATTTAGAAATCTATGGGACTCTTCTAGGCAATGTTTGGATCTTCAATGTGGTGATAATTAAGTGCAACATGGATGTTCTACGGTCCTACTTTCTTGGCGGAAATTCATATATGATGTATTACAATGTTTTGATCACCATAGGGATAGAATTAATTGGAGCTTGATGCGCTAATCAATGTTTTGAGCTCCTACTCATTTTACTGAGAAGTAGCTATAATTTTCATGTGCGGATAAATGACAATTGGAACTAAAATTGCTTTGGAGCTTCACTTGATTACTGTATACACAGTGCTACTTTTACCCATGATTTAGTTTGGAGCTCACTCTCTGGATGATTAATGATTTGGATTTGTAGGAATTAGCATGAAAGGACTTGGTCTGCCGGTGAAAGTATCAAATGCGAAAGTTATTCTTAATGGTGGTCAACAAGTTACTTTCCTAAAACCTGATGGATATTTTTCATTGTATCCTACAGTCTTTGCTGGGTGCAAACTCATCCTTTTCTTTGTATTCAACTAAAAATCGCTTACATTATCTGGTATTGAGTTTATATATATATATATTTATATATGTATAAATATACCCACTCTAAAGAGGGACGGTCCTCTCCAGTTAGTTTATTTTTTTGCATGCATATCTAATATATAATAATGATTTAATCTAATAGATAGATTAGTGAATTATGAAGTTGATAAAAAGTTATTGTTGTACACCTGATGTAAGTTGAACCTTCCCCTAGTGAGTTATTTTCTGTTCTTGTTGTTCCTTAATTTTACACTCAAGCCATAACGTGCCAGCGGGAACTCATCTGATTGAAGTGGCTGCAATTGGTTATTTCTTTTCTCCAGTGAGTTTTTTTTGCTGCTATCATTCTTTGTTTATACTTGGATCTTAATTTTTTTACCATAAGTTATATTTCATATGATTCTGTTTGTGTCAGGTCCGTGTTGATGTCAGTGCAAGAAACCCTGGCAAGGTTCAGGCTGCACTTACAGAAACCAGAAGAGGTCTAAATGAGCTGGTTTTGGAGCCTTTGAGAGAGGAACAGTATTACGAGGTTGGTATTACTTTACTGGTTTAATCATGGTAATGTCCTTGTGTTTTGAAATTATTAGACCTCTGTATTTTGGGGATTCCAATAACCTCCCCATTCATTTGATATTTTCCAAATTTTGATTCTCTTTTTAAAAAAATTGGGCATTCAGTATCAATATCAAGATAACAATTTGAGAGGTTATTTTAATAATACTGTTTAGCTTAGCGACTGAGAGGTTCGAGGTTTGATTTCTGCAGAAGGAAACTAAAATTTTCAATATACTTCCTCTTCCCAAATTAAGAGCCCTTGTTTCTTTTGCATTTTTGAAGGATACAGTAATTCCAACCAAATTAATGGTCGAATGTATAACTTCTTGACTATCTTTGTTGCATTGGTTACGTCCTAGTGGAAGCTAGATTCTTAATGTGGGATGTCCAGAAAAGGAATAGTGGACTCTTAGTTTGGGACATAGCAAGTATATATATAATATATACATATAAAGAACGTTTCTTATGTGATATAAGTGAAATTACCAGGGTGGTCATGGGTGAGAAAAGAACCCAAACGTTGGAGGTTGCCATAATTTTCTAAAACACTGGAGGAAGGTGTTTGTGATACGCCTAAGATAGAGTGGAGGTCATCATAATTATCTCTATTTTTTTTTAGTGGTATTGATTGTTATTCTCGTCTATTATGATTTTTGCAGATAAGGGAACCTTTCTCCATAATGTCTCTTGTCAAGAGTCCAATGGGTCTGATGGTTGGATTTATGTTGATTGTGGTGTTCTTAATGCCCAAACTAGTCGAGAACATTGGTAAGCACTACGCTCTAAGCTTTTGTTTTAGTTCTTTATCATCATGACAGTATATATAGAGAGAGTAAAGTACCAAGTTTTTCGGTGTTGATCTTGAGCTTGGTTAAACTTTAACGAATCGTCCCCAAGCCCAATTAACTCATGTTCGAGTTGGCTCAATAATTTTACTTTATTCAAACTTTACTCGAGCTCATATCAACAATATAAATGATCCTAAACGGTCTTGAACTTGAGCTCATAAACGTGCCTTTTCAAGCTAATATGAGCCTAGTTGAACTCAGCCAATCGAGTTTTATTGAGCCGAACCTAACCTATTCGTGAACTTGTTCGAGTCGAGCTGGTTCAGTTCAAGCGTGACCTATTTACAATCGAGCCTTTGTGCATGGCTCGAGTTTGTTTGCAGCACTAATTCATTATTGAGAAATGCTAAAATGAACTAAATACTCCACAAAAAGTTGACCCAGAAACACACTTGACACTATATTGGTTAGAGTGATGTAATTATTGGTGGGTCCCATATCAACACACATCAGTGCCAAGTGTGTGTGGATCAAATTTTTTTTAGTGAAACATTTCTCTTCTTTTTATTCTTAATGTTCTTGTTGAATGAGTCATAATATTAATATATATTTTTATGTTGATTGAAATTTGGTATACAGATCCAGAAGAAATGAAGAGAGCACAAGAAGAGATGAGGAGCCAAGGGGTTCCATCTATTGCTAACTTGATACCTGGTGCTACAAGAACCAATTAGAATTTGATGATAATTCCTAATTTTGTATTTTTATTTTTAGTCTTTTGGCAGAATTATATTTTTGTCGCAAACAAGATATAGTACTCATTGTTTTGGGTCATAAAACAATATGCCATACATTTTGTGATTGTTGGATGGAAAATGAATTCGTTTAGGGGTAGATTGATTTTTTCCTTTTATCCTGTTTTTGGCCTTCCCATTCAGGGACGAAATTGGATAAAGTTATCCTATCTTATATTTGGTGTTCGTCAAGATTGGTTATCAAGCAAATTATTAATCTCACTAAAGCTTCTTATCCTATTGAGAGTGAGAAAGGGATTAACGAATTTCACTTAATAAGTGGGATTATTGTATCATGCGTGGATGGAATTTAATAATTCTATATAAATCTTTTGTATATGGGAATGTTCATGTCACTCTGTATAAAAGGGCGAGAGCAGTTAATTTTACCCCCATAGTTGTTTTTCTGATCTTTCGGATTAATTATATCATGATCACCGTGTACATTTTGTTTGAACTAATAAAATTTGAATGTTGTCAATTTTCCCATGGCTGCATATATCATTTCATCTTAAAAAGGAAAAATGATTAGAAAAGCAATTACTTTTTTAAGAGAAGTTAGAAGATGGGATGCTACACAAACACTCTTATTTTTAAAAAATAAAAATAAAAAATAAATTAGTGTTATATTCGATTCAAGTTGGGTCAAATGGATCTAGTTTATGCAAGTTCAAATAGGACCTAAAGCAGGTACTTTAAAATTTTGAACCCATCTTGGTTAATAAAGAAACCTGTTCCATTACACCATATCTATGATTGTCTTTGGATAAGTGAACAAATTTACGTTACTAGAGTATGCAATTGTTAAAGTATATAGGATAAAACATTGTTTTGTAATATAGCCCGTAAAGAGGAGAAGCTAAGATTTTTTGGGGGAAGAAGATGGTAGAAGAAGAGTATTTTAGTCCAGAAGTTTAGAAACTAATATTTTTTGGGAGATATTTTCTTCTTTTTTTTCTTTTCAGTTATCGTGTATTTAAGTTTCGTTTGACTTGTCAGATAAAAATACTGGATTGATGGTTATTCCACGAAAAACCAAATTAAACCATCACATCAGGATAATTTGTTTGATGTTTTATTCCCTTTGAAACTGCGACAAACATAAGTCTTTTTTCTTTTTCCTTTTTGCTCCGATAATATAACAACAACAATAGAACAAAGCAATACTAAACGAAGACAAACAATACCAAACAACGCGTAACTAACTAGCCGATTCCATTTGCAGCAAATTCCGCCTTCAAAATCTTAGAAAATTGTAAGAATATCTATATAATAAGAAATAACGATTTTTGAATCTTAAAAAGATTTAAAGGATCAAGACTTGTTTGAGTGAGTTGTTGGGCTAATTGGGAAGGGTGCTTACCCAAATCCAACTTGCCAAACATCCAGAAAGTTGCATTTGACATACAAGATAAGATGGTTGAATAAGAAAATTTTATTTTTATTTTATATTTAGTGTTTGACGGAATTAAATATTACTCTCTCCGTTCCAATTTAATTGTCCATTATTCTATTTATAGATATCCCAAAATAGTTGTCCACTTTCCACATTTAGTATGTCATTAATTGTAATAATTTTTTTTCTTTCAATATTACCCTTTAAGCTCCCCGCACCTTTTTTATTTTAGGTCCCGTTACCTTTTTTACGAGAAGAAAAATAAATGATATTTTTAAAAATAAGTATTTTTTTTAGAATAATCATTATGTTTTTTTAATTTTTAATTTTTCAAAATGTGACAATTAAATTGAAACGAATGGAGTAGGAAAGATTATTTATCCACTAAATGAAATTAACATAGGTGAAATTACTATATTTTATACAAATAACATTAAATAGTTTTATTTTGAAAGAAGAGAATGAAACAGGAAAAGTAAATATCATATAGAAGAAGCGAATGAAACCACACTATACAAGCAAGAATTTGCGCCACTCGCAAGTTGAGCTCTGAGAACCAAAAACGAAGAAAAAGAAAACCTTTGCTTGAAATCGAAATCTCTCTCTCTCACACACAGAGAGATTGAATTCCCACCAAAAATGACTAATCTTCTCAAGTATTACAAACCCTTATTTCCGTTCTCTCCCTCTCTAATCTCCTCAATCTCAAAATCCCTTGTCCACACCCACACCCACAAATTCTTCATTACTAAGAGTAATCCACACTCAACCAGAATCACTACTACTTTTCCTTCTATTCCATTGGTCCAATCTCGCCAATTGACGACACACAGCAACAGCAATGGGGATATAAGTACAGAGAAACAATCATCACAGCTCTGGGTTTACAATACAATGACCAAACGAAAGGAATTGTTCGAATCTAGGGTTCCTGGTAAAGTGGGTATGTATGTTTGTGGAGTTACTGCTTATGATCTCAGTCATATTGGTCATGCTCGCGTCTATGTCTCCTTTGATGTCCTATTCAGGTCTCTCTCTCCTCTCTCTCTCTCTCTATCTATCTGTCTATAATATATATATATATATATATATATTATATTAGGGTTTTTATTGGTTTGTAGAAAGCTAAACAGAAGAGATGTGCTTGATAACTTTTTTTTACTATCCTTGATAACAGTTGAAAGTGCTCAAAATTTAGGCGTGGTTTTGTTTTTTTTCCTCGGAAGTGTTAAACTTAGAATGCTGAATACAACCTCTAGAGAATTGGTTTGATTTTATTTGACTATTAATGCTGAATTCATGTCATCTTATAATTTCACCTTATAAAATTCATACCTAATGAATAGAAAGAGCATTAAAACTAAATTAACCATTCAGCGTGGCCGCTGCTTTTGAATGCTGAACTTAATTCAACATAAAGAGGTGAGAAAACAAACACCGTTTCCACCTCTGAATGCTGAATATACTTTAATTTAGCTTTAATTCGTAAAAACTAACACCACCTCAGTGTATTTCGTTTTTAGTGGTATCTGACTGCGTAGTTTTGGTGGAAACAGTTTTCATGGTACAACTTGGTTTAGACTAATTTTTTAATTTTCCAAGTAATTCAAAGAGAAAGAAAGTCTCAATCCATGTAATTTTTTTCTATGTAGAACAATTCCTTGGAATTGGATTCTTTTCTGTGTAAGCCAACCAAATGCACCCCATAAAAGAAAACTTTTTTGTCTCTTGAAAGTGACAAGTGTTTAGGAACCCCAATTCTAAGCTTTGAAACTGGAATTGGGACTGAATTAGTGTAGTTTTTGAACAAATTTCTCTTGATTCCATCTCCTAATCATACCCGAATGAGATTTATTTAGGAAACAACCATCTAAATAGGAATGGAGATTTCTTGGTACTTATGTTGTAAATGATTTGAGATTCGTGGTTCAGTGTCTGGTATTTTTCTGACACTTTTTTGTTAACCAAAAACCGAAAGGTCCCCTTTTTGTTTCTTCATCATGGTTATTCAAAGTAGTAGTAGTGAAATGATAATGCATTTTTGAGAAAATCTTAATGCCCAGTGACTAACTAGATATTCTTGGTGTTTTATGTTTGGAATTAGGCAGATATCTAAGATATTTGGGATATGAAGTTAATTATGTTCGAAATTTCACAGATGTGGATGACAAGGTGAGTGAAGTTACTTAAACAACACTGGTGGAAAATATGTAATTTTTCCCTGTAATGATGACATGTTTTCCACATTTTGGTGTTTTATTGCACACTTTTTACAATTTTACCTAGAATTGAACTTTTTTGCTTTTAAGCTCTTTTCCACCTTACTCCTTGTGGGGGAGGCTAAGAATGTAAGTTCCTACTTTTATATGTCATGGACTTGTACCAAGGAATTAGATGGAATTAGAATTGCCTAGAAAATTAGGCAATCAAACACCAACAAAAGATGGAAAAGTACACATTTTCCATCTTTTGCAAAGTTTTCCCTGGAAAACTTTGCCAGTCAAACACCCTAATATCTTTGGTTATACACTTATACCCTAAACTTTTTTGCAAATTCCTTTTTGGATTATGTATTAAAAAAAAACCGAAAAGAAAATAAAAAGGAAAAAGATATTGTTAATACATTTCAACATTACTTTATTACTTTACCTTAAATAAGAAAAAAGAGAAGAAAAATATGCTGTTAATACATTTCTCGTTACTTATTGGGAGGAAAAAAAGTTCTGGTGAAAGAGTTTACCATTTCTTTTCTAAGACTTAAATACCAAGAGAGAAGAACCAACTGCGTGTTACATATGTATGACAGGACACCTGAGTCTACAATTTTCGCATTCTGTAGATTATTAAAAGAGCTAATGAGTTGGGGGAGGATCCAATTAATTTGAGCAGACGTTATTGTGAAGAGTTTCATCGGGATATGGAGTATCTTCATTGCCTTTCTCCTTCTGTGGAGCCTCGTGTATCTGATCATATTCCCCAAATCCTTGATATGATTAAGCAGGTACTTTGTTTGGTCTGCTTTTGATATTCATTGTTTTGGTAAGTGGAAAAGAATTTTTTTTTGGGGAATGCATCTCGATTCTTAAGCTGGATATCACAAAATTATTAGCATTTATGCAGTGTCCGGTTGGTTGCATAAATTTTCTAATATATAAGTTGGTTCATTCTAAATTTGCTAATTGTAACGTGTTCTGTTTCAACAAATATGTGCAGTGTGACTTTTTACTTGCGAAATTCTTTGATGATTGTAAATTATGTAATTTTGATTTTGTCTTTATGTTGTCATATCCTATGTCTTAGCTTTTAACTTATTTCTTTTTCTATTTTTTTTTTTTCAAAAGCTATTAATTTAGTTTGTTGGTTTTTATATTAGTTCATTTATACAACCAAATACAAATAATTTGATAATTCATGAATTAATTGATTTTTGAGTGACTCAATTCGTGATTGGAGGACAACCAAATGGGGCTGTAGTAATGATTCAGCTTTTGAATTTCGTAATTTATATATCCATGTTTAATTGTTTATAATTTTTATGCGCGTAAGGCGAGTCTTAGTTCTTATGCCCGTCTTAATATTTTCCAAATGGTGAATGAATATATATATATATAATGTCAAATTGCAAATAGCAATAATTTTGTGTTAGCTTGACGAGTTCATATGCTTTGATCACAGATTATTGATAATGGGTGTGGCTATGAAATTGATGGGGATGTTTACTTCTCCGTTGATAAATTTTCACAATATGGACGATTGTCAGGGAGAAAATTAGAAGACAATCGAGCGGGTGAGAGAGTGGTAGTGGACTCGAGGAAGAAAAACCCTGCTGATTTTTCTCTATGGAAAGTAAGTTTTTATAGCTAATACTGCCACATGCATATAAGTGTTTAGCACCTCCAAATACTCGTCATTTTTGCATGGTATGCGGCTCTGAGTTATACCAAATAGTCCTGTTGAAGAGCATAATATACATTGTTGGCCCACTACTTCATAGCTTAATCTTTTGGGAGAGATGGTTCCTAACAAGTCCCCCTATCCCAAATTAATAATCCACTATCCCTTTTTGGGACGTCCCAAACTAAGAGTGCACTTTCTGTATTAGAACATAATCGTTGTTACAAAACTCATGATAGGAAACAAGTTTTGTTCTAAAACCATTGATTGCGATGAAATTACAATGCAAGTGTCAAATATGGAGTCTTAGTTAGGAGGGAGCTAGTATGAATGTATGATGAATGACTTCATATTTGGGGTACAACTGCCATGACACATCAAGAGACCTCTATAGATTGGAGCAAGTGTTTTCTGCCTAATTTATATGAAATACACAATTTAAGAAAATTAACCCCAACAATGAAGACATCTCATCTATTATAGTCTTATAGAATTAAAAGTAACGAGATCTGCATTCAGAAATTATTGCATTCTATGTAAGAACTAATATACCATTACAAATAGTAAATAGATATCATGTCCTATGGGGGGCAGTAGGGGGCCTAGTGCCTGGGTGGGGACTAGGCCGCTGAGTTTTTACTTATTTATTTTTTACAAATATAATAATACGACAAATCTTACTTCACTTCTAAAAAGGAAATTAAGAGTTCAGTAAATGGACATTTCTTACAATTCAAACCCGAAAGAGCGATTTTCAAAACAAAAAGGTGTAAAAAGGGTCAGTAGTCCTACTGAATCACCATCCTGCCAACCTAGGAGCTAGTCTAAGTGGGTCCTTGGTGGTAGAGGTGTTCATGGGTTGCATTGGGTTGAGGGTAAACCTAGAACTGAATCGAGGTGGTGCAGTTCCTGGATTTTGGACCCAGAACTGAACTGAGCATATAGATCGGAAACCAAACCAACCCAACCTGCTCCGTTCTCGGTTTGGTTCAGTTCCATTTTCG
Organism: Lonicera japonica; assembly: GCA_021464415.1. Taxonomy (NCBI): domain Eukaryota; kingdom Viridiplantae; phylum Streptophyta; class Magnoliopsida; order Dipsacales; family Caprifoliaceae; genus Lonicera; species Lonicera japonica. The sequence continues at coordinate 61,196,705 of CM038470.1, forward strand.
GTTCCTCTCAATTTCCAATTTTGGGTCGGCCATGTCCAAATTACAAAAAAGGGAAAAAATTCAAGCCAAGATAAAATAGAAGCATTCCAAATCTAGCAAGTTACTGTCAATGTTAGAAACAATCAACAATAATATAAATCCATTGATGGAAAAAACCCAACCAATCCATCGACGTTGGTTTGGTTCAGTTCTTCGGGTTGATTGGTTCTAGGTGGGGATTTTTAGAACACTGATATAATGGTACTTCATTGATATTTATTGCAGTCTGCGAAGGAGGGAGAGCCCTTTTGGGAGAGTCCGTGGGGTCGGGGAAGACCTGGATGGCATATAGAGTGCAGTGCAATGAGTGCTGCTTATTTAGGTTACTCTTTTGACATTCATGGTGGGGGTATGGATCTTGTTTTCCCTCACCACGAAAATGAAATTGCTCAGAGTTGTGCTGCATGTGACCAAAGCAACATAAGGTACTGGATACACAATGGGTTTGTCACAATTGACTCAGAGAAAATGTCCAAGTCACTTGGAAACTTCTTCACTATTCGGCAGGTAAAGGAACTCATATGGATCAAATCAATGCTTTTCGCTTACATCACCTGATGATATGATATTGAATATTTTATAGTGCTTCAGTTTTGAACAAATTTCGACTTTGGCTTGTATATTCAGAACAAAAGTTTAACATTTTTTTTTTTCTCTTCAGGTTATAGACCTTTATCATCCACTGGCTTTGAGACTCTTCTTGATCGGGACACACTATCGATCTCCCATAAATTACTCAGACGCACTTCTTGAAAGTGCATCGGATCGTGTCTTTTATATTTATCAGGTATAACGGTTCAGTTCACAAATTAGGCTCCATTTTACCATTCAAAAACTGAAATAAATTACAACAAAAAAGGTCACTCTTTTCTTGTGAAATGTAGGAGAAATGTTGTCACGAACGACCAAATCATTAGTATAACATTATTAGAGAAAAAATTCCTATATAAAAAAACATTATTAGAGAAAAAAGAGGTCATTGCATACTTTATATTAATGATTTTGCATTTTAATACAAATAATACATAAAAGCTTAACAGAAATAATTAACCACTCTTTTACCCTTTCTTTCGATTTCTTGCTTCTCTTTTAGCAATAAGGAACATCTTGCCTGTGGATATCATGTTTTATGTTTACAAAATTTCTTATTTTAATGATACTTCTTTAGAGACAAATTTCATAATAACTTCAATTAATGAGATCCCTATTGGTCACAGACGCTACATGATTGTGAAGATGTTTTGAGCCAGCACGATGAGGCAAATCGGACGGATAGGATTCCACCTGAAACTTTGAATTGCATAAATAAGTTTGATGAAGTATTTTTGAGTTCAATGTCGGATGATCTTCACACTCCTGTTGTTTTGGCTGCGTTGTCTGAACCCTTGAAAACTGCCAATGATCTTCTACATACCAGAAAGGTATTTTCGATTTTTGAGAGCAATGTTCTGCAACTTTATTTATAGATTGAACATACTAATCCTTTATTACTTCTTTAGATGTGTGGCATATTTTTCTTTTTGGTGATACCGTTGAGGACTACACCAAGGGTCAGCTTTGAGCCCTTATCTGTTTACCTTGGTCTTGGATGTACTCAAGAACACATTCAAGAGCCAGCACCGCGATGTATGCTATTTGCAGATGATATTGTCCTAGTGGGTGAGTCCAGAGAAGAGCTAAATGGGAAGGTGGAAACTTGGAGACAAACTTTAGAAGTGCATGGCTTTCGTTTAAGCAGAAGTAAGACAGAATATATGAAATGCAAGTTTAGTAAATGGCGGAGCACTCCTAACTTAGAGGTAAAAGTTGGGGACAATGTCATACCACAAGTCACTCGGTTTAAGTATCTTGGATCCATTATACAAGAAGATGGGGAGATAGAGGGAGATGTAAACCACCGGATTCAAGCAGGGTGGTTGAAATGGAGGAAAGCTTCGGGTGTGTTATGTGATAAAAAAGTACCACTCAAGTTAAAAGGAAAATTCTATCGTACTGCGGTTAGACCATCGATTTTGTATGGGACTGAGTGTTGGGCGGTCAAAAGCCAACATGAGAATAAACTTAATGTAGCTGAGATGAGAATGTTGAGATGGATGAGTGGCAAAAATAGGAAAGATAGGATCAGGAATGATACCATCAAAGAGGGAGTTGGGGTGGCACCTATTACAGAAAAGATGGTTGAATCTCGACTTAGATGGTTTGGGCATGTAGGGAGGAGACCAGTAGATGCCGTGGTAATGAGAGTTGATCATATGGAGGGAAGCCTAATTGTTAGAGGCAGAGGAAGACCAAGAAAAACTATAGGTGAAACTATTAAGAAGGATTTAGAGGCAAATGGTTTCACTATAGATATGATTCACGACAGGCCACTATGGCGTCGTTTGATCCATGTAGCCGACCCCACCTAGTGGGATAAAGGCTTGTTGTTGTTGTTGTGGTGGTGGTGATACCGTTGAGGGAATTTTTGATTTTCTTTTGAAATCTCAGCAACTGAGTTTGTCGGGTCATTTTGCCAAGAACTGGCAAGTTTAGGACGGCCTGTTAAATCGACACAAAGATAATGGGTAGGAATGGCAAGGGGTTGGGTTTGGGCAAACCTGAACCTCGCCCGCCTTAACGCAGGCCCAAGCCACCAGAAGAATCTTGATTTGGTTCAACTAGTTGTCTTGCTTATTGCTGAATTGATTTGGAGACTTTTCTTTCCTTAAGAATTTTGACTTTATATTACAATTTCCCTTTATCTATCTTCGATGTACTAGAATATTTAAACCTCTTTCGTGTAAGCTAAATTGAAGCACAATTATGTTTTGTTCTTATTAATAATGACTGAATCCTCTCTGTGCAGGGGAAAAAGCAAGCACTGCGAGTAGAATCCCTTTCAGCTTTAGAAAAGACAATGAGAAATGTTCTTATTATATTAGGCCTTATGCCTACAAGTTACTCGGAGGTACTCATCGTTTTATTTTTACCAAAGAATGTTGTATTGCACGAAACATTATGCCCCCCATTGGTTGATTTGGTTCAGTGAACCTGAATATTTTTCAATTAAGTCAAAAAATATTTCACGGTCACCTAGTTGAACAATACTGGGCCTTTTCGACTTTGAACACCCCCAAAACTAATATGTGAAATTAGAAACCCCCCTACCCCCTCTTTATCTCTCTTTTGGGTTCTCATAACCATTATACTTAGCCCCCCTGCATGTGGGGAAATCTCAAAGAACTATGTAAAAACAGGGAGTTAAGTCAAATGATTACGTTAAAGACAAATTAGACATTGCCCCCCATTTTTTCGTAATGCTTTGAGATTCCCCTACATGCAAGCGCAAGGTCTAACGCTTATGAAAAGATGGGGGTAAGTCTAATTTCACGTTAAAATTGGGGGCAGTCAAAAAAACCCAAAAGTATTTCATTCTGATCCCAGCAGAGGGGGCCTTATGATACATTTTTTTCCACTAAAATTGTTCTCTCTCTCTCTCTCTATATATTTTATTTTATCAGGTTTTGCAGCAACTTAGGGAGAAGGCACTGAAACGCGCAAAGTTGACCGAAGATCAAGTACTACGAAAAATTGATGAAAGGACTATGGCAAGAAAGAATAAAGAATATGAAAAATCTGATACAATAAGGAAAGAGTTAGCTGCTTTGGGTATTGCTCTTATGGACAGCCCAGAGGGAACTACTTGGAGACCAGCTGTTCCTCTTGCATTGCAAGAACAGCCGGTTGCATCAGCATGAACCTTTTGGGGTAAATCATTAGTCATAACCTAGAAAAATTGTGAATTATTATCTCATTTTTAAACAGGTTAGAGATTTGAAAATTTAAGTTGAATTCTCTAAGAAAATTTTGGTAGTGTTGCCATGTAATTATACGTTTATTCAATGCGAAACTACTAATTCCGTTAAAGAAAATTACATGTTTCTGTATCTTTAATTCTTTTATGACTCAAACAATTGAGCACACAAACTCTTGTGATATGTTTATTGAGTTCTAATGCTCGACTATTGAGTTATTGACATAATTGAATTATGCACAATTTAGCTGAATACTGTTTATTTGTGATAAAAATTAATTCCAAGTTTCTGTAGTCCCTTTTTGGATTATATGCAAATAAAATATACAATATAGGTTTGGTCCCACCTACAAACATGCCGAAACTTGAATGCTAGGTAAGTGGGCAAATACAATAGAGAAAGGCGCAACTGTTATTGGATCTGATAAGTTTACTTTCATAGGATCCAAAGATGGAATCATCCCTGAAGAATTCACACTTAATATTTGCCCATTCAAGAGCACTGTTTGGCTGTGCAAATTCCCATCCTTAGCCGTCAAATGATATTCTTCTTTTGTATATCCACTAATCCCTGGATACTGAGACATCCGAGAAAACTTTGTTCTTTGATTTCCCTGCATTTCTTGCAGCCTTAATACCTCATTTGTCGTTCCATTTTCGACTGAAACTCCAACTTGAGCTGTTGTTTTACCATCTAGGTTGATCAAGAGCAATGTGATTCCTTTCTGTAATATGTGTACTCAATACTTCAGTAAAAGAACATGTATGTATAAGGTTCACACACACAGAATTTGTACTTACTGAATTTTTGGAACAGTGAGTATAAGCACGTATCTTTTTTGTCCCAGAGAAGCTCGTTGATAAAACTTTTCTCCCCATTAATCGGTGCCAAAGAAGAGCACTGGTAATAATTTGAAACAAAAACAAGAAGATAATATAAGAATCATATAGCAAGTGATACATGAAGAATTTGATAGACAATGCGGAGTCTGATGGTACTGTATTTGATTAGGGATCCTACTGAAAGGGTTAGTAGGCGGGGACATTTTCGTATTTTAGTGCTTGTTAGCGGAGGGTGGCTATAAATCTCACACTATAACTTCATAGTGAAAATCTTGACGACTAATCGGAATTTGCCCTGGTTTGGACGTAACATTTAGGTCTTTTGATCTTTGTTTTCCTTCTGTTATTTGTAGTCTATTTTCCACCCCTTAGATTTAGTGGTGGAGCCAAGATTTTAGGGTGCTGATACTAATTTCAAATGAAAACCGTAATAACTAGGAGGGAGATTAGGTTTGGATTGTCGTATATGTACCACATAAAGAGGGGGAGAAAGGATATTGAGAAAGCGAAACAATAGAGCACAAGATATTGTGAAATTTGATGTTGAGACAATTTTGCCAATAAAAGATAAAATTGGCCATGTATGTAAAACAAGCTAGACCCCCATTATGTTTAGATTGGTTATTTGGTTATAGTTAATACTCCCTCATTCCCAAATTAAGAATCCAGTTTCCTTTCTAGGACTTGATCAATGTACAACATCTCACGGAAACAAGTTTTATTCTTAACCGTTGATTATATTGAAAGTAGTGTATTCTTAAAAACTTGTAAAAGTTAACCCAGACACTTAATTTTGGGACGAACTTAGTAGATATGATGATAACATTACGTTTATGAGGATGACATAATGTTTATATATATAACCACATGAATGGGATTGAAGATATAGGTATATACATATATATATATATATATATATATAATATATATGTATATATATATAAGAGTACCTGTAATAATCAGGATTAGGAAGAAAGGTAAGTGTGTCAAGTAGTCCATAGTTTCCACCTACAAGTGTTTGTCTGCAGTATGTTTTTGTATCATAAGTTGATGTCATCCCTAGCTGATCCAAATACCTTTCGAAATCACCACCATACAAGGTTAGTCCTCTAAAAAACCTCGTATACATGTATATATATATATATATCTTGGAGCTGACATACCAAAAACTAAAGACGAATGAATTGGTGACAAGATTATGGCCACTATTGTAAGCCCCTCCGGCTTCGCCAACCCATGCTACAGCTGAAGTTCCAGCTTTCTTGAGAATGCTTTCGAGGTTCTTGAATGGCTCCGCTCCTCCATCCAGATAAGCCGGATCAAGTATCTTGTCAACCAAGTGATTGTCAACACCTATATATGTACTCAAAAAAGCCCCCCCAAAAAAAGTATTAAATTACGACAAAAATGAAAGAAGAGAAAAATACAAATGTGTAATGGAAATTTGAACATGTAATGCAAAAATAGTTGAAGAATATGTTTACCTGGACCAAGGTTATAAATGTGGTGAGTGACCACTTGAAGAGAGTTGGAAGTTTTATAGACAAATTGAGTGAACCAATTGACATCAAAGAACCCTCCTGGTCCAAGCACTATTGGCTTTACTTGAAATCCATTGTATATATTTTGCACTAATTTCTGCAGAGTTATTATGTCAGTGGCATATTGATCTGCTGCTACGCTTGCTCCAATTCCACTCCCACTTAGTTCATTTCCTGGCAGGGGGCAAAATGGTAAATTTCACATTAAAAGCTACTTCCTCCTTTTCGATTTATCTCAAATTTGTAGTCCTAATTTCTTTTCGGAACGTTGTCAATGTACTAAATTTTATAATACAAGTGTTGCATACTTACATCTTAACCATTGGTTGGTGTGTTTGATTACAAGCATGTAATTTGTATGAAAATAAAATAAGTTTTAGGCAATTGAATTGCTCAGAATTAAGTTGTATAAAAAATATCAATTAAATGTGTTTGATTGCCTTAATTTTTTACCCGAAAAATATTGTATTTTTCTATCTTTTGGTGTTTGATAGCTATTATTTTTCATGGAACTTGTACTTTTTTTTATGAAACTCATACCTTTTCTACATGAAATTTGAGATATGTTAAAAATAAAATAAAAAACAATATACATAAAAATAAAGTAATTTTTTTATTTTTTTGTGATATTCTAAATTAACCATAAATTTGGGAGCATAACGACTATAATAATAAGAAATACTCCGTATAATATATAACAGTGATAAATTAATATGTTTTCTAAGTTAAACAACATAAAATTAATTTTTTCATATTGTTAAATTAATTTTCAAAGATATATGAGAAAATATTTATGGGTGATTATGCATTTTTCTAACTTATTCTCAAATATATTATACCAAAAAAATGGAGAGTAAAAGAGATTTTCTAGCTTACCTAGAAAATAAAACCTCCTCCCCCTTATGAAAATATTTTCTAACTTTTGGAGGAAAATAACATCACATCAACTTAGAGTTGGAATTTGACTAACTAAAAAATAAATCCTATCAAACTCACCAAAAGTGGGAACTTGTGTGGAAAACTCTCATTTTCTAAGAAAAATAATGCTTATCAAACACACTCTTATGGCTCGTTTGGTTCGAGCTTTCCTGGAATCCTAAATTCCATTTCATTAGGATTTTGTTGTTTGGTTGGAGTTTTAGATAAGAATTTAGGATTCCTAAGAAACCTAAATTCTCCCATTTTGCCAAATTTCATTTCCTTATAAATCAGGAGGAATCCTTGAATTCCCTTTTAGAGAAATCCTCTTTTTTTTTTCCAAAAAATGGGAAAAAAAAAATTACTAGAAAATGATTTTTTTTTTCAGAAAATGAAAAAAAAATGCAGAAAACGAAAATATTTATATTTTTTAAAAAAATGAAATTTTTTTTTCCCAGAAAATGAAATTTTTAATTTTTTTGCCAATTTCATTTCTAAAACTCTAACCAAACAAGCATTAAAGGATTGAAATAAAGGATGTCAAGAATAAAGGTTTCCTATCATTTAGAATGCCAATTCCATTCCTAAAGTTCGAACCAAACGAGGCCTTAATGTTTTTTAAAAGGAATCCAAATGTTCGACAGTGCGAGACTATCAATTTGAGATGGAAAAGGTATTATTTTATAGGAAATACTATTGCCAAAGCTAGAATTGCTTTGCCAAAAGCAATTAGTGCATTATGTTATTGTACATTATGCTTTAAGCATAACGCATTGCTCTGGCAGAAATCCTTCCTTTCCCCCAATTTGCTATTGCGTTGTCCAATCCCCTTGTATCTAATTTGGCAATGGCAGTACCCTATTTTTTGCGTGCGTATATATATAATAAGGGGTAATGGTTTTTGAATTTCAAAAATGTATAAAAGACAAATAATTGTGTGGCTGAGATATATGATGTTTTTGGACTAGTTGATAGTGCCTTTGACACGGGTTATGACCTAATATATAGTAAGGTGCAATGGTTTTTAAATCATAAAAAAGTACAAGGAATAATGGATTGTATGATTGAAATTTAAGATACTTTTTGAATGGTTGATAGTGCCTTTAGCACGGGTTACGACCTGTTACATATTATTTATATATATATATGTGAGAGTTGTTACCAACCAAGTTCCCAGCCATAAATGGGGTAACCCTTGTTGACAGTATATCTTATGAGAGATTCTGCATTACTGGAATTCCATGCTCCTACTGCTCCACCATCTGAACCTATTTTTCTCCCATTTAAAGCATTCAGCCCAAATATTACCTTTGCTCTGTATACAAAATCAAAGAACAAGTAATTGATATTAGTAAAATGAAATTGACATAAAATTGAAACCAAATGTCATATTAGTGTTTACAGTTTTGAATACATGCGATGTCCTGTTTTGACATGTTCATGTCCAAATTATGGCACAAAATTAGAGGTATGTTGTGTTGAGGCATGTTTGTTTGTCTGTGTTGTGTTTAAGCGGTTGTTTATGTATTAGCTTTAATAGCATAGATACCGTGTTGTGTTTGTGACCCAATGTGTTTTGTTAGTCAAAAGTTGTAAACTTGAATGTCGAATTGTGGTGTGCCTAGATTTTAGATTCAGATAAAAATATTAGAGCAGACGGAAAATTACCCAGAGTTTGTGAAGAAAATGTTGAGTTGATCCCACCTAGACATAGGTAAACAACCTTGGGAGAATCCAAACATGTCATTAACATTCTTGACAAATTGATCACAAGATATTTGAGTTTGATCGCCTATGCTTTGGTATATCAATTTGTCTTGTAGAGTTCCTCCAAGTCTTATTTTTAATGGAGAAAATGCTGCAAAATAAATCACTCAAAGTTAAATATATTAATCCACTATGTTGGTATGGTTTATTCAAGTTTTATTTTTCTTCTCTCATACCTTTGATTGCATTTAACAATATTGGGTTGTTAAGGTCCTGTCAATAAATAAATAAACAGATTGTTAATTTAATCAAACTAAAACCAAGTTAATAGGTGTTCTTATTTTCATGTCCAAAGTTCTCTCTCTCTCTCTCTCTCTCATATTTTTCATTTTTAGTAGTAGCAATTATATCACAAAAAAGAAACGTGACTTCTAATTTAGAAGAAAAATGTTTGTCTTACCAAATTCTAAGTACAACATTGCTCAATTTAAAATATAGGGTAAGTGATTTTTTAGGGCCAATTACCAAATTTCTACTTTGCTTAGGTGAATAAAATAAGAAAAAAGCATTGCAAGTTGGGATATTGGAAAAATTCAAAAATGGAAAGGTCCTTGGAAATTACACTAACTTAGATTGAAAACCATTGAAAGTCAAAAAATCATACATTACATGCAACTTACTATTGATAATGCCTATATATTTTATGTTTGGTCTCCAAGAATGATGACGAGGAAAATGAAACAAAAGTAAAATTGTTCCTTCAATTTGCCTGCAGCCAAACACAATAAAAGTTTGAACAATTCCTGTTTTGATTATTCTATCATTTGATAGAATTGTTCCCTGTTATTTCTAAACCATGTCAACGTTTAATTGGGATTTCTTAAGGACCAATTTTTTGGTACTAAAATATGGATCAATCAACTTCAGGAATGTAAATGGATGGATTTTTTTTATAAAATTTGTGAAGATGATCTTTATGATTAGTAGTAGACTATTTCCATCAAATTTCATCAAAAAATTCAACCGGGAAGTGGGCTAATTTAACATATAAAATTTTAACAGTCAGAAATGTGTATATATATACATATATATCAATTTTTCAGTTAGTCACCTTTTTGGTTGAATTTTTTTTATAAAATCTAGTGGAAATGATCTACTTAATAATCTTGGAGATCATTTTCACGAAATTTTATAAAAAAATTCATCCGTTTATCCAATTAAATTAGTTGGCTCGTATTTAAAGATAAAAAGTTTGGATTTTAAGAGGTCCTTCTTGTTTATATATAATAATTATCTTACTGTGACTGAACTAAAAATTCCCCAAAAAATTCTTTCATGGCAAGTTAATATATCATTCTTAGAAGTTAGGTTATATTGTCTATTGCAAAAATATAAACGTTAAAAAGACGCCCACTCAAATTTGGAAAAGATTACCTTCAAGTTTCATTAAGAGGTTTGGGAGAATTTTTATTGTCCACAATTAAAGGAAGAGATTTTTTATTTATTTGTATAAAAAATAAATAAAATAAAACCAACGTTTGAAACACACAAAGAGGGGTGCGCAATTGACTTTTCTTGTCACAAACCTCCAAAATGGAAAAGAGAAAAGATCAAAAAGCAGCACCATCAATTCATTGCATCAAAGATAATAAAAATGATTTTCTTATTTATGATTTTCTTATTAATTAAATTTATCAAGTATATTGTATGAGTTGTGTTTTTATTATATTTTGTGAAGGTATTTCTTATGTAATACATGCAGATAAAAATAGGTGGCAAGAATATTCGGTAAATGTAGCAATGTTAAAATTTATATGAATGAATCTTTTGTAAAGTATAAATAGTTAATAAACAAAGTAAAACAACATTTTAAATGTGTTATTAATAATCATTCAATGCATTATTTACTTTGAAGAGTGACAAAACTAAGAGAAGTGGGAAGAAGCCAAAACTAAGAGTATATCTTTTATTGGGTTGAGCTTGTAAGATTGGCTGTTGAAAGATTGTATCTTTCTTTTATTAAGTTGAGCTTGTATTTTCCATTAGGTTCTAGTTTCGCGCCTGAACAGAAGTCAAAATTGCTTTGACAACGGTGATAAAAATAACTTATAGTAGAAAAAAGAAGAAATATTGGGGAAAGATTTGAACTAACCAAATTGAGAAGAGAGGCACTACCCCAACTACAAGTACCATAGTCACATTTAGTAGGAGGCCACCAATCCAATGTTGCACAAATGAAGTCTTCATCAATATAACCAATTGAAGCTGTTCCATTTACATAAACACTTCCTTCAACAATATTAACAGAGGAATATAAGCCAGTCTTTTGTGAGAGGCCACTGCTAGCCAAATAAAGCCATAAACACAAACCCAATATGTTAAACAAATAAACCATCTCATAAATCCTTTGATTTTCTTCTTTTGAGGAACCCATTGAAGTATATATATATAGAGAGGGAGAGAGAGAGAGAAGAAGAAGAGAGAGGGAATAAACAGGGGAGGGGGAACTGGGAAGTGGTTAAGGGCAGAGTGAAAATGTGGATGTTTAGTGGTTTTTTAATGATGTGAATTTAGAAATGGTATGGTTTTGTGCATTTTTTGTCCTTTGAAGTGTAGAGTTTGATAATATATAAATATATTCATAAATTTTTGGGTGCAGACCGGGGCTATGGAGACGTTTTTCTGTGGCTAAAAACATCTCTTCATGATTTGCTTACAAAAAAAAATCACTAAAATTTTTATTCGTATCAAAAATATACTCTAAATATATATGTATATATACATAAATAATTGTGGATTTTGAAAATGTAGACTTTACACCACAACTAGGGGAGCAAGTGGTGGGAGAGTTTGTATGTGGGACCTTTTTAAGGGTGATCACAGTTTTATCTTTAATCTTAAATGAGTCTAATTAATTAAGGGTTCATTCAAATTAAGGAAAAAAAATCTGCCTTTTTGTTTTGAAATATATATATATATTATTTATTTATATGGCCCGTGCTTTATAATTTAATTAGGATATACCCGTACCATCTGGTACGGTGAATAAATAGATCCGATAATTAGATAACAAAGAGTAACATAAGACAAATCTAAATCGACAAACATCAATCAAATTATTTTGAGCCCCTTGTCTAGCATAGTATAATGTTTTGAGCAACCGAAACATAAGTTCAAATATATCTTTATGCTGGAAAAACTAAAATTAGCCCGGATTAAATCGACTTATTTTTAATTTTTTAAAGAATATTTTAATCATATATATATATATTTATTTTGATTTTGATTTTGACAAAATGATTTTTTTAACAAATTAACCTCAATGTCATATGTGAAAATAATCCACCAAGTCTGTTAGTATGATTTGGAAATAGTCCAAAAATTAGATTTATATACCGTGAACACTCCTAAAAACAATATATTGAAATGTTCAATAAAATACAAACATTTCTCAATAATTTTTCTTGAATTTTTTTTCATGATGGATCTTGTTTAATTGATCTTAATTAATAGATTTTAAATATTAAATTTTAAGTAATGAAAATTTTAATGTAGAAAAAAATTATTAATGTGTGAGAGTTAATTGTCTGTATATTATTGGTATGAGTGTTTTAATTTTGATGTGACATCTTAATGTGTATACAAAACTCATATAATAGTATAAAATTAATGCATACCATAACATATATATTTTTACACGCATTAATTTTTTATACTTCTTTAAAAAAAAATTAGTCAAAAATAGTATTTATATAGATGGCCAAGTGCACCCCCTTATCAATTAAGGACAACAACTTCGGGTGAAGAACTGAAGGAGCCGAGTAAATTTCGTCCCCTTCCTTCGAGGCAATTTCGTCACCTCCCATAATTTTTTTAAATTACATTTTCACCCTCATAATTTTTCTTTAAACATTACATATATATATATATATATATATATTAGTTAAGTTTTCCCATTCTTTAATTTTTAAAAATTATCAATAACATTAATCTTATCCCCTTTAATCTCAAACAAAATAATATTAGTACTATTTTTTTTTAATTTATAAAAAGTGACATTAGTATTAAACTTGTTCCATTTTAACAAAAAAAATCCATCTTCATCCCCCGGTGATAATGCAGTTGTAGAAAAGTATTGTTTAAAATCTAATTATACAAACCGTCTAAATAAGAAACATGTTATATATGTAGAGAGAGAAAATTTGGCACGCAGACGGATCTAATCTAATTGAACCTTTAGTGATATTTCGTCGTCGTTAAAAATATTTTCTCAATATTTTAACAATAATTCTGTCACTAAAGGTATCGGTCTATATGAGAAATATACTCTTTATATATTAAAGAATAATGTTTTTCTTACCTACAAATCTTATTATCTATTTTTACCGAATACATTTTATAAATTGTATTCTTGTTGATCTTGTAAATATACAATCCATATAATACACTAGATAAAAATGTGTAATAAAATTTATAAATAAATGTAGCGTTGCTATATGTTAAATTGTTCGCAATAATGTTATCATTGAAAACTACCAAGCGTTAAAAAAATAATAGAAGAAGATGTCGATCAGTACTGTCATTTCCAAAACACAAGACTAAACAAATGTTACTTTCACTATTTTATTTTGTGTGGAATATTTTTTTTTTCGTCGTTGATGTGTGGGTCCTTGCACTAATCAAATGTTAAAAAAGGGTTCACTTGGGAGATCGATTCCTTTGTTGACTTTAGTTTGTGATCATCAGTGGTTGTCATAATCTTCAATAATTAATATATATACACAATTCTAAATTACTAGTAAATAATTTTTTTCTTAAAATTGTATAAAGATTATCTACTTATTATAAAAAATATGAAAATTTTGAGATGAATATTAATTTTTTTTTTATTTTTTTTATCACTAACAATTTGTGCAAGCGCCTAATGAATGTCAAAAATTTAAAAGGCCAAATATACATATATACATAACATTTCTGGTAAGGTCTAGACCTTACGGATTGGGACTTTTTACGACGCTTTTGCGTCGTAAAAACACTGTGTTTTTACAACGCTAAAGCGTCGTAAAAAGTCCCAATCCGTAAGGTCTGGACCTTACTTGAGATTTTCCCTACAGATATATATATATATATATATATATATATATATATATATATAATCTTTCGTGCTATCATTACGATAAGAACTAAATTTAGGCTTTGCACCAAATGGTTACGTTGAGAGGTAATCTATCAAATAAGGAAAAAAGATTTTGAAAACTAAAAAAAATGTATATAGAATAAAAAAATTAGTGGGATGAGAAAAAAAAAATTAATATACAAGGATAAAAGATATTCTTTTAAGAGTTGGGACGAAGAAGTGTAAAGAATAAATTATACTTATATATGACTTTGTTTAATAACAGTATGAAAAATGGTAGGAAAAAAAAATTGATTTGTGTGAGAAATTGAAAAATAAGTCAATATATGTTGTGAGATGTTCTCTTACTTTTTGGCATTTTCTACCGAAAAGGTGGGTTGAGGGGGGGGGGAGTAAGAAAAGTTTCTTACAAAAAATAAAAAAGAATATAATACATATATTTATAAAAATAAACATAAAAAACAAAATATATTACACATGCTTCAACTTCTATTTCAACTTACTGTACAAATCAGTTATTTTTTTTTATTAATTTCAAGAAGAGCCATACTATAGTGGTTACCACTAGTATTACAATCTTGGTTTGTTTTTTTTTTTTTTTTTTTTTGGGGGGGGGGGGGGGGGGGTGGTGTCTTCCCCTGTCCTTACTCCCATTGAAGCTGGAACATATCCTTGTTTGTATTTAAAAAAATGAAAAAAAACAAAGGATAATGGAGCCATTTATATCGCTAACCACATACAATTCACTTACACAAAAACTTTTATAAGAAAAATATATCAATCTACTAGTATCAAATTAAGCATGCCCAAGTCTACCTAAGAGATGCTACCAGTACCAAATCCATATCACGCAATGAGAAGAAAAGGCCTCCACCAAATGTACCAAAACTCAATCTTTCTTTTTATATATAGAAAAAAAACACACACGCATTCATATGCATACAAGCGTATATTATAAAGTAGCCTAGTGGTTAGTCACACTGAATTCGTAAAATTGAATTCGACTAGGAACTTTTCAGGTTGAGTTCCATTAGATGCAAAATTTTTAATGACCAGCGGTTTGCATATTTTACAAAAAGAAACACTCCTGGTATAGAATAAAAAATAAATTATATTACTAACGATTTGTTCAATGCACAGATAAAATATTAAAATTGAATAACGTCAACGTGAAGGGCCCCAAAATGAATGGGCTTTTTCGTACATAGTTTAATTGAACGACTATTGAACTTGTTTGTCATTTTGTAGAAAAAAAAATGGAAAAATTTAATCGTAGCCGATACATTAGCGACATTTTTTAGAAATAGAAGTTCGATTTTAAAATAAGCATTTTGTTCTTGTGGGGATTGATTCATTTAGTAGGATATCTCGTGTTCGATTTCTTGCAGATGTAAATTCTCCTATGACCAATTGCAGGCTCAGTTTTGTGAGTAAAAATTAGTCCCACATTTAACGTGGTGTAAAGACACTTTTATAATATATGTATGTATGTATTACAATCAGGTTATACATGTATATATATTGTGCGTGTGTATAACCAATTAATTAATCTCATTAAAATTACAGTCACATTCAAATGATATATAGCCAGGTTTTGTAGTTCCTACCTATTACTTCTTGTTGCATTTAACTACCAATATATGCATGCATGCCTCAAAACTTAATCTATCTTATGTTTAATTAAGTTTGAGTTCATATCTGAGTGAGGTGTGCCCATGATTTACTATTTTACTTTTACTTGCAATCACTATAATGATATTGAAATTTTATTTAACGAAAATCGATAATAGTGGGTTACAACAAAATGGGATTTCTTGGAAGGATTTCAAAATCTAAATTAAGAGCAATGATATACGTACTAATTTAAATAATTGAATTAATAATTGAAGTGGTGTGTCAAAAAAATAAAAAGTAAATAGTCGGTGTTTTTAGTGGACTTTACAAATTGGCTCGTCACCTTTTAACATATCACTTAAATTATATATTAATTTAGTCATATATTAATTATTATGTATTATTACTTATACGGAATATTCTTTTGTGAAATTTGAGTGCCCTTGACAATACCAAATTTAAATTTTTACGACTCAAAAATCTTTGTTAAAGACATGTTTTCACTCTAAATTAATTTCTTGCCGTCAAACCCCTGAAAACGTATTTCAATTACCCGAGGAACACGCAACTCAGGGCCAACCAGGCAGGACTATGTGGGTGGTTGGGGTGGGTGTGCGTGTGTGTGTGTGTGTGTGTGTGGTGGGGGGGCGGGGGGGATACACTTCTCTCTTCCAAATATCAATGACCAGTTCCATTTGCACATTCTTTAATTTAAGAATAAATTGATTTCAATACAATTAATGATAAGGAAAAATAATCATCTATTATCTTAAAATTTAACACATTAATTATATTAGAATTTTAATTTGAAACAAAAAAAATATTTAATATAAAAATTTATAAAAAATATTTAATATAAAAATTAATCGTAGCCTATACATTAGCAACATTTTTTAGAAATAAAAGTATTATTTTAAAATAAGCATTTCATTCTGATGGGGATTGACTTACGTAGTAGGATATTTTGTGTTCGATTTTTTGCAAGTGTAAATTCCCTTATGGCCGGTGCCAGGCTTAGTTCCTTGAGTGAGAATTAGTCTCACATTCAATGTGGTGTTGACACACCTTATGAGAACAAAAAAAAAAGGGATTTCTTTGAATGTCTAATCATTTCACATCAAGTTATCAATAATTATAAACTTGTGTGTATTTCACAAAAACATGCATGTTTGTACATGTATATATATTTGCATATAAAGCCAGCCTTATAAAAGAAGGTCTTCACTTTAAGAAAAAAAAACCATCTTTTTTAAATTTTAATGCTGGCCTAATATAATATAGGCCGATTATAAATTATATATATATGTATTACCATCTGGTTATAAATATATATATATGTATATGTATTGTGCGTATGTATAATCAATCAATTAATCTCATTAAAATTAAAATTACAATTACAATCATAATCACAACCACAATCACAATCATACCCTATGATATATAGCCATGTAGGTTTTGTAGTTCCTACCTAGTACTTCTTGTTACATTGAGTTGTTATTTAAATTAGGGTTGTTTTCGAACTTAATTAGGGAAATGGGGTTGTTTTGAACTTATTGGTGGGAGTAGGGTTGTTTTAAAACCGCGGGTCAAAGTGGCGGTTTTTGGGTTAAAAACGCTGGTCAAACCAGCGTTTTTAAGTGTAAAAACGCTGGTCAGCCTAGCGGTTTTAAGTTGGCCAAAATTTCTCCCCCCTAGAATCGCCAGAGCAACCAGCGATTTTAATGCTAAAAACGCCAATGGTTTCAGCGATTTTAATGCTAAAATCGCTACCTACTACAGCGATTTTAAGTAGATTTTTTCCTTCCCCTCCATCGTACATAGCTGTATACACGGAGAAAACCTACATTACAAACGCAGCAGCCGCCATTTGAACACGAGGTGAAGTTCTTTACTTCTGCAAATTTTCTATACATTCACTCTAAAATTTTCATTCAGTTCAATATTTTCATTTGTTAACTTCAAAAGAAAAAGGTTAGTTAATTAATATTATTTTAATTATTTTATTTTACCTCACATTTTATCAATTGGTAATGGGAATGATCTTTTTTGTAATATATGTATGTGATTTTATGATATATACTTGTAAAATGTATGTATATATGTATGTGTGTTCATGCAATTTTTAATCAGTAGATAAAATATGTCCTTTGAGATATATGCGTGTTCATATATTTTTAAAGTAGTAGAGAAAATGCGTCCTTGAGATATACATGTGTTCATAATATATTTGAATTAGTAGAGAAATATTTTTTAATTGATAAAGAAAATGCGTTCTTGAAATATATATGTGTGTTTATGTATTTTAGAATTAGTAGAGAAAATGTATCCTTTCAGATATATGTATATTCATTTACTTTTAAATTAGTAGAGAAAATGCGTCCTTTGAGATATATGTGTGTTCATGTATTTTTGCTAGAGAAAATGTGTCCTTTAAGATATATGTGTGTTCTTTTATTTTTTGGATTATTAAAAAATGGCATTTAAGATAGATATTATATATATATATATATGTGTGTGTGTGTGTGTGTGTGATGGTTAATGGCTAATTTTAAATATAAAATTTATTATCGAAATTCGTTGGGCTTGATTGTTAATATTTTATTTTACCATATTATTATTATATTTTGAAGAATGTATGTTGTATATATTTTATTAAAAAGGAATTTTTATGTTAAATATTGTGTTTTTCTTCACATATTGTACGTTTTGACAATTTTAAATATATTATTATTTATTATCAGTTATTGATAAATTTATTTAATTTTGTTGTAGGTGAATAATGACAACTAGACAAGCGTTTACGCTTTTATATTGGGGCGGTCATGTTATTAACGGTGTGCATGGTTGTGGATACGATATTCCGCACAGAACAGGCATTATCTTAAATGAAGGTACGACATACACGAAATTAGTAGAAATTATTTATTCTGCTATGGATGCTGATTGCTCACCATCGAGGTTAAAGATTTTATGTAGATGTCCCATGTATGTGACCCCAAATACTTGCAACTACTTCCTTCACGAAATTTACGATGACGTAAGTTTACAGTTTACAATGGGTTCGAATTTCAATGCTCCATTTGTCAATGTGATCGAGTTGTATGTAGAGAAACTTAACCTGAATTTTGATGTTGCCCCAATTGGGGATAATTTTCCATTGTTCGGGTCGTACATCTCACCACCATCGATACAAGGCACTCCTGTTTCTAAGTTGCCTTCAAGTTCGGGGCCATCTCGAAGGCTTGATTTTGGTGGGAATAAAAAGGAGATTTGTAATTCATCTCGACCCACACCCGAGGCCGTGTACGACTGTGGGGTTGGCGTAGAATTTGATGATGCCACTGGAGATGGTACGGATTGGGACTCAGACTCTGACAAGGTTACCGAATTCAGCGACACTGAAAGTGATGAATGGGAAGAATCGAACCAAATTGAGGAGGTTGTGGAAGATATACCGGCATGTTACACACAGTTTAATGTTACATATGTTGACCAGGATTTGACGATGAATGAGCAATTAGTAGATGAAAATGAATTACGCAAGGGGCTCATTTACGAGACTAAAGAGAAGTTGAAAATTGCAGTAAAACAATTTGCAATTAAAAATTCAAATGAATTTATTGTCGAGGAATCGAAGGCAGATACATGGGCAATTAGGTGTAAATTGCATGAAAAGGGGTGCAAATGGCGGCTCCGTGCTTCAAAAAGGAAAAAAAAAACATGGCCAATTCGAGATAACCAAGTACGAGGGTCCTCACACATGCACATTTGATCGTTTGAAACTAACTCATAAACATTTGGATTGCAAATTCATTGCCGGGAATGTAACACATTTGGTTAAGGTTGATCCTGGGCTTAAGGTTCGTGTTATCGTCGCATTTATTAAAGATAAATATGGCTACAAGATTTCATATTGGAAGGCGTGGAATGCGAAACAGGAGGCTATTGAAAAAATATTTGGCAATTGGAAAGACTCTTATGCTACTATGCCGAGATATTTGGCCGCTATTAAGTACAACAACCCACGCACGATCCACGAGTGTAGAAGCAAGATGTATGATGGCCATTATCGTATTTTTGACAAGAACTTTTGGGCCTTTGGTGCGTCCATTGAAGGCTTTATGCACTGCCGGCCTGTTATAAGTATAGACGCGACGCATCTACGTGGCAAGTACAATGGAAAACTTTTCATTGCAATGGCCATGGATGCCAACGAAGGGATATTTCCACTTGCATTTGGATACGGGGATGAGGAAAGTCACGAGACATGGCATTATTTTCTCACACGACTTTGGCATTACGTTGTGAAGGGACGAGATGGCGTCTGCTTGATTTCTGATCGACATAAGGGCATACTGTCTGTAATCAATTCCAATCCACAATTTCAAGAGCCAATGACGTACCATAGGTTCTGTATGCGACATGTCCGTAGTAACTTCACAAGTAAATGTAAACCAGACGAGAGTTTATTGATACTAATGTGGAAGGCTGCAACTGCTTTTTGTTTGCCAAAATTCAATCGGTACATGGACATGATAAAAGAGTACGATGAACACCAAGAAAGCGAAGGGAAAAAACCATGGAGGTGGCTAAACCAAATTCCCTTAGAGAAGTGGACTTTTGTTCATGATGGAGGTCATCGTTATGGGATAAAGTCGACAAATATTTCGGAGGTTTTCAATGGAGTTTTACTTGGAGCGAGATCTTTGCCTATTACTGCGTCGATAAAGCTCATTTTTCATCGGCTTGTTACATATTTTTGCGAAAGAGGCGAGCAGGGAAAAAGTAGGCTTGATAAATCGGAGGTCGAACACACTCCTTTTATGGCGCTTAAATTATCAAATCTTACGGAGAATATTGGAAAATATATCGTTTATAGGCATAACAATTCGGAGGGAGTAGCATCTGTCACGTCAGCTAAAGGAAAAGTAAAGAATGTAAACATCCTTGAAGGCACGTGCAGCTGCGGGAGGTGGACAATTTATAAGTATCCTTGTGCACATGTCATGGCGGTGTGTGGTGCACTACGGGTAGATCCAAAGTATTTAATTCACGAAGACTTGAGTCTTAAGGCGTACGTTGCCACCTATTCTCGTACATTGCATCCTGCTTTGCCTGAAGATTATTGGGATGCCTGTTTGCCTAATACAGATGCTGGTATTTTAATCCCTAATCCAAATATGTTGCGTCAAAAGGGTCGTCCATCTAAGCGCATTCATAACGAGATGGATGTAAGCGATCGTCGAAGGTTTAACCATTGTGGGATTTGTGGGGAGGCCGGGCATGATCGACGCACTTGTCCCAGAAAGAAGAACAAGCAATTGTTGCTACCTTATAAGTAAACATGCTGCTTTAATTTGTAAGATTTCAAACTTTCTGTTTTCGGATATTTATTTATATAAATTTGCACAACGCATTTACTCTTAGCATGTTTTACATTTGTTACTAATTACAATAACTTAATTTAATTACTATCACATGCCTTAAATATATGATGGAAATGCCCCTCTAAAAACAAATATTTAAAGACATATCTTTTCTATATCAGCCTTCAATGTCAGGATTGCTGATATTGCGTAGCATGCTGTACCTGTATTGTAAGTCATACCAGTGTATTGTCATCTCAGTCAGGCTGCATTGTATTGTCATTTCAGTGTCAGTGCAGTGTATTGTCATCTAAGTGTCATAGCAGTAATTGCACATGCCATGCGCTCCAACTACTATACTGTAGCAAGGCACGCCTATGTAAACATTATTTAAGCAACATATGTTTGTCAATTTTTTTCATCTCACTCTCAACAAATAATGACTTCTTCAAGCTCAAATAATAACCAATCTGGAGATTTAGATGATTTTGAAACACCAGATGTAATTTTGCTGTGTGAGACATGGAAAAAAATTACTTATGATGGTAAGTGGTGTGAGCGGGATAACCCACGAACATGGGAAGAAATGGCTAGAATTTTTAATGCAGCACCTAAGAACTCGAACTCCTTGTGGAAAGACAGGGTTGTCATGGCTGATCAACTAGCACAACTGTGGGCAAAGGTTGAACCAGCGGTGAAAAAATTTAACCGATTTTACAATGAGAAGGAAATGCCTCCTCCTCATCCAAAATACATCACTCTATCTCCTGCTCAACAGGGCCACTACTTGGCAAAATTTTACGGTGATGTTGAAAGGGAAATGGTAAAAGGTTACTTTAACAATTATAATTTATTTTATTTTTGCTCATCGTTATTTATATGGTATCTAATGCACAATTTTTTATCTTATTTTTCATGCAGCAAGAACACGCCCATCTCATGTACTTGGTGGAAGAAGGTGTCAACTTCCCTTATATATTGTACTGGCAGTTTCTCAAGCACTCTATCAACTAATATTTGTATCATGTGTAATGTTTTAATTACAACAATCGTAATGTTGTATCTTCGAAGTTTGGTTAGGACTGTACCAACTAGACATCTATTTTAATATGTAATGTTTAATCTAATGTATTAATATGCTTTACAATGTTTTATGTGCACTGTTTAAGTGAATGGGTTAACATTGCTCTAGAAAGTAGTCCTAGAAAAAGTAGGGAGCAGGAACTGGTCTAATCTTATTTACTTTTTCAGTGATTCGTCGAGTCATTTCTTTTTCCCATATCAAACATTTAAAGATTACTGAAGATTTACACTGTACAAACCCATGCTTGACAGTGGTTGTAGTCCTATATAAGAAGCGTAGTCATATTACTCTTAGCTCATTCTAATCTTACTACAAAAATTTTACAATCATCTTACCCTTATCTTACAACTTCACAAAATGAGCAACTCATCTACAATTGATGATTTGATTCCACTCCTTCCAGTAGAAATTCAAGGAGAAATACGAGCTCGATTAAGGAGGAATCGAGCTACTAGAATCATATCAATGTGTGAAGGCTTATTGCGAACTCCATCTCCTCTTTTGAGGCCAAGATCTTTTCTATATCAATGGCCGAATCTTGACTTCCCCTATCGTTCACCGCTTGCGTTCGTGCCTTTGTACTCATGGACGCCTGTGTTTTATGTCTATCTGTGGTACTTGCTAAATACTTATCACATGCCTATTGTCTTCTCACCACATTTGTATATCACATGGGATAAATGGGTATACTACGACTACACTCTATTTGACAAGTTCTGGTTTGAAGTATTTGGTGATCACTGGAGGGTTGTTGCATCTGGACATAGCTCACTACATCCATTGACGGAGCCAATTAATAGACATGTACTTTTAATAGCAAAGTTTAACTCCAACAAGCCTCTAATGGACAACGGCCGTCACGAATCAACTCAGTTTGAATGGGTAACCAATGCAAATGGATCTTTGCACGGACATGACCCAGAAGATTTGCTAAACAATGTATGTCAAACTGCCATATGGAGAGCAGAGTCGTTGAATACAGGTGATGAGTACAATACTGAAGAAATGGCAACGACTCCAGATGCACAGATGCAAATGGAAACTAATTGAAATCACGCGAAATAAGAAAACTTGTAACGGACTAGTAGTGGTAAGTATTAACAAGAATGAAGGTGATATGATCTTTTTAATGGATGTCCGCCAATTATCATCTGATGATCTTATTTACTATGTATGAATGTATTATTTGGCTGTTACCTAGTATGTTTTACTATGGTTGTGTTTATGTCTATCTAATGTAATGGTTTTTCTAACCACGTGTTATTGTGATATTGAAAAAAATGTAATGTCCAGTTGTTTGTTATAATATTTTATATGTGATATTAAATACTGTAACCCAAGTTTCGTAGTTATTATCTGTGATGTATTTTATCTATAAACTATATTTTCACTGTGATATATTTTTTAAATTATTTATAAGCTATTGAAAAAAATTGCAGTGGATTAGTAACTCGTTAGTACAAACCATTTTATCATTTAATAAAATATTATAACTAAGCAAAACAAATATATGAGTACAATAGTAATAATCAACAATAAACCTACTAGGTACCACAACTAGGTTTTTTCCTCTTCCTCTTAGGCCTCTCATCCCTCTCAACCTCCGTACGGGTATGTGCCTCTACACCCTCACCTTTGCCCTTGTCCGTAGCCCTACCCCTCGGTCTACCTCTCCCTCGACCTATACCGATAGGTACCACAGGTGCATCTACAACCTCTGGTATGACCAACTGTGTCAATCCCTCAGCATGCTCCGTGGGTGTAAGTGTCGGTGACTGTGAATGTACGATCGGAATCTGCTGTGACACGTGTGGTGAAGTAAATGATGTGTCTGTCGTCAATATAGAGACATAATGTCCCATGTCAAAATCCTCGAATATGGTGGGAAGTGTATCTGCCTGTGATAGGTCAGGGGGCGAGGGAGAGGAAAATGTGGTAGTAGTGGTCGTAGTAGTAGTGGGAATGGGTAATGGGGTAGTAGTACTAGTGGTCGAGGTAGTGGGAATGGGTAATGGGGTAGTAGTACTAGTGGTCGAGGTAGTGGGAATGGGTAAAGGATGAGGAAGATGAAGCAGAGTGGGAATGGGTGAAGGAGGAGGAGGAGTAGTGGGAATGGGTAATGAGGTAGTAGTACTACTACTAGTGGTAGTGGGAATGGGTAAAGGAGGAGTAGTAGTAGTAGTAGTACTAGTGGTAGTAGGTAATGAGGTAGTAATACTACTACTAGTGGTAGTGGGAATGGGTAACGGATGAGTAGTAGTAATACTGGGAGAGGGTAATGTGGTAGTAGTAGTACTGGTCATAATAGTCGTGGAATCTGGTAAGCTGGGGCCTGGCGGGGAAGACAATGTAGAGGTAGACGGGCCACCATCATGTGAAGACGACGTTCCCACTGTAGGTCGCCTCTGACGTCGGCGAGAGGGTCGTGGGATCGGGGCGGGTACAGGTTCGTGGACCTGTAATGGATCAACAGATAGCCGAAACTCTTGTCGCACAGTAACAAGAGCACTATGTGCTAAGTCAGATATCTCCTCCGATGTCGAATCTCCTGTGATAGACCGCAAAGGATGGTTCATAGCCAATGCATATATCTTAGCAAGTGTATCACCCTGTACCGTTAAAACACCATTATTAATATAAAATAAATATCTAAAAAAAATAAAAAATACATTTTATAAAATCAATTCGGGTTTACCAGAATCTCCAATGTCACCCCTACTGGCTCAGGACCAAACTCGGGAGGATGCTCAGGCGCCGCAAGTATGAAACGTCGAGTAATGGTACGAAACCAAACCATGTAATGATGGTCGTACTGAATCGGGCCCTGCAACACATCCGCGTTAACTACATGCTCATGTCGGCGGTCCCAAAAGGCAATGAAGTCACGGTGATGCTGCATCCAATCAACAGGATCTCCTCGCCCCCTCCCTCTAAGATCTGTATCGTGCAATTGCTCACTTGTGTCAAAATCGATAGGGATGTTTTGTTGTAGTCCAAATTGCCGCATCACTCTGTCAGGGAGGTGCCACTCGACAATCTCAAAGCATATAAGGGGTGACCGCGTCCGCCATAGAGCCTGGCCAGCAAGACAATAGGGAGGCAATACTGCCATAACATGCGCGGTGTACGGCTGCCAGATCATCTGTAAAGTATTAACTAGAACTTATGAATATTATAAATTTAGCCCTAATTTTCCAATATAACTAAATTTAAAATTTGTCTAAATTTCGGCAGAAGTTTGTTTTTACAGTAATCCACTATTTTAATATTCACCTGTTCAACAATTTTTTTTAATATATACCACTATTTCATCTCCCAAATTAGTTAAAATAATAGTAAGCAATAGTTGAACGTAACTCAATTTTAATTTTGTCTAAATTTCGGCAGAGTTTCGTTTGTTTTTACAATAATCCCGTATTTTCATATTCACCTGTTGAACAAGTATTTTACGATATATACAACAAATTCATCTCCCAATTTAATAATAAACCGAGAGTCCAATGAAAGTAAATTATAAATATGTCTAAATTTTGGCAGAGTTTCAGTTATAAATACAGTAATCCTGTATTTAAATATTCACCTGTTTAAGTTTGATTTTGTTATAATAATTCAAACAAATTCATTTCCCAATCAAAAACCTCATCCAAATTATGTATAATTATCTCCAACTCAATCATAAAGGAGATAAGATTATAACAATTCATTTGCATACTAATTCATTAATACTAATTAAGATTATAATAATTAAAATAACCTGCTCTGCTCGCATACGATCTAGTTGGTCCCTATAATGCGTCAAAACATGTATGGGAGTTCGCTCGAGTGAAAACCTCGTCCGCCACCTGTATTAAGTAAATGTGGGATGTCAAACATAAAACTTTATAAGTATATTGACAAGTGTGTTATTACATATCATCAAACCTGGCTCCGTGTGGTGGTCTGTCAATGGAATGAACTATCTCCTCCTCAGAAATAGCTATATCGACTCGTCGGGGGCGAAGCATAGACAATCTCTCCCAACACCATAACTAACAACAAAATTTCACAATATATTATCGACCGTAGAAATTGAAAATTAAGAATAAATATTATAATTTTAGCCTTAATTTTTACCTGTAATAACAACAATGGACCTGCAATCTGCCTGGATCTGCTACGAGTGCCTCGACACATCTCCCTGTACAAGACAGCAAGTGCTGCACTCCCCCAACTATAATTGCCCACCCTATTTAAATCCTCAAGTAGTGGAAGTAACGACACTTTGATAAATGATGAGGACTTGTCAGCCAAAATAGAACCGCCAAGCGATTGTGCAATCCACGCACGTGTGTATCGCTCGACAACAACGTCCTCAGCATCATGGGTAGGTATCTCTCGAAATGTATCGGATATCCAGGAAAGCTTAAGCTTTGAATTCTTAAGAGCGTGGTCCGGTGGTCGGACTCCCAATACGCGCTCACACACGTCAGCCGGTGAAGCATCTAATGGAGGGGCAGTAACGGCATTGCCGTCAATGGGTAATCCCAGCAGTATCGCAACATCTTGGAGTGTGATAGTGCACTCTCCAACAGGTAGATGAAACGTATGCGTTTCTTGCCGCCACCGCTCAACCAATGATGTAATCAGTGCGTGATCGTACTGAATATGACCTACGCGGTACACTCCGTAAAAGCCTGCTCGTAATAATAAACGTTGAACCCTCTCAGGCAGGATAATACGCTCTCCATCAGGTCCACTAAACTCTGTATCGCTCCTACGTGGTTCCAATAATCCAGGGTCATGGCCATCCCATATAGCGGAAGACCTATGATGATCCTGTAAATATAACAGACGGCGATCCTCTGGACCAGGATCCATTGGCAAATACCTGTTTCATGTACATGCTTATTAGAAATAAAGTAATAAACAATTCATCTCCCAACAATATAATTTGTGTACATAACTTAAATGTAATATACATCCATTCATTAACTAATAAAATTGCATTATAATATCACATTACATATTGTATGTGCAATAACTACAACTGCATTTGTACATAATTAACAAACAATGTACAAACCTATACATATAAGTCTACAACACCTAATTAAACAAATTACATAAAACTGATACAACAAGTAGAAACACAAGCAAATACATGATACGACTTGCACATTTGAGTGATTTTTTGCATTGCTCGTACTTTCTCTGTACTTCTTCTCTTTTTTCCCTCTCCTTTTCTATTCCTTTCAACAAACGGGTGTTCAAATCCTTCACTCCTTCAACAACTGCCCTCCAATCTTCTTTTTTAACTGCTATGTGCCTTATTTGATCGCAAACATCTTTCATCTCTTCCTCAACTGTTTTATCCTTATCAACCCATTGAAAAAAATTGCATCCATTATTACCATATTTCTTACAACCAAAGAATCTCCGACCCGGGTTTCTCGAGGTCCATGAAACTCTAATAGGAGCTACTTCTCCACAAAAACAAGTCACGTATGAACATGATCCGGAATAGGAACAGGAGTTCGAAGACATTTCTGCGAAAAAGTATATATAATTATCCCCATCTGAATCATAACAATAATTTTTCAACGTAACAAAATTTATAATTTGCCTAAATTTTGACAGAGTTCCGTTTGTTTTTACAACAATCCAGTATTTTTATATTCACCTGTTTATCAAGTTTTTTTACAGTTTACCAATCAAATTCATCTCCCAGTCAAATAAAAATTAAATTATATATTAAAATCCGCAACTTAATCAGAAAATCAAATATAGTCACTTATTTTCTCCCTCTTTCCCTAAGTGTATGCTTTCTCACCTCTATTTCTCTAACCAACAAATATTTAATTTAATTCTTTTTTCTCCCTCTGTTTTTATGTTAATATTTTAATGGACAATCGAGTTCATATTAAATTGAGTTTTAGACTTTACTATTTTATTTACTAATATTAATTTTAACATACAATGATCAAGCATATAAATTTAGGTTCTATTACAATAATGATCCAAGTTACACAAATACACTTGCACAAGGATAAATTCAACAACCAACCATATATTACAGTAATGAAATATATAACGCAGTAATGTCCCATTGTGCACAAGCCAGTTGGTTTGAGAAGTCCTATTTTGCACATGCATAGTCTCAGCCATGGGTATACAAAACATAATTATATATAAGAGTCCCCTTCTTCACAGGCTTCAAATTCGAAATACTAAAAGTACTCCAACCAGCGAAATCACCAACAAATTTTGAAATCGAAACCCATATTAAATAGCACAAAATTTATATCGAAACTCATATTAAATAGCACAAAATTAAAATTGAAACTCATATTAAATTTCAAAAATTGAAATTGAACACTAAATTCGTCATGTCATATATGTTCGGGAGGGAAATGGAGATCACCTAGTTTGGGATTGAAGACTAGGTACGCTGGACACTATCCAACGGCACCGCGAGTGTCCAGATCTAACCACTGATCTGCGAAGGGGAGGAAGGAGGAGAGCTGCTGCGTGGAGAAGAGAGAGCTGCGGTGTGGAGAAGAGCTAGAAGCAGCAATGGAACGACGGAGATGAAGGAACGACGGAGATGGGGAAGAACAAGACGAGAGCTGTAGAGTAATTTTTTTGTTAAAATCGCTGATGGGATCAGCGATTTCAACCAAGCAATCGCCGAAGGGATGGGCGAGTTTTCTGCTGCTGCGCGTTGTGCTGCTGTGCGTTGATGTGCTGCGTGGGACTGCTGTGCGTTGAGTTTGTGGCTTTGTGGGACTGCTGTGTGCTTTGTGGCTTTGTGGGACTGCTGTGCTTTTGTGGGACTGCTGTGCTTATGTTGTGTTGGGGAAGAAAGAGGTAAAAACGCTGGTCACTCCAGCGTTTTTAACTCAAAAAATACCACTTTGACCCGCGGTTTTAAAACAACCCTACTCTCACAAATAAGTTCAAAACAACCCCATTTCCCTAATTAAGTTGAAAAATAACCCTAATTTAAATAACAACTCTGTTACATTTATCTACCAACATATGCATGCCTCGAAATTTAATCTATTTTATGTTTAATTAAGTTTGAGTACATATCTGAGTGAGGTATGCCCATGATTTACTATTTTACTTGTACTTTGCAATCAGTCATATCTGTTTATTTTTTTAAAAGGAAA
Source organism: Lonicera japonica (assembly GCA_021464415.1). Classification (NCBI taxonomy): domain Eukaryota; kingdom Viridiplantae; phylum Streptophyta; class Magnoliopsida; order Dipsacales; family Caprifoliaceae; genus Lonicera; species Lonicera japonica. Next base: position 61,225,901 of record CM038470.1, read on the forward strand.
TCTCTAGTGCCCGATTATATTGAAATTTTATTTAACGAAAAACGATAAAAGTGGGTTATAACAAAATGGGGTAACATTTCCGAGAAGGATTTCAAATCGCCAATTTAGAGCAATAATATATATATATATTAATTTAAATGATTAAATTAATAATCTTAAAATAATGATATATATATATATATATACAGTTCCTTTCTTACACGCACTTATGCGTACGCATTATGCGGAAAGCCGTGGGTCCCAGCGAAAAAATTAACGGAGAGAACATGAGCTGTTTGTTTCTTTCTTTAATTTTAGAACAAAAGAATAAAACAAAAAGAAGACCCTCCCTCTCTCTCTCTCAAAACATTGCAACCAACGGAGCTTAAACTCAAGCTACAATCTTTCGTTTCCTACACTCCGACTGAAACTACAGTCCTTCGTCTCCCGTTTTCCGGCCTTTTTCCGAGGATTATCTTAAAAATTGGATTCTTTTATTCTCTTTTCTGGGTCTTCATCAGATTCTTTGTTTTATTGTTATATATAATCTCTGAGTTTGAACCTATTTCTTTGTTTTTCCAATTCTTGAACTACACTGGTTTCTTGGTATTTTGGGTAACGCAGTTGCTTATTTGGGCAAATCCTCAATTTTATCTCTTGTTTCTTGGACAAATTTTTCAACTGGGTTCTCCCCGATTTCTTTTTTCAACTTACAATTAGGGAAAAAAGAATTAATTTGTTAGGTATTATTATTGTTATGTGTAAGAAATGCCAGCAATAGATTTTCAAGGTTCATCAAAGCCTTTAGCCCAATTAGGTCGTTCGATTCTTAGTTTTCGAAGAGAACAAGTCCATTCAATGGATTCCACATTAGATTCAACAACTAAACACCAAGTTCTCGAAAAGTTTCAAATACAAGTTGCAGAGGCTCCAATATTTAGCCTCTGTAGACTCCACTAATCTCCTCTCAGTTTCATAGATAAGTAAAGTTATTGATGTTTTCCTCACTTGCCAAGAGGAATTCAGGGTCATAATGTCCAATAACAGGGCATTATTGAACAAACCCCCCACCGAACAGTAGAGAGAGAAGCCCACCCGAAAAACGGGAGATGAAGGACTGTAGTTTCAGCCGGAGTGTAGGAGACGAAGGACTGTAGCTCAAGTTTAAGCTCCGTTGGTTGCAATGTCTGAAGAGAGAGAGAGAAAGGGCGTTCTTTTTGTTTTATTCCTTTGTTCTAAAATTAAATAAAGAAACAAACAACGAAGGGAAGAAACAAACAGCTCCTGTTCTCTCCGTTAATTTTTTTGCTGGGACCCACGTCTTTTCACATAATGCGTACGCATAAGTGCGTGTAAGAAAGGAACTGTATATATATATATATATATATATGGAAAAGGATTTTAAGTGGACAAATTTTTTAATCCTTAAATATGGACCTGTTATTTTGAGGAGGTAAATGTATGATTTTTTGATGAAACTTAACAAAGACGATTTCCATAATTAGTAGATCACCTCTGTCAATTTTCATCAAAAAATTCAATCAAGAAGTGGGTTAACTAAAAAATTGATATATATGTGCATTTTTAGCCGTTAAAATTGAAGATGTTTAGCTAACCCACTTTTCGGTTGAATTATTTCAATGAAAATTGGCGGGAATGATCTACTAATCATGGAGATTATCTTCACCAAGTTTCATAAAAAATTTCATCAATTTGCCTCCTCAAAATTATTGGTCTACATTTAAGGATAAAAAAAATAGTCCTCTTTAGATCTTTCCCATATATATATATATATATTAATTTAAATGATTGAATTAATAACTTAAGTGACGCGTCAAAATATAAAAAGTAATTGATCGGTGTTTTTAGTAAACCCTACAAATTGGCCCATCACCTTTTGACAAATCACTTAAATTATATATTAATTTAGTCATATATTAGTTGTTGTGTATTATTACTCATACAAAATATTCTTTTGTGAAATTTGGACGATATCAAATTTAAATTTTTACTACTCGCAAATCTTTGTTAAACTCTAAATTAATTTCTCGCCGTCAAACCCCTGAAGACGTATTTCAATTACCCGAGGAACACGCAACTCAGTGCCAACCAGGCAGGACTATCTGGGGGGTGGGGGTTCCTAATTGGAGATAATATATACTTCTCTCTTCCAAATATCATTGACCAGTTCCATTTGCACATTCTTTAATTTAAGAATAAATTAATTTCAAGACAATTAATAATAAGAAAAAATAATCATCTATTATCATAAAATTTTACAGATTAATTATATTAAATTCTTAATTTAAAATAAAAAAAATATTTAATATAAAAATTACAACTATCCAACTTTAGCTCTTATTAATTTGTCAATGGCTTCTGTACCGTTGTGACATAACATGAGGTCTCGTTTGGTTCACGAAAAGGTAATCAATTCTCTTATCTTTTCTATGGAGGTGAGAAACTAAAGTTTCTATCAAGTTTCTTTTCTTGTGTTTGGTAAAGTATGAAAATTATTTAGGTAAAAATATTATTGTTCAAATTTTTTATAATAAATGTTAGGAAATCACAAAGGAAAAAATCAATCCCATGGGTTTTGAGAGGAATGACTTTACCTCCTATTTTTTCATTTGTCAAGAAAGTGTTTTCGAAATTTGTTCTTACCAAACAAATGAAAAGAAAGACTTTCCTTTCCTAAGTGTTCAAATCTATAAACCAAACGAGGCTTAAATGTTTGTTGGTTGCCGTTTGAGTCGAGTGGAAAGAGGGTGGAGTTTGAATCCGGCCTATCATTATAAAATTATATAAAAAGAAGAAAAAAAAAATCCTAAACTTTATAATTTTTCCCTTATTTGGATTAGACAAAGTCATTATTGTCTTTAGGCAACTAACATCGTTATGTTTTTTCTATTCGACAGTCACTTTCTAAAATTGGATAAGAAAGCTTTATATATTGCGCGAAACTAATATATAATATATACATGCCCATCTTAAAGGTGGGATCCTTTATCTTTTAAAAAAAAGAAAGGAAAGGTCATTTATTTCAAGAGTTAATCGGATGAATTTTTTTTTATAAATTTTAGTTAAGATCGTGATGATTTCTATAATGAGTAGATATTTCTTCATGAAATTTTATTGAAAAATTCAATTTGAAAGTGGGTATGATAAAAATTGACATATATGTTCAATTTCGGCTGTTGAGATTTTAAATGATCATGTTAGTGAGTTTTAAATTTGGCAGAGATGATCTACTCATTATAAATTGAGATTATATTCACAAAATTTCGTAAATTTTTTTTTATCTATTTAACCTTCGAAATGGATGATCTTTCTTTTTCTTAATTAAAAAGATAATTATCCTCTTTAGAGCCTGTCTATATACATATATATAACATTCTATTTATGGAATTTAAACTTTTATGATACACAGATTTTGACACTTGATAATTGTTAAAAAAATAATAATTAAGATGTTTACTATAAAGGAAATTGACTCTTAATGTAATTTACTACAATACTATTTCAACATAATTAATTAAGAATAAAACTTATATATTATTATACTTTGGCACAATATTATATATAAATATATATATATATATATATATATTGCTTTTGCCACAAAGTGTCTTAACACTTGTATTATAATAAAACTAATCTCTGTTTAGAAAATTAGTTGTCCTCGGCCGCAAGTGTTTACATCAGAAGTCAAATTCTTGTATGTGAACAACAATAATTATATTCAAAAAATTAGAAACTGGATTCTTAGTACTGATACGTCCTAAAAATAAATAATAAAATTTTAATTTGTGATGGAGGGAGACAAATAAAAAAACTGAGGTACGTGGCAATCCAAATTATGAAAATCTCTACCTGCGATACACCTAATAACACAATTAAATAATTACCTACTTACCTATATAGTTTGTTTCTATAATTAATTAATATAATGCTTCCAAATAGTTAGTACACCTATAAAATACAAATATACAACGCTCGTCATTTACATACAATATATAGGGAATAATCTCAAACCATATCACTGACAAAAGAAAAAGAAAATTAAAATTTTTGAAGTCTCAATGGGAGATATCATACTCATTAGGTTCATTTGCTTGGCTATATTCTTGGGTACGGTCTCATTGGAAAAGGTATATTTAATTATATTGGTTATAATTTTTCTTTGTATTTCTTTATTAGTTTGCGCTTTTATTAATTATTTTATAATTAAATGAGTGGAAATGTTCTAGTAGTGAAAAATTCGTATTTTAGGTCATTTCTATCCAACTAAATTTTTATGATAGAAAAGCCAAATAAAAAAATATACTCAAATGATATTTTCTATAACTATTTTTATGTGATGTGGAAGATAAGTCGCATTGGTAATTTCTATCATCATTTCGATCTACACTATTTCTACATATAGAAATGGTGATAGAAATTCCCTATATAACATGGCACATTCTCATTAAATATTATAAAACCTACTAATTCCCTCTCTTCTTAAATAAGTGACAAGTAAGGAAGAAATGCAAAAATAATCATGATAGAAAAAGAAAATATAAAAAATATGCTCTAATGGAGTTTTCTATAATCATTTTCATGTGAGGTGGAAGTTGAGTCACATGAAAAATTTCAATGGTGATAAATTTTTCAATGTGACAGTACGTTCTCATTAAATATAAGAAACCCACTAATTCTATTTCATTCTTAAATAAATGCCGAGTAAGATAGAAAAGTAAGATATAAATAGTACCATTGGAGAAACTTTATTTAAAACTTTTCTATCTTTACAATTATATTGCTAAATAGATAAAAAAAATTGTATTAAAAGTAGCATGACATATATGATATAAATAAATTTATAAAAAATACAATTAGAAATGGCTTTAGTAAAATTAAATTAATTAATAATCTCTCAATATTTGATCATACTAACATTATACATGAAATATAATAATTTTATTATATTCAGTCATCTTATTCTTTATGTTAAATATAATTAATAATATTACTCAAAAATATAAAAGGATAAAAAAATATATAATATTTTCCTACGTGGCAGGGACTGGGCAGTGACGCAGTGCGTGGCCCTGAGGAAATAACAGTGAAAGAGGTAGCAACAGGAGCAACCGAGCAAGATATAACAATAAACCTGAGTGGGCTGTGACCATTACAAATGACTGTCAGTGCACTCAAAACAATGTGATATTTTAGAGTGTCCTGCTTTTCAGTATGCCAAGATGGTGAAACCTCCAATTGTGTCCAGTACTGATGGGACCTACTGCCACCTCAGCAAGCCCATTCCTCCACATTCTTCTATCAACTTCAGTTATGTTTCTCATATGATTATTTTCAAGCCAATCCACTCTAGTGTTAGTTGCCCTTGATTAGATATTTAGAAGATTATTTTTGGGTTGTGTTAACACATGTTTTAAAGATAAACGTTAAGGGGCCAATGTTAAAATAAAAAGATAAGTTATTATTAGAATTCTGGTTTTACTTTTGTGTATCATTTAACCGATATGATTGAATGCCGAATTTTGGATATTGAATGTTTAACGAAATCTTTGAAAAATATATTTGTTTATATGAAAATGAACCTTTGAATGGATAATGTTATTATGAAATTATATGGTTATTGATTTTTTCTAGGGATTCACTAGAAAAAGAGAAACTCAGACCCTAAAGTGTATTTTATTAAAACAAAAAGTGCGAATGAAAAATCCAAATATGGTAAAAAAAAAAAGGGGCCTTAAAGTGTGATTTACTAAAATTAAAAGTGAGAATGAAAAGCCCAAATCGATGAATTACTCTTGATCCGGTTCTTCTAGAGTAATGAAAATTACGTTAAAGGTAAAATTATAAATATGAATCGTTGATTCTAAATTGAACTATTAAGATTATGAGTTCTCGTCGATAGAAGTATTGGCGAGAAATTTATTAAATACATGCTAATTAAACTGTTTTAAAATGAATGTTTATATCTTTTACTTTTAAAGTCGGATATGTGACATAAATCAGACCTATAAGAGAATGGGCTTCGTGAATATCGCAACTTAACTTTTTTCCTTTTTGACAGGGGCACAACCGAACTCACAAACTAAACAGAGTTTCTACCAAAGAATTAGAAAAAAAAAATGTATAGTTCAGTTCTCTATGTTGAGTATTTACTGTTCATTTGATTCGAGTTTTGATTTGTTTATGAAAAATTAAAATAATAAATTCACACTAAAAGTTTACATAAAGAGATTGAATTATAAGTTAATAAAACTCGAACTTTTCTTCTGAAGTTACCATTTTAACTTCTAGGAATGAACGAAAAGTCAAATTAAACGAATAAATAATTTTCTAAATGCTAAAGATTGAATATTAACTCTGAATTTTGAGTTCTTAATGGAACCTCTAGAGATGTTTGTTTGAAATTTTCTGTTCCTAACGTTAGATGTACTTGTTTTGTTTTGCTCTAATTTTTTTATTTTGATTTTTTTTTGAAAACTGTAATTATTTAGTATTTGAATAAACCTTCTTTAGTCAATATTATTGTTTGAATTTTTTTTTTTTTTTTTTTTTATCACTAACAACACGAGCAACCGCCTAATAAATGCCAAAAATTGGAAAGGCCAAATGAACAAGATTCCGGCTTTGCGCCGGATGGTTGAGAGGTAATCCATACAAATAAGGAAAAAAAGATTTTGAATCCTAAAAAATTGTATATGGAATGAAAAATAGGAGGTTAGGGTTGAGAAAAAAAGATTATCTTATGAAGGATTGATATGAATATACAAAAATAAAAGATTGGAGGACTTGGATAAAAATTATCCTTTTAAGAGTTAAGACGAAAGATGTATAAATACAAAATTAGATTTATAGTGTTTTTGACACTTGTTATTACTAGTATTACGATATTCCTTTTGAACTCTCGAACATATTCTCACTTGTATTTGAAAAAAAATTGGATAATGGCGTCTTTTATATCCCTAACAACAAATAAGTCACTTGCAAAAACTTTTGTATATAACAAAATGTTATAAGCCAAATTTTCATGATTTTAAGTTATTTGTTTTTATATATTTTAGGATAATAAATTTAATGGTTGGTTTGTTTTAAGAGAGTAATTAGGGATATTGGGTGGTTAGGTTATTAGTGCTTAAAGTAGTAGAGGTCATTAGTTTCATATAATTCCTATTTAAGGTGCTTTTATGCAAGTAAAATGGATGTTGAATTTTGCACATATAATTTAAAGAGTTCTTTGGCTCTTTAATGGAGGACCGGTTTGCCTAAAATTAAACCGCTTTTAAAAGTTTCGCCCCCATCGAAGCAGATTTTCTCCCTTATTCTTATTCTAAATTTTTATTTTTACAACGAGATCGTAACACAAAAATATCCCAATCTACTAATATCAAATTAAGCATGCCCAAGTTTAGCTAAGATATGCTACCAAATCCTTCTCACGCAATGAGAAGAAAAGGCCTCCCCCAAATTAAATGTACCAAAATTCATTTTTTTTTAAAAAAACACACACACGTAAAGAATCTGCATACAATTAAGCATATATTACTAAGAATTTGTGCAATGCCCGGATAATATATATTAACAATGAATAATTAACGTCTTCCTGATGGACCCCGAAATGGACGGGCGTTTTCGTACATAGTTTAATTAAATGACTATTGAACTTTGCTTGTCGTGTTATAGGTAAAATAAAAAATAAAAAATTCGTAGCCTATACATTAGTGGCATTTTTAGAAATAAAAGTTTGATTTTAAAATAAGTGTTTTTGTTCCTGTTGGGATTCATCCATTTAGCAGGATGTCCTGTGTTCAATTTTAAATTTGCTGTACGTATAAATTCCTTTGTAGTCAATGGTAGACTGAATTCCGTGAGCGGAGATTAGTTCACATATAATAAGGTGCAGAGACTAAAAAAAAAAGGTTCCATTTGAAAGTCTGATTATTTCATAACAAATTATAAATACTTAGAAACTTGTGAATATTTCACAAACACATGCGTGTGAGAATCCTGACGGAACCCCTGTGCCTCTCGCACGTGGGCTTTTAATGATTAGAGTCACCAGTACATTTTCTGGAAAAATGGACGAAAGTGTGTTTCGTATCCTTTTGAGGTACAACGCTGTTTGCGCAACTAGAGTGAGTTCGGGGACTATGTTATGATATGAGAAGGTGTTAGCTAGGCACTCACATCGTCCTTTCGGTATCTAAATGAACATGCTTATTCTCATATTTTACGCACTTATTTATTGTTTTAAGGCCTGAATGTGCTCATGCATAAGCAGGGGCGAAGCTACACAGGGTCAGGGGGGGCACCTGCCCCCTATTGGATTTCATTTCTTTTCATTAGAGATGGGATCTTTTTTGGAAAATATATATATATAGGACTTTTGTGCATAAAAATAAACTTAAGGGTGCTTAATTGTAAGGGACAAAAATTTAGAGAACAATTTGAAAAGCATAAACATAACAAATTAAAGCCCCAGCTGCTTTCTTCCTAAGCTCACTGTCTCATTCTTCTTCTTCTCCATTATACTACATGGCTACACCTCTAAGTCTCTCACCTCTCCATTACACCGCACCATTGCACGGCTGCAACAAACCACGACCGTCCACCAACTCACAGCCTACGACGCCGCACAATGATCTATTTCAGTTTCACGAACTATTATTGTTAGTACTATTATGTTTGCGTTAAGATTTTAAGGCTTTAAATATGATTTAGCGTATTTTGAATTTCAACCAAATTTCGCCCCCGGTTGCTCCAATTCCTGGCTTCGCCACTGTGCATAAGTATTACTAACATGCTGGATTAATGGCACGGTTTACAAGGCAAAAATAAGGAAGATCACTGAAGACTGATCGGGTCCCGCCCAAGACCGATCGGTCAACCACAACATTATACTGATTTCTCAGGTTCTGGTATTTTGGAAACCATGCAAAGGTTAATTAAGAACAGATTAATAAGATATCATCGTATCTATAGTTTAACTCTAGTTTAATAATGCATTTGTATAGATTTATACAAGCTATCCTGGCTAGTGTTGGATTTCACAACATACGTGTAGTATATAATTTTTACAGATTTCATACATATATGGGAAGCAATCAAATATATTAAAACAGATTTTAAGAGATTAACAACATACCTTTATTCCGAATACAAGTTTTTGTTTCGATTGATATTGAAAAAGTATTACAAGTTTAACTAGTCTAACAAATTCGAATACAACACTATAAGTGTAGTACGGAGTCTTTATTCACATATCTACAATGTTACAATGTGTTTCTATCTTTAGATCTAAGATTGATATCTATCTTTTAGGTGGTTTCGAGCATTTGCTCTTTTGTCTAGCCTTCTCCAATTGCGGTAGTTCTTTTTTTTTTCTCCGAGCTCTCTCTTCGCCTTGCCTCTATTATGAGGCTCTCCCTGCCTTTTCTCTTTGCTTAATCTAGCACATATAGGGGAAATTGTGCTTCTGTCCTCAATGACCGATCTGGATACTAAGAAAACCGACTCGGTGGTAATGCAGACTGATCCATTGACGAAGAAAATCGATCACGCCCGGCTTAAAACCTATCGGCATGTGGTGAAGACCGATCGGTCTTGGATGGCTTTAAGATGAAACCGATTGGCATTAGGTGGAGACTGATCAATCTTTTGTGAGCAAAATTTACAACCTGACTTCTTTGAGCTATTTCTCTTGCATTTTTTTGAAATGTGACTTCTCGATGTTATCGGTGTCCAAATATATCCTTTCTTGGTACTGTTTGCGGCCAGTGCTTGATTTTAGATTTCTTCCAAGTCCGATTACATTTTCTCGGAGAACAAATATCATCTTCTTCCAAGAATTGTAAAATGGGGTGTTTACAACGCATGCGTGTGTATAACCAATCAATTAATCTCATTAAAATTAAAATTACAATCAAAATCATATGATATATTTTTTTACTCTGTCACAGAGGTATTCCCATATGTTGGCGCAGTAGCCACAGTTAAATCATATGATATATAGCCATGTAGGTTTCGTAGTTCCTACCAATTACTTCTTGTTACATTTATCTACCAATATATGCATGCCTCAAAATTTAATCTATCTTATGTTTAATTTTGAGTACATATCTAAGCGAGGTATATGCCCCGTGATTGACTATTTTACTTTTACTGCCATCACTCGTAGCTATTTATTTTTTTAAAAGAAAATCTCCGGTGCTGGATTATATTGAAATTTTATTTAGCGAAAAACGATAATAGTTTATTATAATAAAATGGGTAACATTTCTAAGAGGGATTTAAAACCATCAATTTAAAACAATGATATACATACCAATTTAAATAATCCAATTAATAGTATAAGTAATTTGTAAAAAAGTAAAAGGTAATTGTTCGGTGTTTTTAGCGGATCTCGGCCAATCACCTTTTGACATATCAGTTGGAGTATATGTAACACCCCATGTTTCGATAGGTGTATTTTCCTTAATTTAGTTAGCTATTTGTCCGATTCATTCGTACACTTAGACAAGTCCGAATGTTCCAACGTGTCACTTTGGTGTTATGGATAAAAATATGGAAAGTTTGATTTAATTTGGAACTAGTTTGAGCAATTTGGTGCGTTCTTGTAAAATTTGGCATATTCTTCAATATTCAATTTTTCTACTTTTCTATATTCGGTTCATCGACCTAGGAAGGTCCAAATTGAGTTTAGTCTTTTTTGACACGTCACATTATAGTTATTAAACATTTCAATAAAGTTTCATTAAATTCGGACATCATATAGGCATTTTTGAGTATTTAGTAGAATTGAATTATATCCTTCACGATTCCTACAAATCTCGTTTGTGGTTTACGAACTTTTAGACCTCCAAATTCAGTTCCGTTTTCTCCAACATGTCATGAATATCTATTAGGAATATTCTGGAAAGTTTTGTCACTACCGGAATTGAAACGAGCACTTCGGAGGCATTTTTCGAACACGGAATTTCTACTCGTCGGTTGAATTTTAGTCGACTTTGGAGACTCATAACTTCTTCACTAATTATCTAAATTTTCACTCTGTAAACTCCTGTAATTTCATCTTATATTAGTCTACAACTTTTGTGTTTTGACCGAAAGCTAGTTCACGCTCCTCGATGGTCAAAATAGAGTGCAAAGTAAGCCCATTAGCAAAAATCAGATTATGCTGAATTCCGGCAGAGCACTGTCTTTGACCAAATTGTGGTAATAATATATCACGAATTTGGAGAAACTTCCTCTTGTGAAATTGTAGAACCTTGAATTAGCTTTCCGTTGACATAAAGATCATCCTAATCGGAGTTTCAAGCAAAAAGTTATGGCCAAATTACGAACAGTGCACCATAACACCTTTGGTCAATCCGAGTTTGACCAAGTCAATTGGTTTACTTTCGTTTTTGACCAGCTTTGACCATCTTCTTCGGTTCATAAAACACCATTTTAGAGCATTGAGACCAAGGGAAAGATATATACTCTCCTAGAGAGAGAAATGGGTGTAAATGGATGATTTCTAGCCCAAATCAATGGTTTTCACTTCGAAATTGTAGATTTCTTAGTATTTACGAATAATTCATGCCGAATTTTCGTTGGATTTCTCTACCTTTGATTAAATCATCGATCTTATACTTGTATTTATCTGTTGTTAATTAAATGCAGCATCTATTAACACATGTTTAATTAGACGGGTTGTTACGGTATATATTAACTTAGTTATATATGTTAGTTGGTACGTACATCATACTTTTCTCTTCCAACCAAGCAGGACTATCCAGGGAGGTCCTTATTGGAAACAATACTTCTCTCTTTCAAGTCCAATGACTAGTTCCATTTTCACACTCTTTAATTTAAGAATAAATTAATTTTAATATAATTAACGGTAAAAAAATAATAATTATTTATTATCATAAAATTTGATACATAAATTATACAAATTTCTTAATTTAAAACAAAAATAAATAAATTGTATTTAATTTAAAAATTACAACTATTCAACTTTAGCTCTTATTTGGAATGGCTTTTATGTCTTTGTAGGATAGTCATAAATGATTGTTGGTTGACATTGGACTAGAGTATTGGAGTTTGAATCCGCCCTGTCATTGTAAATTTTATAAAAAAAGGGAAAAAAAAAACTTAAACTTTAGCGTTGTTTCCTTATGTGGATTAGGCAATATAATGTCTTTAATTAGGCAACTAACGTAGTTTTGTTTTTCTGTTCACAAATCTTTGTCCAACAATAATTTTGAGACAATCACTTTCTAAAATTGGATAAGAATGCTTTATATATTGAACCAAACTAATATACAATATATACATGCTGACTTTAAAAGTGTGCTGGATTATCACTTTAAGAAAAAGAAGGCTATTTCAAGAGTTAACTAGATGAATTTTTTCATAAATTTTTGTGGAGATCATGATCTTTATAATGAGTAGATCGTCTCCACATAACTTTATTACAAAATTCAATTTGAAACTGTGTATGAAAAAAATTGAAATATATGTTCAATTTTGACTGTTGAGATTTTAAATGATCATCTCATTCACTTTCAAAATAAAGCTTTTGATAATATTTGTTAGATGTGATCAGAGGCAGATGTAAGTATTGTTTAAATGATTGTTGGTTGACATTGGACTAGAGTATTGGAGTTTGAATCCGCCCTATCATTGTAAATTTTATAAAAAAAGGGAAAAAAAAAACTTAAACTTTAGCGTTGTTTCCTTATGTGGATTAGGCAATATAATGTCTTTAATTAGGCAACTAACGTAGTTTTGTTTTTCTGTTCACAAATCTTTGTCCAACAATAATTTTGAGACAATCACTTTCTAAAATTGGATAAGAATGCTTTATATATTGAACCAAACTAATATACAATATATACATGCTGACTTTAAAAGTGTGCTGGATTATCACTTTAAGAAAAAGAAGGCTATTTCAAGAGTTAACTAGATGAATTTTTTCATAAATTTTTGTGGAGATCATGATCTTTATAATGAGTAGATCGTCTCCACATAACTTTATTACAAAATTCAATTTGAAACTGTGTATGAAAAAAATTGAAATATATGTTCAATTTTGACTGTTGAGATTTTAAATGATCATCTCATTCACTTTCAAAATAAAGCTTTTGATAATATTTGTTAGATGTGATCAGAGGCAGATGTAAGTATTGTTTAAATGATTGTTGGTTGACATTGGACTAGAGTATTGGAGTTTGAATCCGCCCTATCATTGTAAATTTTATAAAAAAAGGGAAAAAAAAAACTTAAACTTTAGCGTTGTTTCCTTATGTGGATTAGGCAATATAATGTCTTTAATTAGGCAACTAACGTAGTTTTGTTTTTCTGTTCACAAATCTTTGTCCAACAATAATTTTGAGACAATCACTTTCTAAAATTGGATAAGAATGCTTTATATATTGAACCAAACTAATATACAATATATACATGCTGACTTTAAAAGTGTGCTGGATTATCACTTTAAGAAAAAGAAGGCTATTTCAAGAGTTAACTAGATGAATTTTTCATAAATTTTTGTGGAGATCATGATCTTTATAATGAGTAGATCGTCTCCACATAACTTTATTACAAAATTCAATTTGAAACTGTGTATGAAAAAAATTGAAATATATGTTCAATTTTGACTGTTGAGATTTTAAATGATCATCTCATTCACTTTCAAAATAAAGCTTTTGATAATATTTGTTAGATGTGATCAGAGGCAGATGTAAGTATTGTTTAAATGATTGTTGGTTGACATTGGACTAGAGTATTGGAGTTTGAATCCGCCCTATCATTGTAAATTTTATAAAAAAAGGGAAAAAAAAAACTTAAACTTTAGCGTTGTTTCCTTATGTGGATTAGGCAATATAATGTCTTTAATTAGGCAACTAACGTAGTTTTGTTTTTCTGTTCACAAATCTTTGTCCAACAATAATTTTGAGACAATCACTTTCTAAAATTGGATAAGAATGCTTTATATATTGAACCAAACTAATATACAATATATACATGCTGACTTTAAAAGTGTGCTGGATTATCACTTTAAGAAAAAGAAGGCTATTTCAAGAGTTAACTAGATGAATTTTTTCATAAATTTTTGTGGAGATCATGATCTTTATAATGAGTAGATCGTCTCCACATAACTTTATTACAAAATTCAATTTGAAACTGTGTATGAAAAAAATTGAAATATATGTTCAATTTTGACTGTTGAGATTTTAAATGATCATCTCATTCACTTTCAAAATAAAGCTTTTGATAATATTTGTTAGATGTGATCAGAGGCAGATGTAAGTATTGTTTAAGGGAGGGCCATGGTCTTCCCCCCCCCCCCCCCCAATTTTTTTTTCAATATATATATATATATATAAAATTTTAAGTCTATCAAATTTCTATTGTGGTCCCTCCCACCCCCACCAAATTTAAAAAAAATAGTAGAGAGAGAGAGAGAGAGCGAGCGAGCTTGAGAGAAACAACAACGAAACGATCGATCGTTGACAAATTCTGTGACTTGAAAGAACGTCGAATACAATTCTAACAATATTGAACTTTGAAATGTATGTATTTTGTAGCGCAACTTTATATTTTCTCTATTTTGTAATGCAACTTCATTTTTTATATTATGTTACGTTGTTGAAAATTGTGTAGTCCCTTCCAATAAAATTTCCTGGATCCGCCACTGGATGTGATCTAATCATTATACATTGAGATCATATTCACTAAATTTCGTAAAAAAAATTCATTCATTTAAACCTTGAAATGGGCGATCTTTCTTTTTATTAATTAAAGAGTGGACCATCTTCTTTAGAGCCGGTATGTGTACATTCATATGTATGTATATATATATATATATATATATATAACATTCTATTTATGGTTTGATTTAATTTAAACTTTCATGATAGACAAATTTTGACACATGATAATTGTTAAAATAAAATATTTTAACACAAATAATTGTTTACAACAAAACAATTAAGATTTTCGCTATAAAGGAAATTGACTCTTAATTATGTGAATACCTTAAAAAGCACGAGGCTAGTGTGATTTAGTTTATCTACTATTGGAATATATTATCAATCTACTCAATAAATTAAAGAATATAATTAAAGTTTTACTATATACCTAAAAAGTTCAGTTGTCTATATGAAATTAAATCTCTACCAAATTATGAAAATGTCTACACCAAAGATACACCAATAACACAATTAATTAAATAATTACCTATTTACTTATATAGAATAATTCCAAATAGTTAGTACGTACACCTATAAAATACAATGATCACCAAAGGTCATTTGCATACAATAAAACTAAAAAATTTTGAAGTCTCAATGGGAGGTATCATCAGGTTCATTTGCTTGGCTATATTCTTGGGTCTCATTGGCAAAGGTATATTTAATTATATAGGTTATAGTTTTTCTTTGTATTTCTTTATTGGTTTGCTCTTTTATGAATTATTTTTGGATTAAATGAGTGTGTTGTTTCAGTGATAAAAGATTCGTATTTTAACATTAACATTCTACATTTGATCGAGTTTCAATGTCACTAATTCATCAATTTCCCATCTCCTAATGTAGTATTGTATAAGAGATTAAACTTTTGTATTTTGAAAATTATTTTGTTCAAAAGTTTTAGAAATATAAAAAATATTACATATTTTATTTTATTTTCACTTGTAATAGTACAATTTTGATTATCACTTTCAGCACTAAATTTCAGTACATAGTAAAGTGAACTAGCTATTTTAAAAATAATTATGACTTAACCAAAGTATAATAATATTATATTTTTTTTTGTCATATGTGTACTTTATGACAATAACCATATTAATTTATTAATTTATTCCGAGAATAGAGCCACGGTTATGTATGTGGATATATTTGAAATAAATATATAAAAACTAGTTTCTAAAATTTAATAAATTAATAATTATGTTTTGTGTCATTTTGAAATATATTTGGACTTAGTTGATCGACTAGTCTGAATGATAAGGTGCCTACTCAGGTCAGGTGATTCTGGGTTTGAGTTTCAACCGGAGTGTGAATACAGGTTTTCACTATGGGGCTTCTTTCCATAAAAAAAAAGTACAAATAAAATTCGGAATTGATTTATAATTAACATGTTTATGGACAAAGTTATTTAATATACATTATTATACGTTTAATGCGTTGGATAAAAATTTCGATTTACTGGTTAAGATAAAATAATCTCAAGTCTTAGGTGAAATTGTTTAATCCTTCTTCAAGTGGGATAAAAGACTTTCGTAGGATTAACAATCCATCTCGATATCTAATTTTTATTAACATTGTACATGAAACTGTTATCTTATCCTTTACATTGAATACAGTTAATAATGATATTAAAAAAAATATATATATATAAAATTTTTCCACGTGGCAGGGACTGGGCAATGTGGATATAAGAATATAACAGTGAAGGAGGTACCAACAGGAGCAATATATAACAACAAACTTCAGTGGGTTGTGACCATTACAAATGAGTGTGATTGTACTCAAAACAAATTTTCATTTGACTGCCCTGGTTTTAAGTTTGCTAAGATGGTGGACCCTCCGAGTCTTGTGTGGAGTCCCACCTACTGCTACATCAGCAAGCCCATTTATCCACATTCTTCTATCAACTTCACTTATGTTTATGATTTCGTTGGTTTCAAGCCACTCGATTCTACTGGTTGCGTGCCTTAATCAGATATTAATTTAGATGATGATCGATGACTCACAATTTCGATCAGGATTATTTTTTGAGTTGTGTTAACGCGTGTTTTAAATAAACATGTTAAAGGGTCAATGCCAAAATAAAAAGAGAGGTTATTACTAGAATTCTGATTTTGTTTTCCCATACCATTTAACCGATGTGATTGAATGCTGAATTTTGGATATTGAATGCTCAATGAAAAATATATTTATTTACAGGAAATAGAATGAACCTCTGAATGGATAATGTTATTTTGAAATTATATGGTTCGTTTTTACTTGGGATTCGCTAGACAAAGCGAAACTCAAGACCCTAATTAAAGTGTTATTTTATTAAAACTAACAGTGGGATTGAAAAATCTAAATATGGTAAAGAAAAAACAAGGCCTTAAAATGTGGTTTACTAAAACTAAAAGTGAGAATGAAAAGCCCAAATTGATAAATTATTCTCGATCCGGTTCTTTTAGGTCTCGTTTGGTTCATGGATTTTGGTACTCGGAAAATGAAAGCCGTTCCTTTCCTTTGTTTAGTAAGCACAAATTCCGGAAACACTTTTCCGAGAGAGGGGAAAGTAAAAGGTAAAACCATTCCTCTCAAAACACATGAGATAGATTTTTTCATGTGATTTCCAAGCATTTATTACAAAATTTTTAGACAATAAATACCCTTACCTAAATACTTTTCGTGCTTTACCAAATACAAGAAATGAAATTTGACAAAAAAAATTAGTTTTCCACCTCCATGAAAAAGATAATCTAATTAAACTGTTAAATTTAAATTCACGGTTTATAACTTTTATTTTGAAAGCCGGATATGTGACATAAACCAGACCTACAAGAATGGGCTTTGTGAATAGGCCAACTTAACTTTTTTCCTTTTTGAAAGGGGCATAACCTAACTCACAAAGCAAATTAAATTGCTACCAAATAATTAAAAAAATAAATTAATTTATATTTTGATTCTCTTTGATAGAGTTTTAGTATTCGTTTGATTTGAGTTTTAGCTAGTTTTTGAAATATTAAAATAATAAATTCACACTAAAAATTTATGTCAAGAGATTTAATTATAAGTCGATGAAATTCAAACTTCCTATTTGAAATTATTATTTTAAGGGCAAATTGTATTTTACCCCCTTGAACTATTACCATAGTTGCACTTTGCCGTATGAACTATCAATTTCACCAATTTTTACCATGAACTATTTAATTTGTTGCGCTTTGCCATATTTCTCTGACGGGGTTAGAAATTTAGATGGAACTTCTCTGTGTGAGGGGTAAACTTTAGTTTCTACATTTCCCATTTATATTTTCCAGTCAAAATCAAGGTTCTATCTATATTTTCCCTCTATTTCCCCTCTCTTCTTATTAAAGACCATATAGTCAAAGTTGAGAGAGAAGAAATAAGATACATTTTTGCAACAGTGAAATTCAGTCTAAATTTCTAACCTCGTCAGAGAAATATGGCAACGTGTAACAAATTAAATAGTTCATGGTAAAAATTGGTGAAATTGATAGTTCGGACGGCAAAGTGCAACTATGGTAATAGTTCAGGTGATAAAGTATAATTTGCTCTTATTTTAACTTTTAGAAATAAACAAAAATTCAAACCAAACAAACACGGATTCCTTTTGTTTTTTCAATAATTTTCTAAATTCTAAATATTCAATATTAACTCTGAATATTGAGTTCTTAATGGAATCTCTAGAGATGTTTGTTTGAAAATTTTCTGTTCCCAATGTTAGATGTACTTGTTTTGCTGTAAATTTTGTGGATTTATTTATTTTTATTGAAAACTGTAACTATTTTCTATTCGAATAAACCTTCTTTAGTCAATATTATTGTTCGAACTTATTAATTAAGCCCTAAATTTTCAAGTACACTATTAAATTTTCTAATACAAGACATATTACTTATTAATTAAGCCCTAAATATTCTTTCAATCCTGTTAGGAAGCATGAGCAAGAAGGGCAAGACATATTACTATCCATGCTTAATAAATATCAACTTATATATAAAGGCGGAAGCTATTTTAGCTATTCAAGATTTGTCATATTTTGTCTTAACAAATAATTTTTTTTCGTGAAAAAGAGTTACTATAGTAATAAGACTCGAAGCCTCATTTTCAACAAAGATAATATGACCCTCGATCACTAATTTATGTATATAAAAACCAGAAGTTTATGGATTTGATTAAAATACCAATTTTTGTTGATTTTCCTATTTTACCCCTGTTACTATTAATGTTGAAAAAAACATGTTGATATTAGGATTTAAACTTGCGACTTCTTTGTTATTGAAAATGACATTGACCATTGAACAACCTCTGTTTTTGTTGATTCTTTTATTTCAACTTAGATTTATCTATGTTTGAAAATCAATCGTGCACACGAATTACGTGTATTTTTATATGTCTAGCATATATATACATATATAAAGAGAGCAGAGATGTATATAACTATTGGTTCATGTCTATACATTAGTTAGCAACATGAATTCGCACATAAAAAACTTTACAAACATTTAAAGTTGCAAGAAAGAGGTAAAAAACACAAAAAAAAAGAGTCTAAAATGCATAAAAAGTGTAGGAGGAATAAAAGAAGGTACAAAAATGCCCTCATTAATTCATGCGCAAACGCATTTTTTAAGAAAAAAAGTGCCATAAAAATGCATTAAAGCGTGAAGTCGTAAGTCTTTTAAAATGCTTTAAAAAAGTAATTTAATTATGAAAAATCTCAAAATAATGTTAAAAAGTAATCTAATTACGAAAATCTCTTCAAATTTGACAACATAATTAAGGCATTAAATTCAAACGAGCCATATATATATTCTCTTATTATAAACTAAAGATATAGTTACCAAAACTATCCTTTTCCACTTGAGAAATCAAGTTGCAGAAGCAAAATAATATTAGTCTAAATGAAATGGCAAGCATCGTCAAGCTTATTGGTTTAGTTCTCTTCTTAGGTCTTTTGAGCAGAGGTACAACTTCAATTTTTTGTTATTATGTTCTTTTACTCCTCTTTTTCTTTGTATTTCTTTTCACTATAAGCTATTTTTTTGAGCAACTGCACCGGAAGATACAAGATCTTCCGTTAAATAGATCGTCTCTCACATGGACCTAGTGTTGCACTACACTTTTCTCCTTTTTGTTGTGTATGCATACATATATAAATTAGTAAATGGCCAGAAATTATGTCTATCTCTATTATCACGAGCTAGACTTATTATGTGATGAGAGAGACAGACATGTATATATTGCGATGAATATTTTGTCCTTGGACCCAATTTTTTATGAAAACAACCATGTTTCAAGATTTTTAGAATGTTGAACAAAAAATAAGACGAGACTCCTTTTATTAATTCATAGGAAAAATTCAAGTAAAAAGCAATTTAGTATCATATCTTACGAAGTAAACCATATAGTTTATATAGTAAATTTAGTGATGGAGCCATATACAATCATTCACCTTGCTTCTTGTTGGGAAAAAAAAGGGTATTAAAGTCATTCTTTTGAGCCGTTTTGAGGGTAATTTTAAATGGGATTTCACACTTGTTTGTGAAACAAAAATTATAGATTTGTGTTCACCTCCGTGTGTCATTGAAATCGCATATTAGTTTGCTCAAAACGAATATGGGGTGAATGAGAAATTGTCATTCAAAGTAAGCTACTTGAGATGAAAAAATGGAAGAAAAAGTTAGTCCCACATTGGAATTTTGTGGGAAAAGTTATGAGCTTATAAAATATCACATTTCACTGGCTTATAAACTTCTAATAAAAACAAAGTTCTCTCTTGCGCACCCATGCACAGGGGTTTGCAAATCACGGACGGAATTTGGCTTGGCTTGTGGGCACGGGTCATGTTTTGCACCTGAAACGAAAATTATTTTTTTTCTTCTTGAATCATGAACCATTGTATTCCAAATTTTGAACCATTGTAATAGCAAAATTAATTCAGAAAATGTATGAATTATGGCTTATTTAATTCAGAAAACGTCTGAATTATGGCTCATAATTAACCAAAATGGATTTGGTTTAAATACCCGAATTAATCACCACAATCCCTCACTTGTGTTTAAATTGTCCTCTCCTCTTCTTGCACAAGACACATAATTTTCGAGAGAGTATACCACACACAAGTTCCCAAATACACTATTTGTACACACTGATAAGAATTCTTTCCGTTTACTAGGTAATATTGTTCAAACACTGATTCAGTTTGTCGTCAGTAACACCTACTATGCTTAATGTAGATACTCTAACCAGTTTTATTATGGAAAATAGACGTCATAAACAGCTTCTAAGCACCTTCGGCGAGGCGGCGTAACTGTTTTAAGAAAATTGTGTAGTACACAAGACTTCGGTCGATTTCTTTCTTAAATTTTTACATTTACTGATTGTCAATTGTGTTAATACTCGGATTTTTCTAACACTGCTTTGCACTAACCACATGCTAACCTGATCTGCTTTGCACTAACAACATGTTAACCTGATCTTAGTAATTTAATGCTTTTCTATAGAGTACATCAATATCGCAAACGTATAGGCGCTCAAGTCTGTTGCTCTCTCAACCACAATGTCTTTGCAACTCTTGATCTTAAATATTTCTAATGTTGCAATACTGTACGCTCACACGCACATACGATTGATAAATTTGTGAGTTAAAGCTTAAGACACGATATGTAAGCTTCTATTGTATCACAATAATGCTTTTATGAAAGTACTTTGATGTCTCCCAAAACAAATAATGCATTGAGAATTGTATATAATGCTTTAATGCTTGCATTCTGCACCTGGCATAAGCCAAAAATGTTTTTCACTTTCTTTGTGTTTAAGAAATATTTATCATCTTCCCCCAAATTAAAGCATATGGCCGGAGGGGATCTGCTATAGATCAGCCTTTAGCTACAAAAAAGTCTAGTCCGTACTAGATTCGCTCTGTGCATGTGTACGTAAATCTAATTTAATTTGTTAATAAATGTGACAGGAAATTGCCAATGTTCTAAGGGAAATATGACTATAAGACAGGTTCAAGATGGAGTAATACTAAAGAACAAGCAAGAATTTATTGTGACCATAAGAAATGATTGTGAGTGTACCCAACAAAATGTGACATTATATTGCCCTGGATTTAATTCAGTTGAAAATATCAACCCTAAGCTTTTGTACACAAAGGGTAGCTTATGCATCATCAATGATAATATGCCTATGGCTCCAAATGATGCAATCACTTTCCTTTATGCTTCGGATTACGAGTTTAATCTTGTACTTTTTAACTCTACAGAGAAATGTGGATCAATAAATTTATAAGACTTCTGATTTTAATACTTTCTATTTTGAATTACAAATATCTATTATTATATTACGCGCGATGGAGAAATGTTAGTTCTTTTCTATGTGTATTTGAAATTACTAAATTACCCTTTGTTAATATAAGAGGAAATACAAGTAGCACTAGATTTCAAACTCACAACCTCCGGTAGGACCACAGCCCACTGGGGCTTTAACCACGCGACCGGACTCTATTACACAACTTAAGAATGTTGTGACAATTTACCTATTATTAATAATTGATGTCTATAATATTATACACACATCAAACACGCTAGGAGTTATAATTTTATTAGAATGTTGGAACCCTTGAGGAAACAAAGTTATCCGAATGAAAGGTACACTTGTCAAAGCTTAAATGACTAGTGGCAAAGCGATCAACGAATCATTTGGCAAGAGAAAAACCATCAGTCGTGCAATAAAAAAATTGTCACTAAAATCCAATCCTCACGTACTTCTATGTAAAGACATAGATGAGTGGTTAACTGGTTAAACATGTGAAACACAAATACAGTTCTCTAAGCGAGATATGGTGCGCTATCAATGGAATACTCTTCCAACCCAATGACTCGCCCAACTCAACTCTTTATGAACTTAACACGTTCAAGTCACTAAGACAATTTTCACCGGCAATGTTAAAAGTGTAATATAAAAATAAGTATTAGCCTATCAATTTGATAAAATATACAGCGGCAAAGGATAAAATTTACATTAGGCAACACACTATGTGTCACCCCAAGTATGATTTTTTTACTTGGGACGATACACTTTGTGTCACCAAACAAATGCATGCCTTAGTGTCACGGGGTACCTTCCAACACAACCCATGACCGACTTCTACGCTTCATCAGCACCGTGCATGCGCCCGAGCGCAGCACGGCCCGACAGGCAATGATCGATTGCGCTTCATCAGCACCGTGCACGCGCCCGAGCGCAGCACGGCACCTAGTTTTATTATTCTGTTAAGGTTTCCCTTATGTAAATATTGTTGTTTCCATGTAATTAGATCTAGGAATTTCCTTTGTAATTGTATTCCATTTCCTTTGTAATCGTTTTCTTGTAACTTGTAAGACCCAACGTGCACTGCTACCACTCTGGTATTTTCATTAAGTGGTTATATGTGGGGATAAGACTATCTGCCTCACACCCGAGTTGCCTACCAGTGCACGTTGTTTAGCACTTGCTTTCAAGCTCTTACTTTCTTTCGAACTGTAATAGCTTTCCATGTAATCTAATTTTCTTGCAATGAAGTAATCTCAATTTGTGCTCACGCTCTCTTTCAAATTACTGTTGTTGCATGTTGTTCCTCGATTGTTAATAAAATTCGATCACATTCAACCGTGCTATCGGTTAGCACGGTCGTTCACGCGGCCTCCTTTGTGCCATCAAAGGACGCCCCGTGACAGTTGGTATCAGAGGGGATTGTTTTCGATTGCTGCCTTGTAAAACCCAGTTGGTGTATCTTATTACGTTACGATGGGAACCAATAGCCAGATAATCGAAGCCCTCGAGAGAAATGTTGGATCGCTAATGGAGAAAATGGGCGGAACGCCCTCTCTCGTCGATCGTGTGCAAAGTTTGGAGTTACGCATCCAAAGTATCCCAGCGGGGGATGCATCGGGTAGCTCGCCCGCACTTATCGACCGCGTACAAGATTTGGAGGAAGGCCTCCAGAATCTTCAGGGAAACCCACCAGGGGATCACTTTGGGGAGATGATGGATGAGATGAGAACTGAAATCGATCAACTCACCCAGAAATTGACTATATTGTCGATGGCGGTCGCTAACTCACCAGTTGGAGGTGGGGAGCGTACAAAGATGAAAGTGCCCGAACCCAAAGCATTCACTGGTGTTCGTGATGCGAGGGAATTAGAAAATTTTGTTTTCGACATGGAACAATATTTTCGGGCAACAAAGGTGGACGAGGAGGAAACAAAGATATCCTCCGCGTCCATGTACTTGTCTGGGGATGCCAAATTATGGTGGCGGAACAAGTACAATGAGATTCAAGCTGGGGAGTGCGAGATTAGCACTTGGGAGGATCTGAAAAAGGAGCTACGTGATCGATTCCTTCCCGAAAACACCTCCCACAACGCACGACAAGAACTCCTTCAAACGAAGCACTCAGGGAGCATCAAGGAGTACGTCAATGCGTTCACCACCATCATGCTAGATATCCACGATATGAATGATGCTGATAGATTATTCTTCTTCATGATCGGGTTACAACCGTGGGCCAAAACGGAGTTAAATCGTAGGCAAGTGAAGACGTTAACTCAAGCCATATCAGTTGCCGAAAGCCTGCAAGATTACACCACCGGCCCCAAAACAAATGTTCCAAGAAGTGGGCAGACGAAGAATGCGGGGGAGAGAAAACCGAATTCTCCTGCCAGACCTGATTGGAGAGGCAACACACCCACCAGGCCGTTTACCCAGCAAAATAACTACAAAAATGGGAACAAGTTCACAGGGAACTCCCAAACCGGCAATAATGGAAAAAAGCCCTTGAGCCCCGGAACATGCTACTTGTGTCACGGTGCTCACTTCATGGCCAACTGCCCTGACAAGCAACTTCTGAGTGCTCTCGTTGCTAGAGGTGGTGGCCTGCTTCCGAAAGCCCCAGCCGCCTCGGGGCAATCTTATCGTACTCAGCAAAATGACCACGCCGAGTTTGAAGAAGAAACTGAGGAATATGAAGGAGCATCATTGGGTGCCTATCAGGGGCAGTTCATTCACTCTTACAACGCAGTAACGGTTGAAGAAGATCCCCGACAAGAAGGGAAAGTGGAACCATCCTTAAAAGGGAAAGCAGGTGTGGAGAAGAGTCCTCAAAGAAATGGTCTGATGTATGTTGATATCAAGATCAACGGAAAGCCGATTCAGGCCATGGTGGACACAGGCGCAACGCATAACTACCTGGCGAGCACCGAAGTTGAACGGTTAGGCCTTATCTTAGAAAAAGGAGTAGGTCGCGTGAAGGCCATCAACTCAGCCGCTCAACCTGTCGCCGGAATGGCGAAATCTGTGTTAGTAAAAGTGGGTCCTTACGAAGGGAGAACTAACTTCTCGGTTGTGGTGATGGACGACTTCAAGGTTATCCTGGGGTTAGAGTTCTTAAGGGAAACTAAGGCTAGCGTCATGCCCAGCACGAATAGCCTCATGATGCTCGGCAAGAATCCATGCATTATCCCGGTGATGACTCCGTCAAGCAGTGGGAAGTTTTTATCGGCAATTCAACTGAAGAAGGGACTGAAGCACGACAATCCTACTTTTGTGGCCGCACTAAAGTGGGATGAAATTCAGGAGACTTCTGGACCGCTACCGAAATCCATTCGACGGGTGTTAACCGAGTTCGAAGATAGAATGCCCGACAACCTTCCGAAGAAGCTACCTCCACGTAGAGAAGTGGACCACCAGATTGAACTAGTGCCGGGTGCTAAGCCTCCAGTTCGCGCAGCTTATCGGATGTCCCAGCCCGAGCTGGCGGAACTTCGAAAACAGCTAAACGAATTATTGGATGCAGGTTTAGTGCAGCCAGCCAAATCGCCGTACGGGGCCCCAGTTCTCTTTCAAAAGAAACAAGATGGCTCCTTGAGAATGTGTGTCGACTACCGAGCTCTTAACAAGGTAACCATCCGGAATAACTACCCGATCCCGCTTGTAGCCGATTGCTTTGACCAACTCAGCCGGGCAAAAGTTTTCACTAAGCTCGATCTCAGATCCGGATATTGGCAAGTTCGCATTGCGGCAGGAGATGAGGGAAAAACCACATGCGTCACCAGATACGGGGCTTATGAATTCCTTGTTATGCCATTTGGGCTAACCAATGCTCCAGCCACTTTCAGCACCTTAATGAATCAGGTTCTTAGGGACTACTTGGATGATTTTGTCGTTGTTTATCTCGATGATATCGTTGTGTACAGCGAAAACATGGAAGAACATGAAGAGCACCTGAAGAAGGTATTTGAGAGACTTCGAAAACATGAGTTGTATATCAAGTTGTCGAAGTGCTCTTTTGCGCAAAAGCGTATCAAATTTCTTGGCCACATCATTGAACAAGGGAGAGTGCAAATGGATCCGATTAAGGTCAAGGTTATTCAGGAATGGCAAGCGCCCACCAATGTGTCGGAACTCCGTTCTTTTCTGGGACTGGCGAATTACTACAGAAAGTTCGTGAAAGACTACTCCAGTATCGCATTGCCCCTGACGGAACTGCTAAAGAAGGCAAAAGTTTGGAACTGGTCGACAGGGTGCCAAGCTGCCTTCGATGCTTTGAAGAAGGCTATGTCTGAAGACCCGGTTCTTGCTCTACCGGATGTGACCAAGCCGTTTGAAGTGCACACTGATGCATCGGATTTTGCCCTCGGAGGAGTCTTAATGCAGGAGAGCCACCCGGTAGCATACGAAAGTCGCAAGCTCAATGAAACCGAGAGGAAGTACTCTGCTCACGAGAAGGAGTTACTCGCAGTGGTCCATTGTCTGAGGTTATGGCGACACTACCTTCTCGGTTCTCGATTTCTTGTGAAAACAGATAATACTGCGGTCAGCCATTTCCTTAGTCAACCAAAATTGAGTTCTAAACAAGCAAGGTGGCAGGAGTTACTAGCTGAATTCAATTTTTGGATGGAGTATAAGGCGGGGTCGACCAATCAAGTAGCAGATGCTTTGAGTCGCAGGGTGGAGTTCAACGAACAGGCTAACGCGTTCCTTAATGCCATTCTTCGAATCGACAGTCAAGTGTCTACCGAAATTCGAAGCAAAATCAAGAATGCGCTGCCGCAAGATCCTGTTTCTGCCCAACTATTAGAGATGATCAAGAAGGGGAAGACGCGGCAGTTTTGGTTGGACAACGGCTTCATCTCGACAAAGGGAAATCGAGTTTTTGTTCCTCGAGTAGGGGAGTTGAGGCGTACCCTGATTCGAGAATGCCATGATACCTTATGGGCGGGACACCCTGGTCAAGAAAGAACGTTGGCCCTCCTGAAGCAAGGGTACTACTGGCCCCAAATGGAAGATGATGTGGAGAGCTATGTTAGAACTTGCCTGATTTGCCAACAAGACAAAATTGAGCGGAGACAGCCTGCAGGGTTACTGGAACCTCTACCAATCCCGGAACGACCTTGGGAGAGCATTTCGCTCGATTTCATATCAGGTCTACCCAAAGTGGGGGACTTGACAACTATTCTTGTAGTCGTTGATCGTTTTTCGAAGTATGCCACTTTTATCGCAGTTCCAAAGAACACATCGGGCGAGGAGACTGCACAACTATTCTTCAAGTATGTGGTTAAGTATTGGGGGATTCCTCGGAGCATAGTTAGTGACAGGGACTCACGATTCACGGGAAATTTTTGGAAGGAACTTTTCAAGGTTCTCGGCTCCAAGCTGTGTATGAGTTCCAGTTACCACCCTCAATCCGATGGACAAACTGAAAGATACAACGCGATGCTTGAGGAATATCTGCGCCATTTCGCTAGTGCAACACAGCGAAATTGGGTCAAGTTATTGGATGTGGCTCAACTGTGCTTCAACGCCCAGAAAAACTCTGGGACGGGCAAGAGCGCCTTCGAGATCGTTACCGGCCAACAACCCATCCTTCCTCACACCGCCAACTCGATGCCAATTTCCAAATCTCCTAGAGCCCGTAACTTCTCAGAAGAATGGAAGCAAAATATTGAGTTGGCTCGTTCGCACCTAGAGAAGGCCACCCATCGAATGAAGAAGTATGCAGATCAGAAAAGGCGACCGTTAGAGTTCCAAGTAGGAGATCTCGTAATGGTGAAGCTCCTTCCACAAGATAGGAAGTTCTTGAGGGGTCGAGACCCACGCCTTCTGCAAAAATATGAGGGGCCGCTTAGGATTGTGAAGAAAATTGGGAAAGTGGCTTATCGAATTGAACCCCCTAGCTGGCTGAAGGTTCACCCAGTATTTCATGTCAGCATGCTAAAACCGTACTTTGCTGACACAACCGATCCATCCCGGGGAGAGTCTAGTCGTCCAGGGCTAAAGCAGAGAGCAGAAGGGAAGCAGTCAGTGGAAGCCATCCTGGCCGATCGAGTTGTGACAGCTTCTCGCAAACAACACCAAGAGTTCCTTGTCAAATGGGCAGGAAGAGACCCAGAAGAGAACACTTGGGAAAGAGCATCAGACCTATCCGCTTTCCAGGACCAGATCACATCATACCTCAACCAGTTGCCGAGGACGTCAACAGCTCTAGTGGGGGAGGATGTCACGGGGTACCTTCCAACACAACCCATGACCGACTTCTACGCTTCATCAGCACCGTGCATGCGCCCGAGCGCAGCACGGCCCGACAGGCAATGATCGATTGCGCTTCATCAGCACCGTGCACGCGCCCGAGCGCAGCACGGCACCTAGTTTTATTATTCTGTTAAGGTTTCCCTTATGTAAATATTGTTGTTTCCATGTAATTAGATCTAGGAATTTCCTTTGTAATTGTATTCCATTTCCTTTGTAATCGTTTTCTTGTAACTTGTAAGACCCAACGTGCACTGCTACCACTCTGGTATTTTCATTAAGTGGTTATATGTGGGGATAAGACTATCTGCCTCACACCCGAGTTGCCTACCAGTGCACGTTGTTTAGCACTTGCTTTCAAGCTCTTACTTTCTTTCGAACTGTAATAGCTTTCCATGTAATCTAATTTTCTTGCAATGAAGTAATCTCAATTTGTGCTCACGCTCTCTTTCAAATTACTGTTGTTGCATGTTGTTCCTCGATTGTTAATAAAATTCGATCACATTCAACCGTGCTATCGGTTAGCACGGTCGTTCACGCGGCCTCCTTTGTGCCATCAAAGGACGCCCCGTGACACTTAGGACGACATGCTATATGTCGCCCAAACCAATTTTTTTGCTTGGAATGACACACATTGTGTTGCCCAAGCATATCAGAATGGGGTGACATAATGTGTATCTCCTAAAGTAAAAGTTTGCCGGGAACTAAATTTAACTTAGCTTTAGCATCTAGCCTGCACTATTGGCCTTTTAAATGTTGCGATGAAGACAGAAAACATATATTCTTACCTTAATAACGTTGCTGGTGAACAGATTGACTCGTTAGAGACACTTGAAGAAAAGCATGGCATGGACCCAATTATGAACTATAGACACAAACTCATCGATCATATGCACAAAAAATACAAAAAATGTATTTGATTGATAAAGAAATGGGACCTACCTCCAAGTGGTAGAAATCATTTAACTGTTGACCAATCAAGTAACTGACACACTATTTTACGTACCAACTTCTTGTAAAATATTGCAAAAACAAGAGAGCACTTACAAATTGACTCCCCATCCTCAATGGCTAATCTAATCTTGCTATCGTAGACCAACGAAAAAGAGAGACACAAAATAGAAAATGAAATTAACATATAAATAACTCGTACTCTCACTTCCTCTTCTTTGCCGGTGGCTGCACAAGCTCTTCCTCTTCTTCCTCCTCTTCATCTTCTTCATCATCGTCATCATCCTCATCCTCATCATCATCCTCGTCATCATCCTCATCATCACCCTCGTCGTCATCTTTGCCAGCATCACCGTTGGGGACAGGGTCATCTTCGGGATCACCTTCCTCTTCACTGTTTCCCTCTTCCCCAGACAAGTCCTCCTCCTCGTCAACGGCTTCATCTTGGTCTTCATCCTCATCTTCGTCATCATCCTCAGTTTCGCTGCCGTCTGTGTTCTCGGGGCCGGTCTTTTTCTTCTCCACTTTAAGGTCCACTACTCGATCCCTGCAATGTCACTAGTTCGCTAAAGGCTGCGTTTGATTGATTTATTTGGATAATAATTGCATTCCTTGGAATTTTTTTACATTGAAAAATGTTCCATAGAAAATGAAAACTAAGTGGCGAGGTTTTAGAATCCACGGAAAAGGCAAGAGTTAGGCTGAAACAAGTTGTGCCATGGAAATCAATTCCTCAAAAAGTTAAGGCAACCAAACACCGTTTAGGCAAAAATATCAGAATTTTCTATGGACTACCTTGACACCAATGGGTTCAAGTGGACCCCCCCTTGGTGTTAAAAAAAAATACACTATAGCAAAACAAATTTTCGGGGAATCTGAATGTGTGTATATTTGACATCACTTGCCACCACAAAAGTTTAGAGAAACACGCCATTGTGAGGTCAAAATTATATGCTCTAGTTCAAATTACGAGTTACTTTGGTACCTTTGAAGAAAATAATTTTTTTAACTTAATCAACAATCAAGGATACAATGCAATCACCAATGTTCTCTACTTCTCTTGTAAAAATATATCTAATATACACAAACTTCGTAAAAAGGATGGCCTAATCCCAAAAGAATATTTTTCTAACCCCACTAGCCAAATTTCCTGGCCATGCCACTGAAAAGAGTGCAATCAAACAGACCCTTACAGGACCTGCCCCGAGATATATAGGGCCTTGTACAAAATTGAAAAGGGAGACCCTTTTGACGTATATTACATACTTCTTGGGCCCTTTCTTGGAACCATTAATTGGTAATTTCATATATGAAGCCGGAGATTTAGAGAAGGGTTTGACATTATGTGATTCAAACTTTTAATTCTATATGTGAATTTACCAGTTTAGTATTCCATGGAAGCATAAAAGCTTGAACCAGAAGGGCACCAAGGGTGAGGTGGTTTTTTGGATTTCATCGGAAGAGAAAATAAGGGCCCACCGATGTCAGGAAATTGAATCCTTGGAAAATCAATTAATCAAACACCAATCAGATAAAAAGAATGAAATCTTAGACAATTTACATGGAAAATAACTGCCATAAAGAAATATATGATCGAAACAAAAATGGGGGACGGTGCAAGGCAAAGGAAATCATGGTCCTAACCTTCCAAATGTTGCAGGCTCCCTGAGGAAGACGTTGATATCATTTGGAAAATAGCTCACCTGGAAATTGTCATATACACGCTTTATTACTGATGCAAAGGTGAAAATTCTTTTAATGACATATGCAGGACAATGAACCAAAGGTAACATTTCCAAGCAGCAAGAATTTTATCATCTTAAACCTTAGCACAAACATAAAAAGAAGATATACTATTGGTATTGCAAATGAATCAGTCATCTAAATACTCGTTATAGGTACTGGTTTGGCCTTGAGTGAGACGAAAAAGCATGTTATTCAAAAGTTCCAAAAATGCTAAAAAAATAAGGAAATAAAGACTCGGAAAGTTTATGTGATTCTAGCCGTTTTGGCAAAAATTTCGGGCAACTATTAGTGAGTCTAGTTTGTTTTCAATAATACATATTATATAGGTTGAGTATCAGTTCACGAGGGGCAGATACTGAAACTAAGCAAGTCGGCCGTTTTAGGTCAGTTTCAGTCTTGAAGCATGATTAAATGTAACAAATATTTATGCAAAAAATATACAAAGAATGGCAAATGTATATATATATATCAATCGCAGAGTAAATACCCAACTACTTGTCCTTTATTTGATGTATCATCTGTACATCTTTCCATTGCATGTAAAAAGGGGGCAGCAAGTTCTTATAGTTGAACTGGACGATGATTAGTTCATTTCTATCATGTTATCACCAGAATAAAATAACATAGAAACAACATAACGCCTAAAAATTCATTGAATATGTTAAATACTGGTCATTGATCCTCTTCTCTCCTACTTGTAACCACATGGGTTCTCCCCTAAAATGGCTACCCCAAGCTGAAATTTAGGGTCATAGTACATACATATATACCTGAGACCTTCCCATTACTCAACCGGTGTGGGATATTTGATTCGTTACATATATTCTATGTTTGATTTATTCTCTATATATTTGTTAGAAAAGACGTTGTTAGTTATTGAGAGTTGAGACTAATAAACATAAAGAACTTCTTTTGATATTAGTTTACGATTTCATGCAAAGACTTGATATATGAGAATAATAACAAAATATTTGGACATTATGGAGCCGCAGGTTCATGCTTCTTCCCCATCTGCAACATCCATCAAAAATTTTACACACTCTTGCTCATTTTAAAAGCACCCCGATTTGCAAAATAAGAAGCATTAAAAATTAATACGGGCAAGAACAAAATTCAATTTCAGACATGTCAATGCGTGGCCAACAAAATTTAAGCATCTCAGATGCAAATCTTTTAGAATGTAAAGAGCAGAAAGGAAGTATATTTATTATATATATATATATATTTTTAGTATATTTATTATATCTTAGTGGACAGTAGACAAGTCAATATTGATTTTTACAACAGGCAGGTGACCAATTTCCATAGGGTCACCTCACAACACTAAGTGCTCATTTGGTTCAAGTTTTTGTTTTGTTACTCAAGTCCAAAATGGTGATTTCACAAAGAAAGTTTGAGCCTCATCAACTTATAACTAAACCTCTTGACATGAACTATAAGAAAATTCCTAGTGTGAATTTACCAATTTAGAATTCCAGGATCGAACCAAAACAAGCACTAAATTTTGGGAAATATTTTCTTTTACATACTTGTTATATTATCTATATATATAAATGTATTTCTCTAGTTGTCCTGTGCTATTCGTGTCTATGTCCTACTTCACTGAGTTTTTCAATGACATAAAAATATATTTCTCAACAATCAAAGGAGTGTTAAACTTCAACAATACTTAAAATAGAAACCTGCCCCAAACAAAGATACAATTTTTGTACCTACAAGAGACTAAAAACCCCTATAGAGAAACAATCCAATTAGAGAAATAAACCTTAGCTTCCCCTAGTCCCTGTTTGGTTGTTCCTCAAATTGCAAATTGGTCAATTTACAATTATGGTACTTTTGGGTACCCAACTATGGGGATGAATATTGGAGCAAAAATTAGTTCACACAATTCCGGAACTCAGAATTGTGTAGGCTATTTTTTGCTCCAATTCGGATTGAGTTCCCAAATACGCTCTTAGGTAAATTTACGATTTTTACATCTACTTGTGTTTAGTTGGGAATATTCAACAATCTTAAATATGATAATTCAAGTTGATTTATGAAAACTCAAATTAAGTCATTCCAACTAATGCTTGAAATTGCCTAATTCTAGAACCAAGAAATTCACTCCAACTCTATTTCAAGTATAGAGTCCACACTTTTGATATTGATGCCTCTAGACAAAATTTTAAATAACGTAGAGGAATTTAGAACATGTTTTTATTCTAACATTCGAAATTTCTCATTTTAAGTCTTCTAAACACACCATGAATTAAACATTTAAAACTAAATCATTTATAAACGCACAAGTTTACAATTCACTAATTGAAAACGAACTAATTCTTAAATGAGGCAATTTATGCAATGAAAAAGACATCAATACTAACATGGAACAAATGAAAAACCCCAATTAGGCAATTATCCAAGCTCACAGAACAAAATTCCGAAATTCATCACAAAAATGAAACCACAATAGTTAAAGAAAAATAAAAGTAGAGAGAGAGAAAGGGTTTTTATACCATAAAGAGAGAGAAAGCAAGGGACTTTGCAGCAACAATGACAACAGTCTCAGCTACCATAACCTCCATTACAGATTTCAAAGCCTCCATCTCCATCCTTACTACAAAAACCCTAGAGAGAGAAACAAAATAAATATATATATATATAGAGAGAGAAAGTATATATAGGGACTATATCTATAAGAAAGAGGAATGGAATCGGAGGGAGAAACGGTAAGATTCCATGATAAAATCTTAGCTTACCAAAATTGGGTGGGTTTTTTAAGAAAGGGGCAATTAAAAAAAAGGACTTATTAGAGAAAGATTTTTACACTAAGGCCAAGGAATAATTTTTTTTTAAATAAAGGGCCTATTTTTTATTTTATTGATAATATGACATGTGTCTTTTTTTTTCATTATAAAATGACATCCCAACCCTTAAAATAAACTAAAAAAATATCAATATGCATTAAAATATGGACTGCAATATGAACTTTGCAGTCTATATTTCACTGCAATATGAACTTTGCAGTCCATATTTCACTGCAATGTGAACTTTGCAGTCCATATTTTTAGTGCAAAGTTCATATTGCAGTCCATATTTTACTGCAATGTGAACTTTGCAGTCCATATTTTTAGTGCAAAGTTCATATTGCAGTACATATTTCATTGCAATATGAACTTTGCAGTTCATATTTTATTGCAATATGAACTTTGCAGTCCATATTTTTTGTGAAAATTTTATAAAAAGGGGTAATTTAGGTAATACATAACATGTTTTTATTAATTAAATGACATTTAAATTTATTCAAATACATTCATTTAAAATATAAAACAAAATAGGCCTCTTACACTAATTACCAATTA
Organism: Lonicera japonica; assembly: GCA_021464415.1. NCBI lineage: Eukaryota > Viridiplantae > Streptophyta > Magnoliopsida > Dipsacales > Caprifoliaceae > Lonicera > Lonicera japonica. The sequence continues at coordinate 61,260,237 of CM038470.1, forward strand.
AAAATAGGCCCTTCATTCAAATTACCAATTAAAAATAGGCCCTTCATTCAAAAAAATATTATTCATTGGATTTTTGGTAAAAATCAATGTATAATAAGCCCTTCTACCTAATTTCTAGTTTAAGAAATTGATAGAAACAAAAAGGGTAATTACAATGAACTCCCCTTCAACTATTGACATTTTTCATTTAACCCCCTAACAAATGAAAATTTCACTAACCTCCTTGAACTATGTTTCATTATTACTTGACCATATTTTGTTAAAATTTGGTCATTGATTAAAAATAAAAATTAAGACATTAAACTACCATTTTTCAATTTTTTTAATATTTATAATTTATATGTTTATTTTATTTTGTATAACATACAAATATGTATTCTTTCAATATATATATATACATGTTATAAACACCTCTCCTTTATCTTCAAGTACCTCCTTCCCACCTCACTCCAGTTTCTACCGCCACCATCGTTGCCAAGTCTCCATCCGGCTCCCTCTCGCCAGTTTGGTCACTATCTCTCTCTATACCTCATTACTGGCAACAACCTCACTTGGCTTCCCATTTCCTACAAAATTGTGTTTTTTGTTAAGTGACTTATGAATTTTTTTTTTAAAATTTATCAATTCTTTCTTGAAATTTTTTTCTTGAATACAAACAAAATAGTCCTCGTGTTAAGTTATTATTGGCGTGATTAATATATGCTCTTTATATATATATATGTGTGTGTGTATGTGCAATTTGTCACGTCTAAAACATACATTGGTTGGACTAAGGTTTTTTGCATAATTTGACCACATTCCGTTAATATCGTCAAGTGGCAATTTAATTTGGATGGTATTATTGTCAAAACAATGTTCAACTATAGAAGTATGCATTAGAACTTTTCAAAACAGTACTATGCTATGACAAATAGGATATTGTTTTAGCAATATGGCTACCCTCTAATTTTGATAATTGAAGGAGGTTTAGCGGAGTTTTTATTTATTAGGGAATTAAGTGAAAAAGCACTATAATTAAAGGGGGTTTAACGTAATTTATCTAACAATAAACGAGGATCTTATTGTTGTAACTAGATAAGGCGCAATGGGAATACGGTAGACAAATATTGAAAGGCATTATTTAATAGAGTTAGAGGAATATACTTGAAATGGATATTCTGTAGTTTAAAATATCGAAAAGCTATTATTTAAGGGGAAAAATACAAAAAAAATCTTAATGTATAACCTTACGTGCAATGTTTTTTTTGATATTTTAATTTTCTCAATTTAACCCCTGAAGTACATTAAGTGGAGCAAAACGAACCCTGGCGTAACACCGTTAATTAATATTCCATCCAATTGTTTTACATTTAACCCCTTAAACTTTTAAAATTGACACTAAACCCCTTTAATTTATATTTTGTTAACACTTAACCCTATTTTTATTAATCTTTATTTCCACCCACCTTCTTCAACCCACCTTCATTCACCTTACCCTTGGAATTATTAATTTAAATATGTGTTTTTTGATTTATCACGAGATGGCTTAAAACTATATTAAATTTGTGATTAATATAATTTATTTAATAATAATTTATTTAACAATAAACGAGGATCTTATTATTGTAACCAGATAAGGCGCAACGGGACTATGGGAGACAAATATTGAAGGGCATTATTTAATAGAGTTAGAGGAATATACTTGAAATGGATGCTTTGTAGTTTAAAATATCGAAAAGCTATTATTTAGGTTGTCATTATTTACGCTCATAAAATCACAAACACTTCTTTTATCACAAACAACCCCCAAACGTAAATTTTGAATCACTAACACCCCCTAAGACTCGTCTAATGAGAAGTGAATGTAGATGCACACACTCGTCTTACTTGAGGAGAGCTTGTTTGTAATAACTCGCCTAACATCATGTAATAGATTACTGGAGTGTTTTCAAAGAAGGCTCGCCTAATGAGAGGTGAGTGCACTCACATAAACTCGCCTTACATGTGGAGAGTGTGTTAATAAGTACTCACCTAACATCAGGCAATATAGTGGAGTGTTTATGATAAATAAGGTGGTGTTAAAATATGTTTTTAATTAAATTTTAGAATGGGGTGTTTGTGACAGATTTGAGGGATGTAAGAAACACCGCCCATTATTTAACAGCCACACCTCAAAGTTTTCTGTAACACTATTTACACTGACTCGGTGCAATAAAGCCGAATATATTATGATTTGTTCAGTGCAATAGAGCCGAATTATTGTTGAGAAAAAAAATACATTGAATTTGCCTTATTACACTAAGTTATGTGCAAATACTCAACCCTATTGTACTGAATCAATGCACACATACTCGATTCTATTACACTGAGTCAATATGAGAGTGTTACAAGTTTAAGGGGTGGCAATAGCCCCATCCATTATTTAATAAATTTCATATTCCTATGTAACTTGTGTCAAATACCGGAAGATACAAACAAATGCTATTTGATAAATTTTTTAAAAATAGGTATATATATAGTCGCACATACTCTGTTAGATAAAATATTGTGCAACTTAAGATACCATAAATTAGAGATATTTTTAGTTTCGTTCGGAGTAAAAAGTAGGAGATTCAAACAAAATTTGGTTCGGCGTCTATTCGGTTTTCATATATTTTTTTAAAAATAAATATGAGTATTGCAACACTTATTTTGGTTGGAAAATAATAACTTTTTGATTGCACCTACTTATTTTGAAAATAAAAATATTAACTCTTATACATTTATAATATAACTAAAATATTCATAATATTTCAAAGAGTCGTGTTTTCACTAGAACTTGTAAATTTTAGAAATATAAAATTTTAGATATTGAATAATATTATTTTCGAGTCATAAATGTAATGATTCGATTTGGATCCTAAACCTGAACTAAACATATTCGGTTTACTTGTTTCGGTTTCGATTTTTAACGAATCAATTCAACTTGGTACAGTTTGATCATTTGATTTTTGGGTTCATCGGAACACAAACAACATATTTTGAATAAGAGTAAACTATCCAAATGGACCTTAAATTATGGGACCAATCTCACTTTGGTCCTTTAACTTTAAAAAGTTCCATTTAAGTACTTGAACTATTGAGTGAGTCTCCCTTTATCTTTTTCCTCCGAGTTTTTAGTTGTTTTGGATGCAAACAAGTAAAGTGTAGGGCAAGAATAAAACAAGAACTATCATCTTCATCATCAACAACAATGGACTCATCAGAGTCCAAGTTTTTGATTCACATCAACCTCCCACAAGAGATATTCGTTGAGATCCTCTATAGACTTTCGATAAAATCTATCTTACGTTTTAAATGCATATGCAAAATTTGTCTTTCAACCACATTAAATCCTAATTTTAACCTTTATTACAAAAGAGAGTCCAATTCCGTCTGTGCCACAAAATTAAACGATAAGATTCCCTCGTTTTACTCCATAGATTTCGGTTGTGCTTCTTCCATGTGGAACTATTTAGAGCACCACCTGCATGCGATTCTTAAAGATTATAAAGGCAGATATCCTTACCAGCAAAGGTTAGTCTCAAATTAATGCTTGTAATGGATTGGTGATTTTACGACTTGCAGATGCAAAATCTCTAGTGGTCAGGGGTTGGCACACTCTGTGAATGAGATTAGTTGAGATGTGCGAAAATTGGTTCAGACAATCCTGGCATAGGTAAAAAAAATAAATTGATAATGAGAGCTCTATGTTTTTGTTCAATCCGTGCTTTGATACTTTTTCAGAAAACACGTTATTTTTTAAAATAATCAATGTTTAAGAATATAATTGTTATCTAAAGTAAGTTTTGACGTATATATATATATTCCGAACATAAAAGTAGGAGTATAATTTTAAGAAGGAAGGAATAAGTAAAATAAAGACATCTAAGGTTTGATAATAAAATGAAAAATGATAGAAAAATCAGAATGTTTTTATAAAAAGATGAAAAATAAGTTGAGGGATGGAATGAGATGGTACTCTCGCGTTATGTTTTTTCTATGGAAAAGATTTCTTTGGATGACGGTGAAGAAAAAAATTCCATAACTAATGAAGAAGGATGGAGGTCACATAAAAATGAGGATGAGATGTAGAAGATCTTATTTAAACATTACTTAAACATTATACTAAAGGGCGCAAGCTATATGCACTTTATTTGGTATTCTAGTTCTTTATTGAGAAAAATAGTTACACAACATAATTTAACGTTTTTAATGTTTTTTAATGCAAAATAATGCATTAACTCACTGTACGCATCTTTTACAAATGTGGGGACGAAAAGAATAAAGCAATTATATTATCATAGTCCTAAAAAAGTAATGCTTAAAAACGTAATGCAATTATTGTTTATTCTAAAAATATTATACAATATAAAATGGACTTATAGTGACTTTTTCCTCGCTTTAACATGAGAGCCCTTGAGCGTTGTTTATTCAAAATTAACACTATACTAAAATAATATATATATATATATATATATATATAAAAGCACTCGGCCTTCACATCTCACTTAAGAGGAGAGTTGATTTTTTTTTTGAAACAAAGGAGAATATATTAAATCAAATCACTAGAGTACATCAGAAATAAAAGCAGGACAAACATCACACCATTCCTGCTGACCAGACAAAGAATGTGACGCCCTAACAATTGAATGGGCAACCGCATTCGCTGATCTATGAACAAAAACTAGCTTGCTATTAACTAAGGCTGACAAGAGGTTATAACAATCCTCAATGACTGAACTAACAGAGGAACAAAAATTCTCTACCTTATTAATAGCTTTTGTGAGGAGTAAAGAATCCGATTCAATCAAAACGTCTTGTCTTCCCGAATGAAGTAGCCAACTAAGAACTTCTCTTAGCCCAATTGATTCTGCAATGAATGGGCTAAAACGACCTGGAAACGTACCTGCTACGGCTGCTATAAACGAAATTAATCATAATATTATTTAGATTATTTTTTATTTTCATTTTTTAGATGTCAAAATCTGCAATGAACGGCCCATGCAATTATTTTTTATTTTCATTTTTTATTTTCAATTTGTGTAGTGTACACAAAACCCTAGCTACAATTTTGTGTATATATAACACTCTTTCACAGAGGGATAATATAAATTGAAACCCTAGCTTCAATACATGAACAGCTAGCTTGTAGGTGCGGGGGAGAATGAAGGTACAACGATCTTTTTCTTTACCATCGTCAGAATTGCATGATGATCATGGAAGTAATAGTAGCAGCAACAGAGAGAAAATCAGGCCAACAACAACAATCCTTCCACAAGAGATAGTCGACGAGATCCTCTACAGACTTCCGGTAAAATCGCTCTTACGTTTTAAATGCGTCTCCAAACGCTGGCTTTCGACCATATCACATCCGGATTTTAATCTCTATTACAAAAGAGAGTTCAATTCCATCTGTGCCATCACATTATACAGTGAGATTCCCAAGGTTTACTCCATAGCTGATTATGAGGATAATGCTTCTTCTATCAAAGCATATAGTGTTGGTGAAAAAAAAAAGTTCGAAAAAATCAAAGCATATAGTTTTAATGTACAGCCTTTGATTCTCAAACAGAAGTATAACATTGAGCTTTCTTGGCAAAGGATAATCTCAAATGCTTGCAATGGTTTGGTGCTTATACGGATTAATACGGACCGTCTTGTTTTGTTCAATCCATCCACTCGTTGGATTGGTCTTAAAACGTTAAAACTTGATTGCTTAGTCCCCAGCCGTAGATTCTCTTATGATATAAACACTATAGGACTTTGTTACGATGCCAGTATAGATGTTTACAAGGTTGTAGTAACGTTAATTTCGTCTATTAGCACCCTTGTCTTTGTATTTTGTTGGAAAAATAAACGATGGGTCAAGATTACTCATATTCCTTTTGATCTTAGGCAAGGAATCATAGGGCCTTTAGTCAATGGACATATCCACTGGACTATTGAAACAACAATTGCTTATTTTGAAGAAACAAGAAATACCTTCGAGGTATTACCATCCCCTCTATATCATCGTAAATATCCAATAATTGGTTCTGGTGTTTTAGACAGATGCCTATGTATAGCTCGAAAAAGAGACAGCATAATTGAAGATGATGTCGAAGTGGTAGCAATGAAGAACTACGGAGTTGCTGAATCGTGGACTACTTTGTATGTTTTATCAATTTTCAAAGTAAGCAGAAGATTTTGGCATCTGAGCCCGTTGCTTTTAACAAAGAATGGGGAAGAAGTATTATTCATGACCAACCACAAACAAATATGGGCCTACAATCCTACAAGTAAGTATTCATATTGGAAGTTTGATATACCAATTGATACGCAATCGTGTGCGACTTCTTTAGAGCAGACATTAGTTTCACTAGATGTTGGATTGGAATGAGAATATTGGGGATGCAAAATAGTGATACCAGGAAGAAAAAGTATTGGAAGAGTTAAGTGTCCCGCTCGAGCTGCTTCCGCTAATCTGTGGTTTCTTTCTCAATTTTCAGTCCTGCTTTGAGCTTTTATTTTTGTTGCAAATTTTTAATGGAATTGTTTCTTGGACGAAAGATTGTTGAAGTTTCATATTGCTGCATATTTCATTGGATTTACTGAATTTCTTTGACTCTTTTTGATAAAAATAGAAATAAAAGAATAAAAACCTTATATAGAGTTTCTCCAACCGTTGTGTAAAAGTATTTTTATGTGGCAACTTATATTTACACAAAACTTGAAACCTCCAAGAGTACTTTTGTTTTGTAATCTGGTGTAAAATTTGAAATAATCAAATAGATGTCAACATATGCTACATGTAATTTTATGCACTTTTTTATGATTTTTTTGTTGAATTTGTTTATATAGGTCCTCATGCGTAGATTTCAAATATATATATATATATTTTATTGAAATTCATTATTTGTAAAAAAATTTATTGCATTTTAAAGTTTTATAGAAAAATTAAAGAGAGATAAAGCTATCATATATAACAGTGTAAGTTAGGGGTGCATTTTTCACATTCATTTTATACAAAACTAACTTTTAAAAGACAGCTATATTTTACAAGTTGTGTAAATTTTACACAAAAACAAAAATTTACAAGACTGTTGGAAATACTCTTAATGAAATTGAACATGATTCGAATTCGTGGTAGTGAACTTGAACCTGATCCGAATTCGTGGTAGTGAAAAGAAAATTATGTCATCCAAAATATATAGATAATTCATTTTTTTATAAGAGGGTATTTTTTTATTTACCCAACGCCTAAATATATCCCAGACTAGCCCTGCCATACATATATATACGTACAAAAAATGATCTTATAATGGAATTTGAGGTGGAGCTTGATGTCATGTCCCGCTAATTTGGAGGCTTATATAACCCCGTGACATTAAGTAGGGTTGGACCAGGTCTAGTTGAAATAAGCTCTTGTAGTCCAATACTATATACAAATATGCCTGCTATTTATAATCCAGTCTTAAAGGAAAAAGTTATCTTTAGTGATACAGTAGCTAACCACCCTAGGTTCAGAAAGGCGGGCTCAATTAGGAGCTCTTCTAGCTCTTGTAGTCCTATGCTATATACAAATATGCCTGCTATTTATAGTTCAGCCTTGAAGGAAAAAGTTATCTTTAGTGACACAGTGACTAACTACGTACCCTAGGTTTAGAACGGCGGGCTCGATTAGGAGCTCTTCGGATCGAGTCAAGACAAATAAAAAATCTCTAGTAACCCATAGTTGACACTCAGAATAACGACATTAGTTACCACCACTCCATTGATAGATCTATAAAAATTCTTTATCTTAGATAATACATATAACTACCATAATTTTTAAATACATGCTCATTACAGTTACCGTAGTGAAAGGTTTAATACATTTAAATTACACAATTCAATACCTATTTTCCTATTTTCACAATTTGAATCCTTCTTGTCAGCTCCACATTTATCAGTTGTTTACAAAAAGTCACCACTAATTAATAATCTAGCAATTGAATTAATCCTTGACTTTCACAAATATAGTAATTTTTTTTAATATATTAATACACGTTTTTTTTTAATTTAATTTTAATACTAGCCCGGTGTAATTTAAATTCCTGACTCTGCCACTAAAAAGAATCCCTTACTTTAAAAACAATAAGGTCCATCTATTTTAAGGGATGAATGAATGGATTTTTTCACAAAATCTTGTGGAGATGATCTTTGTATTGAATAAACCATCTTCACAAAATCAATTTCATGAGTATTGTCCTATCGCTCTAGGGCAGGTGTGAGGCTATGCACTTAATGCCCACCTTATTGGTTGAGAGGTACTTGTTTTTGCTAGTGTTCATTGTACCATTGATATTGTTGTGTATAATAGAGAACGTGTACATATATTGCCCAAGTTCAGAGCCGAATTTGAGGTGAGCAGCAATGGACTTTTGTCTTAAACCCAAATTTTTGAGGGTCTCATAATTTTTAAAAGTTTGAAATTGGAGAAGTTCATTGATCAAAAAATCTTATATGTGTTCATTAATCAAAAAATAAGTAGTAATTATTTATGTAGATTAATTTAATTTAATTTATTTTCTTTGAATTTAGATGTTTAAAAAAAAAAACTTAAAATTATAAGGACAGAAGATCTCATTAATAAATTCGCTTCAAGCCTCTGAATTTATCAAGTCCGACCCTGCCTGAGTGTCTGTCTATTACAACACTTAAGCACTAAAAATTAAATCTATATTAACTTAATGTAAAACACTCCATCGGTTTTGGTCATTTAGGGCCACGACACTAACTTAAAAGTTGGGCCTACGTTATTTATCAATTTTTTATTTTTTTTTCCAAATCTCTTCTATTTACTTTTCAAATATTTTACTTTGGGCCTTTTTTTCTCTCTCTTTACATAAAAGCAGAATAGGAAAAAACCAGAAAATCAGAACGCAAAAACAAATTGAACTTATGATAATATATATACTTATATATATATATATATATATATTTATATAATATGGGTAATTTTATTTCTATTTGCGGGTTTTTGCTATTTATCCACTCTTGATTTATGTTAACATTGAAATAAATTTCTCAAAACTTCTTTATAAAAATTGAGAAATATATCCACCAACTAATAATCCTTTTAAATGTATTTATTTTTAAAATTAGTTTCCTAATTAGAATATAATTCCTTAATAATATATTTTCTTAATTTGTTAAAAGGTATATTTATACAAGTACTATAGATTCATTATTCATAAAAACCATACAACACTACAAAACTGGGCGGAATTAATTTATATTATTACATCACAATACTAACAAATAAATTTTTTCAACAAATGAGTTTACTATTTTCTTTTTCTTTTTTCTATACAATGAGGGCTCTAAATAAATAAAAATAAAGAAAAATTGGAACTTAAGAAACTAAAAAAAAATTAGTAGCCGAAGGCAACAAACATCGTTTACTTTAATCTCATTCATTTCAAGTCAAAAGAAGAATATTCAATTATAATATATGTTTGTTTTCTTGTTTGCCATGATAAATCTGTAACTAAAGTTATAATTTTAATTTACTTCTATGTAGGAACTAAATTTTGTAGACGTATTACTAATGTTTCAAACTATACTTACTGTTTAATTACTATTCCAAGACTAATGTAAATTATTGTATAATTTCAATTTTGAAAACAAATGTGAATCAAAAACTATAGTCTAATCTTATAGTCTAATCTCGAGTCCGGAGAATAATGAATTATATATATTAGAAATATCATTTTATTATACAATTTATGTTTACTTTTTGATATATTATATGACGGTGGATAGAAGTAAAAATTTGGTGGATAATTTACAATTGAATTAAAAAGAATCATTATTTTATAAAAATTATGCCAATATTGATTTTTTGTAAGTTTATCCAATAACGTGGTTAAACTTAGTGGGCAATATAGATTATCTCAATAAAATCCAAAAAAGAGGGATAGACTGACAAATTTCGCTGATAGAAATAAAATCACCCCTGTTAATTACTAATCAAATTGATTATGTTGTTTAATTTTTTTTGATTGTTGAAATTTAAATTTTGAATTATTTGATTTTCCATATTTTAGTAATTAATTAAGTTGTTAGAAGTTATTTGATTGTTTAAATTTAAATTTCAAATTTGATTTTTTAGATATTAGTTTCTAGCAAGAATTTAAAAGTTTGGATTAGTTTACTAATCAATTAGATGATAGTGACATTATAGGAATAACAATAATATAAATTATTTTTGTAACTATATTAATTTAATTTTAATTATTTATCCGTAAAAGTTTGTATTTTAAACAAAACTTTGGATCTTAAAGTATTGGTGTAAAGTTGTGTTCTTAAATAGATAGAGAAATGAATATTTGTCCTTAAACTAAGTGCCCCTATTTTTATTTATTTAATTAAAGTAGATGTACTTATTAATCAAGTGAATTTTTTAATATTAAATTATTAATAAAATAATATTTATAAAATTAAATCAATAATATTTTTTGTCAGTCTCGCAAGATATCGTGGATATAAATAAAATCATCCATATAATATAGAGTTTGTTTTTAGTACAGACTAGACCAAAAATATTAGAAGTATTTTTTATGACGTAAAACTATTTAAAAAAAAAGACCTATCTGCACTTGAAATTTTCAGCGTATATGTACACGTATAACAGAGGGATATATTGAAACCTTAGCTTCAATTCTCAAACAGCTTGTACTTAATCGTATCCTAATTGCGGAGGAGAATAAAGCGAGAATGATCATCATCATCACAATTGCATGATGATCCTCTAAGGATGCAATTGAACAAGAAAAATAATCATGGAAGAAGTAGTAGCAAAAACTTGACGCAACTTAAAATAACGCGCTTTGATAAAGCCCAAGTGCAGGCACGTCAAGTTGTAATATAGTCTCGGAAGTCCGAGTGTCGAACCACAGGGATAAGTGAAAAGGAATGGAATGGATTACGGATTAAGTGGTTTTCAGATTTTGTGTGAGTTGGATTTGTTGTGAAACAACGTAAATGTAAAACGGTTGCGAAAATTAATAAGAAAGCACTAAGGTAGGTGGAGGTTAGTTACGATTTAAACGACGGTAATCGATAGCTCATACAAAGATTTCAACACAAGGTTTCTCAAGATAAGGGGAATGTTGGTGTATCTCTCAATAGCAAAGGGTGCGACGCTAGGCGACTCATTCCCGGATTGAAGCTATATCAAGAGAGGAACAAACAACATTCCACCAAAGACGAGGTTATCGTTCCCATCTCTTAGCTACGGGTGTGAAGCAAGGCAACCCATTCCCGATGAAGCTAATCCGAGATAGATATGACAAACTCATCATAAAAAGATGTAACATAAAGCAAGTGTATGCAATCTCATGATTTAAAGAATGAAAATTATAAAGTGAATCCTAACAATGAAACGGAATGAAGTTTATGGGATAAATTTGTCATCTCATCATTTATCACTTATGGTAGAAAATAAAGAGTCTAAGTATCACATAAAGTGTAAGAAGCACTCAATATATCAATAAATGAATCAAAGATAAGCTAAACAAATTTATAACCCATCTATGGAGTTTTAAGAACTATTCATAATTTCTATGAAGAGGGAAAAACTCCATGGATGGGGGAAAGAGACCACAAGCTTTCTAGAACCATATAAATATGTGGTATGTTCATTAACAACCAAGCACTAAATATACAAGGCATATAAAGTCTTCATTTAATATGAAAATACCTAGAAAGCTTGAAAATGGTAGATATGATGAAAAAGAAGAGGATTCACAAATATTTATCAAACTTTAAACATGGATTGAGCCATTAATCACCGAAAATCATATCGCAATCAACCTCCGTAACCTTAGTAAGAGACTACTCCATAATAGATGCAAGAACAAATATTATAGATGAAGAAATCATTCTTACAAATTAAAATACTTACAAGGAAAAATGAAGAACAAAGAACAAGAGCTCTCCCTTCTCTCTACAACTTGCAAGTGTGCAAAACTAGATAATGATCTATATTTCATCTCTCTAGACTAAACAATAGCTAAAGGAGTACTTAAATTAATAAACTAAAGAAGGGAAAATATCTAGGAACAAGTTTCCCCAAAATAAGGCTAAAAGCAAAAGATAGTTGGTGCACTCGCGGGGCCATGATCGATCATGGCTTTGCCCATGATCGATCATGGAAGTATTCTGCCAGAAATTTTTGCAAGCCATGATCGATCATGGCTTTGCCCATGATCGATCATGGGTCTGGAACATTGCCACTCAGCACATTTGCAAGCTACTATGCTTGCTCTTGATCAAACTATGCAACACCATTGTACTCCAATCCTACAAACACATGGAATACTACAAAATACACACCAACTTGGGCCATGTTAGATACAACACTTGCTAAGGCATTAATCTCGAGATAAGCGGGTAATTCGGCAGAATTAAAGCAACAAACGCGTTAAGCGACTCTAGGAAAGAGCTTAAACATGACAATATTATGCGTTTATCAGCGGCAGCAGCAGCAATAAAGAGAAAATTAGGGCAACAACAAAAGAAGGTCCCAAACGTTGGCTTTCGACCATATCAGATCCCAAATTTAATCTCTATTACAAAAGAAGGTCCAATTCCATCTTTGCCATCACATTGAATGGTCATATTCCCTCTCTTTACTCCATAGATGATGACGATAATGCTTCTTCTGTCAAAGCATTGAGTCTTAATATTCCGCCTTTGATTCTTGAGGAATATAAAAATTTTAATCCTTATCGGCAAAGGACAATCTCAAATGTTTGCAATGGTTTGCTGCTTTTACGGATTAGCAAGGACTCTCTTGTTTTGTTTAACCCATCCACTAGTTGTTACACTCTTAAAGCATTAACACTTGATTGCTTGGAATCCACAAAAATATCCTCTTGTGCTATTAATATCGGATTTTGTTACGATGTTGGTATAGATGATTACAAGGCTTTGGTAATGCAACTTTCGTACAATATTCCTCGTGTCTTTGTATCTTGTTTGAAAAGTAAATGATGGTTCGAGATTACTCATGTTCCTTTTGATGTTGGGGGCTCGATAAGAGGGCCTTTAGTGAATGGGCATATCCACTGGACTAATACTACAGGAACAACAATATATTGCTAACTTTGAAGAAACTAGGAATGCCTTTGAGGTATTGCCGTCCCCTCCGGATCATGGTCGATATTTAATACTTGGTTTTGGAGTTTTAGATGAATGCCTATCTATAGCTCGAAGAAGAATAAGAAAAATAATCGAAGGTGATGTTGAAGTGGTAGTAATGAAGAAATACGGGGTGGCTGAATCGTGGACTACTTTGTATGTTTTATCAAATATGGAGGTAAACGGATGCCTTTGGTATCTGAAGCCGCTTCTTTTAACAAAGAATGGGGAAGAAGTCTTATTCATTGCAAACATGACAGAAATATGGGCCTTCAATCCGACAAGTAATTATTCATATAAGAAGTTTGATGTAGCGAATGATAAGTATTTGTGTGCGACTTCTTAAGTGGAAATAATTGTTTCAAATGCAGCTGGATTGGAGGCAAAATAGTGATGCCATGATAGAATTATTTAAGTGTTAAGAGTACTTATTTGTTTCACATTGACTTGAGGAGGTCAATTTAGCTTAATTTTTATTGATATATTGAGATGCATACAATCATCATATATATATAGCTTCGTATGTCAAATTATTGTTTAATGAATAACTTGGTTCTTTTTTGTTTTCGATAATATATATATATATCTGTGTGTGTGAGTTTGAATTATTGCTAGTGCTGTGGACTGGTTTGTTCAATCGACCGACTTCTTATTCCACCAAAGCATTACCCCTTGATCGCTTGACAGATCCATACTATTATTCTGATATTAGTCCGCGAACAAGTAGTGAATTAGAACGTAATTCAGTACTACGAATTTGTATAGTGATGAACAGAATTAAAACACAAAAAAGAAGGAAAAAACAGTCCCTGAAAGATTGTTCAAGTTTTTTTTAGTGGACTTGTTTCTTGGATGAAAGATTGTTGAAGTTTCATATTGCTGCATATTTTCATTGGATTTATTGAATTGCTTCCTCCTTAATTCTCTAAAGCCGATCGATCTACCTGGTTTAAGAGAGCTCTAACAGGCCTCGGAGGACCGAAGCCACCGAAGCCTTTTGGATGAAAATAAAACAAATAAAAACCTTAGCGGACTTGAACCTGATCCGAATCCGTATGCGTGGTAGGTTTTTGTTGTTTTAACCCTGCAATGTGTTTCAATTAAAAATAATTCGTCCCACAGTTCATGACGTACTTTTCCTTTAAAGTTTTATTGCGTATGTAGGGTGGCCTCAAATTAGACATACCGGCCATTAGTTCCTTTTATGGAAAAGGCAGGTCACCAATATCCCGAGGGAAAACAAGGGAAAACAAATGTCTCTAACCTTTAAATCCTTCATTCCCATTGTTCCCTAAATTTTTCATAGATGAAATTGCAACAATATCAACCGATTTTGGTTCTGAATAAAGGTGAGTATTAGTATGGTAAAAATTTGAAACAAGCGAAACCAGGTCGTCAAAAAAGGTTTTGGTTTGACCTATTTAAGTATTCCAAACTGAAAATACTGAAACAAAAAATACCTTTTTCCTTTGGTTTGTTTCGGTTTTACCGTTTAAAAAGCAAAAAATACCCATTTTTATATAACAAATGTAAATACCAAAATATTTACCAGAGTACCTAAAAATTTGTTTAGCCTTCAATTGTGTGCTCATTCCATTTATGCTTTAATTTTGATTTTTCAATTTTAGAGCGAGTACCGGTCTAGCCGTCACTAATACCTTAACTCTAGTGCAAGTAAAAGGCTATATATGTTGAGAGCAAGTTTATTTTTGCTAGTGTTTTTGGGAAAAAAATAAATGTATTACTTCTTTTGTCTCAAAAAAACATTGCTCTTTGACTTTGATTCTTTTTAAGAAATTAAGAATATAATTATTATATACGGTTAGATTTGATATATTCCAAAAATAAAAGTAGGACTATCTCTTCTCTTTAAAACATACAGAATAAACTTTTGCTCATATTAGTTTATGAAAAGGAATTATACTAATTTCCTCCAAATTTTGTATTTATTATCTGAACCTTATACCAAAGGGTACAAGATATATAAACTTTATTTGGTAATTTAGTAAAAATAAAAAAAATAAAAAAGCCACATTTTTTGTTACACAACACAAACTTACGGTTTTTTTTAAATTTAAATGCAAAATAATGCATTAACACATGTATACAACTTTTACAAAAGTAGGGACAAAAAGTTTAAATCAATTATCGTGGTCCTATAAACAAAACGAAACGCAATGTAGGGATTAAAAATGTAAAGTATTTATCGTTTATTCTAAAAATGTAAAGTATAGGGTAAATTACTCTATACCTCTGAACTAATACGATTTTCCAAATGCACAGATATCACAAAATTAATGGAAACCTATGAATGTCAAAAATGTCTTTGCGTAAATTACACTAAACTCCCTTGAACTAACATGCTTTTTCTAAATGCCCCCAAACAAAAAAATCCGAGTCATTAACAACTTTTCATTTAATTTGAATGGATTACTGATAGTCTCTTGAAACTAATTAGTCTTTACAGCATAATTGGTATATTGTAAATTGATGTTTTATTATGTTTTTTGGTGTCTAATTCTTGTTTTTGTATTGTGTATGTAATCTAAATATATATAGTAGTTAGACTTGTTCTAGGATATATATGTTTTTGTTATTATGTATATTTGTTGGAAAAATTAATATACGTTTTCTGATTTTAAATTTTATGTAATTTTTTTGTAAAAATAATGAAAAAAAAATAATACTTATTTGTGGAAAAATAAGAGAAAGTTGTGTTAGTAAATGATGAATGGTAGGGAATGCGTGAGGAAGTGTGGATAAATAATGGGGGAAGGGCAAATTGGGTTAAAAAAAAATGTTCCAACAACTATTTTTGTACAAGCTTCTAACGATTTAGTCCTTGTGTGCGGCTAAGTGTTATCAAATGTTAATTCCTGTAGTCTTTAATGGTGAAGGTTCACCACAATAGTATGAGATATTAGAATTAGTTGATGTAAAACTTGATGCCATTACTAGCCAAAAATATGAAAATGATGAAGTTATATACACATATATTATTTATAAATTGAATAGTGGGAAGAAATGAAAATAATGAGAAAAAATATTAACTATTGAAAAATGAGAGGAACTTGTGTTGGTGATAGGGAAAGGATGAGACAGTGTGCTTAAATTAGGGAAAACGGACAATTTGTGGGAGAAGAAATTTCCAATGGCTATTTTTTGATAAGCTTGTAACATTTTTGTCCTTGTTTAATTTGTGGTTAACGGACTAAACATTAAGGGAGTTTATTGTCGGGTATTTTTCTTTAGGGGGTGACCCGAAATCCCGACTTAATTCTGGAGGGTTTAATGTAATTTAACTACCCAAAAATATAATACAACAAAAATGACTAGCAGTAATTTTTTCTTGCTTTAACATGATTAATTGCCCATGAGCGTTGTTTATCAAAAAAGAATACTATAATGAGATAATGTAAAAAACTCGGTCCTCGGTCCTCGCTTTTCACTTGAGAGGGGATTCGATTCCTTTCCACACCTTCATTCATAGTAATAATAAGTTGAAAAAAAAATTTCGATAATAGTAGCTAGTACCACATAAGTTACACTATAAAATCATTTTATTAATGAGTTTTTTTTTGTTTTTTTGTTTTTTTTTGTTTTTTTATGCTAAGTACCTCGCTAAACCGATTGGCGGAGTTCAACTTGGTTTTGGTCGGTTTAGGCCACAGGCGTAACTTAGGGGGGTGTATTCAATTCAAATTTTAAAAGATTCTAACCGACTTTTTAAAATCCGTGGATTCTGTTAAGTCTATGGATTGTTTCAAATCCTTATAGAGTTTGATAGATTTTAATGCATGGATTCTTTTGAATTTCTGCAGATTTTAATAAGTCCATAGATTTTTGCAGATTTCAATAAGTCAATGAATTTCTGCAGATTTTAATAAGT
The DNA here is from genome assembly GCA_021464415.1 of Lonicera japonica. Taxonomy (NCBI): domain Eukaryota; kingdom Viridiplantae; phylum Streptophyta; class Magnoliopsida; order Dipsacales; family Caprifoliaceae; genus Lonicera; species Lonicera japonica. The sequence goes on from CM038470.1 coordinate 61,277,293, forward strand.
TCATTAAAAAAATAAAAAGACAAAAGACAAACAATAAAATAAATTAATTACGAGTTTAAAGTAACATTATCAAAAATGTAAAAACAATTAACAAAATACATTATAAAAAATCATACTGCACCTACAAAATTAGACTTCTCACCCCACTGGTATTTTTAATGAAATTGACATGAATTATTTTTAAAAATTTAAACGATAATTAGCGGTCTAACCATTTGAAATTATGTTAATGCGTGATAACCACATTAGTAAAAGATAGAATAAAGTCTTTATAGGGATGGAGAAAAAATTATAATGCATTCATCACATAATAATAAATTTGGATTTTGAGAGAGAGGGGGAGAGGAAGGGGGGAGAGAGTGAATGTTGAGTAAAGTTCTTAAATGAATTAGAAATTCATCTGAAATCTCTGTGTAAGTGAGAAGATTTTAAGATGGATTTTTATGTATAAAAAAGGGCTTTACGATCCACCAAAATTCACCACTAATTAAAATCCTACTAAGTCATTAGACTTTTGAATACCATAAAATTTAGACGGATTTTTTAAAATCTTAATTGAATACATCAAGATTTTAAAAGACTTTTTAAAATCTCAATTGAATACATCATGATTTTAAAAGACTATTTAAAATCTCAATTGAATACTCATGAACTTTAAAAGTCCATAAAAATCCTATAGATTCTAAATCCAATACACCCCCCTTATATTTTTGGACCAAAATTATTTATTATTTTCTTAAACCCCCTGTATCTGTTATTCTTGTTAGGCCTTTTAATCGTGTAAAATTAAACTGAATAGCATAATAGAAATATTCTAATGTATATGTTCTTGTTAGGCCTTTTAATCGTGTTAAAACTGAATGGCATACCTAATAGAAATATTCTAATGTACATGTTATGGACCAAATCAAATAGTATTGTTTTATATATATATATATAGGCGAATGATCTTAAGAGAACTAACTTTTTGCTCCTTAAATGCAAACTAATTATTTTAAAAGGGTAAAGGGATGAAGTTTTTAATGAAACTTGGTGAAGATGATCTCCATGATTAGTAGATCACCTCCATCAAATTTCATCGAAAAATTCAATCAGGAAAAGGGTTAAATAAAAAATTGATATACATGCACGTTTTTTGCATTCAAAATTTAAGATATTTAACTAACTTACTTTTTGGTTGAATTTTTTGATGAGATTTGGTAGAGACGATCTACTAATCATAGAGATTATCTTAACAAGGTTTAAAAAAAAATCATCCCTTTAGCCCCTCAAAATGATTGGTCCACATTTAAGGATCAAAAAAATGATTCTCTTTAAATCCTTCCCTATATATATATATATATATGAAACGATGACAAGATCTTGTGATTTTTTGGGAGGAGGTTCGAACCTTGGTAGTCCATGTGATAACTCACACCTCTAACGAATAGACCAAACCCGAATATCAAGTTTTAGGCAGTTTTACACTCGTCAAATTCAAAAACCAAACAATTTGAGCCCATTCAATTCAGTTTGTAATTTTTCTAATTTTGTGCACAACCCTAAATTTTAGACTTCATTTTTTTTCTTTTTTAGTTACGGCTAAAGCCGTTGATGTATATATATAGCAAATCCAATTGAAAAACCTAAACCCTAGCCCCTAGATAGGATATATATATATTGAAACCTTAATTAGCTTTAGTTCACGAACAGTAACAGAGGTGCAGGAGGCTAGGAGAAGAATGAAACGTGAACGATCATCTTCATCATCATCATCACAATTGCATGATGATCCACTGATGATGCAATTGAACAAGAAAATTACTCATCATAATCATAATCATGGAAGTAGCTGCAGCAATAGAGAGAAAATTAGGGCAACAAAGATCTTACCACAAGAGATAATCGACGAGATCCTCTTCAGACTTCCGGTAAAATCTCTCTTACGTTTTAAATGCGTCTCCAAACGTTGGCTTTCGTTCCTATCCGATTCAAATTTTAATCTCTTTTACAAAAGAAAGTCCAGTTCGGTCTTTACTATAATATTGAACGGTAATATTCCCTCGGTTTACTATATAGACGACGATAATGTTTCTTCTATCAAAGCATTTAGTCTTAATGTGCCGCCTTTGATTCTTGAGGAATATAATAATATTGATGATTATTGGCAAAGGACAATCTCAAATGCTTGCAACGGTTTGGTGCTTTTACGGATTAGTAAGGACTCTCTTGTTTTGTTCAATCCATCCACTCGTTGTTACTCTCTTAATGCATTAACACTTGATTGCTTTGACTCCACAAGTACAGTCTGTTATACTTCTGGTATCGGACTTTGTTACGACGCCAACATAAATGATTACAAGGCTGTAGTAATTATAAACCTTGTGTATAATGCACCCCGTGCCTTTGTATCTTGTTTGAAAAGTAAAAGATGGGTCGAGATTACTCATGTTTCTCCTTTTGATCTTGGTTACTTGATAAGAGGGCCTTTAGTGAACGGGCATATCCACTGGACTATTGAAACAACAATTGCTTATTTTGAAGTAACTAGGAATACCTTCGAGCCATTACCGTCCCCTCCAGATCATCATCAATATTTTATAATTGGTTCGGGTGTTTTAGACGAGTGCCTATGTATAGCTCGAAGAAGAAGAAGCATAATTGAAGATGATGTTGAGGTCGTTGCGATGAAGAAATATGGTGTGGCTGAATCGTGGACTACTTTGTATGTTTTATCAATTTTGAACGTAAGCAGTAATTTTTGGGATCTATGCCCTTTGTTTTTAACAAAGAATGGGGAAGAAGTCTTATTCATGAGCAATCTAGAAGAATTATGGGCCTACAATCCTACAAGTAAGTCGCATAGGAAGTTTGATATACCTGATGATGAGTTTTTGTGTGCCACTTCTGTAGTGCAAACAATTGTTTCACCGGCAGTTGTATTGGATACGATGCAGAACAGTGATCGATACCAGGATAGAAATATTAAGCGTTAAGAGTACTTGTTTCACATTGACTTGAGGAGGTCAATTTAATTTAACTATTATTAATATATAGACACGGATACAATCATCATCATCATCATCATCATCATCATCATCATATACATAGCTAGCTTTTTATGTGAAATTTGTTGAGTCTGTTGTTAATTAGTGAGCCTAGCTCATATATATCAGCTTTAATAACTTGTTTCTGTTTTGTTTTCTATAATAAAGTGTTGAATTCTTGCCCGCCAAGGGCTAGCCGTTGATTTTGAATTAAAGAATATAATAATAAATCATGTTATCGAAGGATGGTCGAGCGCTTGCAACGGACTGGTGCTTTTACGTATTGGTAATGACTTCCTGGTTTTGTTCAATCGATCCACTCATGATTCCATCAAAGCGTTAACACTGCACGGATCCACACTACTATTATGATATTAGACCGTAATTCTGCGGTGCGAATTTGAAGTGATGAACAGAATACAAAAATACAAAGAATGAATTTTCTTCCACTAATTTCTAGTTCTTTCCCAATTTTCTGTCCCACTTGAACATTTTCTTGTTGTAAATTTTGAACGGAATTGTTTTCTTGGTCGAAAGATTGTTGAAGTTTCATCTTGCTGCATATTTTCATCCACGATTTTTTGAATTTCTTAAAAACTTTTTGATAGAAATAAAAATAAAAACCTTAGCGAACTTGCATTCGTCCCACTGTACATAACTTTTTCACCAGCTGGTTGGCTAATATATATAAAAAAAGAGTATGATTCATAGTAAGTATTTAAATATTAATTTGATACATTAATGATATAGTTTTAAGCCTCAATTTAAGATCATATATTACCAAGTGAAAATGAGGGAAAGAGAATTCTGCGTATGGAAAACATAGATAATGAGCCAAAAAAAAACCTCTAGCTCCCATATTTTTTTATAACATATTAAGTTAATTGATAAATGCATATGATATAAGGACTAGACACGGAAAGTACAGATGATGTGTTGCAAACATTTATTTCTATGCATGCAAATATTTATTATATTAAAGTAAAAATGTAAAAATTGAACAAAAAAAAAAAAATAATTTGTTTCATTAGTTAAAATTATTCTTATCAATCAAGGGATTGTGAGTTTGAATTTAAGAGCTAACATATTATAGATTGATTTGGTTTAAAATAACATTCTGGATGGAATTGATTGCTAATTTTCTTGCAATCAATTCTGCATGGAATTGATTGCAAATGCTGTTCCTCTACTCGGTTTTCTTAATGAGTTGGAGGAGGTTTTATTTTTGGTCCAAGAACATGTGCATGTTAATTAGTTCGACATGAGTTGCAAACTAATCGATGTAATAATTAAGCAAGGGAGGTGATTTTTGAAAGGTTTTCTTAAATAGACTCACAATTTTATCCTTTTCATTTCGATGTGAGAATATTTTTTCCTCATGCTAGTGCTTTTTAACTAAAACTTAGGGTGCGTTTACTTGTTTCGTTTATAATAAACAAAAATATTAAAAAAAAAATGTGCCATTTATAATAAAAAATTGCCGAATTCAATAAATATTCTACATTGCCACAAAAATTAAATTCAAACGATTGCAATTAAAAGATCAATCAAATATGTGCTACGTTGCTAATTAGTGAAAATATTGTCGCAACATAGCGAAGACGGGGTTTCCTATTTTACTAATGAAAAAAAGATTACACAAAATTAAATTTGGCTACGTAATACATACAATAAAACCCACATATTGTATAAACATGTAAACTCACTTACTTCCAAACAATGAAGATGAACTAATAAACACAGGACTCGACCAATCACCAAAATTAGGCATTGAACTTCCAAAAGCTAGAATATTACATACATGAGTACTTCATGTTGGAAATTGAACTGCAACAAACGAACATAATGATGTTACCAAAAACAACAATTGGAAAATGCGGGGTTATGTCACGGACTAGGTCGCTCTATTTAAGACATTTCGCAGCTCTACTCGGTTTTTGTGCTAGCAGTTCGGTTTGGCCATGTCGTCTCCATGATACAACAAGCCTAGATTTTTCCTTTGTCTCGATTTCCTTTGCATGGTGGGAAATCGGGATCATAACTCCCTTCCTTTATAACTTTGGCCAAATTGGTAAACTATTCCTGTGAAGGCAAACAAAAAATTGGGAGGATTTTTTTTATTTTTTTCAAGCTCTCAGATGGTTAACAATGGAGGAATTCTTGCGTATATCTCTTTTGGAGAAGGAAATGGAAAACTTTTAAAGAGAAAGTCAAAAAATAAAAGTAGGAGTATATTTTTATACAAGGAAGGAATAAGTAAAATAAACACATCTTCTAAGGTTTGATAACAAGATAAAAAAATGATAGAAAAATCAATATATTTTTATAAAAAGATGGAAAACAAATCGAGGAATGGGATGAGATGAGATGTCCTCTTACTTTTTGTTTTTCTATGGAAAAAATTTCTTTAGATGACGATGAAACTTTTTTTTCCATAACAAATGAAAGAGGATGAAGGACTCATAAAGACGAGGATGAGATGTAGAAGATCTTTCAACATTACTTTACTTATTATCAAACAAAGCCTTAATTTACAAAAAAAGGAATTATACCTTCCCCTTATTTAATTTGTATTATTTGAACCTTATACTAAAGGGCACTAGTTGAATGCACTTTATTTGGTATTTTAGATCTTTTCTGAAAAAAATAGCTACACAACATAATTGTATGTTTTTAGTGTTTTTTAATACAAAACATTGCATTAACTCATTGTATGCTTATGGGACTAAGGGGTTGTTTTTTTTGGCCACTCACAGTTCCGTTACCCGAGGATCTGCCATGAATGGCTCTAGCCCAAGGATACACTCATTTGCACTTTGGTGCAATCCGATTTGCAGTAACTTTCCATGGTTGTAAAGGCCTTGAAGTTGTTGCCAGAATTGCTCTCGTTGATACAAGAATGAAGGATTACCAGCAAGCAAGCTTGGGAAATGTCCAGGCAACCCTCAATGCTGGAATAATCTTTTTCACTCTTTATCCCAACTTCAACATGCCTTTTTCAGACAAGTATATCTGTGATGCCCTAAATATTCAGGTTCAGATTACTGGAGTCCCAATGATAAGTGGAACCTTTGCAGCTACAATCCATCACTAGATGATCTATAGGATACAAAATCACTCCTACTATCTCTCCATTCCAGGATCATCCACTGTTAATGCTTTGTTGCTCACCATTGATTCTAGTGAAGCTCCAACAGCCATTTATGTTCCACGTCAACTCACTCGCCCAGAGTTACTTAAGTTGTTACCAGAATCTTGGGTAGCTTCTTATGAGACTTACCATGAATAGTCTTATGCTGAACCAGTTCAAACATCTGAGTCAATGTATCTCAGAAGACCCGATAAATAGTTAGAGATCCGTTTTAACAGGCGGCCATCTCCTCAGAATAATCCTTTCCAAACTGAGATCAATATGTTTGAACCCATACGTCTTCTACCATCAGACCCTTCTCTTAAAGCAGAACCCATGGTGATTCTGTATTTCACAAATGAAGGTAACCCAGTTTACCAAGGAAAAGATGAAACCGAGCACATATGGTATGATGAATGTTTTTGTGATGCTTGTGAAGAAAGGCATTATGAAGATCAGTTAAATCCCTAAGAGCTGAAGCGATACAGGAAAAAAAAGGCTGGCAAGCCTGTGGATTCTCAAGAACTCCTTCAAGAACGATATAAAGTAAATGATCCCTCTGTCGGATTATTGGGAGAACCCTCAGGAAAATTTGACTATTTTGTCATTTACGGCGATAAGCCTTTGCCAACTCCTCCCCCAGAAGAAAGTTCGTGTCATCCTCCTCCTCCAGCTCCACCAAAAGCATCTCCTCAAAATCCACCTCAGAAACCATCATTACCACCTCCTCGATTACCTCTTTATGCAGTAAAAGCCCTAAAAGCTTTAAACCTCCCTCATAACCAGCCATCAATGTACCAAACCTACTCTTCACCATCTCCACAGATTACCCCCCAAATTCCACAGCCTATCCCTTGTTTTATGACCAATGAAGAATTTGAAACCCCGTTTCCCCCAGCTGAAGATTTTGATAATCTCGGCCAAAGAACTAAGAACATGTGGAAGGCCAAAAATCCTACCACTTCTGATTCCCACGGTGAACAAAAGAAAATCGCAGCAGTCGAAGCAGCGTTAAATTGGCAAGCTGAAAATCCTGTTGCCCAAAACGCAGTCTTTTCTTGAATTGCTCAGACCACTCAGAAGATTGAAACTCAAATGAGTGTATCCTTGGGCTAAAGCCATTCATGGCAAATCCTTAGGTAATGGAACTGTGAAAAAGTGCTCTTCAGATCTCGAGGGTATGATCATGGTGTCAAACTTGCTAGCTTGAACGAATTCCTCGACTGGTAACTTGGATGAGTCAGAAGAAACTAATTAGCATATTCTTATGGTGAAGGAAGTTTGTGATGGTTTGGCAAAAACATGGTAATGATTTGTCATAGGTAAAGCTGTTTCTTGAATTTGGTCTTTAATGGGAAGGTGTGTGACTTTAAACAAAGACTCTATACGGCTAGACTCAAAACAAGAAGAAGAAGAAGAGAGAGTGGACGACATAAACTTAAATCTACTTAGCTTATCAGATTTTAGAAAGGATATCTTTGAAATGGAAATCAGACTTCTGGACCAAGAGGTAACAGATCAAAACCAATTTTTAAACAAATGTTTTTAGTTTTAATTAGCTGAGTCACCAATAGCTACCAAAGACGACGACCTTATATACTTGTGACTTAGTACAAATCATACTTGACCACATATGCGAGCAGTTAACGAGCATAACACACGGCACCATGCCTAATAAAGCCGTTGGCTCAAACACCTGTCGATGTATGAAATTACTTTATCACTGTATAAAGGAATTATACTTGGGTTCTGAGTAATATCACCTTATGTTTTCTGATACGAGAGATCCACACAAATAATTTCTTAGTGTTCTGTTGTGAGAGATCTACATTAAGTGGCAGTCACAGAGTATACTAATCAAAGATCTTATTTGTTAAGTGGCAGACGTAGAGCATACTAATCAAAGGTCTTTGATCTCATACTAAACAAAAGTATAATTATTAAAAGGCATCAACACAGACTTAGCTAAACAGAACTAAAACTATTCATTTAATTATTACTTTTGATCTAAACCTTGGTTCAGACTTCTGATATACCGACTACTCACGAGGCATACTTACTACATCTGATACCAAAAGGGGCAAAAGATACTCCTACCACTACTGATTCCCCTGGCGAACAAAAAAAAATCACAACATCCAAAGTAGCGTTAAATTGGCAAGCCGAATATGCTATTGCCTAGAACGCAGTCCTCTCTCGAATTACTCAGACCACTCAGAAGATTGAAACTCAAATGACCTTATTCTCTGAAATGAATGCCGCCATAGTTGATTTGAAAATGCGAATTCGAGTCCTCAATGATCAGATGCAATACATTGCCTTTACTATCACGGACTTTGCTGCTACTGCCTCATTCTTTACAGATAAAGAAAGAGAAGCTCTTGAAGCTCAATCGCGTGATATTGAAAAATCATATATACCATCACCGCCTCTTAGAGCAACCCAGATTCCTTTTCCAGATAACTTTGATGTACCAGATTATTTGGCTAACGCTCAATCTCGCCCTTTCTCAACATGAATCATTAATCCCAATAGTATTGACTTATGTGATGAACCACCTCGTTTAAGATTGCCAGCATGATCAGAAAAACAAGTAAATCTTTAAAGCCCCCAACAGTTTAGGCCAAGAAAGCAGATGAATTACCCTAAACCCCGTCCTCGAGGAGACCAACGTCTAAAAAACCAGCCTCATGACCCAAATGCTTTTTACCATCCATATCTTACCCTCCCAAGTTCAAGTTATCCAATGAACCTTGACTATAAAAAAACCCATTTGCCTTGAGAAGAATACAAAAGTTGCCCCAGCTAAAAAACCCAACTTTCTCAAGCAGCCATTACAACCCCAGCCACTTCTCCAGAAGCCTATTCTAAACCACCCGAACCACCAGATCCAACCAGCGGTGCCTCCACCAAAGCTATGGATATGTTTCCAATAGCTATTCCAGAAAACTAAGCCACCAACCATATAGCCTCTTTCCTAAAGACCCTTGCCTTATCTGACAGACCCCAAGTACAAGTGCAAACAACTGATCTCTTCAAATCATTTGAAGAAATTTATTCTGCACAACCACAACCTCCAAACCAACAACAATAACATGACCTTGAGCCAATGGTTGAAGACCCTCTAGAGATCTTACCAACAGCCCCCACAATCTCAGACCGGCCATGATAATCATTAAAGATTTACCATTGATGATATCCTTCCTAACAAATGGTGTGAGAGATTTATTTCTTTCACTGCATGGTTAACTGCAGACCATGAGCACTATGATTTAAAATCAGTTTATAAGTGTTTTCTAGCCAGACTGATTGGCCGCCTTAAAGATTGGTATGAATCATTAGGCCCATATCGACAGTTACAACTCCAATAAGCAAACTCAACTGATACCTTCTTAGGTACTATTTACCAAGAATTTGTTGGACAGCCACTCCGACCTGTTGATATTTCCAGAATAGAGTTTATGGGAATGAAATGTTGTTCTTTGATTGTCAAAGATATTGAACGACATTATGATCGTATGTTAAAACGATTCTACTTTCTCGGTGGAATTGATGATTTGAATCTTAAGCAAGTGTTTCTTCACTCGTTTCCAAATGCCCTTGTCACAGAAGCCCAGAAGCTTTTCAAGATCTAGAAGATAGAGTTAAAGGATTTAACTTTTGGTAATATTTATGAGCATGTCATTGATTCGATTGAAAGAATCTGCAACCAACGAAAGCTTTTTGATGACATTTCAAAAACCAGCAAAATGCTTGCTTCAGCATGTGATAAAGATTCATGGAAGATCAAATGCAAGTCTTCAGAGCAGTGTGATTTTCGCTCTCACAAGAAGCATCGTAAAAGGTCATCCCCAAGAAAGTCCCACAGAGGATATGCCAAAGGTAATTCTTATTCCAAGCCTTGGAAATCAAAGAAGAAAAAATCGTTTAAAGGAAAAAATTGGAAATTTGTGAAACGAAAAAATGTCAGATGAAAAAGAATGATGAGTGTTTTATTTGTAAGAAGAAAGGACACTGTAATACCCCATATATTAATTTGTGTTAAATGGAAATATATTGGCTTATTTATACTCATATGAGTGATCGTTAGGTGATTCGGGTGATTCGGGTGGTTCGAATTGATTTTGGTTGGTAAATAAGAAGTTTTGGTCTTTCGCGATTTGTTATTTCTAGCTATCTTTGAGCTATCGTAATTTCTTATCTATTTATCGGAATGAGATTTCGTTCGCATAAATGTCTAGTATATGTACCATTCTAAAACTTTTGTGTTTTGACTGAATTCCAATTCACATTCCTCGTGGGTCAAAACAGGGCCCGAAGTAGGCCCATTGCAAAATTCTGGTCATTCGGTAGCGCTTCGGCAGAGCACTGTCTTTGGTGAATTTCTGGGGAAAATCTATCCATAATTTGGAAAAACTTCCTCTTAGAAAGTTGTAGAGCTTTGAAATACCTTTTCGTGAACATAACGAACGCTTCAATCGGAGTTCCGAACGAAGAGTTATGGCCAAAACAAAAACAGTGCATAGAACCCCAAAGTTATAGCGCGGACCGGTATGGTATTTTTGGCATACCGGTCCGGCACCAAAGTTTTGGGAAATTTGTACTCCGCGGACCGGTATTCGGTATTTTGCATACCGATCTGCCAATTAACTATTCCCACCGACTTAAGCTCGTTTTTAAGCCATTTTTGGTCATTTTTCATCCAAACTTCGTGCCAAACATTTCCACACTCCTCTAGGGAGTTCTAGAAGGTTCTAGAGAGAGAAAGAGAAAGATTTCTACGCACATAATCGTCCGAATCGAGGATTCAAGCTTGAAATCATCCAAACCCATCTTTAAGGTACTATTCATCATCTTCTACCTTGGTTTTCTTCTATAAAAGCTCAGGCAAGAGCTTGGGCTACTTGGGTTGGGTTTATACTCTATTAATTCAAGGATTTGGCTATGTTAGGAACGCGGTGAGACGAGAGCTTGAGGATTTTACCGAACGGGGCTTCGGTTTATAGCTTTCTTCTTTCTTTTGGTCTCTATGCTTGAGGTAGGGGTTATATCTTTTCAAAACTCGATATTGTGATTTTATTTATCGAAAGATGAATGATTTTACATATATATGTTTAGTACAAAGTATATATTCCTTGTTAGTGATTATACATGAATGATTTTATACATGTATGCTAATATGTTGATCATATCATTGGATATACATAAGTTGTGCATGATTGAGCTATGATTTTACGATATGAAGCTAGATATGCCATCTAAGCTCCATGATTACATGTTATTGCTTCATATGGATGTTCTTTGGATGTATATGTGTTGGTTTGACAGGAAAATGATTAGTAAAGGGTTTGTATACACCAAAGAACATGGACGTGAATTGGATAGAGTTTATATGGCATATGTAGCTTCTATTTTCTATATAATGCATTAGTTGGGACAAGATATGCCACTTGAACTTGATTTCTATGTAATATAGACTAGTAAGCGATGTTCCTTGAATATACATGCTTAGTTGTATCCAAATGGATTTGTACATGGGTTATGTATACTGTAGACACCCCGATCCGTGACCCCCGCAAGAACCCTAACGACCTCCGAGAACTACTATTTTGGGTCCGGGACCCACCCGAGGACCCGGTACTACACTAGGAGGGTTTGTCGCCCGACAAACTTGTTTTTTAGAGAGATTGTCGCACGACATATCACATTGTCGCGCGACAATCCCTGATATGTCGCGCGACAATTCCACTATGTCGCACGACATTCCCCCTCTGCACCAGACCAACCACTTTCTGACACATCAATCTGTCAGAACCATCACTTCAGCCGTTTGTCGCGCGACATTCCCGTATGTCGCGCGACATATCACAATGTCGCGCGACATTCTCCTTTTTTAAGGAAATGTCGCGCGACAATCTCTCCCGAGCAGTATAAATAGGCCAACACCCCCATGGGTTCTAGACGGCAACTTCTCGCCACAATTTCTAGACTAAAATTCCTTATTCTCTCTCATATTTTCTAATCTTTAAGCCTTCTCCGAAGCATCTGCGATAACATTTATTTCCGCAAGAGTCTCGGATCTAATCTTGGCACCCGGTGTGCCACCTTCTAGAGTCAGACCGCTGGAAATATTTCTAAGAGGAAAAGCTAATATTCGCCGGAGGTCTTCTCTGCCGTATTATATTTTCTCTCTCTTATTCTTATATATATCGTCGGGAAGGTAACTAAAGTCTCTTCTAGTAATTAAATAAGATATTTGTATATTAGTTTTATTGCAGACTTGTTTAAAACTCGATTTTTCTAACGGGGCGCTGCCCCGCACCCCGCGACCTGACCGGGCAGGTCGATCCCCGTCCTAGTAAGCGAAGTGGCGACATAGTTGTGGTAGATTCCTAACGCGCTCGAAAATCAGGTTTTCATTAGTTATTTCCAGAAAGCAGTAGAATATCAGTAAAAGCATCCAAGTTTTCCAACATAGAATAAACATATAAGACCACTAGAGACCGAAAGGGCGGAATGGGTGCTTAACACCTTCCCAAACCGTAATTTAGTTCCCGAACCCTATAGAATCCTGGTTTCGTAGACAAACGTGTAAAGAAAGGCTTATCTGTAGCCTTCCCTCTTACACAATCATTTTGTCCGTTTTCTCGTAAAACGTACTGGCGACTCTGAACGAACCCTCTTGCATCTAGAAATAGGATAGAGGGACTCCCGATATGAATTATCAACACATAGAAGCAAATGGAACAACGAAATCCTTTCCGATGTTTCAGACTCCCAAACCAGGGGCCGAGACCCGGGGGTCGCATTTGCGGATTCTCACAGTGGCGACTCTGCTGGGGACCGAGAGAACTAGGCTCTTATATGTGACTTTTGTTTATAATATGTTGAAATGCATGCTTTTACTGCTTTCCCTACCTGCCTTTTTAAGCCCCCTAACGTGGCGCCTGGATTTTATTGTTGACTGGACCTAGAGGCGCAGTAGAGTCCATTCATTGACATAGACATATGTTTAGGATTCCCCTTTTCTGTTAATTTGATTGTAAAGAAATATCTTTTCAAAATAAAAATTGTGTTTTCAAAATACACCTCGAAGATAAGATATTTGCAAAGTAAACCTTTCGAAAACTCTTGTTTTCACGCACATCACTATTCATGCATGGATCTTACGAGTGTGATTTTTACCCCAAACCCTCGGAAATATTATAAGTGAGTAGGGAGTTGGCTTGCTTGGGCCAACATAAACCGAAAGCATTTACTTCCACTCTCCTTGGCCAAGTACGCCCCCGAGGTATATCGAGTGACGAGAACACTCACGTACCCGGGAAGTATATCAAAAGATTCTTGCACGTACCCGCCACTGGGGTATATCGCGAGGTCTTGCCAAATAGGAGGGAGCCTGAAGCCTTCACCTTGCATTACACCTGCGTTGCATATAGGAAGAGTCAAGATTAGAACACTCTTATCATTTATTTGTCAACCGTGAGGAGTTGTACCACATCGGGCCTTGCCACATGTATATCTCCCCCAGATATTGGCGAGTACGGCCGGAGGCTGACCACCCTCCGTCGTAGAAATTTACAACGAGATCAGCTCGTTGTGACTTTCCCCGGTACATCTCCCATGAAAAGCAACTCAAGAGGAGAGATATTTCCAATTTTCATAAAATCAAAAATGAGTTTTTTAAAAAAAATTCGGGACAAGTAGGGTAACCCAAGGAGCACTTTGCTGCCTACCCTAAACTCCCACCGGGAATTCACTCAAGTTGTTGTTGACGTGTCTTTATGAACACCCGAAACTTGATTTTCGTTGTTTTTCTTTCTCTGTGGTTTCTCTTGGCAGAAATGAATCACACCTTAGTCTTCCTTCATCTCCGCTATATCTACAGCCCTACGACTACAGTCTGGAAGGTTGGGCAGGAAGAGATTACACCGGTAGATTAGTTCGACCGAGCACTCCGACTATGTCGACTTCAAATCTGAATGACTCAGAGATCCGAGCAGTTGATCCGAATCTAGCAGAGGTACCGAGGGCTCCGCCTACCCTAGAAGAACTGCATCGCCTATTGATAACCGTCAGTAAGAATCTTGCAAGCCTCACTACAGAGCAACAGAGCACCCGAATTCGAATGGAAGAATTATCAGCCGAACGAACTGCGCCACCAGGGTTTGAACGACTACCACCGAATCGAGATCCGAATCAAGGGCAATCATCACAAGTACTCCCCCCAGTCCAAGGCACCAACCCACAGCAAACAGGTCCTATCCCAACAGGCCCCATTCAAACTGACCCCAATAACCAGAACCAATGGGCCCCGGACTCCGGCCCTACTTATCAGCAACAAGAACCACCCATCATCCGGCCGCAACCCCAAGTCCAACCAGGTCTCGACCTTCAGTACCCACAATGGCCACAAATTCCTGCAGGACCTGTCCTACCACCAGCCCTGGTAGCCCCTCCCAATGAATACCCAGATATAAACCGACTCCGGGCAGTATATGCAGAATCAGTTATAGCTCGAGAACAGCCCGATGAAGTATCTAAAGAGAGTGAAGAAATGAAAAAACTGAAGGAACAGATGAGGGTCCTGCAGAAGGGAGTTTCCCTAATGAAAGGAGCAGACGAGGTTACTGATATGAATACATTCTCCCTCTACCCCGAGGCAAGACTACCACAGGGGTTCAAACTCCCATCTATCACCAAGTTTACTGGAACCACGCCCCCAAAAACACATCTGCAATCATATATCCGATCCATGCAAGTATCTGGCTGTGGAGAACCTGAGTTGGCCCAGGCATTTCATATGACTCTCACGGGGGCAGCCCTGAGATGGTTTTTTTGATTTAGAGAGGCACCACACAAAAACTTGGGGGGATATCGTCAAGGAATTCATGGCTAAATACGGGTCCAATGAAGAGTTGGAGGTCACCCGTAAACACTTAGAGATGGCCAAACAGGGTGAGAAAGAGAGCTTCAGTGATTTTGTTACCCGTTGGAGAGAATTGGCATCTCAGATGTCCAAACGACCAGACGAAGAGGAGCAGTTAGAGATAATTCAGAAAAACTTCACTCCGGCTGTATTGACTTGTATGGGAAAGCACGTGTTCCCACATTTTCGAGCACTTTTAAGCATGGGATCCCAAGTAGAAGAAGAGTTGGCCAGAAAGGCGGACACCCAAACAAGGAAGGCCTCATATACTGAGAAGAGCACAGCCACCCCCGTTGTAAACCAGCTAAGCTCTTATCCGTACCAACAAAATCCTTTTCAGCAGCAACAACCCCAATTAACGTGGCCTATACAAGCCGAAGCCCCCAATACATATCAACCCAATAAAAATAGAAAATTCAGCAACCTCCCCACAACCCTGACCAAAAGTCTTGAATTGCTACAGAATGCGGGCCTGGTTACCCCACTCAACCCTCGTCCTCCACCAAATCCCGTCCCTTCTTCTTGGAGGATGAACGAGAACTGTTTATACCACCAATCTGTGGGCCATGACACAGATAGATGTTTAGCCCTCCGACACCGCATCCAAGATCTAATCGAAGAAGGAAAAATCCCCGCACCAGGCGGACCAAATATGGCCAACAACCCGCTAAAGTGAGTTAGCATCGCTAAATGAGAAACGGTAGAAGGCCGTGTATCGTCATTATGGGGCCTTTAAAATCGAAAAGTGAAGACTCGGGTATTTGTGAGAACAATGTAGTTTTGAGAAAGGTTAGAGAAGCCGATAAGAGATCCGAGAGAAAAGTTCAGAACTGGGTCGTACATCGTTAAAGAAATCAACACAAGGAGAGCTGTAATAGCCGCAGATGTAGATGGTCAGACGCTACATTCAAGAAATATTATTATTAAAGCAATAGCATGTATAATCCAGAACTACGTAAACCTGAGCCCCAACTCACTTTTGTTTATGGAGGAAATACCACGGGGAACGTAGGCAACCTGAGAAGTTACTTCAGGCCCGGTTTAATTATTATAAAAACTTTTTTGTTTTATAAAAAAGAGCAGTTTTTCAAACTTCATAAACGGTGGTCCAGAACACCAAAAGTCAGTACATTTGTTATCTAGCACCCCATCTTAGCCCCGGAAAGAAGCCACATCGTATCCTTAGCCACCAGTGCAACTTAAGCTTCATTTATGCCTCGGAGGGCTCTGAGCCCACGAACTGAAACCATTGCATTTGATAAGGGACGACAGCCAGATCTTCCTCCACCAATCACCAGATTGAACGAATGATATCAGCCCGGAGGGGCTAAGAAAAGCCAAACCATGCATAGTTGAATTACCGAGTCAGCCGTCCATGCCACTACACTCCACATATAGAGAAGTATGGGGAGTGGCAAGCTTGAGTTCCGAGGGTACCAAGGCATCTCGAGCTTTGGTATAAGAAAAGTCAACATTTATGTAGTGAGAGGACTTTGTTTCTACGAAAATAAAAGAGTAAGTGTGGGGATGAAGGAAGGAAGAGATGTGTATTTATCGGAGAAATCATGCACTTATACTCATCATTTGTCATACATTTCTCCAACAGACAAGTTCATTGTTGCCAAAAGAAATCACTTTTTCAATACTCACTTAGTTCCTTTCAATTTTGCAGGGGCCTGATGGTCATCATTTTTTATGTCATTATAGGCCTATTTTTCACCAGCATGTATTTCTTTACTCTGTATTGAACCCGAGGGTACTTTTATATAAATATGTGTAGGAAACCTGAGGGTACTTTGGTGTAATTACGAAAGACATAGGGTTATAAGGGTAAATTATGTAATTTTCCAAAACCTGAGGGTACTTTGGTGTAATTACGAGAGATATAGGGTTATAAGGGTAAATTGTGTAAATTTTCCAAAACCTGAGGGTACTTTGGTGTAATTACGAGAGATATAGGGTTATAAGGGTAAATTGTGTAATTTTCCAAAACTTGAGGGTACTTTGGTGTAATTACGAGAGATATAGGGTTATAAGGGTAAATTGTGTAATTTTCCAAACCTGAGGGTACTTTGGTGTAATTACGAGAGATATAGGGTTATAAGGGTAAAATTGTGTAATTTTCCAAAACCTGAGGGTACTTTTGTGTAATTACGAGAGATATAAGGTTATAAGGGTAAATTATGTAATTTTCCAAACCTGAGGGTACTTTGGTGTAATTACGAGAGATATAGGGTTATAAGGGTAAATTGTGTAATTTTCCAAAACTTGAGGGTACGTTGGTGTAATTACGAGAGATATAGGGTTATAAGGGTAAATTGTGTAATTTTCCAAACCTGAGGGTACTTTGGTGTAATTACGAGAGATATAGGGTTATAAAGGTAAAATTATGTCAAAACCTAAGGGTTCTTTCGTGTAATTATGTGAGTTATATAATAAGAGGTAAAATTATGTAATTTTTAAAAAAAAAAAAAAAAAAAAAAAAAAAAAAAAAAAAAAAAAAAAAAACCTGAGGGTACTTTGGGGTAATTACGAGAGTTATGGGCCTATAGGGAAAAAATATGTAGTTTTCAAAACGTGAGGGTACTTTGGGTAGTTATGAGAGCTATACGATTTTTTAGAGTAAATTACGAGAGTCCTTAAGGTTTGAAAGGTAAAAGTATGTAAGTTCCAAAAATCGGATGTTACTATTGAGATAATTATGTGAATTAATTAATGTTTGTTTAAAACATGCAGGAAACTGCGAATCAGGATCAACAAAACAACATGGAAAGTATCTGCAGCCTGCAAGCAATACTTTTACATATCAAGTTATCGAACATGTTCAAACACCACTTCACTAGTACATGCATAGCATACATTATCTTTCAAATAAGATCACCAAACACGAGCATGCACATTTTTAGCGCACTTCACATCCTAGTAGATCACACCGCGGTCACGATTTACCCTATCATCCCTTGTCAATAGCATGGGAACTGCATCAAAGAACACCCTGAGCATCCAGATACGGGAAAACTCGAGAAATGAGAAGCTAAAGAGAGAATAAGAGAATGAGAAGAAAAGACCCCGCTTGTGGGACAAAACCTACTCCATTGAACTGTCGCATGGCCAATCATATCTCAAACTTGGCATTTTTCAGTAGGGGAACTTCAAGGTGGTTTTTATCGACTTTTATGCAGAAAAAACACACACTCGCACGATAATATCAAATGCCATATTCTAAGTCGTTTCTTCAAAATCGCGAGAGCAAACAACCTACAAAGAAATCTCTGATCTCTAGAAGGCTGAAATCTAGCAATGAGAATGAGAAAATATCAGATAAGACGGGAATAGAAAAAATTGAAAGAGTAGAAAAGAGAAAAATCCCGCATGAGCGCCCAGAGCGAGCGAGAGAAACAGAATTGTATAGAGTGGCAGGGAGAGCCACACCAAGAGTGACAGCTAGGCCAAACCGGCTCAGGGCTTCGTCTTGGGTGAGTAAGGCTCCTGATCACGCAAAAACGGGAAAAGAAGCTCCTGGCCAAAAACAGAAAAGACAGGAAAAGCTTCCCCGAACAAGGGAGAAATAAGGACATCGAAAAACAGAAAACGATGTGGGCCTGCAAAAATGCCTCAAAGATTGGCCAAATGAATATCAAAGAGATCAGAGACTCCTTCAAAACAGATTTCCTTCTTAGCTTGATGAAATCAGAAACGACTTAGAAACAAGCAAACGGTTGAACCATTGCTACGCACGAAGTACAAGAATTGAGAAATCCATCATGAAAACTCCTCTTTCGGAATAAAATAACTTACAAAACAAAGTTTTCAAAATTTCCCAGAGAAAGCAAAACTTTTAGAATGGGTATATAAACTACCAAATGAGCTCTTTTCTCCTCTAGAGACCTCTCTCTTTAGCTTCTCATCAGTTGCCACTATAGAGAACCAAGCCTCTTTTCGAGGCACCCACGCAAACACAAGCCCTCTTCTCGAGGCACTTACGCACACGAAGCCCTCTTCTCGAGGCACCCACACATCGAAGTCCTTTCCGGAGGCATCCATTCACATAAGCCTTTTCTACAGGCAAAACATCATTCACAAGTCCTTTCTACAGGCACAAGCCCTCTTTGGAGGCAATCCATTCACATAAGCCCTCTGCGGAGGCAATCCAATCACTAAGCCCTTTTTTAGGCGAAAGTCCTTTCCGGAGGCATCCATTCACATAAGCCTTTTCTACAGGCAAAACATCATTCACAAGTCCTTTCTACAGGCACAAGCCCTCTTTGGAGGCAATCCATTCACATAAGCCCTCTGCGGAGGCAATCCAATCACTAAGCCCTTTTTTAGGCGAAAGTCCTTTCCGGAGGCATCCATTCACATAAGCCCTTTCTACAGGCAAAACATCACTCACAAGTCCTTTCTACAGGCACAAGCCCTCTTTGGAGGCAATCCATTCACATAAGCCCTCTGCGGAGGCAATCCAATCACTAAGCCCTTTTTTAGGCGAAAGTCCTTTCCGGAGGCATCCATTCACATAAGCCTTTTCTACAGGCAAAACATCATTCACAAGTCCTTTCTACAGGCACAAGCCCTCTTTGGAGGCAATCCATTCACATAAGCCCTCTGCGGAGGCAATCCAATCACTAAGCCCTTTTTTAGGCGAAAGTCCTTTCCGGAGGCATCCATTCACATAAGCCCTTTCTACAGGCAAAACATCACTCACAAGTCCTTTCTACAGGCACAAGCCCTCTTTGGAGGCAATCCATTCACATAAGCCCTCTGCGGAGGCAATCCAATCACTAAGCCCTTTTTTAGGCGAAAGTCCTTTCCGGAGGCATCCATTCACATAAGCCCTTTCTACAGGCAAAACATCACTCACAAGTCCTTTCTACAGGCACAAGCCCTCTTTGGAGGCAATCCATTCACATAAGCCCTCTGCGGAGGCAATCCAATCACTAAGCCCTTTTTTAGGCGAAAGTCCTTTCCGGAGGCATCCATTCACATAAGCCCTTTCTACAGGCAAAACATCACTCACAAGTCCTTTCTATTGGCACAAGCCCTCTCTAGAGGCAAATCACAAAACACAAGCCCTCGCCAGAGGCAAAATTACTCACAAAAGCCCTCCCCAGAGGCAATTTTCTTTCTCTTTTCAGATCAAAAGCCCTCCCAGAGAGGCACGCATGGTAGTCCTCCCACCTGAGGTTAAGCCCTCCCAGAGAGGCACACATTGGTAGTCCTCCCACCTGAGGTTAAGCCCTCCCCGTGAGGCAAATGGTAGTCCTCCCACCTGAGGTTAAGCCCTCCCAGAGAGGCACACATTGGTAGTCCTCCCACCTGAGGTTAAGCCCTCCCAGAGAGGCACGCATGGTAGTCCTCCCATCTGAGGCAAGTAGAGCAAATCAAGCCATCTAAAAAAAAAAAGGGGCAACGAGGTAACGAAAGCCCTCTTCAGAGGCAGAGTAAGTCCTTCCTACAGGCACAAGCCCTCTCCGGAGGCACTCACAAGCACTTCTTTCATACGCACACTCTTTTAGGGTTCTTGCGGGAGCCACAAATCGAAGTATCTTCCAGTCGCCTCAAGTCCTTGCAAGCAAGGAGCTTGAGTCGAGAGGGTCTGTAGACACCCCGATCCGTGACCCCCGCAAGAACCCTAACGACCTCCGAGAACTACTATTTTGGGTCCGGGACCCACCCGAGGACCCGGTACTACACTAGGAGGGTTTGTCGCCCGACAAACTTGTTTTTTAGAGAGATTGTCGCACGACATATCACATTGTCGCGCGACAATCCCTGATATGTCGCGCGACAATTCCACTATGTCGCACGACATTCCCCCTCTGCACCAGACCAACCACTTTCTGACACATCAATCTGTCAGAACCATCACTTCAGCCGTTTGTCGCGCGACATTCCCGTATGTCGCGCGACATATCACAATGTCGCGCGACATTCTCCTTTTTTAAGGAAATGTCGCGCGACAATCTCTCCCGAGCAGTATAAATAGGCCAACACCCCCATGGGTTCTAGACGGCAACTTCTCGCCACAATTTCTAGACTAAAATTCCTTATTCTCTCTCATATTTTCTAATCTTTAAGCCTTCTCCGGAAGCATCTGCGATAACATTTATTTCCGCAAGAGTCTCGGATCTAATCTTGGCACCCGGTGTGCCACCTTCTAGAGTCAGACCGCTGGAAATATTTCTAAGAGGAAAAGCTAATATTCGCCGGAGGTCTTCTCTGCCGTATTATATTTTCTCTCTCTTATTCTTATATATATCGTCGGGAAGGTAACTAAAGTCTCTTCTAGTAATTAAATAAGATATTTGTATATTAGTTTTATTGCAGACTTGTTTAAAACTCGATTTTTCTAACGGGGCGCTGCCCCGCACCCCGCGACCTGACCGGGCAGGTCGATCCCCGTCCTAGTAAGCGAAGTGGCGACATAGTTGTGGTAGATTCCTAACGCGCTCGAAAATCAGGTTTTCATTAGTTATTTCCAGAAAGCAGTAGAATATCAGTAAAAGCATCCAAGTTTTCCAACATAGAATAAACATATAAGACCACTAGAGACCGAAAGGGCGGAATGGGTGCTTAACACCTTCCCAAACCGTAATTTAGTTCCCGAACCCTATAGAATCCTGGTTTCGTAGACAAACGTGTAAAGAAAGGCTTATCTGTAGCCTTCCCTCTTACACAATCATTTTGTCCGTTTTCTCGTAAAACGTACTGGCGACTCTGAACGAACCCTCTTGCATCTAGAAATAGGATAGAGGGACTCCCGATATGAATTATCAACACATAGAAGCAAATGGAACAACGGAATCCTTTCCGATGTTTCAGACTCCCAAACCAGGGGCCGAGACCCGGGGGTCGCATTTGCGGATTCTCACATATACGCTAAGGAATATGGAGACATGATGAATGAAGTTTAAGTGGCATGTGTTATTT
The DNA here is from genome assembly GCA_021464415.1 of Lonicera japonica. Taxonomy (NCBI): domain Eukaryota; kingdom Viridiplantae; phylum Streptophyta; class Magnoliopsida; order Dipsacales; family Caprifoliaceae; genus Lonicera; species Lonicera japonica. The sequence continues at coordinate 61,299,308 of CM038470.1, forward strand.
TTGGTTGTCATAAAGAGCATATATGCATGTTGTGCACCACTATTGTGTCAACCGCAATCTTGAGGATTCTTTGGCAAGCTCGGATTTCCTTATGGCTTATCGAATGGGCGTATATCTCTTATTATGATGCTGAAAGCTTCATTATATATATAATTACTCGGAGGCTACATAGAGGCTTATTTCTTATGACAATTCATGGTAGCTTCATTTCTATCTTGATATTGTCTTATCGAATACGATTGGTTGATTGATCTCTTGGAAATGATTGTGCTTGGTCGTGGATGACCAAGGGTGATATGAATTCTGTATGAATATCTGTTTTCATGGTACTTAGCGGGATGGAAAAATAGGCAGGGCCCGGTGCTCTTGGGTTGAAAAGCCCTAAACCCTTCGGGGATATTGTTTGGCCACCAATAAGCCATCGGCGAAAGACCCGGGAACCTTGGCATTGGCAACGCACCATGAATTCGATTCTTTTCTAAGGAAGATGGATGGGATTGTTGTTCCACTTCCTGGGTATGATAATATTGGTATGTCGTTTGAGGCGACGGATTTTATATTGTGACGCTAGTTCGGATTCTTATTGAAGAAAACTATGGTTATATTATATTCTCTTGGAGCAGATGGATTTCATAAGGCCATGATGGCTTGGATTTTCACTGGTGCGTATCATCAAGGCTTGGAGATGGGTTGACACAAAGGGAGGTAACCTGCATATGCATGAGCACGCATTTTCATGAATTAATGGTTTCTACGATATGTTACAATTAATGTTTAAATTATACTTTGAAAGGATTTACTTTGTTTATGATAACAAATCAAGTTATGTTTTCAAAGTTGCACCCTTTTCTTTTCCCCCTACTGAGCGGTATGCTCACCCCATTTTTTCTAAAACCTTACAGGTAGCCAGGAGTCCAAAGAGGTCAGGGACGTGACGGGATCGGGAACGAGTTAGTGGCTCTGATACATATGTACTTTTGTTTTATATATATTCTCACGGGCAGCCACAGCTAGCCCAAAGTGATATACATTAGTTTGGACTTACTTAATTAGTTTTGTGTAACGACTATATGCATGGATGCATGTTTGTGTACAATACTATTATCTTCAGCATGATTATGAAGTTGTTGTTTGACGAGCATGATATTACTATCTGAATTTCATTATGTGTTTTTCATATATACCCATTTTAGTCAATCTAAGATGGGTTAGTAGTACTCCAGGTCTTAATTACGGGTGTTGTCCTGTAGATTAAGGCGGGGGTGTTATAGACACTATGCCAAAAATTGCCCCAATGCAAACAAAAAAGCCCAGTTCATGGCACTTTTCCAAAAACTCGTCCCTAATATTGGAGAATCTGATGTTTAATCAATTATTTTAGCGGAAGATGAAGCCTCACCATCCACGATAATGACAATTTCTTATTCAGATGAATCTAATAACTCAGAATATTCTGATGAAGAATCCAATTCCAGTGCCAGTTCAGAAGTTGATAATTCCCTTCCCGCAATCTCTTCACTTCAGCCTTTTACCTCTTATGATGAAGATTGCATGGCTATGGCAAAAGTTCCAACTTCATTAGAAAAAGTCCAGTTGATCAAGAAGTCATATGAAAAGCCAACCCAAGTCGTTGCCTTTTTTGATACTGGAGCAGCAAGATCCCTAATGAATCCATCGTTGTTACCATCCTCGTATTGGCGATCCTGTTCAGTGGCATTTCGTGTTGCCAATGGCAAAATTCTTATGGTAAACAAGATTAGCAAGGCTATTCAACTCCAAATTTTCCCAAGAATAAAATTGCGTCACAAGATATATGGAACTCCTTTTCCATAGCAAAACCTCTTAATTGGTTTTGATTTGATACATAAATTACTAGGTCCCAGATTTGCCGCTGATGGTCTACGATACAAGAATTATTTCTTACCATGGTCAGACCCAAAAAATGCATTTTAAATATATCAGCCTACCCAGCTCGAGTTCCCATTATCACCTGATATTACTCTTGATTCCATTCAGCAGAGTATTATCAAACTTTCTTGTGCTAAATCCCATGTTGATTTCCTTGCCAAATGCAAAAACCCACTGTGACAGAATTCAAAGTTCTATGTCCATTTTCCCTTCAAAATGAACGAAGATATCAATCCAACGAAAACCACTCATTTTGGGATGAACCCAACACATTTTTCCCTTGCCTTTGAAGAAGTTACTTCACTTCAGTGTCAAAACCTCATTCCAGCAACTACTTCCCCTTGGGCTTGTAAAGCCTTCTATGTTAACAAAAGATCTGAACAAGTTAGAGGAAAAATGAGATAAGTAATCAATTATCAGCCGCTTAATCATTTCTTAGCCAGTGATAAGTTTCCTCTTCCTCATAAGCAATCTATGTTCAGTCATCTTTCAAATGCCAAGGTCTTTTTAAAATTTGACCTTAAAGATAGATTTTGGCAGTTAGGCATTGCCCCAGAGGAGCGACCTAAAATAGCCTTTTGTATCCTAGGCCACCATTTTAAGTGAACCGTCATGCCATTCGGTTTAAAAATGGACAATTTGTATTTCAAAAAACAATGATGCAAATATTTCAACCTTTGCTGACCAATGCCCTGGTTTACATCGGTGATATTCTCCTCTATTCCCTAGATCATGAGTCACATACCCAGTTACTACATCATTTTCACCAAATTGTTCTTAATCATAGAATAATGCTTTCAAAGAAAAAAAATGGTAATTGGAGTTACTGAAATCGATTTTCTAGGCATGCAAATATCTGATGGCAAGTTTAAGTTACAGGCTCATATCTCTAAGGATCTTCTTAAGTTCCCTGACGTCCTCATACCTGTTACATAAGTACTGTAGTTTTTGGGAATTACATGTCACAGTTTATTCCCAAAGTTGCAAAATACACCGGACCTCTTACTTCACTACTCAAGAAAACTCCACCCCCTTGGTCCCAAGTGCATACAGATGCTGTCAAAACCTTGAAGAAGCTTACCAGTGACTTGCCCCTTTTGCAAATTCCATTGATAGGAACAAGAATCTTACAGATTGATGCAAGCCAAGAATTTTGGGCTGCAATCCTCTTAGAAGAAATTGATGGAAAACGCCACCTTTGTGGATACAAGTCGAGAAAATTTAAACTTGCTGAAATTCACTACCATTTTACCTTCAAAGAAATTATTGCAGTCAGACGCCGAATTGAAAATTTTCAGTTTTACTTGATAGGACACCATTTCAAGATTAAGATGGATATGATGTCTTTCCCTGCAATGATCCAGTTCAAACAGAAACATCTTATGCCTCTAGAGATCCAAAATTAACTTGTTACCCATACCTTTCGCCAGCGTGACAAGGATATGATCCAAAAGTTTCTTAAACTCATTCTTAACAAGTATGGTTTTGTTTTTCGAGGATTACGCCTCCACCCAAAGTACCCATACTGCTCTATTTTCTATATCAATAAACCTACACGTCTCCTGAAGCAAGGTTGAGTATTTTTCTGGTATTTGACTAGAGTATATATAGTAGCCTTCCTCTTTGATGCCCCAGTTCTGTACCAGTATCTTAGAACGTTTGTACAAGATCTCCAATTCAGTGATCTCTATGATGTAGCACATCCCGGCTCTCTCAACTTGATTACTTTTCTCAGATGGTTCAAAAACATTGATCAATGGAAGACAAAATTACAATCTCACCATCACCGTTACGTTTTAATCACGTTCCATGGCCCTCTCAGAGTTCCACATCCAGATGGCACTAATGCCATAGTTCTGCAGTGGTATACATATAATTTAGCTAAAAGTAGTAGAGAACCTTATAATCTCGACTATGTTTACTTCCTGAATTATATTTGCCACCTCAATCAAGTTGATGTTTCAAAGATTCCTGAACACGTAAAATATGGCATTGATCTCTGGCTTGATTCTCAAGATAGATGCTGCAATTATCTCATCATTTCTTTATTTAATTATTCAAAAGATCATTTTTGGGCTACTGGCTCACAGAGTTCTGACATTGATACATTTGTTAGAAATTATTCATCTTATGAAGAAGACAACGCAGCTGTAGGAAACAACGCTCTTGATTATGATGACGAAGGTGCTGACACAGATTGACTCAGTGTCGGCAGATTGAGTTCATTCAGCGGACAACTCGGATCTGCTTTTGCTTTTGTAAAAGTAGAGACGTTTGGATTATTATGTCTTTAGCTTTCCTTTATTTTTTGTTTTTTAGAAGCTTTTCTGCTTTTCGAAAGATGTAATTATTTAGTTTGCTTTTGCTTTTTTTTTTTGTGCAGTTGTAATGCATCTCTATGCTATTCCGTTCCTCTATAAAAAGAGATAGCGGATGCTCTTGTTTATTCGTTCGGGTTTTGTGTGTTTAAGTTAGTTCCTCTCTCTAAGAGTCTGGTTAAAGAGCTGTTTGCTCTTTTGTAATTCCCCTTTGAGATTTTATGAATGATGCTTTGTTAATCTCCCTGTATGTTGTTTCCACTATAGTCGTTACTTTTTTAATTTGGTTTTGTGGTATTCTCTATTGGTTGTGTTGTCTATGATGGTCTGATAGCGATTAATTTCATTAAGGTATTCGGTAGTCCGTAGCTACGAGTATCTTTTGCCCATTTTTAAAGTTTTCATATTTAAGGGGTTTTAAAGTTGTTTATTTGCCAAAAAATTTAAGTCGTTTGCCACTTAAAACTGAAAATTTGCATTAAAAATTTTAAGTGGCAAATTAGGCACTTAAATCTGAAAACTTAAAAATCCCTATTGTAAAATACCGATTTTATCCCTCTACCCTCAAAACACGGCGCAAAGCTTATTCTCTCTTCTCTGCATTCCTTTTCTACCCGCACATATATACACCTTGTAACATTCCGTGCTTTACTAGTCATTTTTTATAATTTTCCTGGTATTTGTAAGATTCTGTATTTGGCTTTGGCATTTTTTCAGTTAAACCTAGCCTAATCTTAAAATCCTAACTCATCAACTTAGGATGATCTGAATCCAATTGCGTGAGTCTCCATGAGTCACATTATAGTTAAGTATCCATTCTGAAAAATTTAATCCAACCTGGAGTTCATTTGTGAAAATTTGGTGCGCCATCCGAAAAATATGCATTTCTTTAAGATATTATTTTTTTATTCTTTTCTTGTGAATGGTTGATCAACCTAGAAATGTCAAAATTGAATTCCATTTATTTCATCATATCTTATTATATATTTAGAACAATTTTGGAAATTTTCATTACTTTCGTACTTGAATTGAGTATTTCGGAGGCATTTTTCGAACCCGAAATATTTACTTGTCGATTGGATTTCAGTCAACTTTGGAGAATGATAAGTTCTTCATTAATTATCCAAATTTCACTCTGTAAACTCTTATAGTTTCATCTTATTTCCCTCTACAACTTTTATGTTTTGACCAAAATCTAATTCACGGTCCTCATTGGTCAAAACTGAGTTCAAAGTAAGCCGATTAATAAAATCTGCTTATATCAGATTTCTATGCGTTCGGAAGAGCATTGACTTCGACGAAATTATGGTATTAATATATTCAGAATTTGGAGAAATTTTCTCTTATGAAGTTGTAAAGATTTGAATTAGCTTTCTGTTGATATAAATATCATCCCAATCGGAATTTCGAGCAAGAGATATGATCAAATTACAAATAGTGAATTTATGCCTCGTTTTTATTGCCTTTGACTAAGTTTGACTCATCTTTAATCTCTTAAAATTTCCATTATAGACCATTTTTGAGCTCCATTGATACTAGAACATTTCTAGTGAGAGAAATGGTGAGAAATGGGTGTTTATGGGTGATTTCTAACTCACATCAAACTCCGACAAGAGATATTCGACGAGATCCTCTATAGACTTTTGATAAAATCTATCTTACGTTTTAAATGCATCTGCAAAATTTGGCTTTCAACCACATTAAATCCAATTTTAATCTTTATTACAAAAGAGAGAGTCCAATTCTGTCTATACCACAAAATTCAACGATCAAATTCCCTCGTTTTACTCCATAGATGTTGATGAAGCTTCTTCTATGTGGAACTATTTAGAGCACCACCTGCATGCGATTCTTAAAGATTATAAAGGCAGATATCCTTATCGGCAAAGGTTAGTCTCAAATTAGTGCTTGTAATGGATATATTGGTGATTTTACGTCCTACAAAAGCAAAATCTGTGGTGGCTAGCGGTTGGCCCCCTCTGTGAATGGGATTAGTCGAGATGTGCGAAAATTGGTCCAAACACCCCTGAGTAAAAAAATAAAAAATTATAATGAGGGCTCTATGTTTTTATTCAATTCGTGCTTTGATACTTTTTCAAAAAACAAGTTCTTTTCTGAAATAATCAATATTTGAGAATATAATTGTTATCTAGAGTAAGTTTTGCCGTATTCCGAACATAAAAGAAGTACATTTTTAAAAAGGAAGGAATAAGTAAAATAAAGACATCTAAGGTTTGATAACAAGATGAAAAGTGATAGAAAAATCAGTATATTTTTATAAAAAGATGGAAAATAAGTTGAGGGATGGAATGAGATGGTACTCTTACGTTATGTTTTTTCTATGAAAAAAAATTCTTTGGATGACGGTGAAAAAAAAAATTCATAACTAATGAAGGAGGATGGAGGACTCATAAAAATGAGGATGAGATGTAGAAGATCTTATCACATCATTTCACTTATTTTTCAACTTTTCACATAAATTAATTAATTTTATTAAAATTTTCCATCTTATTATCAAAAGAACCTTGTTTACAAAAAGGAAAAGTACCTTCCCCTTATTTTGTATTATTTAAACCTTATACTAAAGGGCACAAGCTATATGCACTTTATTTGGTGTTCTAGTTCTTTATTGAAAAAAATAGTTACACAACATAATTTTATGTTTTTAGTGTTTTTTAAGGAAAATAAAGCGTTAACTCACTATACGCACCTTTTACAAACGTAGGGACTAAAAGAATAAAGCAATTATATTATCATGGTCCTAAAAATAAAACAAAACCAATCTAAAAGTATAATACAATATAAAAAGGTGGGTACTATTGACACACACCAAAACACTCACTAACACTTTATCATATTTACTCGGCTCTTAAGGACCGAGTATATGTGTATATACTCGGCCCCTAGGGACCGAACTATTTTTGGATAAAAAAATTACACTGGCTCGGCCCTTAAGGACCGAGTATGTGCACATATACTTGGTCCTTAAGGGCCGAGTCAATGTGCACATACTCGGTCTTTAAGGGCCGAACCAATTTGAAGTGTTAGAGAGTGTTTTGATGTGTGTCAATAGTAGCTCCCTATAAAAACGACTTGTAGTGACTTTTTCCTCGCTTTAACATGCATGAGATACCTTAAGCGTTATTTATTCAAAATTAATACTAAATTAAATAATGTAAAAAAAAAACTCGGCCTTCACTTCTCACTTAAGAGGAGAGTCGATTTCTTTCCCCCATATTCACTTGTAATTATAACAAGTTGAAAAAAAATCAGTATTATAGCTAGTGCCGATCTGAATTTATACCGTAAAATACCTTGTTAACCGGACTGGATTCAACTCCATTTTGGTCAGTTTGGGCCATAGGCCTAACTTTAAACCTTTTATTTATTTTTTTAATACTATTTCACTCGGGCCTTTTTTTTTTTTTTTTTTTTTTCTTTTCCCCTTGTGTCTTCTGCCATTCTTAGGCCTTATTATCATGTAAAAACCAAATGGAATAATAGATTTATGCCATGATGTAAATGTATAATGGACCAACAAAAATAGGATAGCAATCGGTATCGGTTCGATTCGGTTTTAGATGATTTTAAACACGCTAAAACCAAAAACCGAACAGGTGGGCCCATTCAGTTATTTTTTTATTTTTATTTTTTATTTTCAATTTGTACACCCCTACACTTTCCTACAGTCGATCTCCGCAAAACCCTAGCTACAATACAACAACAGCTTGTAGATGCTGGGGAGAATGAAACGGCAACGATCTTCTTCTTTACCATCTTCAGAATCGCATGATGATCATGGAAGTAGTAGTAGTAGCAGCAACAGAGAGAAAATCAGGCCAACGACAACGATCCTACCACAAGATATAGTTGATGAGATCCTCTACAGACTTCCGGTTAAATCTCTCTTACGTTTTAAATGCATCTCCAAACACTGGCTTTCGACCATATCACATCCAGATTTTAATCTATATTACAAAAAGTCCAGTTCGGTCTATACCATCACATTGAACCGTAATATTCCCTTGCTTTACTATATAGACGACGATAATGCCTCTTCTATCAAAGCATTTAGTCTTAATGTACCGCCTTTGATTCTTGAGGAATATGATAATAGTAATCGTTATTGGCAAAGGACAATCTCAAACGCTTGCAACGGTTTGGTGCTTATACGGATTAGTAAGAACTCTCTTGTTTTGTTCAATCCATTCACTCGTTGTTACTCTCTTAAAGCATTAACACTTGATTGCTTTGACCCCACAAGTACATTCTATTATACTTCTGTTCTCGGACTTTGTTACGATGCCAGCATAGATGATTACAGGACTTTAGTAATTATAAGACTTGTGTATAATGCACACCGTGCCTTTGTATCTTGTTTGAAAAGTAAAAGATGGGTCCAGATTACTCATGTTCCTCCTTTTGATCTTGGGTACTTGATAAGAGGGCCTTTAGTGAACGGGCATATCCGATCCACTGGATTATTGGAACAACAATTGCTTATTTTGAAACAACTAGGAACACCTTTGAGGCATTACCGTCCCCTCCAGAGCATCATCAATATTTGATAATTGGTTCGGGTGCTTTAGACGAATGCCTATGTACAGCTCGAACAAGAAGAAACATAATTGAAGATGATGTTGAAGTGGTAGCCATGAAGAAATATGGTGTGGCTGAATCGTGGACTACTTTGTATGTTTTATCAATTTTGAACGTAAGCAGTTCTTCTTGGCATTTATGCCCGTTGCTTTTAACAAAGAATGGGGAAGAAGTCTTATTCTTGAGAAATCAAAAAGAAATATGGGCCTACAATCCTACAAGTAAGTCGTATAGGAAGTTCGATATACCTGTTGAGCATTTGTGTGCGACTTCTGTAGTGCAAACAATTGTTTCACCGGCAGTTGTATTGGAAGCTGAACAGTGATTGATACCAGGATAGAAATATTAGGTGTTAAGAGTACTTGTTTCACATTGACTTGAGGAGGTCATTTTTTTTAACTATTATTAGTAAATAGACACGGATACAATCATCATCATCATCATCATCATCATCGTCATCATCATCATCATCATCATGTATTCATGTTATCGAACGATGGTCGAACGCTTGCAATGGACT